>CM075331.1:18679683-19929683 GCA_037788925.1 Mytilus galloprovincialis | reverse complement strand
ATAAATACCATGAAACTAGTATCTAATTACGTTATCTGACATTTTGTGTCTGTTTAGTTTATGGCCCCGCAACGAAGTTGTCGGTGTAATATACTTTTACCCTTGTCCGTAATTCAGTCATTCCGCAAGAAACCAGGATACGGAGTTTTGTACTAAACGCCTTCAGATATAAGGATGATATTTACCTTGATGAGTTACAGATCAAGTTTAAGTTTCGTTCCGCTCTGCTAATTTTTGCCGAAATTACTGGCTTTGGACTTTGATAAATTGTTGAAAATCACAGTTATACGGCGTTTTTATTCAAAACGCCTGCAGATATTGGGCTGATATTTCGTATGCGAATTAAACATGATGAGTTACAGATCAAGTTAAAGTACGGTTCCGCTCCGCTAATTTTTGCCGAAATTACTGCGTTGGACTTTGATAAATTGTTAAAAATCACAGTTATACACACTTTTTTCTTAACGCCTTCAGATATTGGGCTGATTTTTGGTATGTGATTAACCCTGATGAGTTAGAGATCAAGTTTAAGTTCCCCTGATTTTTGTCAAAATTAAGGGTTTACGACTTTAATAATAGTTAAAAATCACAATTATACAGACTTTTTTTCTATCGGCCTTCAAATTTTGAGTTGATTTTTGATAAAAGAGGGACGAAAGATACCAAAGTAACAGTCAAACTCATAAATCTAAAACAAACTGACAACGCCATGGCTAAAAATGAAAAAGACAAACAGAAAAACAATAGTACACATGACACAACATAGAAAACTAAAGAATAAACAACACGAACCCCACCAAAAACTGAGGGGTGATCGCAGGTGCTCCGGAAGGGTAAGCAGATCCTGCTCCACATGTGGCACCCGTCGTGTTGCTTATGTGATTACAAATCCGGTAAATAGTCTAATTCGGTAGGTCACATTCATGAAAGGGAAGGGATTGTATTTACGACGTAAGGAACATATCCGATATCATTTGTGAAACGGTTATTCCATAACGGTCAACCAACTCGTGATGGCGTCCATAAAATTTACGAAGGGATGATTTCAACTTCACCATTTGGAACTCTTGGTTTAATAGCTTCCTTGTGAGCAGTAACCCTCTATCAAGAAAATCATGATAGGAAATGCAAGCACGGGAATATCGTATCAATTGGGAGATATATACCCCGTATGCAGGTGCTGCTGAAATGTTGCTACTTAGAAATGGAAAGCTGAAATCATCTCTTTTGTCGTAAAGTTTTGTTTTCAACCGACCCTCATTGTCAATTTTTAAATGTAAGTCAAGATATGAAGCCGACTTAACTGTATCTGTAGTATCCTTTATCTCCAATTCGATGGGATAGATGCGTTCCACATAGTCACCAAATTTTGAATTGTTTAGTGAAAGAACATCATCTATACAGCGGAAAGTAGAGTTAAAGGATATTGCCAACTTCTTATCTTTCTTCCTAAGAAGTTCCTGCATGAAGTCAGCCTCATAATAATAAAGAAACAAGTCGGCAAGTAGAGGGGCACAGTTTGTTCCCATTGGGATGCCGACGGTCTGTTGAAAAACACGTCCTCCGAACGTTACAAATATGTTGTCAATCAAGAAATCAAGCATCTTGATAATATCGGTTTCAGAGAATTTTTTGTTTGAATCAGAGTGATTCTTTACAAAGTATGATTTGTCCCTCCCTAAGACAAGATACTTGTATCTACGTTGGCCATTCTTTTTTATGAAGCAAAGTAATATCAACTCTTTCAATTTGTCTTTTAGTTTTGAATGTGGAATACTTGTGTAAAGAGTAGAAAAGTCAAATGTTTTAATACTGTTACAAGATGAAAGAGAGTTAGATTGTATGTTCTCTAAAAGATCTTTGGAATTTTTAAGTACTCACATCTGATTCACGCCACCTCTAGAATAGGCAGTTTCACAATAACTTTGAGGCCCGTCTTTGATTGCTGATAAAACAGATGTTAATAATTTAGAAAGAGGTTTCGTGGAGCACTTGGAAGACCCAGCAATATACCGTTGTTTGTAAGGACACTTATGTAGTTTAGGTATCCAATACAGTGATGGAAGATCCAGTTCTTCATCTTTGGTTGAAATACCAAAGGAACAAAGAACAGACCTATGATTATCCAGGATTTCCTCTTTGGTAATTGTCGTGAGGGTATATGTTGAGTTTCCAAGTGAATTGTCTATACCTAATTCGTTTATCAAGCAATTAATGTAGTGACTTTTACAGACAAAACGATGTTATTTGGGGCTTTGTCTGCGGGGACAACAACATATTTATCATGGAGGTCGGATAAGTGTTTAGCAACATTTGGGTCTTTAAACGTAAACGTTTGACGTAGCATGGGCATTGATAGACCCATTCAGTTTCTTGATTCTGATTTGTATTAACGACCTCACTGCCTTAATCCATTCGGATAGAGTGTCTACGTCTTCCTTTTCACGTTTAGCCCATTGCCTGGCATAATCCTCGACTGAGTTCATCAAAATTTTAAAGTTGTATTTCCAATTGATGGATTTAGGCTCACGATATTTCGGACCTTTCGATACCACATTTCGTTGAGAAGTGTTATTAAGAATGTTAAGGTCACCGGTAATTACGTGGCCAGCAGGATTATATATGAATTGGGAACTAGCACAAGTGCAATCAGGAGGTTTAGACTTGAAGTCGTCAATATCGAGATTCTGCAAAACGCGTTTGTAATTGATAAGTGAGACGACCATCATGTTTGTGTCCACATGTGTTGTTTTAATTTGTTGAGAAGGGCAATTCGTGTCGTTTTGACACATCTCGTTTCCTTCTAAATCAGTTTTGTTCATTAAATGACTGAAAGGTAGAAAATCATGTATTCACTTTAAAAATGCATATAGTAAACCAATATGTTGCTGCACATTATGCAATATACGTCAAAAGCTGTAATCAAAATTTACCAAACAATTAAGGAAAAGTAAATCAGACAACTTTAATTTACCTTTTTTTCTTTAAAACAAGTAACTCTCTTTATCAATCATCTTTTTTTAGAGAATAGCTGAGGAAAAATATTGCATACTCTTCGAAACAAAAATAAAAATAGGAGAATTTGATTTACAGACACCTCTACTGGTAAGTACATATCAGTATACGATTTTAGCACAGTGAAACAATACCTAGTTAACATTCGTTTAATTTGAAAGTAGCACATTCAAAATATGATGCTTCGATCCGAAGCTCTGCTCTCAATTTGATTTTACTACAAACAAACAAACCAACCATGACAGACTAATAATATAGATACTCGAATAGGTAAATAGCTACATGACCAAAAAGAGTATACTGGTCGTTGGTTCATGTCTGTCATTTTATTTTTCGAACATTATTTTGTAAGTTTTCTCAGTTGAAGCAATATCCACTTGTCAAAGTAAAGACGACACAATAATCGGTTAACATTACACAGCTACAAAAAAAGAACACTGTAACCTAAGCATCGGCAAGACAAACCAATTCTCAACAAAACTTGGGGTGCTAAGGATGTAAACAGGTCCTGTTCCTAGTGTGCCAATTTTTCAAGACGATTTCACTTCGTATTCCTTATGATTATTTTTAAGTAAAAAAAAATAGTTGTTGGGCATAAAAGAGGGACGAAAGATACCAGAGGGACAGTCAAACTCATAAATCGAAAAAAAAACTGACGACGCCTGGCTAAAAATGAAAGTAGACAATCAGACAAAAGAACACTAAAGGATAAGCAACACGAACCCCACCAAAAACTAGGGATGATCTCAGGTGCTCCGGAAGGGTGAACAGATCCTGCTCCACATGTGGCACCCGGCGGCACAGTTTGTAAACTGAAGAATGTCATGTGAATGCCGTTTTATAAAGACGACATTGTGAAACTGCTCATTTTAGTTTGATATATTTTGTGTTTTATGTGGAATGGGGTCATTGAAATATTTCATCTTACTTTTAAGGCATTGTCAGTTCCTGTGATAATTACTAGTCATGTTAATCAGGAGTGTCAGGCTCTTGCAACAATTTCATGGGATCATCAATTCTCTACTCTGGTAAGTGTGATCTGCACGATTGTACGGCGTAAAAATCAAGTCTAATAAATTCAATAAAAGCAACACATTAAGAAATTTATAACTTTCCGGTAAAAAAAAAATGAATTAGGTGCTTGTAAAAAATCAAATCACCAAAATACAGAACTCCGAGGAAAATTCGAAAAGGATAGTTCCAAATTAAATGGCAAATCAAAATCTCAAACACATCAAACGAATGGATAACAACTGTCATATTCCTGATTGGTACAGGCATTTTTCTTATGTAGAAAATGGTGGATTGAACCTGGTCTTATAGCGTGCTAAACCTAAAAAGGATAGTGTTTGGTCTAATTGAAACACTGAGAGAAATACGACATACTGTATTAAATGACACACAGGAACATGTAGCACAACAAATAAATCCTAATGGCAAAACCAAAATATAATCATCGGAAACTAAACGAATCTAGGTTTATTTTGCTAAGGAAAGCTTGAGCTAGCATCGAGGCTAGCATACACATTGATCTGTTCACTATTAACTTTAGTGATGAAGTATTTCAATCGGAAAAGGTATTAAAATTTAAGATTTTGTAATAGTAATTTTATTTTTCCATTCACTTAAAAGTAGTACGTTCAATTTTTTTTACAGCCCAGGACTTTATTTGAAGTGCCGTCATCAGTGCCATGGCATGAATTAGCGAACCTCTTGAATGCAAAATTTAAACATGAAACAGGACGAGGACTAACTGAAGATCATCTTAATTATCTTGCTTCCAAACTCTTTGGTAAGAATCTGAATGTTTATGAGTATATATCAAATAGAGCCTAGGTGGTCGAGTGGTTTAGCACATTGGGCATAGTGCAAGGCGATTTGGTGCCACGATATCTCAGTAGCACGAGTTCTGCTTCCTCAAATTTAAAGATCTAACATTGTTGGGCTGATATTCAGACAAATAATATATTTATTACTTAAAATTGAATTCTGCGTCCACACTAGTAGAAGTATAAAAAAAGTATTTTCAAAATGCTCTTTAAGTCCTCTAGTTTTCTTCATTTTTCTCCAACCGGTTTTAACTGGTATAAGTTGGGACAACTTGTGCTCCAATGGCTGTACTAGATATCTGCCTGTAAGATTCCCCAATGAAGTTGAAAGAGTTATTTTCAAAAATAAATTTTTTTTGGGACCTGTTATCAAATTGATCAAAAGTGATGTCCAAACGTAAGCCTTCTTTCGAATTCTTGACGTTCTTTGGTATGCAGAATCCAACAGCGTATTTAGATTTTGGATTTTGGATCATAATAGGTAAATATATTTTTTATTAGTTCGAAGACATTCATACGTGTCAATAACCTATGATGTGTCTAATAATTGATCACAATCCAAATTAAGTGCTGTACCTAACTTGAATGTACTGTTCATATTTGCACCACCTGATCAACGTTCGACTTCTGCGGTCGTATAAAGTCATGCCTTGGGTAACATTGTTATTTACCTGTATAAGTTAACAACATACCAATTTACCTGTATGAATTGACAACATACCAAATTGAAAAGTTACTGAACAGTACTGAATTGACTGCAAACATTTTTTTTAACAGAACTGAAATTACCGTAGTTTATAAATCTGAAAAATGGACTGAACATGACTTTCATACTCCTTGGTTCAGACTTTTCAAATCATCTGAGGATCAAAATGACCGTTTAGACGTGTTTGATCGTGAAAGGGATACCTTTCGTGACTTGATGTAAGATTATGACGTTCATATGCAATGTTTGTCGAGGTAACTTTAATCTTTACTAGAACACACCCGTGACTGAATAGAAGTATATAACTATGCGTAAGCCTTGTTTTAGTATTGGTATTGTCATCTGATAAAGTCATGCCGATTATAAGATACAAAGTTTTCTATGCTTTCAAACTCTTTCTGTGTGAACCCGTCGACCTGGAACTTATCAATTATTGATAATATTAATTATTTGGAAAACAAAAGGTCCTGGAATGGAGTATTTTTTAATCAACAGCATTGTCCTATATTAGTTAAAAACAAATTCAAAACTGTACCTATACGACTAAGTATTCGTATTGCTATCTTAGAAAGTCTTACTGATTAAAATACTATAGGGAACAATTTGACAATGATTGAATTAAGTAGTGTCAACCCTGTGATTATGACCCGTGTATATACCAAAATCCTAAATACACCGTTTGGTGGTGCGCCTGTCAGATGCGGAACGTACAGATAAGATAATAGGTAACAGGTTTAGTTTACACATATTTTATTGTTCAAAACAAATGGATTAAACACAAGTTTTTCAACTTAGTTTCGTCTTCTTCATATATAACAGGTAACAGGTGAATATACTATCGGTATCGGATTCGACACGGAACTTGTTAATTATTAGCAATATTAATTATGTGGAAAACAAAAGGGTCTGAAGTGGTGTAATTTTTAATCTACACCATTATCTTATATTAGCTATATATAAAGTTGAATTCTTTGATTTGTCGTTTTTACCCCATGACGGCTGAAAAATTGGACCTCGGTATTTTAGTATTATAGATGTTTATGATATATTACAGGAGAATCAAGTAATTATGCAAGTTGCCACGTGACCTTTGATATGTTCTGTAAGGTTAGTATTCCTAGAATATGTTCAGACTTATTCTTCACAATATCCGAGTATCAATAACATTAATTGCAGTGAATGTTTCACAATTTCCTTTATCAACATATGAAAAGGTTCCTTTCAATGATATACTCCTGTTCTGTATCTCGATATGGTTCATTTCGTAAAGCAATATTTGTTTATCAAACGAACAGTCGTTTCTCGTGCTATTTCAGAGCTAACTTCTTGATGTTGGCACCTGTTTATATTGATGATAATACATGCCCGTAATGTATTCTTGAGAAACATGATTTGGATGCTCATAATACATTAATTGGAGGAAGGGTTTAAGGATATCTGGCTGATCTGATTAACTTTTAATACTAACATGCAAAAAGTGTACACTCATCGCAGTTAAAATCCGAGCGTAGGTTTAATGAACCACAGTGTTTTGTTTATAAAGGATCATCATGTTTATCAATTATAACCCTCTTAATGTAATGCCGCCTTTTTCTAGAGTACATTGTACCATTATGGAAACATTACATGCAATCGAACTAACGACGACAGACTCTTAATTGTATCTATGCTTGTTTTGTTTAAGCTTGTTTTTATATATTTCTAATTCATTATTTGTCGCACATTATAGAATAAGAATAAGAATATTTTATTTCCAATTAAAGGGCCCTATATAAAGAGCTTTCATGACATTACATACAAGTACGTAAGATTAGACATAAATTAGAGACATATAATATAGGAAAACAACATTGTTTAATACTATTAAAAATGCTATAAAAGGCCAGGACAGAACCAGACAATACAATTTGCATCTTTAACTTATACCATTTAAAATTATAC
Organism: Mytilus galloprovincialis; assembly: GCA_037788925.1. Classification (NCBI taxonomy): domain Eukaryota; kingdom Metazoa; phylum Mollusca; class Bivalvia; order Mytilida; family Mytilidae; genus Mytilus; species Mytilus galloprovincialis. The sequence continues at coordinate 19,922,192 of CM075331.1, read as the reverse complement.
ACCACTCAAAATATGTATATTTGTGGCTAATTTGCGTTTATTATTTTTGAACTTCTCCTTATCTCTAGATTTTGAGATAAATACTTTCCTAAACATTTATACCATTTAAATTTTCTTGTGTAAATAGCCATAAAAACTTTGAAAAATTGTCTAAAGATTGAAAATTATTACAATTTAGAGAAATTTCAGTAAAAAACTCATTTCTGTTATCAATATATAGTGGACATTCAGTTACAACGTGTATCTCATCTTCAACTTTATTTAAAGTACAGTATAAACATTTTCTCAGTGTCCTATTCACATAAAGTTTAGAATATCTATCAGTCTCAATCCTTAATGGATGAGCGCTTATTCTAATTTTACAGATTGATTGTCTTAATCTAAAATCTTTTAGATCCAGATATTTTTCAAAACAAAATAGAGTTTTAAAGGAAAAATAGGTAGTAAGTTTACCTTGATCTGATTGTAAACCTTTATTTCTATTTTCCTTCCAGAAATGGAGATAGTTTTTATATAGCTTATCTCTGATAAATTTTGTGAAAGAGTAGATACTGGTTTTTAAATTACATGTTTGTATGCCCAGATTTTTTAAAATGCAGTCTATACTTGAAAACCGTGTATTCACTTTATTATTGTGAAGTTCTTTACTACATAAATATGCATCATATAATAACATGTTCTTAGAATTATCGAGTCGATGATAATATTTCAACATTGCTAATATAATATAAAAATACATTGGGTATCTCCCTAGTTCAGAAGTCACAGCAAGATTACTGGATTTCTTATTTACACCTAGAACATATTTAATAAATTTGATATGTGATTTTTCAGATGTATCATTTGAAAACACCTTTTCTAAAATATATTGATCATTTTTCTTACATGCAGCTGAGTTTACAGAAAACATACCCCAGACTTCACACCCATAGATTAAAATTGGTTTTACAGTATGGTCATATAAATGAAGTAAAGTTGAAACACTAGGGTTTGACGATGACATACATTGTTGTAATTTAAAACATGCTTTCATAGACTTTTTGTACAGTTCATCTTTACATTGAACAAATTTTCCACTGGGTATAAAAGTAATGCCCAAATATTTATAATTATATGTACAACCAATCGCTTTTTCACCTAGGCAAAAAGGGAGATTAAAATGTCTCCCTGTTTTATTAAAAATCATAACTTTTGTCTTGTTCTCATTTACATTTAAACACCATTTAGAACAGTAATTGTTAAGCAGGGTTAACCTCTCTTGCAATCCCTCTGGTGAATCTGAGAGAATAACAATGTCATCAGCATACATTAAACAATCAACCCTTTGGTTATTAACATTGACATGGTTAGCACAAGAAGAAAAGACATCAGGGAGATCATTAATAAAAAGTTTAAATTAATTGGGGTTTAAAACATCCCCTTGTCTCACTCCAATAAATGATCTAATTAAAGGAGTTGATTAGTTGTCAATTTTGACACATAGCTTACTTTTATTATACATATCGCTAACTATAGCATAAAATTGTCCTGCTATGTTGTGTTGGAGTAGTTTAAGTTGTATACCTGTATGAATAACAGAGTCGAATGCTTTTCTGAGATCTACAAAGCATGCAAAAAGTTTACCATTTTTGCTATTAATACACTTGTCAATTAAAGTCTTAAGAACAAATATATGATCGCATGTTCTTGATTTTTTTGTAAATCCAATTTGGCATTTACTTATGATATCATGTTCTTCAAGAAAGTGGTCTAGTCTATTATTTAAAACACAATTAAATAATTTACCTATACAGGTGTTAATAGCAATACCTCTATAATTTTCTGGTTTGCATGGATCACCAGACTTAAAAACCGGGGTTATAAAGTTTTGATCTTGAAGCTTATTATATGTTTTTGAATTAAGCCCTCCAACATTCCAAACACAAAAAGTCAGGTTATGAATACTTAAATCATTTCTTCTAGACATTGTATCAAAATATATTTTGTTAAACTGAGTCTAAGTATGATATTATTGAATAAATATTTTAAAATTACACCAATTTTGCTCCAAAAAGGGCCCTTCACTCAGAATAAATAGAGTATGTAATTAAGGTGGTACCCAACACTTTCACTAAAATTAATTTGGCTCGTTTAATTTTCATAAAATTTTGTCAAAGTATTTACTTTGAGACTTTAATAAAAATATAAAAATTTTAAATTTTTTGAACCAACCGTTTTGTCAGAAAAAATACACTGGTTATATAGCAATTTGACAAACACCAATTTTGATCATTGAGAAGCTTAATATTCCTTTACAACACAACGTAATTAAAACGTTTAGCTGACTTTACAGAGTTATCTCCCTGTAGTGTTAGGTACCACCTTAACTTGAAAATAAAATAATATGGAACAACAAAAAACAATAAAACAAAAACAAAAAACAACAAAAACAACAACAACAAAAAATTAAATCAAAGCGCTGTAAGCGCTGAAGGCAGTTAACCAAAAACCAAGGCAACCGTAATTATGAAAACTGTGGCAATGTTGCCTCAACATTTAACATTCATATATAGTACATTCATGTTTATCTAATGATTAATTTATTAATGCAAATAATTCATATGTTATCAAGGTTTCAAAAGCAATTCATATATCAATGTATATTTTTATGGTGCAGTGGTACAAGTTCCCAATGATTGCAGTTGTTCTACTTGGTAGTTAACCTTGGTTTTATTTGACTGCTAGAAGTTCAATTTGACGTAGTATGAACATGTAATAGTATGAATGGACTGGTTTCCCTGGAAAGAAAACTGAGTTTGTGTTCTATAGTACAAAAGTTATGAGACACGAATCAGACAAATGTTCACTACAACAGGGATCAAAGATGAGGTCTGACTGACTTGCCCATAGTAAATGTAAATGATTTGTTATTTTGTCCCATACATATGAATATATATAATTTAGGGGTGGGGATCTCAACGGTTTTCAAGTTCTCAAACAGGTAGGGGTAGGCAGAGGATTTAGGGGGCAGGGGGCCCGGCCCCCCTTTTTGGGAAAAAATTGGTTGCTTATATAGGGAATCACTGAAGCGTGACTGGAGCGGGCCCCTCTTAGGTCAGTCAGTGGGCCCCACTTATGAAAATTTCTGGATCCGTCACTGGGGGTAGGGTGACCCTAGGGACTTCCCCTACATTTCATTTTATTTGTTATATTGTCCCATACATGAATATATATGGTTTAGGGGTGGGGATCTCATTGGTTTCCAAGTTCTCAAACAGGAGGGTTGGGATGACCACAGGGACTTCCCTTATATTTCATTTGATTTGTTATATTGTCCCATACATGAGTATATATGGTTTAGGGGTAAGGATCTTGACCATTTCCAAGTTCTCAAACAGGAGAGTGAACAGTGACCTCAGGGACTCCCCCTATCTTTCATCTGATTTGTTATATTGTCCCATACATGAATATATATGGTTTAGGGATTGGGATCTCGACCCTTTTTAAATTCTAAAACAGGAGGGGTGGGGTGACCCCTAGCGACTCTTCCTATATTTCATTTGATTTTTCATATTGTCACAAACATGAATATATATGGTTAAGGGGTGTGGATCTCGACCGTTTCCAAGTTCTCAAACCGGTGGGGGTGGGGTAACTCCAGGGACTCCCCCTATATTTCATTTTTTATTTATTATATTGTCCTATACTTGAATATATGCAGGGGCGGATTCAGACTGGGGAGGGTTGAGGGCTTGCACCCCCCTTAAATTTGCAAAGCATGGATTGTTCTCAGCTTAAGGTAGCACAATACAAAGATTTTATAACTCAAACTCCCAAGTTTTAAAATGCTGTAACTTTCTTAATAATGCTTGAAAATTTATAAAAGTGGTAGTTATGGATAGCTAACAGATTGCTCTTTCAAATAAATGCAATGTTAGTATGATGCAACAATTATGTTACCAATTATAATGTTAACTGTGTCTAAAATATTTTTCCTCAAATTTCCACTTTCAATTGAAATTAGCTTCCTCATAGGTATTCCTAGAGGATTGATTTTGTTATATGTTGTTCCTATGGCCATTATCTACAAAAGGGTGTCTCAGATTTCAGATAGAATGTATAGAACAAATTTTACACCTAATTAAACAAATTAAAATTCTTTTATGTGGTTAGGATGTTCACACTAATTAGAGATTTATGAGAGAATGAAATACCATAGGGACAATTTGAGACACCCTTTTAAAGCCCATGATTTTTTTATTAAGATTTCGTTAAAATTTTCTGTATAGTTTAAGAGATGAAAGAGCTAAATTCATTCAAGTAAACTGACCGAGATTTTGCCTCTAATTACATAATAATTGATTACATAATGATTGCATAATAAAAATATTGCATTCATTTAAAAGTTTAATCTTTTATGTATCTATATATACCTCTTTCATTATTTTGTATGCATTCATAAGAAAGTTACAGCATTTTAAAGGTTAATGATTGGAAGTAAAAAAATCTTTGTATTGTGCTACCTTAATAAAGAAAATTCCAATAATTTTACCTCATTTTTTTTTTAGCCTCGCTCTGCTCGGCAAAAATTTAAGTTTGCGCCCCTCCTAACCTAAATCCTGGATCTGCCCCTCATATGGTTAAGGGGTGGGGAGCTCGACCGTTTCCAAGTTATCAAACAGGAGGGGGTAGAGTGGCCCAAAGAATGCCACCTATATATCATATGATTTACTTACATTAAGGTATATATAATATTGTTGCATTATTTGTGAAAATAAAGAATGAAACTTTCAGCTACTTTAATTGATCCTTCAAAATTGAGAAAAAACAAATAACCCCTCGAAATTGCAGTAATATGTTTACACTTTAAAAGCATCTCACATGCATTATCATCATTTATCATTTATAAAGAAAATTTAGACTGTGACCATGAACATGTATATTGTTAGATATACTGTTCCCAGCTGTCACGTTGTATTGGATTTTTAAATTGAAATTTATCAAAAAGTAATTTTTAGTTTCTGAATAAAATATTTTTCTGCTTTTTCTTTCTTTTACATATATCTTTTGGTTTACAATACTAGTGTTTATATTCATTTACCATGCATAGATGTATTTTTTCACCTGCTTGGATTTATTTTGTAAATGATCGTCAAACCCGGAATTACCCTTATCCGCTTCCGGAATCGGATCCGATTTTGTAAAATTTTGTCTTCACGGCCGCCATTGTTATGTGTTTACAATGTTGTTTTTGTCAATCAGATACGATTTTACTCGAATTTATACAATATTTGTCGGCGATTTTCTGTATAAAGCTAGCGGTTGAACAAAATGAACATCGCCGTCATGAATAATAATGATAAAATAAGTTTTTAGCTCGTTTAATTGGAGACTGGTGAACATGGTGAAAAGGTTTGCAAAGTAATTTCTTATTTTCTTTCAAATGTAAGGCGACTACGTCGGGCGTAGCTAGAAACCAACTATCCTAGTCGAAATTCCGCTTGCAAAAGTGGAAGGTCTCGGACCACCGATAATTTGCACACCTGCCTCCAAATTGAAAAGCTACGAAAATTTCTTTTTCTAATTTGAAATTGCCGCCAACAGCATGAACAGTTGAATTATATAATAGACTACTGACGTAGTTGTACTACGTATTGATGACAAACAATATTCCTACGACTTTTGTCATTTGGGAAATCTAAACTGCTAGTCTTAAGAGATTTTCGGCGATTAAATATTTCATACAATTGTTCTTTGACATCTTAGCTAAAAGCACAAGTCATAATGAACTACACAAGGATTTTTAATAAGCACTACTTCCTATGTGTAACTTTAAAACTTTTGGATAAATCGACGATCATTAAAGGTTTTTCTGGTCATTTTTTTTTGTAATCCAGAATAAAAAGTATTAAAAAAGTGTTCAATTAGTTATATATAACATAGTAACAAGCTAGATAATAACAATGGCAAGTATTTCAGGATTTATTGGGTAGAACACAAATCTAGGGTGCTCGCATAATGCAGCTTAACTGCATAAAAATACAATGAATAAGTGTCTCTTTGCTAAATTAATATACAACTAACTATATATACTATCTACTTTTAATAAATTAACTTAGTTAACTACTAAATTAGAAATATAATTGTATAATTTGTTACAATCTTTTAATCTTAAATTTTAAAGCTCACATTGGCTACAATTCATCTATTGATATAGAAGGTTTTAATTATTTTCCTGTAGTAGACCTCAGTCATCAAATCAGAGATTTTATGGGGGACTTGGCATACTTATCAATAACAATATTCGAAAAGGGGTGAAAATTTTAGAAAACACTTTCAAGGACTATCAATGGATTATATTAGATAAAGATTTTTTTAACATTATAATAAATCAATTCTTATTGCACCAAATTGCCAGTAGACGCTACACAATACAACACATAACTTCAAAGCGTTCTAAAGATCTATTCAAAATAACGGAAATAGAACCAAAATGATAAGAATACTAAATCCTAGGCAAAAGAAATGCAGGCACTAAGGTAGCAATGAAATAGAAATAAGATGTGATAGTGTCCATGAGACAACTCACCATCCAAGTCTCAATGTGTAAAACAACAATTATAGGTCAACGTACGACCTTTACCACGTAGCCATGGCTCACACATCACAGCTTCCTATAAAGGCTCCATATTTAATTGATTCCTTTGCAAAGCCTTAAAGCAACCGATTAATTACCGTTGTATCGGTATATCGATGATTTTCGTGGGCAGAACCCGTCAATAAAAAAAACATTTCTGTTGGCTGCCTAGTCTCACTTTCCATAATGATATTCTTTTTCTTTTTAAACATTCGACATCCAAGCTGAGCGTAGTCAGGGTTAAGTAGTTTGCATGAATAGAGATTCAAATGACTCTAACTTTCGACTTGCAAGCCAATAATACATGTTCTTTACGCTTATTTTGTCAAAAATGAAATATTATTTCACAATTCTGCTTATATTTATGTTCGAAACAAAACAAATTTTAATGTGTAGTTCCATATGTAGAGGAGGATCTGCCTACCCTTCTAGAGCACCTGCATGTTCAAAACAATCGTGGTGCGGTCGTGATGAAAACAGGTCGTAGTAGAAGCGTAGTGAGAGCGCACTAAGGTCTTGGAAAGATCGTAAAAGTTGCTTTGCCATCGTAGCGAGAGCGTAGCGAAAGCGTGATTCTATTCGGAGAGACTGCGCTACGATCTCACAGCGACGTTATTACGACCTCATTACGACCATCACGTTCTCAACGCGACCCAACTACGCTTCTATTACGACCATACCACGTTTACACCACGCTGTTCAAGACCACAGTACGATTCTAGCACGCCCTTGCCGTCCTCATAGCGCTCTTCTTACGACCTCACTACGTTCATACTACGACTTTCATTCTTATTGTCATTTTCACATAAAATATATGAAATCTCTCAAGATTTTGTTTGTCTGTTTGTAATAAGGACTTCTTGTCCGTTTTCCCAACCATGCTTCTCGTTTTTATAGATTAGACCGTTGGGTTTCCCGTTTGAACGGTTTTACACTAGGGCCCTTTATAGTTTGCTGTTCGATGTGAGCCGATGTTCCGTGTTGAAGGCCGTACCTTGACCTAGAATGGTTTACTTTTATAAATTGTTACTTGGATGGAGAGTTGTCTCATTGACTCATACCATATCTTCCTATATCTACTAATATTGACACATGTGTGTCATCTCTGCTATCGTTCACTAAAATATCGTCATTTGAGCTTGATGAACCAGTCATAGGTTGTAATTTAGGTTGCATTGATCGGTCCGTCATCTCTGCTGGATCAGGATTCGTTACTATCAGAACTCCCTTTGCCTCTACATCAACCCCTACCACCAAGCCCACGTGTTCTAGTAGATTTTGGTGGCATGACTGTATTGTTTCAGAGAAATCTACGTATTAATCAGAAACAGAAGGAATGGAACACGATGTTGACGTTTTTGCTGAGAACGTAGTAAGATCGCAGTATGAACGTAGTATAATCGTGGTAAGAACGTGCTATAAGCGCAGTAGAAACGTGGTAAGATCGTGTTGCAATCGGATAACTCGTGGTATGGTTGTAGTGAGAACGTGATGAGCGTAGAAAGATCTTGATAGGCGTAGTGAGGTCGCAGAATAAGCGCGGTGAAAAAGTCGTATAATCGTAGCGGGATCGTTGTAGAAGCGTACTGAGGACGTAGTAGCATCGTGAAAGCAATGGAAATTTACATTTACATGCCGCTCATACTGCGACCTCACCACGATCTGAATTTATTTTAGATCGTGGTGTGATCGTGGTCTAGTGGGACTGGGGCTTAACGGAAAATTGATAAAGGTCGTCTTATTTATTATTTTTTTTCAGGATAACTTGAGGAAGCATGATTTCACTTTCTGGGACCTGTTTTATAATACCATGCGTCTTACAAAGGATTATTTATATGTCGCTTGGAACGAAGGGTAAGTATTCTTTTAACCTTTAAAGGCAAATTTAATGTCTCAAATGTCTTAAATTACAATTTGTTCTGTTCGCTCTTTTTTGATTTTTTTAAAGTGGTTAAAATAAAGGTGTTTTATTGTCAGATCGCTAACATTATATGTGCTGGTTTAAGACCTTGCTGAAATATCCATTTGATAAACAGTAAGTAAAATTCTGACAAAAAGTGCAGGTCTTTAGATATAATATATAAATTATATTTCAAGCGGCATAAGTTCTCTTGAAATAATTCGAACCGATTGATTTGAGAACTCACCTAAGACATACATATTGCGAAAAATAAAAGCTTGGGATAACTTCTAATAATATTTGGGGCACTAACAATGAACATGTCCATATGATTTCAAAGGGACATAACTTGTGTGCAAAGTTTTTGAATAGCGCCAGTCGCCAGTAACATTAGGAAAACAGATCTTAAATTTGAAAAAAAATCATTTATGAAATTGAGGATTGAAAGTGTTTTTGATGTTATTTGAATAAGGTATAACTGCTTCATAGACAACTAATATGTAGTAATTGTAGAAGACGAACAAAAGCTGTACATGTGACCTGGCTAACAATGTAGTTTTATGTAGATTTGACTGTACACAATGCAAAATGGCATAAATTGATATCGTAAAGGCATTGGTGATAAACCCTTGATTTAAATTTAAAGAAATATGGCAAGCATTGGACATTTCATGGTGCTTAAATGAACAAACATGAGGATAAACGGACAGACGACCGTTATATCTGCTATTCTCCACATAGCGTGTTTGCGGTGTAAAACACTAACAGTATAAATAACAAAATGTTTACTGGAGACGAAAAATATTAGATATCCTAAACACGTATTTACTTTTACTTTTAGAAACATTGATGGTTTTATAAGTAAAGCCAAAGCTGAGATGTGTTTGAAAGATTCTTCTACGGGAAATTTCATCTGCCGTTTCAGTGCCTCACTGTTGGGAGGAGTTTCAATTTCTTACAGCCGCGGCAGTAAGTACTTTGGCTTAATTATACTTGAATTAAAAGAGAGTGGCAAATACATCAAAAGGGGCTTCGAACTAGTATTTCAAAAACAACAAAACGGAAAACGATCAAAAGACAAAAAACGATTTAAAACACAACATTAAAAGATTAAAACTAAGCAACACGAAACTCACACAAAAGGGTGCCCCGGAAGGGTAAGTAGGTACTTATCTACATGTAGCAGTTTTCATGTTGTTCATGAAAGTACAAACCCAGTGAAAAGGGTTGAATTGATTCGAGAAGAGAAGGACGGGGTTGTGATTACAACATTAGGAATTTTTACGTAGCCATCTGTTAAACAGACATTCCAGAATGGTCAAACAAACTGTTAAATTGTCAAAGGAATGATTTCAACTGCCTCCTATAATACTCTTTGATTATTTATTTTCTTCTGAGCAGCATCCCTCTATCATGAAAATCTTGAACTAAGATAGATATACACCATACACAGGCGATGCTTGTAGTAACAATTAGAACCATTTATGAAAACTGACGATTATTTCCAAAATAAACCCCCAAAAAAAATTCCTGAAAAACCTTTCATTCAAAAATGTGTACGGTTTGTATTAAAGAATTAAGCAGATTATCCCTATTTACGAAATTTTCCTTTCATCTTACTGACTGGTAATTTCCTATCTCAGAAGACTCGAGTAATATGAACATTATCGCTGAAACTAAGGGCGCACGTGGCGTTGTTAATGAAATTGACTTGAAATTGACACTGTTGTCAAAGGTAAAATAACGATAAACAGATTACCATTGGTCATCTCAAATCGATTGCTTTTCTCACTTTCGCCGTACCGGCTCAAGCGAGAAAATCAATCTCGTTGAGATGATCAACGATCAACTATAATTATAGGCAATACTACCTCAATTGACAATTTTCAGTACGGTTAATAGTCCATATATTTTAATCGTTCATATTAATTTAAACGATAAGTCATTACACTAACTTATAAAAAACAAATCACTTCACATAAAACACTACCATAACATGCAAGTCTTTATTTATGATTTTTTTTTATTACTTCAGATGGTGTTCATCACACGTCTCCTTTTACATGTAAAGATCTACAGATACGTTCATTGCCACTTCTCATAATGGACACACCAAAATGGACACATTTATACCCAAATAAACCAAAGGAACACAATTTTGGGACAAATTCTGATGGTAAGACAAATTCTGATAGTAACAAAATATATATTCTCTGAATGATGCCAAACTATTCAGAGTGGCAGTGCCATCGCTTGAATACATTACGTTATAATGTACATTTGATTAGTAATGCAATTTTTCCAAGTAATTAAAATTGCGCCTATAAATTAAAGGCTTCGAAAAAAGAAATGCTTATTTCATGTTCCATATTATATCACATTTGTTTTTCAGATTCTCCGAAGACAGACGGAAAGTCCGAGTATGAGAAATTTATATGGACAATAAAAATGAGGTAATCTGATGTTTTTCCGACGTAGTCGGTATAGTTTCGGTTTGTGCCCTTTGAACTTAAGGACGATTAACTATGGCAACAGAATACGCATACTCGAAAATCCTTTCTGTGATTGGACAAAATGCTGTCATGGTGGGTGATTTGGTTGTGTTTGAAAAAAAACGTCTCGTTAATTATATCGTGATGGAAAGCAAGTGAAAAACTATAAATATTTGAACTAGATCTTACAAAGATTTATATTTTTATTAAAATAATTGTTTCTCCAATAGCTCTTTGCATCCGTGACAGCTGTTTATTCGGGACAATTATATAATTTTTAATGTAAACTTTGTTGTACGAACGTACATGACTTTTAGAACGCACCTACGCATATGAGATTTCCGCGGGGTTTTGGTGAATGTAAACAGAAAGATACGAGGACCGAGAATACTGAACACAAACAGAGAAAACATTATTTAAATAGTATGTTTGTGCTTCTGAAGGTTATCGAAATGATAGTTTTAAACATATACTCAAATTTAAATACGTCGGATATCTTTTTTTAAAGATAGTTCTTGTTTTTCAATCACTTAGTTTGGTTTTACTTTCTTGTTCCATATTTTTAGGCCTGTTTTTCATTGAAAGTAATTTATTTAGCTAATAGTTCAAACATTAAGTATATTATGCATTTATGATTATGTATCATGTGGAACATTTCATAAACTCTTGACGTATACATGTTTGTATCTTACTACTACTGGGTTGTTTTGAAAAAATAAATTACTTTTAGCGTAATTCGTTCTTTAAGAGTACCTGATAAAGTTTTACCATGAACACTTGTCACAATGACATTGGAATAACGACTGCCAAAAGTGACAATAAAAAAAAAATGTTTCACAATATTATATTTCTGAACTTTTTCCATAATTTTTGTAGTTCATCAGAAGACGAACAAGAAGATATCACTGATCAGGATTGTGACGCTGCTTTAATGGAATTCATAGCTGGCACCGATTTCGATAAACTTTTGAAGGAAGATTTTGAGATGAGATGATACACTAGCCGATAACTTTCTCTTTTGTTTCCCGTGCAAAGCGTTGCGATGGAAATACAAATCGGGGTGTCCGTCCGCTCGGTCATGCCACTTTGATATATTGATAAAACTGGAAATTGCATTGTTGGCGCTCTCATGTGTACAGTTCTCGTAATATTTTTATAAAATTGAGAATGGAAATGGGGAATGTGCCAAAGAGACAACAACCCGACCATAGAAAAAAACAACGGCAGAAGGTCACCAACAGGTCTTCAATGTAGCGAGAAATCCCGCATTATGAATATTTTAAGGTTTATATCATTTATGTCTCGGCCTCAATCGGAAATCCGTGCTGATCATTTAATTAAAAAAATATTTATTTCCCTTGGAAACATTGATTGCATTATGCACTAATAGTGCTCTCATATGTTCAATTCTTAGAAATATTCATTATAATAGAAATCGCATTACATGTCCTCTGAAACCTTCATTTCTCTATGATATTTATAAAAAGTGTTATGGTATATATTTTTTATTGAGTGCCCTTGTATAAATAAAATATGTGCATTACGTCGGGCATTCGAACTCAGCTCTGTTATTTTAATTGTTATATTATTGTTATATTAAAACATACAATTCTGATTTAAAGCTTTACATTCTCCACTGTTGGTTCCAATTGCAATTATATGGCATTGTATAATGAAATACACTTAAAGAAATCAGTAAGGCTGTTGTGTTATGTGCGATGACCTGTCACCAGTTATTTTATATTTCGTTTTGCGACTGGCAAGGTATTGAACTTTAAAATAGATGTCAATAGATATTTTTACAAACCATAACTATCTTTAGAACGCATATTTATGTTGGTCATAGGGTGGTGGTATTCTCTGTCGTCGATAAGCACAGGATGGCTAATACAATGGCCGTTTACAAATTGGCGTACATTGTACAGTTGACTTTTTGGTATTAGTTGACTTGTGTGGCTCCTTTCCTGCATATAACTAAGTTAAGATGATGACATATAGATATATAAACAAAAATTAGAAACAACACATATATATTTATATTAACTCCTAATCATTTCTAGAAATATGATTGTTTCAAACCAACAGTATAAATTAAGAACAACACGGTGTTGAGGAAAAATCTGAAAGGTTTCAACAGACGAAGTAATTGATAAACGATTGAAAGGAATACATTAAACACATGTACTGCTTACCAGTTGCTTTTGTTAGCATTTGCTTTTGTACAAATGTATGAGGGGGAGGACAGGGGTAAGGGAGACAGGGAGAAAGGGGGTAGGAGAAAGGAGAGGAAGGCTGGGAAAAGGAGAAAAAGTTGGAGAAAGGAGAAAAAAATAAAATATCTCTCCTTTTAAAAAATGATATAATATTTCAAGAAAAAATATCTCAAAAGGAGATGTTTTATTCTAATGGGAGAAAGGAGAACGGGGGTAGGAGAAAGGAGAAGGGTACCCCTCTGTCCTCCCCCTCATGTATAACCAAATTTGATTAGGTTAGAAATACTGTGTATTAACTAATTGATATCGGGTTGTTGTCTCTTTGACACATTCCCCATTTCAATTCTCAATTTTATTGATACATGTAGGTTACTTGTCTAAATACCAAATGTAACTATAGTCGGTAAGATAAATTCGATACATAGTGTTCTAGTGACATAATACGAGATGTATGGGATCAGTAAATTCCGTATGAGGATAAGGTCAAATCGCTCTCACCCATATGGAATTTACTGACCCGATATATATCGTATTAGGTCACTTACACACCGTGTAACTAATAATATATATCCAAACAAAAGTTAAATCTGCAACTGTGATTTAGTTTTGTTCTTTAATCACCCGGAAATTAACCCCGTGCTTCTGTGACAACGTGACTTCACCACCTGCACTGTACCATTAATCGTCTTAGACTATCGACCTGTAGTTGTTAATTTCTTTGTCATATGGTCTCTATTGGAAAGTTGTCACATTAGCAACTATATCAGATCTGCTTTAAATATAGCTTTTTTTAGTCGAGTAATAAAATAGCCAATGGAAATTTGGAATGTATCAACGTGAAAACATCCCGACCAAAGAGCAAAACGCAGCAAAAGGCCACCAATGGGTCTTCCGCACAGCAAAACAAATCCCGCACACGGAGGCGGGATTTACCTGGTCTCTTATCATAAATGTGAACTAGCTAGGATCCCATTCACACTAGCATTTGTTTTTTATCAATCTAAAATTGAGAATGGAAATGGGGAATGTGCCAAAGAGACAACAACCCAATCATTGAAAAAAAAACAACAGCAGAAGGTCACCAACAGGTCTTCAATGTAGCGAGAAATTCCCGCACCCAAAGGCGTCCCTCAGCCGGCCCCTAAACAAATATATACCAGTTCAGTGATAATGAACGCCATACTAATTTCCAAATTGTACACAAGAAACTAAAAATAAAATAATACAAGACTAACAAAGGCCAGAGGCTCCTGACTTGGGGTAGGCGCAAAAATGCGGCGGGGTTAAACATGTTTGTGAGATCTCAACCCTCCCCCTATACCTCTAGTCAATGTAGAAAAGTAAACGCATAACAATACGCACATTAAAATTCAGTACAAGTGAAGTCCGAGTCTAATGTCAGAAGATGTAACCAAAGAAAATAAACAAAATGACAATAATACATAAATAACAACAGACTACTAGCAGTCAACTGACATGCCAGCTCCAGACTTCAATCAAACTGACTGAAAGATTATGATTTCATCATATGAACATCAGGCACAATCCTTCCCGTTAGGGGTTTAGTATCATACCATCATAACATATATGAGAAGAACATAACCCGTGTCATGCCAACAACTGGTTTTTGAATAAATGTGTTTAGTTCCGATGCAAAGACCCTATAAGTGAATCAATATTAACGCCAAAAATATGCAATCTTTAATGACCTGACAACAGTATCGTAACTATATCCCTTTTTAATAAGTCTATTCAGAGATTTTTGTTAGTTTTTATCGATGCATGAAAATAGAACCAGGCTTGCATTCAATATCGCAGCTGCTACGTAGTGCGACATAGATTTTTGTCTATTGAAAGAGTAGCTAGCTTATAATTTCTGCATATATATTGATAACAGATACGTAGCTGCTACGATATTGAACGCAACCCAGTTAGCGTTCACATTATCTTTACTCATAACGATCTCTATTTGTCATATATAAACCTCTGCGTTCACAATTCAATTAAAAATGCAATCGACCGACCTAATTACGCATAAAACTGTAACCATTGTGTATAAATAAAAATACTTAATAAAATGTATGTGTTAATACACTGATACACACACTGGACAAAACATAGATGAAGTTATTGTTTCTCTTAAAAGCCAAGTTCAAATTTTGATACTGGTGTTCTTCAAGTTTTCAGTCATTTTCCCGTGCTTGCATTTCCTATCATGATTTTCTTGATAGAGGGTTACTGCTCACAAGGAAGCTATTAAACCAAGAGTTCCACATGGTGAAGTTGAAATCATCCCTTCGTAATTTTTACGGACGCCATCACGAGTTGGTTCACCGTTATGGTATAACCGTTCACAAATGATATCGGATATGTTTTTTACGTCGTAACTATAATCCCTTTCCCTTTCATGAATGTGACCTACCGAATCAGACTATTTACCGGATTTGTTATAACATAAGCAACAAGACGGGTGCCACATGCAGCGTAGGACCTGCTTACCCTTCCGGAGCACCTGAGATCACCCCTAGTTTTTGGTGGGGTTCGTGTTGCTTATTCTTTAGTTTTCTATGTTGTGTCATGTGTTCTATTGTTTGTCTGTTTTTCTTCTTTCATTTTTAGGCAGGCGTTGTCAGTTTATTTTCGATTTTTGAGTTTGACTGTCCCTCTGGTATCTTTCGTCCCTCTTTTAAGGAAAAAAAAGTGTAGCAAGAAACTTGCATAATCACTGGAGTAAATGGGATCTTCGTAACTGCGTAACCAATCAAAAGGAATACCGTGGAATCGTATTTACGTTCTACACATTTACATGCCATTAACTTGTCTTAGCACATGTTCATTGAGGATTACACCAGAGTTCGTCCAAATGTGTCAAAACAATCTGGTACCTGACTCAACTTCGAATTCGTAAGTTGAAAAACTGCTTAAATGATCGACCAAGTATAAAGAAACTTTAGTGTAATAGCCATTGAGACAACTCTCCACAAGAGACCAAATAAACCAGAGAAATGAACAAATATAGGTCACTGTACGGCCTTCAACAATGACCGAAGTTCATGCCGCATAGTCAGCAATAAAAGACCCCGAAATGACAAAGGTTAAACAGTTTAAACGAGAAAACTAACGACCTATGTAATGTAAAAAAAATTAGTGAAAAACAAATATTTAACACATCAACAAACGACAACCACAGAATTACAGGCTCCTGACTTAAGATAGTTCGATATATAATTCGCTTCTCAGTTTCAAAATAATAAACTTTTCAAAACACTAGTTTATATTGATAGGGGATTTATAAAGGAACCAAAAGAGCAAAAATATATATATATAGGTCAATGTGCTTGTTTTCGAGATATTACCATTTGAAATTTTGGCGGAAAATATTCTCTCTTGACTTTATCCCAGGCATAAATTACCATAGCCGTATTTAGCACAACTTTTTGGAATTTTGGATCCACAATGCTCTTCAACTTTGTACTTGTTTAGCTTTAGCTTTATGAATATTTTAATATGAGCGTCTGGCGTACTAAATTATAACCCTGGTACCTTTGATAACTATTTAATAGTTTTATCAAAGACAAGTTTAATTTCTCAAAAACTTTTAAAAATAATTATTATTTTTATAAGACTTTCACAGGTGGCTTATCATTGTACATGTAACAGATTTATAAAAAGAAAAACAGAGGTCTATGGGCAACTTTTTTAATGCATTCAAATGGATAAAACCAGAGGATCCCAAATATCTGACAAAAATCAAAAAAACGTGGCACGCAAACTTCATCAAATCAAGCACATAAAGAATGTTACGGTGTTTAACATACCAATAGGAGCCAACCCTCCCCTAACCTGGGACAATGATGTAAAGTAAAAGTGCAACAGAAGAACAGACTATAAAAAGCAATTGAAATAAGGTAAACTCATCAGATGGATACAAAAAAAAAATACATCTAACAAAAACACAAAGTGGACGTGGGAGGGTACTTGTACATCCCAACAACAAAATGAAAACTTAAGAAAAGATATAAGAATACTCGCAGTTACTGACTGCTTGTTCAAAGCAATAAACAACTATAATTAAATAAAACCATGCATCTAAGACTTAACTTTCCATCATTGAACATCTTTTTTTTCCTTTTTTCCGTGCAGCGCGGTTTATAGTTTTAATCGTTTTTCCTCAAACTCCAAAAACTATGTTTCTGATATGTTCTCCATTGCAGCATAATTTCAGCTAAGTCTCTTTTTTCTCGTTTTGTTGTTTACATTTTTGTTCTTATAAATTGCAATAGAGTGTAATCATATAAAATGTGCTAGTAAGCAACGTAGTTTAGATTGCATTATTTCAACAATGATTTTTTACCTTTTATAAAGAATATAAAAACTATCAAAACAAAATATGATATATGCAAGTATGTTTGTCGGGCTATTCCGGTATTATGACAGCATATGTAAGAGCTTTCTTTTATTTTATTGGCATCTTCATAGCTGTAGTGATGTTCAAAATACAGTGATGGTAGCCATTTTGGTAAGAATCGTGCTCAGAGTCTAAAATATTTATAGTTAAGTGACAGTTTTTTGTTTGCTCGTCGTGGAAGTCAATAAGACGAGGAACAACAATTTGTTTCTTTGCTTTTTGTGATTATCCTTGTAATGTTTTTTGGTTGTCTCAAGGATAGATATATCATATCTTATCTTTCTTATAATAGTGCTATATTTCATCTCTGCTTGTTTGCATTCCTGTAGACCCTAGTCTGGATGGACCAAAAGTTCCAGACCTTAATGGTCCGGGATTTTCTGATCTTGGTTGATTCTCAGCTTGCCTTGACATGTCACTTGTGTCATCTTCATCTTCTGTGTCTAGATATTTAAAGTTTCAATTTCTTTTATATGGAATACGAAGTGTGTTCGTTCATTCATTGGAAGTAACTGTAAGCCCTAGTCCAAATGATTATAACGTCTTGAAAGGCATAGACAGAAAACATTATCTGTGACGCCTTGTTTGACAAAATTTTCATGCCCCTTGTTTGACATAGATTTTATTTATATGTTGATCTAGTTTAAATCTATCTAAATGTCCTAGTGTGAACGGGTTCTTTTTCACACCAAACTCTGAAACAGATCAAATTAATGAACTGAAATAAAACAAAACAAAGCATACAAGACTAACAAAGGCCACATGCTCCTGACTTGGCAGAGGCACAAGAATGCGGCGGGGTTAAACATGTTGTGCGAGATATCAACCCTCTGCCTATACCTCTAGGTATAATGTAAAAAAAACACGTTTCCTCGTCAAATTTATCTAGGTTATAACACAGTATATATAAATACTAAATAGTGGCAAGTACATTGTGTACCTTGCAAATCTGCTTCTTTGTCGGTCGTAAATGATGATAACTGTATTTTGATGTATATAATTAACTTGAAATGTAATACAACCTCATAGCTAGTAAAATTAGTCTCCGTCATCACAATTGACACCAGCTGATCGACAACAGGAGTTTTGTTTTCAAACTTTTATTTATTTATATATAATTACACTTTTGGATAAATCCTCCCATCCAGTTTTGTCACAGAATTTCTATGAACTTATAAAGGTTAAAACATACCAAAACGCTTGCTAAAACAAAATGTCTTCTTCGAATATTTGGAAAATAAATCTAAACTTAACGAATTACTTGCATAAAATTATTAAAGAGATAATGATCAGAAAAATTCCTCTCCGGGGAAAATAATGAAGACTAAGTAATATAGTATAGTTTTTTTTTCAAATTCTTTTGGAATACTCCCAGATTTTATGTTTTTCAGCTGATTAATGCAATTTAAACAGCACATTAATAACATGTAAATACATGGTTAGTGCTGTTTTCATGAATCAATTTGAGAAAAAAATAAGTTAGATAGAGATTTTCCCTTTTTTTTTTTTTTTTTTTGAAAATAATCAATTTAATGTTAAAAACAAAATTTAACTAGACGTATTTTAGTGGTTCTTAATTTATTAACTATAAACTGTATTTAAGATGCTGAGGTCAGACAAGGTTTTTAAAGAAAGGTAAAACTTGTTTTTGTAAGTACACATATAATTATGTGTATTTAAATGCCGTTTAGCAAAACTGTAAGTGATATTATATAAGTACACATCTGTAACTATAACACGGAAGTTATTAACATCAAACTCGTCCAGCAAGATATAGCGTAAGTAGTCCTTGACACGTTTGTTCATGTTGTCCATATCATGTTGTCCTTAGCTTGTCAGCTTTGTAGAAGAACTTCAGTCAGCTGTTTATTTGAAAGTTTGGTTTACTAATTAATCCAAACATAAGAGCAAAAGGAAGATGTGATAGTGTGTAACAATGTATAAGACAGTTATTATAACTCGATCATCCAATTTACTTTGCCATAACAAAAAAAACTTAAGTTCAAGTTTATCAAATCTAATGGAATTCAAATGTTGACAATCAACTCCGAAAAGATATATAGCCTATTCCAAAAACTTCCGTTCTTCGAACCAAAGATCCACAAGCATCATGCACACACTACTTATTGCAGGACAAAAACATTTGGATATGTATGTATAAATAACACTCGCGAGGCTCTTGTCATGAGCAATATCATACTGTTTGTACTTAACCCTCCCCCTATTTTTGTATGTTCTATTTGTTTTTCGTTCTTTGTTGTCCTCCTATACAAGGCCGTTTGTTTCTCGTTTGAATTGTTTACGTATCTCATTTCGGGGCCCTTTATATTGACTTGGTGGTACGGGTTTGTTTGTTTATTGTTGAATTGGTGCAAGACGGCCTACATATGTTAATTTCTTTGACATTCGGTCCCTGTGGAGAAGAAATATTGTTATCACTCGCACTAAATTTTCTTAATTTGGTAAATCATAACTTTCCTTTCTAGAGTGACGAAATACCTTTCGTCTGTCTAGAATTCAAACTGCATCTTACTTGTAATTTAATTGCGAATTTTAAAATTTTGTTTTAATTTAATGTTTCTTTTATTAGTTTATTTAATGCATAAACAAACAACTAACTGAGAACGTATCTAAATTGAACAAAATTCATAGCTTCAAGCATAAAAATTGGCAGTGTCTATATATAAGAGTTTTTTCGCCAACAAAAGGTGTGCTATCAGGCAAAAGAAAATACTTTAAATGCATTTCGGTGATGACTTTTTCTTATTCCCTATTCATGACAAAGAGGGTGTTCAAACATTTTCATCTTGCTACAAACTAGTAATGAGAACCTTTCTGTCTATTTGCTAACCACAAAATAGAATTGTTTTTAATATAGTAAAATTACTTTCATAATACGTTGTTTAACAGTGATTTTTATCTAATTGGAATAATATAATATCCAACAGAGCTCCAGATAAGCTGCGTATTTGCGTGATCACGCAATACAAATAATAAAAAACTCAATGCAATTGCCCATGGCAGGGTTCAATAACCCAAATAATTCAAAGGGAAACCCAATTATATGCCAAAATCATGAGTTCTCAACCCTTTTATTGGCTACCGTTTGCGTTATTTACCCTTATCTGTTGACAGTCGTCGCGTCAATCTATGTTTATATCCGTTGCTCAATAGGTGTGTACGTGTTTTTGAAAACATTTCGATCTTCTCGACGTTTATCCAATTATCGTGTGTCATGTAGTCATATTTTTTTCGCATTGCTCTGGATTTATCATAACATACATTGAATTAAAACGGATGAATGTCCTGTAAAAATATTGAATAGAAGCATGTTTTCTGCTTCTGTTGAAAAGCTGAGGGAAAATTATGATGATAACAAGACTCAGCCAGTTTTTTTAGGAAGCGTCCATGGAACGCACGGGCGTGTGTGCGTACCTTAACGAGAACATTGCTAATAAACACGGGGTTTCGTCAAAAACGAAATCAGTTAGAAAAAGTGAATGGCCAAATCAATTATAACCTGATAAAGCACCAGAAACCAAAAATTCTAATAAAAGACAACTAAACCCAGATTTATGTAAATTGAATAAACATTCAAGTATAATTAGAGTTTATATACTATTTTTTTTCTTCATTTTACGGTTAATTAATGAATACACACACAGGCACTGGTCTCAGAATTTATTATATAAAGGTATACGACGAGTGCCTGTGAATACATATTGTCCGTTTTTGTGAGTAAATACAAAACTGGCAGAAGGTTTTGCACATGTTAAACGGGTCACAAATTAAACCTACAATTGCTCCTCAGTGAATAAACCAAATAAAAGAGCTAGCAAATAACCCTAACCCTAAACCAAATAAAACAGCTAAACAATGAAAGAAACATATTTAAGATGGAAAAAAATCTAAGGTTGATATTGCCTAAATCATTCAATATTGTGTTGATGAAAAAAACCAATACATTAAGGAGCTTGGTGGTGAAAAACCCAATTTGATATTAATTTGAGGGGTGAATTGGAATTGATAATGCAATTAAAAAACTTTATCACCCAATTATATAAGAAAATGGTGGGTAAAAACCCCAATTTGTGAATTCTTATCTGGAGCTCTGATCCAATCCTTGAAATCGTATAGTAATATCAAGCTGGCAAAATGAATCATAACAGGACCTATTTTATGAAATACCCATCGTTATCAATTTGAAATTCCCCTATTGTTTTCCGTTATTTTTTAATTAAGTAAACCTTTATGTGAACTAACTGGTATCAACGTTTTCACACTTAATATTATGAGTGGGGACATTGTATCAATTGTTCTGTTTCTATTAATCTTCTTTAGAACTACATGTACATGTATCTACGGTAATTGAACTTGATACTTTTATTACAAAATCAATTTTCACTTCAGCGCTTGCAATGTAAGTTGAAATTTTGAAATGCTCGTCTGGTTATTAACGTATTTTTTTTTTTTTTTATCTAGTAATAGATTTTAAACTTAACAATTTCGATGAATTTACAGTCTTCTGTCTGTTCCATTGAACATGTCTTTAAAAAAAATTGTGAAATTGAGCTATTTATTGTACATGTCTATGTTCAAATGCGCAATGAAAAATTACAGTTCATATATAAGGATTTCTTTTTCAATCTACTATACAATTGACCGAATTCACATGTACACAATCATGACCGGAAAAAAAACCCTTTAAAAATAGAGAATTTCTCTGAGATAAACAATTTTATATTCATTTCCGCATAATTTTAACAAAGTATGTGCCATATTGAAGATGTGAATGAATACAATTAATTAAAAAACCTGCTCTCAGTCATACACATGAAACAGAAGCTATTATATAGAGTGCGAGAATGTTCTTATATTTCCTATACAGATAAAGACTTCTAGAAATTCAAATCTTTTTAATATTTGATGTGCATTCAATAAATTTCCTTTCCTTGACCTATAATGCCTAGTAAAATTAATATTTCAATATCTAATGGTCTTGCTGACCTTACTTGTTCGAAGAGATATCATTTTCTGTCTCCCGTATGATGCCAATCCTAATACCCATATGTCGCATTAAACACATGCAGTTGAGCCGTAGTATCCTTAATTCTAAGTTCATTTTCCATAGTGATTATTACGATCTAAAAGGTAAATAACTTCGATGTAGTTAAGATATACGTATTTTACAATCCAACCTCATTATTTCGTCTTAATACATTACATGTATGTACATGTATCATTATAAAACGTGATGTTTATTGCATAAAAGCAATATCGCGTAATTCTGATATCAACCTGCATTAGGTCATTTTTCCGTGGAAAGACCTATTGGTTTTCTTCTGATTATTTATTATTATTTCTTGTTATCAAGTTTATTTTACAAATTTATTTTACCAAATTGTTCGTTATATCCTAAGGATGAATTGAACAATTTAAATCGAAGCTATCCGGAAACTCCATATGAGAGTTCCCCCCTTTTGTATATGATATAAGTGATATGCATTTCTAACTGGTAAACCATAAGTGATAGAGACCAAGGGTCTTTTGATTTAAGATCCTTGGTCCAAAAAAATGAAAATTAGATCAAGGTTAAAGGTCGAGGTCATATTCTAAATTTTGATTTTGGCTTATTTTCATTCATTTTCATTAACCTTATAAGATATCAACAAATTATTTTTACTAAATTGTTAGTTGCGACATGTCGTAACTTAATAATTTTGGTTGAAAGGGTGCGTAAACAATAAATGGGAGTTTTAGCCCCTATCATATCTAAAACTATGCGTAAAGTTATAAAACTTATTAACCATACATATCAGAGACCTAAGGTCTTTTGATTTGAGATCCTCAGTTTGTGACCTTGAAATTGAGGTCAAGGTCATAGGTTAATTTGACGTTCTAGATTATGACCTTTGCTTAAAATTCATATTTATAAATCATAAAGCCATAGGAACTGACATTTTAGACTGATTTTTAATGTTTTAATATCAAAATAGATATTTACTGGTGGAAAGACCTTCAATTGTTCAGAGAACAATTTGTTTTTAATTATAAAAAAAAAAATTATTATGTTTTTTTTTTCTTCCGCCAACTTTTTTTTCCTTTGCTGTTTTTTTGTTTCGCAAGATGTCGCTTAGATATATTGCATATGGTATTGAACAGTTAATACGCTTTTGAAACTGACACCACATAACCAAAATCTTTTCCATGTAAGAGTTATCTCCCCGAACACTGTTTTTCTTGTATGTCGGAACGGTATCAAAAACCGACAAATTTATTTTACCGAATTGCTTGTTAAATCCTCAGGATGATTTGATTTATTTTGACCGAAACTATCCAGAGACTCCATACGAGAGTTATCCCCCCTTATGCATATGATACAAGTGATATGCATTTCTAACTGGTAAACCATAAGTGATAGAGACTTATGTTTTTTTTATTTCAGTTCCTTGGTCCAAAAAGATGAAAATGAGGTCAAGGTCAAAGGTCAAGGTCATATTCTAATTTTTTTTTATTTTGGCTTATTTTTACTCATTTTCATTAACCTTATAAGATATCGACAAATTATTTCTACTAAATTGTTAGTTGCAACATGTTGTAACATCTAAATCTTGGTTGAGAGGGTGCATAGACCATAAATGGAAGTTTTCACCCCTCTTAATTTTACAATTATGCGTAAAGTGATATAATTCATTAACCATACATATTAAAGACCTATGGTCTTTTGATTTGAGGTCCTTGGTTTATGACCTTGAAATAGAGGTCAAGGTCATTGGTTGATTGGACGTTCTAGATTTTAAACCTTTGCTTTGAATTCATATGTATACATCATAAAGCAATAGGAACTGACATTTTAAACTGAATTATCTTGTTTTCCTATCAAAATATAGTGTTAATGAAGGAAAGACCTTCATTTGTTCTCTGAACAATTGGTTTTTAATTATTTTTTTCCTCCGCCTAATTTTTTTCCTTCGCTGTTTTTTTGTTTTGCAAGATGTCACTTAGATATTTGGAATATGATATCGAACAGTTTATACGCTTTTGAAACTGACACTGCTTAACCGAATACTTTCCCATATAAGAGTTATCTGCGCGAACACTGTTTTTCTTGTTATCTCTAAGGCTTCGCAACAACAAATTTTTTTTTCTCCAAATTGCTCGTTACATCTTCAGGATGTTCTGTTTTAGGGACGGGTCAAAATTTATCTACACATAGGACCGGTGCAAAGTGCAGTAGGACAGATACTTTTTTCTGGAATCGCTTTTGTTGGGACATCACTTTTTTCACAGATAATATCCATAGGACACAAGTTTTTTTTCAAAAGATTACTTTGAAATAATTTTTATTAACATTACCACAAAACTTGAAATAACAGTCTATAACATATAAATGTAAAAGAAGATATAAATATCTAATGAAATTGGAAGTATTAACATAATTGGAATAACTATGTACATGTAAACAGTATATGTTTGCCAATAAAATTTCTACATTACATTAAGATAAATGGTCATTTTAAAATTCAGACATTGCAGGAAAGACATCTAAAAAGTCATGCTTTTGTTTATTCAGTCTTTTCATTATACATGATTTACCTCCCTTATTGCAGAGTTACCTACATGTACATTTAATTATTAAATTCAGTAATAAGAAGGTATATGGTGAAGTGCAACACACATACATCATTACATTACATCAACCAACAAAGTAGCAAAAATCATTCGGGGGTCACATCAGGTACATTTTCTGTAAGTGGGAAAATGTTAAAGCAATTATTACCATTCCTAATAAAAAAAAACATTCCAAGGCAACCTATGGGTCTTCAGGTTCAAATATATATAGATAGTTAAAGCAAATGCTATAGAGTTTCATGTTCCTCCTGGAGCTTGTTTTTATAATTAATATTTAAAGGTATAGATAAAATTCTATATAAGATACATGCAGCTTCATTAATTTTTCAGTTTAACAAACACCTATTTGTGGTTTGATTGCATTATGCAATGTCTTTGCTTTTTTCAATGCTATATTCATAGTATAATTTATGATAATGCCATGCCTGTAATTGTATGTGAATCAACAAAATAAAACATGAAACTGTTGCTTTTGATCATATTATAAAGACAACATATGTTAAATGCCTCTATTAAGTATACTTTTATTTACAATACATTGGAAAAGTAGGATAGGACACCAACTTTTTATCTCACATGGCCCGAAGGGCCAAGTGAGCTTATGCCATCACTTGGCGTCCGTCGTCGTCCGTCGTCTGTCGTCGTCGTAAACTATTTCAAGAATCTTCTCCTCTGAAACTACTAGGCCAAATACTTCCAAACTTTAACTGAATGTTCCTTAGGGTAACTAGTTTATAAATTGTATCCGAAGTTTTGATTTATCAACAAACATGGTCGCCATTGCTAAAAATAGAGCAATGGGGTCAAATGCAGTTTTTGGCTTATAACTCAAAAACCGAAGCATTTAGAGCAAATCTGAAATGGGGGTAAAATTGATTGTCAGGTCAAGATCTATCTGCCCTGAAAATTTCAGATGAATCGGACAACCCGTTGTTGGGTTGCTGCCCCTGAATTGGAAATTTTAAGGAAATTTTGCTGTTTTTGGTTATTATCATGAATATTATTATAGGTAGAGATAAAATGTAAACAGCAAAAATGTTCAACAGAGTAAGACCTAAAAATAAGTCAATATGAATGAAATGGTCAGTTGACCCCTTTAGGAGTTATTGCCCTTTATAGTCAATTTTTAACCATTTTTCATAAATCTTAGTTATCTTTTACAAAAATCTTCTCCTCTGAAACAACTGGGCCAAATTGAACTAAACTTGGCCACAACCATCATTGGGGTTTGAAAATTGTGTCCGGTGACCTGGCCAACCAACCAAAATGGCCGCCATGGCTAAAAATAGAACATAGGGGTAAAATGCAGTTTTTGGCTTATAACTCAAAAACCAAAGCATTTAGAGCAAATCTGACATGGACAAAATTGTTTATCAGGTCAACATCTATCTGCCCTGAAATTTTCAGATGAATCACACAACCCGTTATTGGGGCCACCATTGCTAAAAATAGAGCAATGGGGTCAAATGCAGTTTTTGGCTTATAACTCAAAAACCAAAGCATTTAGAGCAAAACTGACAGGGGTTAAATAGTTTATCAGGTCAAGATCTATCTGCCCTGAAATGTTTAGATGAATTGGACAACCCATTGTTGGGTTGCTACCCCTGAATTGTTAATTTTAAGGAAATTTTGCTGTTTTGGTTATTATCTTGAATATTATTATAGATAGAGATACACTGTTAACAGCAATAATGTTCGGCAAAGTTAGATTTACAAATAAGACAACATGACCGAAATGGTCAGTTGATCTCTTTAGGAGTTATTGCCCTTTATAGTCAATTTTTTACCATTTTTCGTAAATCTTAGTAATCTTTTACAAAAATCTTCTCCTCTGAAACTACTGGGCCAAATTAATCCAAACTTGGCCACAATCATCTTTTGGGTATCTAGTTTAAAAAATGTGACCCGGCCATCCAAACAAGATGGCTTCCATGGCTAAGAGTAGAACATAGGGGTAAAATGTCAAAAACCAAAGCATAAAGATCAGGTCAAAATCTATCTGCCCTGAAATATTCAGATGGATCGGACGACACGTTGCTAGGTTGCTGCCCCTAAATGGTAATTTTAAGGAAATTTTGCAGTTTTTAGCTCACCTTTCCTAAAAGGAAATGTGAGCTTTTCTCATCACTTGGCGTCCGTCGTCGTCGTCTGTCGTCGTTAACAATTTTTCAAACATCTTCTCCTCTGAAACTACTGAATGGATTTGGATGAAACTTAGCATGATTGTTCCTTAGATTATCCTGCACAAAGTTTGTGCTTCGATTTTTGATCCGTCAAAAAACATGGCCGCCGTTACTTAAAATAGAACATAGGGGTCAAATGCAGTTTTTGGCTTACATCTCAAAAACTAAAGCATTTAAAGGCGTGAATCAGATGTGGATACTTAAAAATTCAAAAGATCTTTTAGAGTACATACAATCTAACTCTCTTTCATCTTGTAACAGTATTAAAACATTTGACTTTTCTACCCTGTACACAAGTATTCCAAATTCCAAACTAAAAGACAAATTGAAAGAGTTGATATTACTTTGCTTCATAAAAAAGAAAGAATGGCCAACGTAGATACAAGTATCTTGTCTTAGGGAGGGATAAATCCTACTTTGTAAAAAATCACTCTGATTCAAACAAAAAATTCTCTGAAACTGATATTATCAAGATGCTTGATTTCTTGATTGACAACATATTTGTTACGTTCGGAGGACGTGTTTTTCAACAGACTGTCGGCATTCCAATGGGAACAAACTGTGCCCCTCTACTCGCCGACTTGTTTCTTTATTATTATGAGGCTGACTTCATGCAGGAACTTCTTAGGAAGAAAGATAAGAAGTTAGCAATATCCTTTAACTCTACTTTCCGCTATATAGATGATGTTCTTTCACTAAACAATTCAAAATTTGGTGACTATGTGGAACGCATCTATCCAATCGAACTAGAGATAAAGGATACTACAGATACAGTTAAGTCGGCTTCATATCTTGACTTACATCTAGAAATTGACAATGAGGGTCGGTTGAAAACAAAACTTTACGACAAAAGAGATGATTTCAGCTTTCCAATTGTGAACTTTCCATTTCTAAGTAGCAACATTCCAGCAGCACCTGCATACGGGGTATATATCTCCCAATTGATACGATATTCCCGTGCTTGCATTTCCTATCATGATTTTCTTGATAGAGGTTTGCTGCTCACAAGGAAGCTATTAAACCAAGAGTTCCAAATGGTGAAGTTGAAATCATCCCTTCGTAAATTTTACGGACGCCATCACGAGTTGGTTGACCGTTATGGAATAACCGTTTCACAAATGATATCGGATATGTTCCTTACGTCGTAACTACAATCCCCTTCCCTTTCATGAATATGACCTACCGAATTAGACTATTTACCGGATTTGTAATCACTTAAGCAACACGACGGGTGCCACATGTGGAGCAGGATCTGCTTACCCTTCCGGAGCACCTGAGATCACCCCTAGTTTTTGGTAGGGTTCGTGTTGTTTATTCTTTAGTTTTCTATGTTGTGTCGTGTGTACTATTGTTTTCTGTTTGTCTTTTTTATTTTTAGCCATGGCGTTGTCAGTTTGTTTTAGATTTATGAGTTTGACTGTCCCTTTGGTATCTTTCGTCCCTCTTTTAAAGCAAATCTGACATGGGGGAAAAATGCTCTGAAATTTCCAGATGAATAAAACAACCCATTGTTGGGTTGCTGCCACTTAATTGGTAATTTTAAGGAAATTTTGCAGTTTTTGGTCATTATCCTGAATATTTAATTTAATATAGATAAAGATAAACTGTAAACAGCAAAAATGATCAGCAAAGTAAGATCTACAAATAAGTGAATATGACCAAAATTGTCAATTGACCCCTTAAGGGGTTATTGTCCTTTAATGACAATTTTTCACAATTTGTTCATCATATTTGCTAACTTTAAAAAATCTTCTCCTCTAACACTACTCAACCAAATTCAACCAAACTTCATTTGAATGATCAGTAGGGTGTATAAAATAAAGTCTGTGTTTTATTTTCTATTTCGTCAAAAAACATGGCCGATGGCATTGTTTACCAGGTGAGCGATTCAGGCTCTTGAGAGCCTCTTGTTTATTACTAAGTTGGCATAGGACATCATTTTATTTTCAGTCAGAAAGCCATAGGGTTGTAACTTTTATTAAATGTTTTTATTTTTTGCACCTGTCCTATGTGACGATAAATTTTGACCGGTCCCTTATTTTGACCGAAACCGTATAGAGATTCCATATGAGTTATTTCCTCTTTTGTATTTAAAGTTTTGAAATGTATTTTGAACTGGAAAACCATAAGTGATAGAGGCTTAGGGTCTGTTGATTTGAAGTCCTTTGTCCAAAAAAAAAAAAAGAAATGGTCAGTTGATCCCTTTAGGAGTTATTGCCCTTTATAGTCAATTTTTAACCATTTTTCGTAAATCTTAGTAATCTTTTACAAAAATCTTCTCCTCTGAAACTACTGGGCCAAATTAATCCAAACTTGGCCACAATCATCTTTTGGGTATCTAGTTTAAAAAATGTGTCCGGTGACCCGGCCATCCAAACAAGATGGCTTCCACGGCTAAAAGTAGAACATAGGGGTAAAATGTCAAAAACCAAAGCATAAAGATCAGGTCAAAATCTATCTGCCCTGAAATATTCAGATGGATCGGACGACACGTTGCTAGGTTGCTGCCCCTGAATTGGTAATTTTAAGGAAATTTTGCAGTTTTTAGCTCACCTTTCCTAAAAGGAAATGTGAGCTTTTCTCATCACTTGGCGTCTGTCTTCGTCGTCTGTCGTCGTTAACAATTTTTCAAACATCTTCTCCTCTGAAACTACTGAATGGATTTTGATGAAACTTAGCATGATTGTTCCTTAGATTATCCTGCACAAAGTTTGTGCTTCGATTTTTGATCCGTCAAAAAACATGGCCGCCGTTACTTAAAATAGAACATAGTGGTCAAATGCAGTTTTTGGCTTACATCTCAAAAACTAAAGCATTTAAAGCAGATCTGACATTGGGGAAAAATGCTCTGAAATTTCCAGATGAATCAAACAACCCATTGTTGGGTTGCTGCCACTTAATTGGTAATTTTAAGGAAATTTTGCAGTTTTTGGTCATTATCCTGAATATTATTATAGATAAAGATAAACTGTAAACAGCAAAAATGATCAGCAAAGTAAGATCTACAAATAAGTGAATATGACCAAAATTGTCAATTGACCCCTTAAGGGGTTATTGTCCTTTAATGACAATTTTTCACAATTTGTTCATCATATTTGCTAACTTTAAAAAATCTTCTCCTCTAACACTACTCAACCAAATTCAACCAAACTTCATTTGAATGATCAGTAGGGTGTATAAAATAAAGTTTGTGTTTTATTTTCTATTTCGTCAAAAAACATGGCCGATGGCATTGTTTACCAGGTGAGCGATTCAGGCTCTTGAGAGCCTCTTGTTTATTACTAAGTTGGCATAGGACATCATTTTATTTTCAGTCAGAAAGCCATAGGGTTGTAACTTTTATTAAATGTTTTTATTTTTTGCACCTGTCCTATGTGACGATAAATTTTGACCGGTCCCTTATTTTGACCGAAACCGTATAGAGATTCCATATGAGTTATTTCCTCTTTTGTATTTAAAGTTTTGAAATGTATTTTGAACTGGAAAACCATAAGTGATAGAGGCTTAGGGTCTGTTGATTTGAAGTCCTTTGTCCAAAAAAAAAAAAGAAATGGTCAGTTGATCCCTTTAGGAGTTATTGCCCTTTATAGTCAATTTTTAACCATTTTTCGTAAATCTTAGTAATCTTTTACAAAAATCTTCTCCTCTGAAACTACTGGGCCAAATTAATCCAAACTTGGCCACAATCATCTTTTGGGTATCTAGTTTAAAAAATGTGTCCGGTGACCCGGCCATCCAAACAAGATGGCTTCCACGGCTAAAAGTAGAACATAGGGGTAAAATGTCAAAAACCAAAGCATAAAGATCAGGTCAAAATCTATCTGCCCTGAAATATTCAGATGGATCGGACGACACCTTGCTAGGTTGCTGCCCCTGAATTGGTAATTTTAAGGAAATTTTGCAGTTTTTAGCTCACCTTTCCTAAAAGGAAATGTGAGCTTTTCTCATCACTTGGCGTCCGTCCGTCGTCGTCGTCTGTCGTCGTTAACAATTTTTCAAACATCTTCTCCTCTGAAACTACTGAATGGATTTGGATGAAACTTAGCATGATTGTTCCTTAGATTATCCTGCACAAAGTTTGTGCTTCGATTTTTGATCCGTCAAAAAACATGGCCGCCGTTACTTAAAATAGAACATAGTGGTCAAATGCAGTTTTTGGCTTACATCTCAAAAACTAAAGCATTTAAAGCAGATCTGACATTGGGGAAAAATGCTCTGAAATTTCCAGATGAATCAAACAACCCATTGTTGGGTTGCTGCCACTTAATTGGTAATTTTAAGGAAATTTTGCAGTTTTTGGTCATTATCCTGAATATTATTATAGATAAAGATAAACTGTAAACAGCAAAAATGATCAGCAAAGTAAGATCTACAAATAAGTGAATATGACCAAAATTGTCAATTGACCCCTTAAGGGGTTATTGTCCTTTAATGACAATTTTTCACAATTTGTTCATCATATTTGCTAACTTTAAAAAATCTTCTCCTCTAACACTACTCAACCAAATTCAACCAAACTTCATTTGAATGATCAGTAGGGTGTATAAAATAAAGTTTGTGTTTTATTTTCTATTTCGTCAAAAAACATGGCCGATGGCATTGTTTACCAGGTGAGCGATTCAGGCTCTTGAGAGCCTCTTGTTTATTACTAAGTTGGCATAGGACATCATTTTATTTTCAGTCAGAAAGCCATAGGGTTGTAACTTTTATTAAATGTTTTTATTTTTTGCACCTGTCCTATGTGACAATAAATTTTGACCGGTCCCTTATTTTGACCGAAACCGTATTGAGATTCCATATGAGTTATTTCCTCTTTTGTATTTAAAGTTTTGAAATGTATTTTGAACTGGAAAACCATAAGTGATAGAGGCTTAGGGTCTGTTGATTTGAAGTCCTTTGTCCAAAAAAAAATGAGGTCAAGGTCAAAGGTCAAGGTCTAGTTCAAAATTTAGATTTTGGCTTATCTCTCATTTTCAGAAATCTTATAAGATATCGAGAAAAATATTTCACACAATTGTTAGTTGCGACATTTCGTAACACGTACATTATAATCGTAAGGGTACGTAAACTTTTGATGCAAGTTTTCCCCCCTTTTATATCTAATATCAGTTGTATGGTAATATAACTCATTAACAATATAAAGTAGAGACCTAGAGTGTTTTGATTTGAGGTCCTTTGTTTATGACCTTGAAATTGAGCTCAAGGTCATATGTTAATTTAACGTTCTAGAGTTTGACCTTTGTTTTTACCTCATATGTACACATAATAAAGCCATGGGACTTTTTGCATTAGGTTGTAAGGAATGTGACCTTAAAAAATACAACCGGAAATGACCTTTTATAAACCGGAAGTAGCTATTTTTGTACTAAATCAATGTAAAAGTATATAGAACCATATATTTTTGGAATCAGTGTCAAGTAAACTATCAAACAATACCGGAAGTAACAACTTTTAAACCGGAAGTAAAAAATAAACTCCCTTATTTATATCTTTTTAGATAGAAACCATATATTTTTGGAATAAGCATACAATAAGCTGTCATTTGACACTGAAACTTTTTAAAATATTTTCATTTTTAAACAGATTCTTACTAGTGGAAAGACCTTCAATTGTTCTCTGAACTGTGCGCAAAATTAAGAATGAAGGGCTTCCGCTTCATACAAAATGTGATTCAATTCTTAAAACAATAGAAATCAACTGGGATTTGATTCAGACAGATAAATTATAATTATATTATAATACATTCTTCTAATTTTAGGTATAAACCCAACATCAGAGAATGAAAAGTACGTATAGACAGAGAATATAGTGCTTAATATTATCAATTTATAAAACGATTAATATGATTTAGATGATTTACTTCCTGATACGGTACTATTACGCATTCTCTTTGATAATGATTATCACTTGTACAAGAACGTTTTATCAAAACGAAATTTTAAATAAAAATAGAAGTCCGGCATACTGCAAAATAATAAAGAATTCATTTGTATGTGATGGGAATAAAACGATGAACAGAATACCATTTATTCCGAGCTATATCAACAAACTTACTATACAAAATGGTATTTTTTCTAATGTAACACGGAAAACGTTTTATAACGTAGAAAACAGTTCAGTTAAAATTCTGATATTGAAAAATTGCATGATACAACTCATGAGTAAAGATGCTTTCAAAGGGTTAAATAAAGTGATTGAAATTGATTTGTCCGGTAACAATGGACTTGTTCCTGAAGTTATTGCTGGGAGCTTACATAGTATGTCTGGTGCAAGGATAGAAAGACTATATTTAACACATTTGGAATTGACACACTTGCCAATGAACATGTTTGCCGGGCTTATATCGACACACATATCTGAGATTTATCTTAGTTACAACTTTATAAAGTCTCTAGATGGTGAAGTCTTCAGGAAATTGATCCACTTACGCATACTAGATCTGTCATGGACAGGAATTTCTGACTTTAACTATAACTTTGCAGGATTATCAAGCTTAGAGACGTTATCACTCTCGGGTACATGGTTTTCAAAGGTCCCTAATTTTTGCAATGGAAACCAGAGCTATCTTCCGAATTTGAAACGACTTGATTTAGATAACAGTAAAATAGAATCTCTGTTTACTCCTTTTACGTGTTTGGATAATTTAAGAACTCTTCATCTAATGAAATTATCTCTTCGTTTACTTAACAACAACACCTTTTTAAAGCTGAGATCCTTGGAAGTATTAAATTTGGATCGACTTGGAACACAGTTTCAAAGGATAGAACCTGAGGCTTTTAGTAGTAAATCTCTGAAAAATCTGACGTTTTCCGTCACTAGCAATTTTTATTTCAATGAATATAATATTAATAGATTTCATCCACAATCACTTTTTTTTAATTGCAATCAATTGGAATTTCTTGACCTGTCTGATAATAGATTTCAGTTAACTGAATATCACTGGTTTCAAATTTTTAAACCATTGAAACGATTGAAGGAACTCAGACTCAAAAATGCCAAAATTGAATATTTACCCACTTTCAAACAAAATATTTTCCCCGTGTTGAAAGAACTTAATTTGGCTTCAAATAGAATATCATCATGGAAAGATAGTGAACCTTTTGATGAAATGAAATATTTGAGAATTTTGAATCTACGTGGGAATCGTATTTCTTTAATCAACAAAACATCTTTTCCCGAATCATGGAATAACGGAAAAGGATCTTTAAAAACACTATTGTTAGTGGGAAATCCGTTTTCCTGTACCTGTGGACTAGCATGGCTAAGGCAATGGATGGGTACTACTTCCGCAAAAAACATAACAACAGACAAACACGTATGGAGATGTTCTATTTCAAATTCTAAAGTATTGGAATATCATCCAATGCGGACATTTCCGTGTTTAGTTACATATATTATACCATCGTTGATGGCTCTCTTTGCAATATTGGTGATATCGTTTATATGCTATATATTTCGATTTCAAATAAAACTTAAACTGTACCGGTGTAAATCAAGGCGAGATGGTTATAACCTGATATCAAACAAAGGATATGTCTATGATAGTTTCGTAGCATATAGTTATAACGATCTCAATTGGGTAAAACAACACTTGATTCCCAAACTTGAGACCCTGCATCATTTACAGCTTTGTATACGGGATCGTGATTTCCGATTAGGGACAGTGTTTTCAGATCACATAACAGAAAACATTGAAGCAAGTAGAACATGTCTTCTTATACTGTCCGACAATTTTGCAAGAGACAAGTGGTGTAAGTTTCAGTTAGATATTGCAAACCATATTGGGATTTCCAGAGGTGATTTGTCTATTATACCTGTTATATTAAAAGACATAAGTTTTAATTCCTTAAATGAATCAATTTATAATGTAATAAACAATACGGATTGTATGGTATGGTCAGAAGATGGTTCAGCGTCAGAATTATTTTGGAAAAAAGTAGTCGAGTGTATCCCTTCAAGTTACACTAAGAATGAAAATCGCGACTCCTCCGCAAGCTTTTCTATACAGAGCTTTGATTCTGAAATTCTGACGTAAAAAACCAAAATTTCAGGTTAAGTTCATTAAAATATTACAATCTTTTCTATAAATGTTCGTTGTTAAAAGGTTATATATAGTTTAGCTGGTGTATACTTATGGGCATGAAAACGGACTATGAATTAAAAAATATATGGGAAAATATAGAAGCAATAGTTATACAGCCAGACTCTGGTAGATTTCATAATTCCTTAGTCAACCAGACCCGCATTTATTGCCATCACTACTAGAAGGATAATACAGACACACAAAGAAAGAGGTAGAAACACATTTCACTTTTAGGACCTAATAAAAGATGCTACAATACATGCAGATGCTTACCAGCAAAAAAACCCACCATATTCTCGATAGAAAATACTGATGTAAAAGAAGGTTTATAGATCAGCATGTTTTCATTCGGCAAGGATGCATTTGTCCCTTACAGACAATTTTGACTTCGAAGTGACCGTATTGGACAGCTCCGACTGCTACAGAGAACGAAAAATGGCCAAATGCGCATTAACATAATATAATTCTCAATGGAGACCGAAGTTGAAATAATCAGTACTAAAATCCAAGTCTTTGACAATTTATTTGCCAAGAAAGCAGTTCAGACTTTAGGGATACTGCAACAGACTGGCAAAGATACACGTCAATGTATATGCATTTTGCGGTAATACTCTAAAACGACGCGATTAAACAAAAAACACTTGTTTTGAATTGCATATCAACATCAGAAGTGGCTGGTTATGTACAAACCACCACTATTTTACAAATAACCTTGACGAAAAAGATTTAAATGATAAATAAAGAGAAGTAAGTTTATTGAATTAGATGCGCATTGCAACAATTAATGTCTTTTAAGTGATGCTCGAGTCATCCAGAATCATCTACAAACGTTGGAGCTGATCAAACCAAAATAGGACAAATAATCAGAGCTGTGCATGAGGAGATACATTGTCTATATACTTTGATTTAAAATCAATTCTAAATTATATGACAGTAAATATCAAATAAATCTGTAATGGATTGTTGTTTAAGATCATTTGAATTTTGATGTGAACAAAATATGTGTCATTACTCCCATGGTATATGTCATTATTTTAGACATCAACATGTTTTATGACAAACAAAAATTAGATCTACACCAGAACTGGTACTTTACAGTTCTACCTTCGAAAATATATTATCTATTCATCCTAGAACTGTCTTAAACTATTCATAACAGATCCATGACAGATTATGTTGACAGTTCTAACGAGAGGTTAGAACTAGCTATATATATATATTATTATCCCAAATGTTGTATTTTCATTGTTTCTTACGTTTTACTGTTGACCACCGTTCATTTCATTTATTTCAAGATATGACGATGTTTTTATTATAGCGTTTAAATTGCTCACACTACAATTTTTCCCGTATTTTGTTAGAATTTTTTTTTTCTTTTTAGCTCACCTGGCCCGAAGGGCCAAGTGAGCTTTTCCCATCACTTTGCGTCCGGCGTCCGTCGTCGTCCTGCGTTAACTTTTACAAAAATCTTCTCCTCTGAAACTACTGGGCCAAATTAAACCAAACTTGGCCACAATCATCATTGTGGTATCCAGTTTAAAAAATGTGTCCGGTGACCCCGCCAACCAACCAAGATGGCCGCCGTGGCTAAAATAGAACATAGGGGTAAAATGCAGTTTTTGGCTTATAACTCAAAAACCAAAGCATTAAGAGCAAATCTGACAGGGCAAAATTGTTATTCAGGTCAAGATCTATCTGCCCTGAAATTTTCAGATGAATCGGACAACCCGTTGTTGGGTTGCTGCCCCTAAATTGGTAATTTAAAGGAAATTTTACTTTTTTTGGTAATTGTCTTGAATATTATTATAGATAGAGATAAACTGTAAACAACAATAATGTTCAGCAAAGTAAGATTTACAAATAAGCCAAACAGACCGAAATGGTCAGTTGACCCCTTTAGGAGTTATTGCCCTTTATAGTCAATTTTTAACCATTTTTCGTAAATCTTAGTAATCTTTTACAAAAATCTTCTCCTCTGACACTACTGGGCCAAATTAATCCAAACTTGGCCACAATCATCTTTGGGGTATCTAGTTTTAAAAATGTGTCCGGTGACCCGGCCATCCAACCGAAATGGTCGCCATGGCTAAAAATAGAACATAGGGGTTTAATGCAGTTTTTGGCTTATAACTCAAAAATCAAATTTGGCATTTAGAGCAAATCTGACAGGGTATATTTGTTTATCAGGTCAAGTTCTATCTGCCCTGAATTTTTCAAATGAATCGGACAACCCGTTGTTGGGTTGCTGCCCCTAAATTGGTAATTTTAAGGAAATTTTACTGTTTTTGTTTATTATCTTGAATATTATTATTATAGATAGAGATAAACTGTAAACAGCAATAATGTTCAGCAAAGTAAGATTTACAAATAAGTCAACTGACCGAAATGGTCGGTTGACCCCTTTAGGAGTTATTGCCCTTTATAGTCAATTTTTAACCATTTTTCGTAAATCTTAGTAATCTTTTACAAAAATCTTCTCCTCTGAAAAAACTGGGCCAAATTAATCCAAACTTGGCCACAATCATCTTTGGGGTATCTAGTTTAAAAAATGTGTCCGGTGACCCGGCCATCCAACCACGATGGCCGCCATGGCTAAAAATAGAACATAGGGGTAAAATGCAGTTTTTGGTTTATAACTCAAAAACCAAAGCATTAAGAGCAAATCTGACAAGGGTAAAATTGTTTATCAGGTCAAGATCTATCTGCCCAAAAGTTTTTAAGATGAATCGGACAACCCGTTGTTGGGTTGCTGCCCCTAAATTGGTAATTTTAAGGAAATTTTACTGTTTTGGGTTATAATCTTGAATATTATTATAGATAGAGATAAACTGTAAACAGCAATAATGTACAGCAAATAAGATTTACAAATAAGTCAACATGACTGAAATGGTCAATTGACCCCCTAAGGAGTTATTGTCCTTTATAGTCAATTTTTAACAATTTTCATAAAATTTGTAAATTTTTACTAACATTTTCCACTGAAACTACTGGGCCAAGTTCATTATAGATAGAGATAATTGTAAGCAGCAAGAATGTTCAGTAAAGTCAGATGTACAAACACATCACCATCACCAAAACACAATTTTGTCATGAATCCATCTGCTTCCTTTGTTTAATATTCACATAGACCAAGGTGAACGACACAGGCTCTTTAGAGCCTCTTTTTTGTTGCTGTTGCCATAGTTGTATGTTTAGTTGTTTGTTTATTTGTAATTTAAAGTTATTCCTCTTTGAATATCTAGTATTTGTGTCGAATACAATGTATTGTATTTTCAACAATCAAGTAAAACCAATGACAATGTCCATTCTAATTATTTTACCTTGTAAACATCGTAGTAATGCTGATTCAGCTCCATCATCAGGAAAGAGAAACATAATTTTAATATACTTTACCTACATCGTCTACTGTTATTTGGAAATTTGGAGGCTTACGATATAAGTAACGGTAAAATCTCAAACCATGTAGATCAAAAGAATAGAACGCATTAACTAAAACATTACAATATTCTTGTCATAAGAGGTTAGAGGAAAATTAGCACTGCACCAGGAAAAGAACAAAAATTAAGCATCACACCACCTACAATGTACGTTGAGTTAAAAGGATATTTTTCACGAGGCATCGGATTTAACGTCACTTTACTTACCGAACGAAGGTGCATATTTATACATTACGCACAAACCAAACTTACTTCCCACTACGACTCATGTTTAACTGCCGATCAAAGTAAAATCAAGAGTGAATTTGTTTTTAATCCATAGTCGGCCTGTGAGACGGGTTCTATCATCAAAGTTTAAGAAACAAAGCGTTAGTTTGCAGGGGCATTTTTTAAGTTGGAAGCTATGCAGGGTTTTTTCAAGTCGTACAAGGACACAAAAACGTAGTCTGATTTTATGTTCACAGAGAGGCTTTAACAAACAGACAATAATGTCACCGGAAATATCTACAACTGGGCGTACATTGAAATTAAGGTAATTTGTCCTAACTAAACATTAGCATATACAATGTAACATTTCGGGCGTTTACCACACATGCCAGAACCATTTCATCTGATATCCCTTATATGAACATTAAATAATGAGTTACAGAAATATAAAAGATGACACTGCAATCTAAAGTGTAACTGCATTGTAATTTGTAAACACAACATTTTTTTGTTTTGCGTTTTTTACATGTTTTACATATAAAAAGTATGCCATAATAGTTATTGGAAATTATTTGTTTATTTCAAAATATACTTCAATAACTCATTGATTGTTGGTAAATTAACGTCTTGTGGCAAATACATTGAATGAAGACAGAAATTATATTTCACAACAAATCACCTGCCGACCACTCAAAGTGTTGTTGCAACTATTTTTAATGTAGAGAGTGACACTCTTTGCTTGGGGCATCAGATTTAGTGTCTCCATTCGCACTGGACGTGGTCAGGTATTTGTACATCCCGAACATTCAAACATACCCACGTAAAAGGTGGAAGAAAACGAAGGCTTTTTCAATTCCTCAGTCACCCTTATGGTAAAGCAGGCGTCAATAAAGATCACTGAGTTTGCGAAGTGTTAAAATTGTTTTCTTCAAAGGTGTTCATAGTTTGTTTTGTATTATAACAATATGGTTATATATGTAAACAGATAAATTCATATTTTTCTATAAGCACAATTTTTCTTTTTCATGAGTTTATGTCAGTAAATGACAAATACATTTAACAGTTAAGAATTTCCCCAACAGTTCTAAGGCAGATTCCCGGAAAACGTATTCTTCAAACATACATCCTTAACATTTTCTTTCACAAAAATAATCTATTTCAGTTATTTAATATGCACCTATTGCAGGTGTAAAATAATCGGGAAATAGCTCCCCTTCTAAAATTTCATAAATTTCTTTGCACCTGCATAATTACTTCTTTTGGCTCTTGTCTCCATTTTCCATTGATTTTGTCTTTTTTTCAATAACATGGAAGTTGCCCTTTACCTGCAGGTTTACTTCTCCATGCTAATATTTTGCACTGATCTTTAATGTTTTTTAATTTAGTTTTTATTTCTGATAACTTCTTATTTATAAAAAGGTTAATTTCATGAATAGTGTCTTTATTAAAATATGAAACGATTGTCTCACAGACTGCAAACGGCCATTCTGGCAACAGAGCGAGTCATCAATTTTGTTTTTATTCTTTAAAAGATTGCCCAATATCTATTAATTTGATTTGCTGTATCTTTTGGTATCGGGAAATAACCATCAGATAGATATTTTCCAGCACAGGCTGTATTGTTACCTTTTTAGATAATATAAGACAAACACATAAACAATGATGATATTGTCATTATTTATGAACAATACAACTGGAAGCAACTCTTTGAAGAAATGAAAATAGAAATAAATTGTTAATACTTTGGACATATTCAGCATCATAAGCTTGGAAGGTTTAAATTAAAATAAGGACATTAACTAATCACATTGGAAAATCTATATATCATGAAGACAATTGTGACAGAGAAAGTGAAGGTGATGATACAAATATTGAATCAAGTAATGAGATAAACAATGACTCAAAGTTTACTGACTTATTTTGAATCCCATCGATCTTGAGGTGTAATACCACTATTGATTTTCCCCTATTAGTCTTTGTTAAATTTGCACTTTTCAAAAAAATGTGCTGAATTTATCTTTGTTTCAAATAAAGAATTACTTGGCATGAGTAAAGTTTTATTCTGTCCAGTACTATAGAAAAATTTCACATAACATTTCATTGCACATAAAAAATAACCATCACTGGAAGTTACACAATCAAATTTCTCCCCTTATTTAACATGTGTACAAGATTTAGTAACCATGTAACCATAAGTTTACAAAAAAATAATGGTGCTTTGAAATACCCAAGACATATATTTATGACACAGAAATGTTTAATGCACTAAAATGAAGCATTAATTACCTACAACTATAATATTCAAGGGAATATTTTTTTTCGACCTATTTTCGTATACAACCGGATGTGACGTACCAAGATTTGGTGGTATTACACCTTGAGAAAAAGGTCACAATATATATCGTAGTTAAGTCTGCCTTATATCTTAAAACATCCAGACATTGTCATTGAGGGTCGGTTGAAAGTGAACTGTATAACACAAGAGATTGTTTCAGGTTCTTAATTATGAATTTTCCATTCCTATGTAGCAACATTTCAGCAGCGCCTGCATACAGAGTATATACCTCCCAGCTGAAACGATTTTTGAAGGCTTATTTTTTCTTTCATGATTTCTCTGATCGTGGGCCGCTGTTTACTAGGAAGCTATGGCAGCAAGAGTTCTAAGTGGTGAAGTTGAAATTGTCCCTTCGTTTTCTATAATGTGTTTTGGGTCTAAATGTTTGTCTGTTTGTATTTTTTGTTTGTTAACCCGTGGTGAAGAGTTTTAATTTCCCTGTAGTATCTTTTGCCTCTCTTTTTTTAACATGTCATACTCTTTAGAAAAATGATAGTGTTTATAGAC
Organism: Mytilus galloprovincialis; assembly: GCA_037788925.1. Lineage (NCBI taxonomy): Eukaryota > Metazoa > Mollusca > Bivalvia > Mytilida > Mytilidae > Mytilus > Mytilus galloprovincialis. The sequence goes on along the minus strand of CM075331.1, from coordinate 19,880,179 downwards.
ACTTTTAATTGATAAGACAAGAGACATTTATCTTTTTAATAATATAAAAGCGCAATAATATAACAATAATTGATAAACTTGTTGAACTATGCGGTTTCTAAACAATGGTCAGTGACAAGGGCATAAAACTTAGTTATCTTGATATTTACAGACACGCTTTAGACAACAGACAAGAACGTATACGGAAATGTCTACAACCGGACGTCCATTGGAGCATCAGGAAATTGACGGCAGTAAACATCAAAATATACAATGCAGCATTTGTGTGTTTCACGCACATTTACGAGATCCAATATTTTCTGTTATGACAAATATGGACGAAGGGAAATGAGAAGTGATATAGAGGTATAGGTCACGTAGAACATTCAATTTGTAAATACAAAGAAATAAAATAACGTTTGTACAATAAATCTTATTCATTCTTTCCTGTTGTTACGTGTATAGTTGAAAATTTTATTTTCGTGTTGTTTCAAGTATTATTATATATAACCAAAAGGTATGACAGTATTTTGTTCATTTCAAAATACAGGTTTCAAGGAAGATCATTGAGTTTGCATAATGTTTCAAGTGCGGTTGTATGAACATTTAGTTGTTTTTCCCCCCAATATATCGTTTATTTTTTAATTATTTTTTCATGGAGTCTACAACAAATCATGCCAATTTTTAGTTTGCTAGAACCCGCATTAACTTATGTGCATGAATACGAGATTGACAAGACATATTATTACATCAGAACAATGGCGGCTATCTTGATTTGAGGTTTGTGTGGCGTACAATAATTTAAGACTGGTATCTATTATGAGTTTATTACCCACAATCAGTAAAGTTTGGTCCAGATCCAAATTATTCCGCGTTTGTTTTCTTAGGAAATTTTGAGATTCCATTACATTAGTATAACAATAAATATGATATATGTTCGTCAAAAGAATCAGGTGATGTTTCCCGTGTGCTTTTTTTTTTTGTAATGTGTCTTTGTCTTCATTTTTGCCATTTCATTAACAGTTTATTTTCGACTTATGAATTTGAATTTCCTTTTAGGTATTTTCGCTTCTCCTTAGCATAACTTATCATAGAAAGCTCATTATTTTAAATATATTAATTTGTGTATGACTGTATCTTCTATTAAAGATGACTGGTAAAACAGAAATTTGATTTGTAGTATTTGCCACTGCTTTATGATTATTCAAATCAAATTTAAATATTTACTTATGGAAAGATTCATGGGTAAGATGCATATTGTTTCACTAACACATGGATTAATAAATATCGGAATAGGTTGAATATATCAAACATAAAGCTATTTTATTCACAAATCAGGAATATGTAAATAATCATTTCTGGTTGACTGAATTCCGTGGAAGACTTGACTAGTAGTTTGAGGAATAGATGGTTCGAACCTCCTTGAAGACTATTGGAATGGAATGGTACAGACTCATGACAAACGACATGTCCTGCCATCTTTTACGAGTTGATTTACTGATGCAGATTCATAAACGTAACAGAGGTTCTCCCGACACCGCCATCAGTCTGTTTCCTAGTACCCCGTCTTAACATATTGTGTTATATGAATGCAAAGGAGACAACTACTGTAGTTAAAAAATTTACAGTTCAAATGAAATGGATGTTACCAATTATAGGCAACTGTACGGCCTTCAACAATAACGTATATTCTGGTGATTGCAGACCAGCCCTTCCAAATGCATTCGCAGTGACGGAAGATAATAATTTTCCCGATGAAGATACACAAAGCAAATGGGACTTTGAATGGTTGGTTTTATATTCGAACTTAAGAAACCGTTCGAGTACCGAAGTTTGGTATTTGAACAATGTGTTAGGAAGCACAAGAATGAACAATGTGTTAGGAAGAACAAGAATGGGGAAGTTATGGAAGATATTGCAGTTAGTTTTCCCTTTTGGATTGTTTTACATTGTTATTTCGGGGCCTTTTATAGTTTATATATCTTCTTCTTTTATATTAACAGTAGATTTGTTAAAAAATGATGAAAATGAAACAGCAACTTTTAATACCACTGCTGGTGGAGATTCATTTCCCCGAGGCTATCACTAGCCCAGTAGTCAGCACTTCTGTGTTGACTTGAGTTATCATTGATATGTTCATAATTATTAATTAACTATTAACAAAACTTTGAAGGATTTTCTACTTCAGGAATAGATTACCTTAGCTGTATTTGGCAAAACTTTAAGATTTTTTGGTCTTCAACTTTGTACTCTTTTTTGGCTTTTTAAACATTTTTTGATTTGAGCGTCACTGGTAAGTCTTTTGAAGACGAAACGGGCGTCTGGCGTAAATATCAAGTTTTAATCCTGGTATCTATGATGAGTTTATTTATAGAACAAATAGAAAACATGAAACACTATTAGGAAAATGAACTCGACAGTAAAAACTTTTATGCAGTTTTTCATCAATATCAGAATTTAATTCAGGAAAATACACTCAATGCAACCACAAGAGTTGGATCAGTACCTTCAAGAATTTTTGTTGGGATAGGGAAAGATATTAAGTAAAACAGAAATGACATTCCAGATATTGACAGAGAATTCAACCTGAAAATCTTGATTGATTTCAGTCCATGATAAATAAATATCCATTTGATATAATGAAAGATGAGCAATTGGATAAAATCTCGAGATTGCTTAACAGACAAAAAAAAAAACATTTAAAACAATTCTACCTCGGGTATCATCTAAATTCTGTAGAAGCTTAGGAGTCCGAAGACGAGGAAAAACTATAAGGATCGGGGGGTTTTGGTACAGATGATCCGGACAGCTTGCTTAGTACCATTTGGTACCTGAATACCATACATTTCGGTCTACGCGGGTCACATGAACTTAGACAACTAAAGTGGGGAGATTTAAAACTTGAAACTGACAGGAACGAAACTCGGAGTCTATCCTATACCGTGAGATTTACAAAAACAAGAGACGGATCAAATACGAAAAATACTAGATCATATGCTCCTAAATCATGGAGCAATCCTCAAGATGAGATCCAAAAAAAAATTGACACGTTTAGTACGTATTGGAAAGAAACCTTTCAATATTCTTAAAGGGTTTACCTAAGCTGTCTGATGCAGGGAAGCAGTTCTGTTCAGACCGAATATATGTTTCATTTGTCTTTTACATTTCTTTTTGAATTATGCAATATTTCTGTAGCAGCTGCTTGTGGATCAGATATCACACATTTGATACATTTTTTGTAGTACTTCCATAATTTTTTTTCATAATTTCCTTAATATAATGCTGCTAGTTAGATGGAATTAAACTAATCAAAAGTAAAATCACAAAAATACTTAACTCAGAGGAAAATCAAATATGAAAGTCCCTAATCATGGCAAAATCAAATGACAAAACACATCAAAACGAATGGACAACAACTGTCATATTCCTGACTTGGTACAGGCATTTTCAAATGTAGAAAATGGTGGATTGAGCCTAGTTTTATAGCGCTAAACCTCTCACTTTGTACGGCAGTGTCATCAAATTCCGTAATATTTACAATGATGCGTGAACTATACAGACATAATAAATAAAATAGTCAAAATATGAGTACAGCAGTCATCATCGTGTAACAATTTTAAAAGAAACAATTGATAAAGATACCAGGATTGCAATTTTGTGAATGCGTCAGACATATATATTTTTTTTTATAAAAAGGCAACATAAAGTATGAAGATGTAAAGCATTGAGGATTAAACCTAATGTTCTTAATGGTAAAGTTTAACTTACATTTCAGAGAGGTTTAAGCGCCATTATATATTTGTTTTTTGTTGTGAAATATTTCTCTTGTCGTGTTTTCCTTCATTGAATTGACACACGGAACACCAAACTCGTACATTGTATCTCTTGGGTTAAACGGATGTTCCTTACTGCAGGGAGATTCCATAGTGGCAGTTTCAAAATCTATATCTTATTTCTACACCTGGAACAAACGTGAAAATGAAGCATATGCCGTGCACAAGTAAACGTTCAAGCAACAGGGCGTCAGTAACCGCAAGAGATCATAATAATTTTTTATATGATAAAACTGAAATTTTAGTACAGTTGTTTTGACTGTAGAAAATAGAACATGAAAAAAGAATCTAAATAGAACACGAAAAAAGAATCTCGTATCTATCAACATGTTCATGGAATATCTTTAGAAATTTTAAACTGTAAAATACATAAGAATAAACAATAACGGCAATGATCTAAATAGTACACACGGCTTATGGAAAAAGCTACTGGTATAGTAACTTCGAATCGAAATAATTAAAGACGGCTATGCTCTTTTTTGTAGTATAAACAAACGACTTCGTTATTAAGTTTGATGAAAAACAGACCATGTTGTACAATTAACTACATGAACATTTTAGACATACAGCTTACAGTGAGTTCGATTACGTCGATTGGCCTTTTTCAATTCAAGTGCAGGAAGACAAAATAAAACCTGTATACATTAACGTTTTACATAACATCGATATTAGTAAGAAATAGACATTTGTGGGTTCGTCTTCATTAAATTACCAGACCTTCTACATTTGTAATATCGGATTTTTATGACTGGACTCTAGATCGAATGAGTTTTGATTATTGTTTACCGAACTTTCAATATTTCATGCATATTCACAATTTATAAACTTAAGAATCTTCAAAATTGGTCGATGGGAACGTGAATTTGAGAATTCTAAGTAAAACTGGAACATATACATGTATATTTTCGGTTTGAACAGAAGATTGGCATTCTCCCTACTCGATGCATCTGATTTAGCGTTCCCATTCAAACTATACGTGTCTTCGGCTGTATACATACAGCATAGATGCATTGTGAGTTAAAACAACTTGAGTTGTTTAAGGGTTTATTGTGGTGGGAAACTGTCAATAAATGGTTGGTTGTATGAAATGTAGTCATCGTTTGATTATATAACTAGTTCAGTCAACTTTTCGTTATATAACTTGTGAAGTTATATACATTAATAATGTTATTGCTATTTAAACTAAATAAATCGATTCAAGTCAACAAAATAGGTATGTTTGATTAACATTTTCATGGAAACGGCTCTGATGAAGAACATTCTATAGATCCGAAAGTACGTTTATAAACTCATCATATATATACCAGGATACGATCGCTTTGTTGAATAACAGAAGATGAAAATATTTCATGAGAAAAGGAGGATACTTTGATGACAACTACAGTGTTTGGTTTTATGACTTTATAAAAAATAAATGTATCTTTTGATTTTTGTTAAATCCTTAACTTTTAATGAAGTCCTTTATTGAACTAACTACAAAACAGCACGTGGCGTCCTGTGTCAAAGGACGTTTTGTTAAAATAACTGAAAAGTCGCATCGGAAAAAGGCGAGTGATTGTTTAAGACAATTGCATATAACAGTTTATGACCAGCTACATTCCGAAGTGTAGTGTCCTGGGGAGACACGAGTTTTGGAACTGTCAGAATTGCAACAAATGCTGATGGACGGTTTTGAATTTTGAAGTTTTCAAGAGTTGTAATAGAAACAGAATGTGTCATGTGTTCAATTATATACATTACTTGTGACTGTTGAACTAAATTAATTCAGGCAAAGTGTATCATACTAAAAAAGGAAAACAGAGAAAAACCCAATATTTAACAATATTAAATAGTTTGCTAAGTCAGAATAACTACACACATATCAACAACATATCAACAAGAGAAATCATAGAAATGTAATTTAAGAAATCGAAGAAATCGGGAAAAAAAGCTAGACTTCTTTTTAACTGCTTCAAGAATTATTGCTATGTATTTGACATAAAATTGATATTCATGCAAAACAAATGAACTACGCAGGCGAGTTAGGAGTTTTGGAAACGCAGAATTGCAACAAAGGCTGATGGACGGTTGTGAATGTTGCAGGAAAGAATTGAGGTTGCAAAAGTTATGAAACAATAGGAGCCATGTGGTCAATTATATACACTACTTGCGACTGTGGAATGTTGAACAAAATAAATTCAGGCAAACTGCATCATACAAAAAAGGAAAACAGATAAAAGACCCAATATTTAACAGAGTTTTACACAGCATACATTTCTACAACTAAAAGTGTTAAATTGCGTTATACAAAGGCCAATTTATTAAAAATAACCACACTGTCTCGGAATAAAAAATGTATTTCAATCATTAATATTGTACCGACACAGAACAGAGTTAAATCAACCTTTTATTGAGAATTTGAATATTCCATTTTAAATTCCAAACTGAAACAATTTCAGACATATAAAATATTTTCAGACGATTTTGTTATGACATCTTCTAAATTACCCTACAGATATTTATTGTTTCTTGTAGAAACCTTTCCTGGCATATATAAAACACAAATTTTCAACAAAGTTGTTAATCAGGGAAACAGATGATGTATGTAAGGTAACTTTCTTTCATATTTATACATGAATAAAATTGAGAATTGAAATAGTTCTAGTGATAACAATTGTGCAATTAGAGTTTAATGAAAAATGACAAAAAAAGAATTAAGGATGTACTTAGGTGAGGTTTTGGAATTTGTGTCAAATGTTCGGACTCCTTGGTGTTTTTCCATACAATACAATGTAAAATATTTTGCCCCATAACACCCATTTATTTTTTCATATAAGACTTAATAGCTCATGAAATGTCATTTACTAAAATTTTAGAAGATTCTTGATTTTTCTTTCTTTTGTTTGAGACCCAAATGATACCAATGCAAAAATAAGGTAAAAGTTCGAGTCAGCCTTTTCCCGCCATATTTTAAATCTCAAATATCTCGAAAAGGAGGTCCATGACATATCAATATTTTTAGCTTATCTTTATCCTTAATTGATGCTCTACCAGCTTATAGTATCAATTTTAATTTCTTAATTTAATCATTTTTATCTAACCTCACCTAAGTACATCCTTAATAGAATGTTTTATCAATTCTAATTAAAATTATAAGATCAAGCCACTGTGTCTTGTAGTTTGTTTCAACTACATAAATTTTAAGTTTAATGTCACGTGTTTCTTTTGATTAACTAAAAATATATATGTAAATTGAAATAGAAGGGCATATGTACTGTTTTTGTACTAAATGTACCATTCAATTTCCTAAAACCCGTTTGCTATTAACAGAAGCATGCTATAAATTGTTATATATTTGAAAATTAAGGTCATCACTCAAGACATTTTACGGTCGCCATCATGAACTGATTGGCCATTATGACAAAAGTGTGTCAGAAATCATATCTGATATTTTTCCTCAGTCATAATAACCTTCCATCATTACCGAACTAAACAAAGAAGTAACACGACGGGTGCGGTATACGGTGCATGACATGCTTACCCTTCCGGAGCACCTGATTTCAGTCCCGGTTTTTAGTAGAGTTCGTGTTGTTTCTTAATTATTATTTATAACTGTTGATGTAAATGTCCTTTCGTTTTGTGAGTCTTTGTTTACTCCTTGGTTTTGATTGTTATTGTCTTACGAAAACGTAAGATGTAAATATAATTACTGCAACCATTGAAATGGTATTTTTAAAATGTACAAAAAACATATTTTCAACAAAAAAAGCAATAAATCCGAGTCATTAAAGAAAATCAGGCATCAGAAAAATTAGACTTAATCCAAAGTGGCATCCAATATAAGAGTGGAACACGATAATTTTGCAAGTGATTTTATCAAATATCGCCAGAGGGAGAGGTTATAACGACGTTATTCATGACACAGCTGATATCTCGTATCTCTCAACTTTTGTAGATTTATAGTCAAAATTGATTTAATGGTCAAAGGAAGACCTTGGGTCATGTTTCAATTGTTTAAAACCACTTCATTTAAAAGATGCATTATGTGTTTTTACTAAGAGGGCTAGGAAGGTTGCTTTACGTAGAATGTAAGAAATGTGTTCAATTAAGACAATCGCACTTGCAAAACGACATTACACAACACCATGCAAAAAATGTCCAGGAGTTTTTATTATGTAAACATGTATGGCACCCCCAAAAAAATTCATAACTGCATTTAAGCATTCATTTTTCATTTTTTGATATGTAATCAAATAATAATATTTTTTTCAAGTTTTTTAAAATCAGTAGTGATAATCATGACAATTTCAGGGACTGAATTTTCGGCTCTCCCTTGACACCCATTAGCGAGTATGGTCTTGAAGAAACGATGATAGACCGTCGGATCGAAGGGGACGATAGTTGGTTGAACAATTACCCGTGTTAAAGAGAGCCATATCTCTTGCACGTTAAAGACACCCTTGTAGATATCGAAAAAGAGCAGGCTAATGGCGCTACACTGCAGCACTCACACCCGCAAAGTGGAAAGGGATTGATTTAAGTTGCAAATTTGTTTCCCAATCCACTATTAATAAATATGTTTGAACTAATCAGTTATAATTTGGAAATGAAAAACATTTAAGTACATGCATAACCCTTGTTACTCAGGGGAAATTTGGTTTAGACAGTTACCTCATTGACAATCCATGTTTGACATAACTAAAGGCATCAGTAGTATACACCGCTGTTCGAAACTCATAAATCTATTGAGACAAAAAAAACAAATCCGGTTACAATCTAAAACTGAGGGAAACTCATCAAATACAGGAGAACTCTTGTAACACTATTATATCAATTCAAATCAAATCAAATAATTGTATTGCCATATATATCACAAATACACAATACAATATTAAAATACAAAATGTATCAGTTCAAATTATTGTTTTGGGTCTCCCGTCCTCAGTTCTAATGACTGTCTTAAGACTGTATTTTTAATTTGACTGTGAGATGTGGGGTTGAGTATTATTTTAAGTTTAAGCATGTCATCTTTAGCAGTATCTTTCCACTCCGGATTTTCATTAAGTCAAAATATTTGTTTCTATAAGAGTTATATTTAGGGCATTTGAGAAAGAAGTGTTTTACGTCCTCTATCTCATTACAGAATTTGCAATATCTCTGATATCTAGGGATCTTAAGATGTCTACCCTTTTCTATTTAAAGAATGTGTTCGCTAATTCTGAATGTTAATAGTTTTCTGGAGTCAGAATGGTTATGTTTTAGGTAAAATTCGTGTTTCAAGTTAATCTTAATATTTTTGTATAGGAAAATATTATTACTTTCATTGTAAATTAGAGGAGGCGTGAATCAGATGTGGATACTTAAAAATTCCAAAGATCTTTTAGAGCACATACAATCTAACGCTCTTTCATCTTGTAACAGTATTAAAACATTTGACTTTTATACTCTTTACACTAGTATTCCACATTCCAAACTAAAAGACAAATTGAAAAAGAGTTGGTATTGCTTTGCTTCGTAAAAAAGAATGGCCAACGTAGATACAAGTATCTTGTCTTAGGGAGGGATAAATCCTACTTTGTAAAGGATCACTCTCATTCGAACAAACAATTCTCTTAAACTGATATCAAGATGCTTGATTTCTTGATTGACAACATATTTGTTACGTTCGGAGGACGTGTTTTTCAACAGACTGTCGGCATTCCAATGGGAACAAACTGTGCCCCTCTACTTGCCGACTTGTTTCTTTATTATTATGAGGCTGACTTCATGCAGGAACTTCTTAGGAAGAAAGATAAGAAGTTAGCAATATCCTTTAACTCTACTTTTCGCTATATAGATGATGTTCTTTCACTAAATAATTCAAAATTTGGTGACTATGTGGAACGCATCTATCCAATCAAGCTAGAGATAAAGGATACTACAGATACAGTTAAGTCGGCCTCATATCTTGACTTACATCTAGAAATTGACAATGAGGGTCGGTTGAAAACAAAACTTTACGACAAAAGAGATGATTTCAGCTTTCCAATTGTGAACTTTCCATTTCTAAGTAGCAACATTCCAGCAGCACCTGCATACGGGGTGTATATCTCCCAATTGATACGATATTCCCGTGCTTGCAATTCCTATCATGATTTTCTTGATAGAGGGTTGCTGCTCACAAGGAAGCTATTAAACCAAGAGTTCCAAATGGTGAAGTTAAAATCATCCCTTCGTAAATTTTACGGACGCCATCACGAGTTGGTTGACCGTTATGGAATAACCGTTTCACAAATGATATCGGATATGTTCCTTATGCGTAACTACAATCCCCTTCCCTTTCATGAATGTGACCTACCGAATTAGACTATTTACCGGATTTGTTATCACATAAGCAACACGATGGGTGCCGCATGTGGAGCAGGATCTGCTTACCCTTCCGGAGCACCTGAGATCACCCCTAGTTTTTTGGTGGGGTTGCTGTTGTTTGTTTGTCTTTTTTTATTTTTAGCCATGGTGTTGTCAGTTTGTTTGAGATTGATGAATTTGACTGTCCCTTTGGTATCTTTCGTCCCTCTTTTATTGAAAAAGACATTGCAATTAGATTTATGTTATTTATTGCTGTACCTGTATTTTGTACAATTGTTATTATTTCTGGATCAATATCTAATTCTGTTAAAATATCAGTAAGGTAAGTATACCATGTATATATTCCTTCTGAGTGCATTTTTTTTTATGTGACCTACCGAATTAGACTATTTACCGGATTTGTTATCACATAAGCAACACGACGGGTGCCACATGTGGAGCAAGATCTGCTTACCCTTCCGGAGAACCTGAGATCACCCTAGTTTTTTTTGTGGGGTTCGTGTTGTTTATTCTTTAGTTTTCTATGTTGTGTCATGTGTGCTGTTGTTTGTTTGTCTTTTTCATTTTAGCCATGGCGTTGTCAGTTTATTTTAGATTTATGAGTTGACTGTCCCTTTGGTATCTTTTGTCGCTCTTTTTTTACACATTTCAGAAGCCTCTTTTAATAAAGGGTTTACATTTTGGGTTTCCAGACGGGAAAGTATAGCAATGTTTGTGAGAGTATATACTCTTCAATAGGGAGTCGACCAAGCTCTGTTCGTGTTGCTAGATTTGATGAGGATTTTCTTACCCTAAGTATATGCTTACAGAATGAAAGTGGGACTTTTGTCAATAAAAGATAACTTATCAACTGTCTGATTAGTTTTCTTTGCTCCATTTTTAGCTCTAGGTTATATATGTGTCCATATAACATACTTCAGAGTTGTATGTTAACACTGGTTTTACCATTGTTTCAAATAGATTACATGAAACATTTATAGGCAGCTCTCCAAGACGGGATGTATATGACTTTAAAGAAACTAGTACTTTTCTAGCTTTTGTGACGTCTAGTGTACTTTGTATAAATGAACCATTACATTTTATAACATTACCTAACTAGAGGCTCTCAAGAGCCGGTATCGCTCACCTGACTCTACATGGGTTTTTGAAATCATATAAAAACATAAAATTTGACAACAAAGTAACAACACTTGGCCAGCACCTCATAAGGAAAAGACTATTCATGCTATGTTTGATTTCATTCAATTCCTTGGTTCTCTAGAAGAAGACTTTTGTATGCCTTTCCCATAGGGTCCTATGTTAAACTTGGCCCCCGGTGGCAGCCATCTTGGATTATGGATCGGAGACAAAGTAACAACACTTGGTCAGCATCTCATAAGGAACATTCATGCTATGTTTGGTTTCATTCCATTCAGTGGTTCTCTAAAAGAAGTCATTTGTATGAATTCCCCATAGGGTCTTATGTTAAACTAAGTCCCCCGCTGGCAGCCATCTTGGATGATGGATCGGCTACAAAGAAACAACACTTGGTCAGCACCTCATAAGGAATATTCATGACATGTTTGGTTTCATTCCATTCAATGGTTCTCTAGAAGAAGTCACTTGTATGCATTTCCCATAGGGTCCTATGTTAAACTAAGTCCCCGGCTGGCGGCCATCTTGGATGATGGATCGGCTACAAAGTAACAACACTTGGTCAGCACCTCATAAGGAACATTCATGCCATGTTTGGTTTCATTCCATTCAGTGGTTCTCTAGAAGAAGTCATTTGTATGCATTTCCCATAGGGTCCTATGTTAAACTAAGTCCCCCGCTGGCGGTCATCTTGGATGATGGATCGGCTACAAAGTAACAACACTTGGTCAGCATCTCATAAGGAACATTCATGCCATGTTTGGTTTCATTCCATTCAGTGGTTCTCTAGAAGAAGTCATTTGTATGCATTTCCCATAGGGTCCTATGTTAAATTAAGTCCCCCGCTGGCGGCCATCTTGGATGATGGATCGGCTACAAAGTAACAACACTTGGTCAGCAATTCATGCCATATTTGGTTTCATTCCATTCAGTGGTTCTCTAGAAGAAGTCATTTGTATGCATTTCCCATAGGGTCCTATGTTAAATTAAGTCCCCCGCTGGCGGCCATCTTGGATGATGGATCGGCTACAAAGTAACAACACTTGGTCAGCAATTCATGCCATATTTGGTTTCATTCCATTCAGTGGTTCTCTAGAAGAAGTTCAAAATGTAAAAAGTTAACGCCGACGACGACGGACGCCAAGTGATGAGAAAAGCTCACTTGGCCCTTCGGGCCAGGTGAGCTAAAAATTTATATTCAGAAACATCCTCTAATGTTTCTCCGTTTATCGTCAAAGACTATTAAAAAGGGACACTGGTGTTAATAAAATGCATATTCTAATCTGGTATTAATTGATACAAACCATTTATTTGGGGGAAAATCCTTTTTCTATAAACAGGGGGTAGTGTTACACTCTGACCATTGGCCTCGTGCCATGAACTTGAACGTGTATTTTTCATTGTGTATAATTTGTGGCCTCCGTTCCACACTTCCCCATGCAGATGTCCCCGAGTACACCTCGTATGGTATTTTTATGAGGGGAGTGGTTTACATGTACTTAAATCAATCTAATGATGCTATTTAGTCGATGTAACATCGTCATTTAAATGTGCACTAATCGAAATCTGTCTCAGTTTATCGTTACATTCACTTTTCGGCGCCATTCTTCATTACTACGTCACTTTTGTGGTCGGGGCCAAAGTATAAATAGCAAGTTTTCGCGCACCAAGTAGGCTTTTTCACCCCAATGCAAAACGATCCCTGAACTTAAATTGCAAAACAAAATTATATTGCCCCAAGATAATTATTATTCAAATTTATGCAGAAACATTACACTAAATAATATAAGGTTCGGCCAGAAATTGGATATTGTCTATCCTAAAGCTTTATAAAAAGTTTCAATGTTCGGAGACTACTATTAAAGTCCGTCGTCTGCCGTATTTCACCAAGTTGCGTACTCGGTGTTTACATTTTGGATAGCTCTAAGCAGATTTGCTCGGTGCTGCACCAAGTTGAATTACTTGGTGAAAAGTATTTTTATTTAATAGAAAGCTTATAGATATTTAAATATTAGCCTTTTATTATGCATGTAAAATTATGAGGTCAAATATATGTAACCTGCAACCAGGATCTCAAACTATTTGCTGTGCCTTTGCACCGACTAGATTTCCTTACAACGACAAGATTACCTTGCACCATCTAGCAAGTGCAATCGGAATTATAATTTAGCATTAAGGAATTTAAAAATGTATCTTTGTTTATACTATGATAACTGTTCATGTGTTTTAAGAACTAAGGTATCGGTTGTGAACTTTAAAGTGAACTATTTTTAATAATATTTAATACAATTTATGAACTTCCATCCACAAAAGTTAACTACGGGTATATATCCCGACAAGAAAAAACCCCGGAACGTTACAGTATAAGAAACTAATGTTGGTGAACTGATTGAAATTATGCATTCACGTGTACAATAAAAATTAGATGAGATAATGTGACAACTATCCAAATTTTTATAAAGTGGATGTAAGCGATAATATGCAACGATTGTCTTCAACAATGAGAAAAATTAATGCCATTGCATATATTTAGACCTCGACATGAAAAATATGAGACAAAGCAACTATGTAAACAAACAGACTAATTTATAATATTTAAAAAACAATATGACATTTGAACCCACAACTACTGAACTACAGGCTCCTGGCTTGGGATAGGTACATTAACAATGTTAAAGAGTTAAACAAGTTTTGTGAATGCTTACTTCTACTAAATAAAGGCTACAGTAGTATACCGCTGCTCAAAACTCATAAATCTATGGACAAAAAACAAAATCGGGGTAACAAACTAAAACTGAGGGAAACGCATTAGATATCAGAGGAGAACAACGACACAACATTAAAATTTAACACACACAGCAACGGACTAAGCATTAGACAAAATCCGATGAGAATAACCAATATAACATCAAAACCACATACATGAATTTGGGATAGAAAAGTACCGTGGCACGTCTTATAGTAATGTGAATTCACACTCAAATATAGGAGAAAACAAACGACACAACGGAAACACAACGTAAAAATGTTACACACACAGAAACGAACTATGATATAACAATGGCCATTTTTCTGACTTGGTACAGGACATTTTTAAAGTAAAAATGGTGGGTTGAACCTGGTTTTGTGGCATGCCAAACCTCGCACTTTGATGGCATTGTTAAATATAACATTAAAATGACAACATAATAATACAGGACTACAATACAAATAAATAGGAGAACGTATTAGGTAAAGAAACACATGAATAATAGATAACAAAAGGCATCAGGTTTAAAATTCATCACGTCAAAAACGCGCCTCGTCCAAACAAGAATTACCAGTGACGCCCAGATATAAGTTGGAAAGTCAAAAAAAGTTGGATAGTGTGTGGTGTAACAGCCAACATAAGAACAAACTATAAAATCAGTTGAATTTTTTGTCCTTGCCATGCTGGTTTCTGTGTCAAATGGCTGAATCAAAAGAGAATAGTTTACCCTTTGTAGCAATAATTCGTCAGCACATGCGTTTCGAAAACTTTTTAACCTAATTTCTGTGGTTGGGTTAGACTTTACAACTGGCTAACAGAATATGTTAATTGTGATAAAAAAAAATAATAACTTGTAATCTACCTGTACACAATCGGTGAAAATGCAAAACGCCGATGTGAATGTTTGTAAAGTATTGTAATGGTGCAATTGATTAATTTTGAAAGGTCAAGTTCGACAACTCGTATAGCTTTAATTTCCGAGGACGTTCGTTATTCTTATAGTTTGATGGCAGATGAGACCACGTGTACATCACATTAAAAGTTCGTGGAGTTTTCATAAGGTTGTAGACTTCACTCACGCTTAAACTAAAGCTAATACCATTTATGACGTTCTTTTGAGAATAAAATATTATCAGTCTATCTCTATTATTGATTGTGTCAACAAGAATACTATATAGAAAATTTATATCATTTAAATATACTTGAATACATTTATTCAATATCCGATTTCAAATGTTCTCTATCAGCTGTGTACTTATAGAAGGGACTCACTTCTGTGAGCAAACAAAACTGCAAATATATTGTTTTTACAAAAGACTCATCAGTGGCGCTGAAATAAAAAAAAAAAAAAAAACTTAAAAAGGTCAAATAAAGTTAAGTACGAAGTTGAAGAGCAATGAGGACAAAAAAATCCTTAAAATTTTGCCGCAAATACAGCAAACCATAAAGAAATATACTTTTTATTATAAATTGCAAATATATATTTATTGCAAATGGTACAGAGACTTGACAGTCCTTCTTAATTAGATCATCAATACTAAAAATATTCCAAACATGTATAAAAATAGGACTTAAAAATTATAAAATTTTTGCTGGAAAATGATAAAAATAATTTTCTCTTTGCAATAGTCATATTACATTATTAAAGTCAATATTTAGCATAAGCACAGGAAGGGTAAGCGATGAATTTGTTTCAATTGTATAGTCACGGCTACAATCATATATTCCCTAGATTCTGAAATCACCGAATGTCCTCTTACAATGAGTCACATGACGGGTGCCAATAGTGGGATGGAAAGCTTACCTTTCCGGTGCGTATGCTAAAATATTTAACTTTAATAATGTCATATGACTATTGTAAATATTTTTTATCCCTTTCCATCGAAAGTTTTTAATATTTTAAAAAAAGTCTTTTTTTTTCTACGTGTATGGAGTTTTTTTTTTAGTTTTAATGATCGTAGTTAGAATAGAACTGTCAAGTCTATGCGCCAATTGCAATAAATATGTTTGAAATTTATAATATAAAAACTTTGAGATAGGCTTGCAAAATAAAATTTTGTATTTTCTTGATAAACACTTGGTGAATTGTAACATTGATAGATAAACAGTTGACAGAGCAATTTTCGATTCGCTGGGTCAATTATTAAATATGGTATGTCATAAATGACCATCTAGGCATAGATCCTACAAAAATTATATATAAACTCAGAAACTGTGTATTTGATCGTGAAATTTTTGAAGCAATATTTATTTGAAAATTTAAACCTTCCTAAGAAAATAATAGTTGAATTGAAAAGTCTAATATAAATCAAACATCATCTTTGACCTGAATTTAAAAAAAAATCAAATTTGACATTAAAAATAAACTTTCAGAATTACTTTAAACTAACTGTAAAAAGGAATATTCACAGGGAGTTATTGTGTGTAAAAAATTTATCAGACAAAATATTTGTTTTGAAAAATATTGTTTATCTTGTAACAATTTTTCTATAAAGAAAATACCTAAAGATGCCGGAAGTTGGTTCTGAGATTTATTCATTTAATCAGTTGTATATATTTAAAAAATTATTCAAAACAATTTTCCGGGTATACAGTTACGATCGTTAGTGCATACGTCATTTTACTGTTTTTTAAACATCAATATTAAGTTTCGATATATAGTGTACTCAAAATTGTATTATTCTTATTTTGTAAAAAAAAAAAACACTTAATAAACCGGAAATACGTGGGAAAATTTGAAAATACAGATAAAATATTTTGATCATATTGTCCTTAACCGTTTCTAAGAAACTTTAAGCAATAAATATATATAGAGTGCATTAAATTCCATGCGATTTTTTTTTAACATAAAATTAGGGAAAATTATAATATATAATTTTCGAATGAAAATGTAAATATTCTAGACTTCAATATCCGCTAGGAATTTTTTAATAATTTATACTTTGTAATAATAATTTAAAAGCCTGTTTCCGAGCATATACATAGACTATATAGTTTTAATCATACAGTTAATTTATAATTAATAAGATATATTACATCGAAAATAAATGAATACATAACTTTGATCTATAGTTTGCAATTTGTAAATAACGTTGTTTCACAAGCCACGCCTCTTTTTAGGAGATATATAATATTCATAGATAGGATAGTATATAGTTTTAGTGTATGTTTTAACTCTTAAAAGTTGAGGGCACTTAAAGGTTGAAAATATGCCGCACAGCCCTATATTTTGACCTTTGAAAAAAAAGTGCATATCAACTGTCTGTTCTTGGATATAATTTTTCACGAAACTTCAAGGTACAAGTGGCACAATTTTAGCCGCAAAGGAGAGTTTCTATGGAAAATTGCATGTTCTATATTTACAGAATTACAACCTATACAAGATCATGGTGTTTAAAAATTAAATAAATAGCATATTAACCCTTTAACAAATACCACATCCGTACTACATTTATTTTTAGTGTCTGGAATGTTTTTTTTTTTTAATTATTTACTTATTGATATTGACACTGATAAATAAACATTCTTAGACGACTCTCTAGACATCAACAAAATACACTGTTTGTTCTTTGATATGTAAGGGAAGTTTTTAGTTTCCTTAAATCTAGATAGATTTTATATACCATACAGAAACGATAAAATATGTTTCAAATGTCGATTAGACATACATTTGATTGAAAAGATATAGTTGAGGAATAAAAAAGATGATTTACAACCCAACGCATACATTATGTTTAAGTTTCTTTGAATAAGTGTAAGTTCTATGTCATCAAATGTCAATCATACATGTGTAAGCCTCACTTATACTGTGATTTTAAAAGAGGGACAAAAATACCAGAGGGATAGTCAAACTCATAAATCGAAAATAAACTGACAATGCCATGGCTAAAAATGAAAAAAAAACCGAACCAAACAATAGTACATATGACACAACATAGAAAACTTAAGAATAAACAACACGAACCCCACCAAAAAACTAGGGGTGATCTCAGGTGCTCCGGAAGGGTAAGCAGATCCTGCTCCACATGTGGCACCCGTCGTGTTGCTTATGTTATTACAAATCCGGTAAATAGTATAATTCGGTAGGTCGAATGTGACCAACCGAATTAGATTACCAAGTATTTATCACCAATTTTTTATTTATTAACATTAGTATCTCGACGGGTGCAACATGATGAGCAGGACCTGCGTACACTTCCGGAGCACCTGAAATTATCCCGGTTTTTAATTGGATTCGTTTTGCTCAGTCTTCAGTTTTCTTTGCTGCATTTTGTTTACTATTGTTGGTCTTTTCGTCTTTTAATAAGAAGGGGCCCCGAAGAACAATTAATTTTTCTATTATTGTTCTTAATCGGATTTATTATATGTTTTTAAATTTGTTTGCTTTTCAAGCGTGTTTTCAGTGACGTTTTAGATTTCAATGAACATTATATATGTATAAAAACTGGTTACATGTAATAATTAAGTCCGGGATTTTGTTACCGCAAATACTAGATTTTTATCTTTGTAACTGAGAATTTATTAATCAGTAAAACGGAATTTAACATAATGTTTTCCACGGTAATACAGGCAGTAAATATAGATACGATCAAGCTGAGGTTATTGATTCATTGAATGATCTTAATTTAAGGGTTATCCATTTTAAGTAAAATTATTGAATACTGTTTGATCGGCAGTTGCACGATTTGGTTTTGATAAAATAACTAAAATAGAAGAAAATAGCAGAAAAGGATAAATAAATAATGCTATACAGTTATAAGTGTTTTATCCTCCCTCCAGTCGATTCCATTTACTTATATTTTGGTTCAATGTATATCTCAGATTGGTAATGTCGTCTTTACATCAACTCATTTGGGTGTATACTAATTGGTACTTTAGTCTGAAAGAACACAATTAAGTTATTAGTTTAAATCGACTTTGAACTAGCTTTTAATATCGGCAAGTAGCCTTTGATTAACATTTTGTGTTTTTGTTTCTATTCACTTTGTTCATTTGTGCTGTGAATCAACCTATTAAGTACATGTATCTTCTGACATCAGACTCGGACTTCTCTTGAACTGAATTTTAATGTTCGTATTGTTATGCGTTTACTTTTCTGCATTGGCTAGAGGTATAAGGGGAGGGTTGAGATCTCACAAACATGTTTAACCCCGCCGCATTTTTGCGCCTGTCCCAAGTCAGGAGCCTCTGGCCTTTGTTAGTCTTGTATTATTTTAACATTTAGTTTCTTGTGTACAATTTGGAGTTTAGTATGGTGTTCATTATCACTGAACCAGTAGATATTTGTTTAGGGGCCAGCTGAAGGACGCCTCCGGGTGCGCGAGTTTCTCGTTGCATTGACGACCTGTTGGTTACCTTCTGCTGTTGTCTGCTCTATGGTCGGGTTGTTGTCTCTTTGGCACATCCTCCATTTCCATTCTCAATTTTATATACCTGTACATGTGTAATTGTTATCATTAGTGTACAAATGAAATAAGCCCTCAAATCCATCACAGTCACTCAATAACGGTATATATTAATTGCAAAAGCATCACTAGGCTTTGGTACAATTACATCTACTGGTAAGTTTCTCCCAGTCCTATTATCAATTATACACTGAAACTTGTCTCTTTTTAAATGATGTATTACCACGGGTATCTGTCCTGAAAATGGTTAAATAATTAGAAGGTATATCATAAATCTATATAAATAAGACCGAGAAGCTTACACGAGGGACTTGATAGAGGTTTGGGTCCTTCATCTCTGTATTCTTTATATTTTTTATCCATTTAATCTCTATTCTTTAGTTGTTTTTGCCCTATTTTTCTCTATTGTATATTCCTATTGACAAAATATTCTGCACATTTTACCCTATATTTTCTTTTCTGTAAACCCCGTTCAGACACCATAATAAGCATTTATAATTATTCCTTATAACACAAATTTAGTACTGATAATATACATTTTATATCCTAGCGTCTACAATTTTCAGCAGATGTTTCAATACCGTAATATTCTTAATGTATAGTCTTATTAGTAAAATATATATTTAAGAAACATAACTTGGTTTAAGTAATTACAGTCATTTGAGATAAATTAAAGCAAAATTGTTAACTAATGATTGCTTTAGTTTACAGTAACGGTTATTGTCATTGCTGGAAGTATCTTTTGTTAAAAGGTCCTTTTGAATAAAGAAACAAATCGATGAGAGGAGCACAGTTGTTTTTGTTGAAAAATGTGTGCTCCAAATGTAAAAATAATTAAGCATCTTGATATTTTCAATTTTATAGAATTTTTCATTTGAATCAAGAGAATTTTTTTTATGTTGAAAAAGTATGATTTATTCATGTCTACAAAATCCAACACAATATACGAATCTACGCTGGCTAATTTTTTTTTTAATAAAACGAGGTTATTCTAATTCCTTCAGTAAGTTACATGTGTATGAATAAGGGACAAATAATTTTGTTATATCCATGAGTCAGTCTGAGATATCAAAACTACTGAAATTAGTTTACGATTCAAAATTTTGATTAAAAAGAGGACATGCTGGCACTTTAAACTGATGTGAGCATAATTTTGTTTTCCAATGTTGCTTTCCTTTATCATGTTTATATTGAACAATCCATCCTGATATAAAAATATAAGCACGCGCAATATAAAATTCTACTCGGAACAATATTCCCCAATATTAATGCAATAAACCTAAAATATAGATCATTTGTATTATAATGATAATACACTCCATCCTTACATAAAAATATTACAGATTTACTATGCGACTATAAGAGTTGTATAAAAAAAGAGCAAATATGGTCAGTTTTGGTTGATGTGGTCAAATATGGTCAGTTTTGGTTGATGCTGTCAAATATGGTCAGTTTTGATTGATACAGACAAATAATTTTGTAACATGAGTCAGTCTGAGGTATGAAAACTACTGATATTTGTTTCTGATGCGATATTTTGAATAAAAATAGGAAAATTAATGCGAAAAAAAAATTTGTGGTCATTGATTTCCAATATTGCAGTTATTTATATACTACAGTCCCTCTCGAACTAAAATTATAACTGAATTGCTGTGCAGCTATATAGATTTACATAATAAAAAGCAAATATGGTAAGTTTTGGTTGATGCAGTCAAAAGATTTTATTACACGACTCAGTCTGAAGTATAAAAACTACTGATATTTGTTTATGATTCAATATTTTGAATAAAACAAGGACATGCTCATTGGAGGATCAAGGGGAGGGGGTCCAGGGGTTGGAACCCCACTTTTTTTTAACATCAATGCATATGAATGGGAGCATATAGTTGGACCCCCAGCCTGGATCTAGCTACCCCTGCATGCTGGCACTATAAATTGATGTGAACAATTACATTTTTTTTCCAAAATTGCTGTTACTTGTATATTACAGTCCCTCTAGACCTAAAATTAAAACTGAAGTACTGTGCACCTATATAGATTTGCAGAAAGAAAAAGCAAATAAAGGCAGTTTAGATTGATGTGGTCAAAAGATTTTTGTTAAACAGGTATGAAAACTACTCGTAAACAGATATTATATTGGTTATTGAGGTCCGATAATTTTGTTATGTGATAATGAGCCATCCTGACTCCCGGAATAACAAATGTAAAACAATTCAAATAATAATGCCCCCCCCCCCCTAAATACTAACAGCCTAATTTATGTACAAAAATTGAGAGAAAAACAAAAATTTATGTAACACATCAACAAAAGAAAATCACTGAATTACCTGCTCCTGACTTGGAACAGGCACATACATGCAAAATATGGCGGGGTTAACAGGTTAAACATGTTCTCTAAGGCAGCAACCATTTGATTTTCGGGGGGGGGGGGGGGGGGGGGCTATGGGTTTTTTTTTCTGTACAAACTTTTTTTTTCGACTTCGGCGAAGAACAATCTATTTTTTGAGCGACAAACCGAAAACAATTTTTTTCTTTCAATTTTAGCATTACATATAGTGGCAGCTGAGGATGAAACAAACAATTTTTTTTTCTCAGGGTCCAAAACAAATTATTTTTTTCACCAAAAACTGGAAACAAACTTTTTTCCCCAAAAAAAACATAGCTCCGACCCCCCCCCCCCCCCCCCCCCCACCACTCCCCCCAGAAAATCAAATGGTTGCTGCCTAAGTCTTGCCGATTATAAATCTGAAATAAAACCGGCAAAATAGCAAACTCTATATAATTTAAATCGCTTTTTTACCCAACCCTTTATATTAAGGCAAAGTGTTCTTAAAACTGATAAATCAACTCTAGCCGTAGAATTTATAAATCAATTTTAGCTGCAGAATTTATAAATCAATTTTAGCCGTAGAATTTATAAATCAATTCTGGCCGTAAAATTTATAAAAATCAATTTTAGCCGTAGAATTTATAAATCAATTTCAGCCGTAGAATTTATAAATCAATTTTAGCCGTAGAATTTATAAATCAATTCTGGCCGTAGAATTTATAAAAATCAATTCTAGCCGTAGAATTAGAAATCAATTCTAACCGTAGAACTGTTCTAGAAGTAGAACTGACCAAATATCTGGTCAGTTCTAGCTAGAACTGTCAGGATCAGTTCTAGGGTAGAACTGTCAGGATCAGTTCTAGGGTAGAACTGTCAGGATCAGTTCTAGGTAGAACTGTCCAAATCAGTTCTAGGTAGAACTGACCAAATCAGTTCTAGCTAGAACAGTTCTAACCTAGAACTGACTAAAAGGTGTCAGGCTGACAGTTCTACGTACTGTTCTAGAACAGTTCTCCTGACAGATTTAATGAGAGGTTAGAAGTGATCTCCACTGTATGTTGCTTTTTAAAGTAATTTGTCAATTATATCTTATTTCGTTATGAAGCAGTTTATGTAAATGTATTTTGGTTTTAAAAAATGAGGCCTAAACTAATGTTAGCACCACACAATTCACTTGCACTATTCACTGGGGTAAATATGATCTCTGTCACTACAGTTACGTATACCTAAAGATGGTTGACGATGGTTGTGGTCTATTGTTCTTTTGTCAATTTAGTAATATTAATAATGTATTATTCAATATTATATAAAGTAAAAAAAAAATATACAAGTATACTTATATTAAAACGACTATAATAATAAAAACAAAAAATAATTGGTACTTTTACTAATATTTAAATTTTAAAATTACAGATGAATTTATACATGTGTTGGTTCTGCCATTTCTTCAAATACCACAGTCTTTATGTTGGAAAGGCACATGCTGTACAAGCATAGCGGGTTTAGATTTCAATGCCAAGAATGTCACAAAGTATTCATGAGGAGAGATTACCAACACCGGGGGGTGTAAGAACGGTGAAGCAGGGGGTAAAAAGTTTAAACTAGTTGACCGACAAACTCATTTATTTGGAGAGAAGGAGGAAACTAAATATAAACAGTTAAAAAAAGAGATGAAACAAATGATAGTAGAAATTAAAGAGAGAAAAACAACCCCATTGATGGAAATCATGATTTTCATAGGTTTAAAAAATCAAAACCAGAGTACAATAAAAGACGAAATGAATATGGAAATAGAAATGAAACCATTCCAAAGAAAGCTAGACAAGAAGTTACAAACAAACAAAATATCTACTTGCCTTAGGAAAATTTCATATCCCACTACTACCACCACAATCAGTATCAGCATCAATATTTAATGAGACAACCATTACAAATGAAAATAATTTAAATAGCTGTGCAATCAGAATTTGCCCCAGACAAGAGGAGTACAATTTACAACTTACAGAGATGGAGGAATATATCATAGAACTTCCAAATGAATTGCCACAACCTAGTTATAGTCCTACTCCTACCCATATTTTACTTTTAAAAGGACTGAATGAAGCCCAGAAGGAAAGAATCATTTTAAATATTTGTGGAAATCCTGTTTACAAACCCTTCAAAATGATCCTTCATCCTTACTATCAAGAATGTTGACACCCGATTCACCATTTCAATCTTACATAAAAGAACCACACCGTCATATTTTTTAGACAGAGATCCACGTCATTTTGTCCATATATTGAATTATTTGATGTCAACTGCTCATCTAAGCTTTCCACATTTCCTCGTAACATTATTCATTTCAGAGACCTGCAAAAAGAAGCTACATTTGATAAATTTAGAACACTTATGTACATTACTTAAAAACAGATGCCTAGAAATTCTACAGGGAACAGTAGATAGAAATATTATATAGTTGTACTGTACATGTATTTATATTGAAGACATATGTTTGAATATTGGATGGATGATGAACTTTATTTTTTTTATCGTATATGGAAGTGATATTAACATTTTCAATGAACAATGTTGAGAAGATGATGAACTTTACTTATTTGACCATATATATGGATGTGATACGAGCATTGTGGATTAGAAATTCTGAACACAACATGTGTGCTGTAAACACTTTCATTTTTGTGAATGTACATGGTTATTTATTTAAGTGTTTAAGACAAATTGTGATATTTGATATTGCTATATAATGTTAATAATTGTTTTTTTTTTTGTTTGTTGTCTGGGGCAAATTCTGATTGCACAGCTATTTAAATTATTTTCATTTGTAATGGTTGTCTCATTAAATATTGATGCTGATACTGATTGTGGTGGTAGTAGTGGGATATGAAATTTTCCTAAGGCAAGTAGATATTTTGTTTGTTTGTAACTTCTTGTCTAGCTTTCTTTGGAATGGTTTCATTTCTATTTCCATATTCATTTCGTCTTTTATTGTACTCTGGTTTTGATTTTTTAAACCTATGAAAATCATGATTTCCATCAATGGGGTTGTTTTTCTCTCTTTAATTTCTACTATCATTTGTTTCATCTCTTTTTTTAACTGTTTATATTTAGTTTCCTCCTTCTCTCCAAATAAATGAGTTTGTCGGTCAACTAGTTTAAACTTTTTACCCCCTGCTTCACCGTTCTTACACCCCCCGGTGTTGGTAATCTCTCCTCATGAATACTTTGTGACATTCTTGGCATTGAAATCTAAACCCGCTATGCTTGTACAGCATGTGCCTTTCCAACATAAAGACTGTGGTATTTGAAGAAATGGCAGAACCAACACATGTATAAATTCATCTGTAATTTTAAAATTTAAATATTAGTAAAAGTACCAATTATTTTTTGTTTTTATTATTATAGTCGTTTTAATATAAGTATACTTGTATATATTTTTTTTACTTTATATAATATTGAATAATACATTATTAATATTACTAAATTGACAAAAGAACAATAGACCACAACCATCGTCAACCATCTTTAGGTATACGTAACTGTAGTGACAGAGATCATATTTACCCCAGTGAATAGTGCAAGTGAATTGTGTGGTGCTAACATTAGTTTAGGCCTCATTTTTTAAAACCAAAATACATTTACATAAACTGCTTCATAACGAAATAAGATATAATTGACAAATTACTTTAAAAAGCAACATACAGTGGAGATCACTTCTAACCTCTCATTAAATCTGTCAGGAGAACTGTTCTAGAACAGTACGTAGAACTGTCAGCCTGACACCTTTTAGTCAGTTCTAGGTTAGAACTGTTCTAGCTAGAACTGATTTGGTCAGTTCTACCTAGAACTGATTTGGACAGTTCTACCTAGAACTGATCCTGACAGTTCTACCCTAGAACTGATCCTGACAGTTCTAGCTAGAACTGACCAGATATTTGGTCTGTTCTACTTCTAGAACAGTTCTACGGTTAGAATTGATTTCTAATTCTACGGCTAGAATTGATTTTTATAAATTCTACGGCCAGAATTGATTTATAAATTCTACGGCTAAAATTGATTTATAAATTCTACGGCTAAAATTGATTTATAAATTCTACGGCTAAAATTGATTTTTATAAATTTTACGGCCAGAATTGATTTATAAATTCTACGGCTAAAATTGATTTATAAATTCTGCAGCTAAAATTGATTTATAAATTCTACGGCTAGAGTTGATTTATCAGTTTTAAGAACACTTTGCCTTAATATAAAGGGTTGGGTAAAAAAGCGATTTAAATTATATAGAGTTTGCTATTTTGCCGGTTTTATTTCAGATTTATAATCGGCAAGACTTAGGCAGCAACCATTTGATTTTCTGGGGGGAAGGGGGGGGGGGGCTATGTTTTTTTTGGGGAAAAAAAGTTTGTTTCCAGTTTTTGGTGAAAAAAATAATTTGTTTTGGACCCTGAGAAAAAAAAATTGTTTGTTTCATCCTCAGCTGCCACTATATATAATGCTAAAATTGAAAGAAAAAAATTGTTTTCGGTTTGTCGCTCAAAAAATAGATTGTTCTTCGCCGAAGTCGAAAAAAAAAAGTTTGTACAGAAAAAAAACCCATAGCCCCCCCCCCCCCCCCCCCCCGAAAATCAAATGGTTGCTGCCTTAGAGAACATGTTTAACCTGTTAACCCCGCCATATTTTGCATGTATGTGCCTGTTCCAAGTCAGGAGCATGTAATTCAGTGATTTTCTTTTGTTGATGTGTTACATAAAAAAATTTTTTCTCTCAATTTTTGTACATAAAATAGGCTGTTAGTATTTAGGGGGGGGCATTATTATTTGAATTGTTTTACATTTGTTATTCCGGGAGTCAGGATGGCTCATTATCACATAACAAAATTATCGGACCTCAATAACCAATATAATATCTGTTTACGAGTAGTTTTCATACCTGTTTAACAAAAATCTTTTGACCACATCAATCTAAACTGCCTTTATTTGCTTTTTCTTTCTGCAAATCTATATAGGTGCACAGTACTTCAGTTTTAATTTTAGGTCTAGAGGGACTGTAATATACAAGTAACAGCAATTTTGGAAAAAAAATGTAATTGTTCACATCAATTTATAGTGCCAGCATGCAGGGGCAGCTAGATCCAGGCTGGGGGTCCAACTATATGCTCCCATTCATATGCATTGATGTTAAAAAAAGTGGGGTTCCAACCCCTGGACCCCCTCCCCTTGATCCTCCAATGAGCATGTCCTTGTTTTATTCAAAATATTGAATCATAAACAAATATCAGTAGTTTTTATACTTCAGACTGAGTCGTGTAATAAAATCTTTTGACTGCATCAACCAAAACTTACCATATTTGCTTTTTATTATGTAAATCTATATAGCTGCACAGCAATTCAGTTATAATTTTAGTTCGAGAGGGACTGTAGTATATAAATAACTGCAATATTGGAAATCAATGACCACAAATTTTTTTTTCGCATTAATTTTCCTATTTTTATTCAAAATATCGCATCAGAAACAAATATCAGTAGTTTTCATACCTCAGACTGACTCATGTTACAAAATTATTTGTCTGTATCAAT
Source organism: Mytilus galloprovincialis (assembly GCA_037788925.1). Taxonomy (NCBI): domain Eukaryota; kingdom Metazoa; phylum Mollusca; class Bivalvia; order Mytilida; family Mytilidae; genus Mytilus; species Mytilus galloprovincialis. The sequence goes on along the minus strand of CM075331.1, from coordinate 19,852,847 downwards.
CAAAACTGACCATATTTGACAGCATCAACCAAAACTGACCATATTTGACCACATCAACCAAAACTGACCATATTTGCTCTTTTTTTATACAACTCTTATAGTCGCATAGTAAATCTGTAATATTTTTATGTAAGGATGGAGTGTATTATCATTATAATACAAATGATCTATATTTTAGGTTTATTGCATTAATATTGGGGAATATTGTTCCGAGTAGAATTTTATATTGCGCGTGCTTATATTTTTATATCAGGATGGATTGTTCAATATAAACATGATAAAGGAAAGCAACATTGGAAAACAAAATTATGCTCACATCAGTTTAAAGTGCCAGCATGTCCTCTTTTTAATCAAAATTTTGAATCGTAAACTAATTTCAGTAGTTTTGATATCTCAGACTGACTCATGGATATAACAAAATTATTTGTCCGCATTAACCAAAACCATGAAAACTGACCATATTTGACCGCATCAACCAAAACTGACCATATCATGCATATGTGACAGCATCAACCAAAACTGACCATATTTACACTTTATAATGTAAATCTTAATATATATATATATATATATATATAGCCGCATAGTAAATCACTTATACATGTAGTTACATATCACGATGGATTGTATAATTCAAATGACAGCAATATTGTAACACATTGGCTAAAAAAAAAATTTTCACATCAATTTAGCATGTTTAGAGTACCAGCAATTTTCTGCAAGTCCTCTTTTTATTCAAAATATTGAATTGTAAACAAATTTCAGTAGTTTCGATATACATGTATCAGACTGAGTCGTTTTAACAAAATTATTTGACCATATCAACCAAAACTGAACTTATTTACACTTATCATGTAAATATATATGGCCTCATTGTAAACCAATAATATTTCTATGTCAGGACGGATCGTATGATAAAAATGACACCAACTTTGGAACACAATACACCTATATTGCTAATCCTGGCTGACCCGGCCTCTTGAACTTTTGAAGCATACAACAATCACTTTTCCATTGTGGCGTCAGATATTTTGTTTTATGATGTCAAATTTTTACGGGAACCTGTGCGATATCCAGTAATGGCAGACAAATAGCGGTAAGGTGTATTTATACCATATCTAAAAATTTAGCGCACCCTTATTTTCTCTGTATCCATAATAATGAACCGTCACTAAAGTGACTTTTTAAGTCAGTTAGTTTGTGATGTTTTTTTTTTAAACAAAACTATTTTACGGCATCATCCAACACTCACATGACTGATGCATATACTTTATTTTAAAATAAAAAGTACATGTATGGGAAGTTCTCTTCTTGGAATAGTATACTGTTAATATAATTTGAAGACAAATGGAAGAAGGCAAAGAAAAATGCATGATTTTGTTTGTAGCCGAACGTCCAGTGGCAAATACTTCATTCCTGTTCAGATGAGTATATTTTTCTGAGTTCCAGACTCCCTGATATCATTTATAATCGTTATGGATAAGTCTGGCTAAATTGACGAGATGGTGCATTAAATGTATATAGTTTTTTTACGTTATAATATAACACTTTCATCATTAATATCCCATAATTCATCCACTGTACAATTTTCGTATGAACATTTGTCAAAACAGAATCTTAAATGAATGTAAATCCAAGGCAAACAAGGTAAATTACGATTAAAATTCCATGAATTAAATGCAGAGATATATTTATGACATTTATGAAGAGACTGTTAAAAACGGGGAACGAAGAAACGTAAACAATGATGTTTCCTATGCAATCTTATAAACATATTTCTCCGATGAGTTGGATAACCTCCTATTCACTTCGATATTTGTACATGTAACGTATGATCAGAAAGAAATATAGAAAATCTGCTATTATATAGCAAATTAATTGGAAGTGATTCATTTCTTCTAAATTCTAAAGTACCCTTACTGCAGTGACGTCAGTTTAGAACTGTTCTACAGTCCTGACTGATTTAGTCAGTTCTGCTGACAATTCTACGGTTAGAACTGATTTGGACAGTTCTACCTAGAACTGATTTAGACATTTCTACCCTAGAACTGATCCTGACAGTTCTACCTAGAACAGTTCTAGGGTAGAACTGTTCTAGGTAGAACTGTTCTAGGACAGGTTAGAACAGTTCTGAGTCAGTTCTCCTGACAGTTCTAATGAGAGGTTAGAAGTGATCTCCACTGTACTCTTACGACACTTACAAAAGAGGAAACCATACACATTCATTGGATTGTCCCCGTGTCCATTTGAAGTGTTAACTTAAGATAGAGAATTGGATTGTCCCTAACTAGAAACAGAAAAAAACTTGTCCTTACTTACAACGTCAAATTAGTGGGTTAGCATTTTTTATAAGAAATTAAATTCTTCAAAGTCAAAAAAAAAATAAAACTTACCTATCTGTTGGTTGTGTGGATGCATGCCCCAGCATCCAGATCTGTACGGGTACATGCAGTCCAACTCTCTTTTTTTTTTTTTTTTTGTCGCAATAGCATAAAACATTTGACTTCTCCACCCGTTACACTAGTATTCCCTTATTCATACACATGTAACTTACTGAAGGAATTAGAATAACCTCGTTTTATTATAAAAAAAATTAGCCAGCGTAGATTCGTATATTGTGTTGGATTTTGTAGACATGAATAAATCATACTTTTTCAACATAAAAAAAATTCTCTTGATTCAAATGAAAAATTCTATAAAATTGAAAATATCAAGATGCTTAATTATTTTTACATTTGGAGCACACATTTTTCAACAAAAACAACTGTGCTCCTCTCATCGATTTGTTTCTTTATTCAAAAGGACCTTTTAACAAAAGATACTTCCAGCAATGACAATAACCGTTACTGTAAACTAAAGCAATCATTAGTTAACAATTTTGCTTTAATTTATCTCAAATGACTGTAATTACTTAAACCAAGTTATGTTTCTTAAATATATATTTTACTAATAAGACTATACATTAAGAATATTACGGTATTGAAACATCTGCTGAAAATTGTAGACGCTAGGATATAAAATGTATATTATCAGTACTAAATTTGTGTTATAAGGAATAATTATAAATGCTTATTATGGTGTCTGAACGGGGTTTACAGAAAAGAAAATATAGGGTAAAATGTGCAGAATATTTTGTCAATAGGAATATACAATAGAGAAAAATAGGGCAAAAACAACTAAAGAATAGAGATTAAATGGATAAAAAATATAAAGAATACAGAGATGAAGGACCCAAACCCCTATCAAGTCCCTCGTGTAAGCTTCTCGGTCTTATTTATATAGATTTATGATATACCTTCTAATTATTTACCCATTTTCAGGACAGATACCCGTGGTAATACATCATTTAAAAAGAGACAAGTTTCAGTGTATAATTGATAATAGGACTGGGAGAAACTTACCAGTAGATGTAATTGTACCAAAGCCTAGTGATGCTTTTGCAATTAATATATACCGTTATTGAGTGACTGTGATGGATTTGAGGACTTATTTCATTTGTACACTAATGATAACAATTACACATGTACAGGTATATAAAATTGAGAATGGAAATGGGGGATGTGCCAAAGAGACAACAACCCGACCATAGAGCAGACAACAGCAGAAGGTAACCAACAGGTCGTCAATGCAACGAGAAACTCGCGCACCCGGAGGCGTCCTTCAGCTGGCCCCTAAACAAATATATACTGGTTCAGTGATAATGAACACCATACTAAACTCCAAATTGTACACAAGAAACTAAATGTTAAAATAATACAAGACTAACAAAGGCCAGAGGCTCCTGACTTGGGACAGGCGCAAAAATGCGGCGGGGTTAAACATGTTTGTGAGATCTCAACCCTCCCCTTATACCTCTAACCAATGCAGAAAAGTAAACGCATAACAATACGAACATTAAAATTCAGTTCAAGAGAAGTCCGAGTCTGATGTCAGAAGATACATGTACTTAATAGGTTGATTCACAGCACAAATGAACAAAGTGAATAGAAACAAAAACACAAAATGTTAATCAAAGGCTACTTGCCGATATTAAAAGCTAGTTCAAAGTCGATTTAAACTAATAACTTAATTGTGTTCTTTCAGACTAAAGTACCAATTAGTATACACCCAAATGAGTTGATGTAAAGACGACATTACCAATCTGAGATATACATTGAACCAAAATATAAGTAAATGGAATCGACTGGAGGGAGGATAAAACACTTATAACTGTATAGCATTATTTATTTATCCTTTTCTGCTATTTTCTTCTATTTTAGTTATTTTATCAAAACCAAATCGTGCAACTGCCGATCAAACAGTATTCAATAATTTTACTTAAAGTGGATAACCCTTAAATTAAGATCATTCAATGAATCAATAACCTCAGCTTGATCGTATCTATATTTACTGCCTGTATTACCGTGGAAAACATTATGTTAAATTCCGTTTTACTGATTAATAAATTCTCAGTTACAAAGATAAAAATCTAGTATTTGCGGTAACAAAATCCCGGACTTAATTATTACATGTAACCAGTTTTTATACATATATAATGTTCATTGAAATCTAAAACGTCACTGAAAACACGCTTGAAAAGCAAACAAATTTAAAAACATATAATAAATCCGATTAAGAACAATAATAGAAAAATTAATTGTTCTTCGGGGCCCCTTCTTATTAAAAGACGAAAAGACCAACAATAGTAAACAAAATGCAGCAAAGAAAACTGAAGACTGAGCAAAACGAATCCAATTAAAAACCGGGATAATTTCAGGTGCTCCGGAAGTGTACGCAGGTCCTGCTCATCATGTTGCACCCGTCGAGATACTAATGTTAATAAATAAAAAATTGGTGATAAATACTTGGTAATCTAATTCGGTTGGTCACATTCGACCTACCGAATTATACTATTTACCGGATTTGTAATAACATAAGCAACACGACGGGTGCCACATGTGGAGCAGGATCTGCTTACCCTTCCGGAGCACCTGAGATCACCCCTAGTTTTTTGGTGGGGTTCGTGTTGTTTATTCTTAAGTTTTCTATGTTGTGTCATGTGTACTATTGTTTGGTTGGGTTTTTTTTCATTTTTAGCCATGGCATTGTCAGTTTATTTTCGATTTATGAGTTTGACTATCCCTCTGGTATTTTTGTCCCTCTTTTAAAATCACAGTATAAGTGAGGCTTACACATGTATGATTGACATTTGATGACATAGAACTTACACTTATTCAAAGAAACTTAAACATAATGTATGCGTTTGGGTTGTAAATCATCTTTTTTATTCCTCAACTATATCTTTTCAATCAAATGTATGTCTAATCGACATTTGAAACATATTTTATCGTTTCTGTATGGTATATAAAATCTATCTAGATTTAAGGAAACTAAAAACTTCCCTTACATATCAAAGAACAAACAGTGTATTTTGTTGATGTCTAGAGAGTCGTCTAAGAATGTTTATTTATCAGTGTCAATATCAATAAGTAAATAATTAAAAAAAAAAAACATTCCAGACACTAAAAATAAATGTAGTACGGATGTGGTATTTGTTAAAGGGTTAATATGCTATTTATTTAATTTTTAAACACCATGATCTTGTATAGGTTGTAATTCTGTAAATATAGAACATGCAATTTTCCATAGAAACTCCCTTTGCGGCTAAAATTGTGCCACTTGTACCTTGAAGTTTCGTGAAAAATTATATCCAAGAACAGACAGTTGATATGCACTTTTTTTTCAAAGGTCAAAATATAGGGCTGTGCGGCATATTTTCAACCTTTAAGTGCCCTCAACTTTTAAGAGTTAAAACATACACTAAAACTATATACTATCCTATCTATGAATATTATATATCTCCTAAAAAGAGACGTGGCTTGTGAAACAACGTTATTTACAAATTGCAAACTATAGATCAAAGTTATGTATTCATTTATTTTCGATGTAATATATCTTATTAATTATAAATTAACTGTATGATTAAAACTATATAGTCTATGTATATGCTCGGAAACAGGCTTTTAAATTATTATTACAAAGTATAAATTATTAAAAAATTCCTAGCGGATATTGAAGTCTAGAATATTTACATTTTCATTCGAAAATTATATATTATAATTTTCCCTAATTTTATGTTAAAAAAAATCGCATGGAATTTAATGCACTCTATATATATTTATTGCTTAAAGTTTCTTAGAAACGGTTAAGGACAATATGATCAAAATATTTTATCTGTATTTTCAAATTTTCCCACGTATTTCCGGTTTATTAAGTGTTGTTTTTTTTACAAAATAAGAATAATACAATTTTGAGTACACTATATATCGAAACTTAATATTGATGTTTAAAAAACAGTAAAATGACGTATGCACTAACGATCGCAACTGTATACCCGGAAAATTGTTTTGAATAAATTTTTAAATATATACAACTGATTAAATGAATAAATCTCAGAACCAACTTCCGGCATCTTTAGGTATTTTCTTTATAGAAAAATTGTTACAAGATAAACAATTTTTTACACACAATAACTCCCTGTGAATATTCCTTTTTACAGTTAGTTTAAAGTAATTCTGAAAGTTTATTTTTAATGTCAAATTTGATTTTTTTTTAAATTCAGGTCAAAGATGATGTTTGATTTATATTAGACTTTTCAATTCAACTATTATTTTCTTAGGAAGGTTTAAATTTTCAAATAAATATTGCTTCAAAAATTTCACGATCAAATACACAGTTTCTGAGTTTATATATAATTTTTGTAGGATCTATGCCTAGATGGTCATTTATGACATACCATATTTAATAATTGACCCAACGAATCGAAAATTGCTCTGTCAACTGTTTATCTATCAATGTTACAATTCACCAAGTGTTTATCAAGAAAATACAAAATTTTATTTTGCAAGCCTATCTCAAAGTTTTTATATTATAAATTTCAAACATATTTATTGCAATTGGCGCATAGACTTGACAGTTCTATTCTAACTACGATCATTAAAACTAAAAAAAAAAACTCCATACACGTAGAAAAAAAAAGACTTTTTAAAATATTAAAAACTTTCGATGGAAAGGGATAAAAAATATTTACAATAGTCATATGACATTATTAAAGTTAAATATTTTAGCATACGCACCGGAAAGGTAAGCTTTCCATCCCACTATTGGCACCCGTCATGTGACTCATTGTAAGAGGACATTCGGTGATTTCAGAATCTAGGGAATATATGATTGTAGCCGTGACTATACAATTGAAACAAATTCATCGCTTACCCTTCCTGTGCTTATGCTAAATATTGACTTTAATAATGTAATATGACTATTGCAAAGAGAAAATTATTTTCATCATTTTCCAGCAAAAATTTTATAATTTTTAAGTCCTATTTTTATACATGTTTGGAATATTTTTAGTATTGATGATCTAATTAAGAAGGACTGTCAAGTCTCTGTACCATTTGCAATAAATATATATTTGCAATTTATAATAAAAAGTATATTTATTTATGGTTTGCTGTATTTGCGGCAAAATTTTAAGGATTTTTTTGTCCTCATTGCTCTTCAACTTCGTACTTAACTTTATTTGGCCTTTTTAAGTTTTTTTTTTTTTTATTTCAGCGCCACTGATGAGTCTTTTGTAAAAACAATATATTTGCAGTTTTGTTTGCTCACAGAAGTGAGTCCCTTCTATAAATACACAGCTGATAGAGAACATTTGAAATCGGATATTGAATAAATGTATTCAAGTATATTTAAATGATATAAATTTTCTATATAGTATTCTTGTTGACACAATCAATAATCCCGGAAGGAAGGTGTTTAAAAAAACCCGTTGATAACGACGGGCGGGCAATACATTTCCAAATTGTAACATGTTTTCCGAGTGACAAATAAAGGAAATTGTATTTTGCCACTTCAATGACATATCCAAGACTGAGATCTTTATTTTCTTAAAAGTGCAGAGAAATCAAATAAGTTTAATTCACTATTTCCTCATGTGGGTTGCTTTGGTGGTGTCAACATATTTATTTCAAAATAACAAACAGCATTTTAATAAATTTCATTATGAACGTTCTCAAGTTCAAATATTTGAAAGCCAATGATATATGTAACAACCAAAACTGTGAAAGACCAATTTGACAAAAAGACCTAAAATAATAGCCCAAAGAATCTAAGGTCACATTTGCCTGAGTAAGTTAAAATCTTAGTTTTTAAATAGTTTATAAAATTTATAGAATAACAATGTTACTCTGAAACAAATGTGTATTTTGAATAAATGGCGATTGAAAATTAGAACAGAAGATCATTATTACAGAGGGATTTTTCAAGTCTAAACTAAAAATGTATACCACAATCTCTTCTTTTTATAATTTATAATATTATTTTTAATATATTAATAAAAACAAAACAATTACAAAATTATATATAAATAAAATAATCTATACTATTAAACGAGAAGACCTCATTTTGTGTGCCGCTTCTCTTCCTTCCACAATAAATCAATCATCATGCCTCTGTGTCATATAGGTAACATGCATAGTCGCATTTGTCATCCATTCTTATGATTATTCAGATTGAGTTATTTTGGTAGAAAAACGACAAAAAATGAGTTCGGATATGATTCCGTCATCCGACTGACTTTTAGTCATAGATAAGACTTCCGATTTGAAGCATTCACAAACACAACCAAACGTATGATAGATAACAAAAAATGAAAAATATAAAATAAAAAACCAATCAAATCGTTCTCCATATCATGGTGTTTAGATCGCAAGAACCACAACTATTATACCTCCTTATAGAGGACAATTATTTTTCGCGTTTATCTACATGTAAACTACGATTATCTATACTATTAAACGAGAAGACCTCATTTTTGGTGTCGCTTCTCTTCTTTCCAGAATAAATTAATCAACACGCCTCTGTGTCCTATAGGTACAGTGCATAGTCGCATTTGTCATCCATTCATATGACTATTCAGATTGAGTTATTTTAGGAGAAAAACGAGAAAAAAGGCATCCGGATATTGTCCCGTCATTGTACGAAATTTTAAGTCAGATTAGACTTCCGGTTTGCGTTTTTCTGTATACTTTGAACATACATATACTACGAATAAAGTGTATTTTCAGAATTTTATCTGCTATCATTTTCAAGTTTACTATCCACGGTGGTCACAGAGTTTATTAAATAGAGAGGGTCTGTATACTATATCAATGATCACCATGGATTGATTAGTAAACTTAGAATTGAAAGTAAATACGCTTTATTTATATAGTAATGAATGTTCATAATATACAGATAAGCGCTAAAATTATTCATGTGAACTTTTGATATTTTTTCTCCAGTCATTAAATCTTTTACAAAATTCATTGATTACATAAAAAAAAAGAAGATATGTGGTATGATTGCCATGTTAAGACAACTCTCCACAAGAGACCAAAATGACACAGATATTAACAACTATAGGTCACCGTACGGCCTTCAACAAAGAGCAAAGCCCATACCGCATACTCAGCTTCAAAAGGCCCGAAATGACAATGTAAAACAATGCAAACGAGAAAACTAGCGGCCTTATTTATGTACAAAAAATGAACGAAAAACAAATATGTAACACATCATTGCAACAAACGACAACCACTGAATTACAGGCTCCTTACTTAAATAAATGTTCATAACATACTAAATGTATGTTCATATTGAAATTGATAGAAAACCAAAAATTGGGAACTTTGGAAATAAAGGTGGATGGTAAAAAAAAACATTTTCCTGTCCCCAATAACCTACGACTTATGATACTTTTGCTGAAATTCTCCAGTCATGCTGTATTTTACAAAATTCCTCCAACAACACTTTACATACTTTAAACTACGCTCTGAATGCCCGCGATTTCGCGGGTGTGTTCTAGTACTACTTTAATATATAGAGACTCTCTGTATTCTGTCTACTGTTTTCTTTCAATTGTTTACTATTTAAGGGGTCATACCAGTTGCATATATATTAAAATATTAAAATAAGTAAAACATGTGACACATTTTTAAAAAACCAATCGTATGATAGTTAACAAAAATGAAAAATAAATAAGCCATTCAGAGCGTTCTCCATATCATAGTGTTTAGATAGCAAGAATAACAACTATTATACCTCCTTAGAGAGGACAATTATTTTTCGGCGTTTCATTTCATGGTGTAAAGATCCCAAGAACCACAACTATTATACATCCTTAGAGAGGACAACTATTGTTCGGGTTTATCTACATGTAAACTACGATTATACTACTTTAATATATAGAGACTCTCTGTATTCTGTCAGGGACTTTCTATGTTAGTATAGAAAGTCCCTGATTCTGACTACTGTTTTCTTTGAAATGTTTACTATTTAAGGGGTCATACCACTTGAATATATATTAAAATAAGTAAAACATGCTCAACTTCATCTAAAACTACCTCGACCAAAAATTTTAACCTGAAGCGGGACAGACGGACGAACGAACGTACGGATGCACAGACTTGATAGTATAGAAAGTCCCTGATTCTGTCTTCTGTTTTCTTTGAAATGTTTACTATTTAAGGGGTCATACCACTTGCATATATATCAAAATAAGTAAAACATGCTCAACTTCATCTAAAACTACCTCGACCAAAAACTTTAACCTGAAGCGGGACAGACGGACGACCGAACGAGCGCACGGATGCACAGACTAGATGGGGCATAGCAATTAATTATTGAAAGTGAAAATAGTGATTTGGCAAAAATGAAAGTAAAGAAGAGATTAGAGGGAGGCAGGACCTTTTTCGGCGCGTCGGGATGGAGTTTTTTTAAGCTCGGGATTTGGGGATTGATCCTTACGGGATCCGGGAATATATTTTTTGATTTCGGGGTATGAATTTCTTTAAATTCTACATCTCGGGATTTCGGGATCAGGACCCCTCCGACCACCCCTCAAATTAGCCTTAGTCGGTCTAAGTCATTTATATAAGATTCATATCCTACCATTGGCATGTTAGTAAGGCTCTCAAAAGAAAAAGCAGATGGATTAACCTTGAAGTATATTTTATTAGACTTATAATGGTCTATATATAAGCCATTTATTTGATGTTTGAAACGGTGCAAATTTTTAATTTGATTTGACTTTTACCAAAAGAAGCATTGTAGCAAAAGAGAATAATAATTGTGGTCTGACGCCAGAAACACGAAAATAATTGAATTTAACAGAAAGGAAACAAATATCGGACTTTGGAAAAAGGGAGAGGGCTTTTGATACCTTTTATGAAATTCTCCATACATAATATCTTTTACAAAAAATCATCCTACAACAGTTCACAAGCTGTATGTGCCCGCGATTTCGCGGGTGTGTTCTAGTGATTTTAATACTTTAAAAATGAAGCTAAGAAATGGAAACTTGCAAAAGTCCATGTTTTTTAATCGCCCGAAAATCATCATTGAACATTATTAATTCCTCATATGTACTAAATTATAATCACGGTACCTTTGATAACTACTTAAAAAACTGAGTCGATGCCACTGCTGGTGGACGTTTCGTCCCCGAGGGTATCACCAGCCAACTAGTCAGCATTTCGGTGTTGACATGAATATCAACATGTGGTCATTTTTATAAATGTCCTGTTTACCAAACTTTGAATGTTTCGAAAAAACTTTTTATTTTCTTATCCCAGGAATAGATTACCTTAGCCGTATTTGGCACAGCTTTTTGGAATTTTGCATCCTAAATGCTCTTCAACTTTGTTTGGCTTTATAACTATTTTGATATGAGCGTCACTGATGAGTTTTATGATGACGAAACGCGCGTCTGGCGTACTAAATTATAATCCTGGTTCCTTTGATAACTCATTTAATAATTTATTTTAAAAATTTTAAATACAACATGTGTTCTAAAACTCGTTTAGCTACCAATCAACTCATCACCAATAATCGAGCAAAAGCAAACCACTTTTCTTTCAAAATAGAAATGCTTTTGGTGTGTCCTTTTTTGTCTTCATTCAGAATTTTTCAATCAAGTAAGTTTACATTTAAATTCAGAAAGATAGTAATGCTATTTCTTTTTAAATAACTATTCCCTATGCTGCGAAGTTGTTTAGATTAGGGCTCCTTGTTGTTGACTGATTTGTAATCTTCGTTTCCAGATGCTGTAATACTTTTTATCTTACCTCCTATAAGCTTATAAAGATATTGGTTAAAGGACTTCACGTGGTGACAATGTATATTTGATAAAGACTATCCTATATAATAAAGGGTTAGTTACCATACATGGTTAATTACCATATGGGGTTAGTAAGGAGTTACTTCCCTTTTCAAAACAATAACGATGCCACAACCCTTTATAAAAACAACACGGTGATGAGGACAAATCGGAAAGGATTCAACAGACGAAGTCCTTGATGATAAAAGGTTGAAATAAGTTCATAAAACATTATTAAACTTACAAGTTGTTATTGCTTGCATAACGGAGTTACTTCCCTTTCAAAACCAAAAAAGTAATCTGAAAGGATTCAACCGACGAAGAAATGGATATATGTAATAAACGATTGAAATAAATTCATATAACAAATTTAAAGCTTATAAGTTGTTATTATTGGCATATTTTTCTGTACAGGAATAGAAGTAGGACCTTATCACTATCTATTGAAGACTTGATAACTTTGATAGGCCGCTAGTCAAAATACCTCATGTGAAGATAGTCGGTAAGATAAATTCGTTACACGATGTGATATTGAGCTAGTATCATATATATGGAATTTACTGACCCCATATATATCGTATAAGATCACTAACATACCATGTAACTAATAATATCGGATTGCGACCATACTTGGATATAAATGGTCACATTCATGTGCACATATATAATAAGATTTTGATCCGTATTGTTTTTTAGGTCAAAGTTGCAAGAAATAAAATGAAAATGTACAATTATATAAGTGGTTTTCAGATGCTTAATCAAATACTACAAATTGGACTTAGCCAACCTTACTTGCACACGTTGTTACATAAATGTATAGTTAAAGGAAGATCTCTGTCGATTTAAAGGTCAACATCTAATAGATCAAGGTCAAAGTAACTTAACATTATTATAGAGACAAATGGAGCACAACAGTATTTTCCGGATGCTTAGCTGTATATACTTTATATTTCAGATTGAAATCATACATGATCACATACAATGAGATGTCGATCCCTATTGCTTTTCATGTCACTATGTTGAAGGTCAAATTTCTATCAAATGTTTGCAATGTGTACATAACAACATATAACTGTTTCGGAGTCTAAATCATTTACTAATACTGCATTTGAACTTACAACTTTCCTTGGATATGTGATAGCATAACATATTATATGAGAGGAAGATCTCTTTCCATTTTGAGATCATTTTATCTAAGGTCCAAATCAAAGTTACTAAAAAAATACAAAAAGTTTTACTCACTTAATGTTTCGTTTGAACAGTTGAAATAGAATGCAAAGCCGGTGATAGATTTGTTCAAATAGTTGAACTATTAAAAAGTTATACTTGTTTCTTTGGTATATATATATATATTATAGCCTACTGTACGGAGTAGGTATTGCTCATTGTTGATGGTATTAAATTTTTTAGAGTTCCTATGTTTGTCCTATGTCCTTTTAAAAACAATAATATGCGCAGTTTAGTTTGCTCACGGAAGTCTCTTCTTAGATTACGCGGATGATAGAGAAAATTGTAGAAAATCTGATACCAGACTGGAATAAAAGTATTCAAGTATATTTCAATGATTTAAATTTTCTAAAAAATCAGTTTTTTTGTTGACACAATCATTTATTTCGGAAGGAAATTGTTTTAAAAAACAAACAGTCAAGTATATATAAATACCCGATGATAACCACAGGCTGCAGTATATTTCAAAATGTAATTTATAATTTCCTCATGTGGGTTGCTTTGGTGGTGTCAACATATTTATTTTAAAAAATTCATGCGTACCTAAGTGATTTCTTAATTTACTTTCATTAAGAACACTTAAATCCAAATATTTGAAACTGCGAATGAACAATTTGACAAAAGAGACCTGAAATAATAGTAAAAAAAAATAAGGTCATATTTACATGACGGAGTTGAAACCTTATTTTAATAATAGTCCATAAAATTTATAAAAATAACAATTAAAGAATTAAATCATGTCAACGTACAAAGTACTAACTACTGAGCTGGCGATACCATCGGCATGATATTCATTGCTGTAAAACATGATTCACGTAGTACATTTTTTATATAAATTTCATCCGTCCTAAGGGCGTTACTAGATTTACCTTCATCATGATTGTTCAAAGTCAAATATTTGGAAGTCAAGGTGATACGTATTGAAATATGCTAGTTCCTTTTTTATTTGGTCATTTTGTATTGGTTGTAACTAATTCGTAATGAATTCTATTTTATTAGGTCTCTTCCATTTTGCTTCTCATACGAGGGATTATTGTTTGTTACTTGATATTACACATTATTTTCCCTTAACAATAACAGCCAGAGAATATGTGTTTTTTTAGAAATGAGTGCTTCTGGGTTTTAAGTAAAATTGATACTTGTATTTGGGAATGTGTCAAAGTGACAACAACCCTACCAAAGAGCAGCAATGTGTCTTCATTACAGCGGGAAAATTCTCTGCACGCAGCAGGGCTTTAGCTGTCCTCTAAACGCAATGTGGACTAGTTCAATGAAAATGGACGTCACGATATTTATCAACCCGAGAAAGCTACGTTTTTAAATTTAAAACTTTGGTCGAATCAAACTGAAAATGCCAAGTAAACAAAAACGTAAACGACAAATAACAGTAAATATCACAACAAAGAAAACCAAAGAGTGATGCAACACAAACCCAACAAAAACGAAGTGATTTAAAGCGCCCCGAAATAAATAACCCATTTCTTATTATTAGACAAAATTTCAACTGCATAATGATAATGTGATGTTTCTCTCTGTAGAGTTTATAGTTTGATGTTGCATAGTTCCATTTCATAATTTTATTGTTGCAAATATATTACCTTTTATATCTGAAATAACATAATACATATTGAATGAAAAGTTAAATGGCAAATACAGTTGATCAACTAAACAATTGATACAAAGATATTGAGCAGAATCTAAACTTAAATTGCATTTTGTACATAAATGTTGTATAGTTAATTTTAGGTGATGATTCTTGAAGAAAAAAGCATATAGGGCATTAATCGTTATTGTTATAAAGTAGTCTCTCTTGCATTTCTTATTGTGGTTTCTTTTACTCTGTAACTCTTCAAAAAATGTAAAAACATGTACATGAGTATCAGCGTATAATTTATAAGTACATATTATATATTGTCTCTATCTTTCAATGCATATTGTATAAATTGTTTGGTTTCTTTTGAAGAGTTGATATGAAGAGGACTTTTGTATCTCAAAAAAAAAAAAAAACACTAACAATACTTTGGATACATAGTTTGCCTTTTAACAAGATCCTACAGCCATCTCAAAATTGATACATGCAGTTAAGGTTCTTTAACGTGCAGAGTTTGTGGCTCTTTCTTTAATAGAGGCATCAAATTTAACATTCCCATTGCAACAGGACGTTGTTGCTCAAGATATTTCATTGATTATATATAGAAAAGTTATATTTAATACTTCTTAAATATCACTTAAAAGTAACCAACCTTTTTGACATATCAGTGAAAAGACCTTCATGCAATTGTCTGTTTATCCTTGAGAACAAAACATTTTAACAGCGTATTTCTATAAAATGTACTATTGATTTTATATTGACTGACATAACGTAATCTTTAAAAATATTTCTGTAGAGGGGCATGTTAATTTTACAAATTTTGACAGCATGGCATTGCTTTGATTTTTTTACATCTAAAAAACATGGCGTTATGAAATATGTATGCCATTCGGAGAAAGTGTCATGATGGTAAATTTCCAAAGAACTATCACAATTATATTGCATTAAATGCTTATATAAACCAACTTTGTCATTCTCAGGCTTAATGCATAATACCATTGTTGAATACAAATGCACTAATAATTTTAATATCGTCACGATAAAGTAAAACTACTTTTCCTCAAGTGAAAATTCACATCTTACAAGTCTACAAATATTATCCTTTTGATATGCGATGATTACGATACATTAGGCAAATTGTCAGATATTAGCAATTCTATATTTTGAAGCCTGAAGCCTGAAGCATATTCAAATTAATCCTTCAAACTTCTTACATTTAAGTAAAACTAGCGAAATCTGTCAAAATTCGTTTGTGAGCCTAGAGATATAGATATACCAACAACAACTTAACCTTAAAAACATCTTTCTCCTTAAAATGTTTTGTCAAAAGATGCTGATGTTAGTCAAATTCCTTTTTAAAGACTGCTGTTCAGTTATTTAAGTTAATAAATAGCTTTTTGTATTATTTGTGAGTTAAGAATGTTATTATGCCTATATTTTTTATTACGTCATGTGAAGTGGATCCTAGAGATATCAAGCATAACATTTTGTGTATCAAAATTACCATTCCTAATATATCATCCAATTCTATAATAACACAATTTATATAATTTTATGTATTAATATTGGCGTGATTTATTTGCACACATTGAGGAACCTAATAACGGCTTTTATCATATATCCTTTCAGAATTAAACTCATTTTACGTTGTACATGTATATCAAATATTTGCTGCAAGGCAATTAGATGTCAAAGCATTAGATAGAACTTTTGTTTAGAGGCCAGCGAAAGGACGCATCCGGGTGCGGGAATTTCTCGCTGCATTGAAGACGTATTGGTGACCTTCTGCTGTTGTCTTTTCTATGTTCGGGGTTTTCTCTTTAACATATTCCCCATTTCCATTCTCAATGTTATCTTCCATAAACTAAATATTTGGTAGCATTTAGGCGTTCCTCATCTCTCCAGACGAGTATACTTATGACCCACTAAATGTTTGATGTCGTCTTTTTGCATTGGGTTTCAAACTTAGGCAGTTAGCTAGGGTGTCATATGGTCTTGGATATGCCTTTTCTTTTTATTTTCATGTGTTTCTTGTCTTGTTTTTTTAACAACAGAGAAAAAATGAAAAGACTCCGTTCCTGCTCTTTCGATGTGAAATCATTAAAAAAAACATATCATAGCCCTATATACTTTAAATGACATACTCAAATTTAAACAAAAGAATAGCGTACGATATATTCCATGATATGTTTTTGTCTAGTACCACAGACTCATCAGTGACGCTCGAATAAAACAAGTGATCATGTAATAAAAAAAACACATATCATAGCCCTATATACTTTAAATGACATACTCAAATTTAAACAAAAGAATAGCGTACGATATATTCCATGATATGTTTTTGTCTAGTACCACAGACTCATCAGTAACGCTCGAATAAAACAAGTGATCTTGTAATGTGTGAAGGACATACGATACAGTTTTAATCCCATATTGAAATGTTGATGAAAATTTGCATATAGGCTATTTTCTGCCTGAATAAATCAAATATGTAATAAAAAAATATACCTTCATGTGCTACTTGTTGAGTAAAAAGAGGTAGAATTATTGTATATTCGCTAAAAATTCGGATTTCTGACCATATTTTCCCTTTAGACAGATATGCATATCTTTTTTGTTTTAAAAGATAATCACAAATTAATTTTTTATCAATAATTTGTAATTTCTGTATCATATAAATGTCCTCTAAATTTTTGCATATTATTTTTACAAATAACAGGTATTTATCAAAGGTTCATGAATGTAGAAAAAACATCATTTTTTGCTGTATTTTTATCAAATTTAAAAAAAATGCACTATTTACGTTTTCATGACAATTGGCACACATAATCTTCTTGCGTAATCAAATCAAACGGAATTTGAGAAAAGAGGGGTCCATGAACTCGTTTTAAAGATGAATAAGTTTGCATGATAAGAATCAGTCGATAACCGCATCATTTCCCGATAAGTCATAGTTTGACGTCGCAAAAATAACGATTTACATCAGAGCCTATCAAAATATGACGGAAGGGATTAAAACATTGAGACATAAGTAAAGAACACCAATGACAATGCTCTGTAAATGAGACATCATATAAACATGTGATGAAGTTTGACGGTTTTTTGTTTTGCACTCAAGCACCCATTTATTTTTTTAATGAAATAAAAAAAGAGGACATAGAAGTATGATGATCTATAATTGCTCAAAACACATCCAATGAACAACATATGTTCTCTTGTTTAGAATAGTGCTTCCTCCACCGCTTTGTTGAAACATATTTCTCAAAAGTATTTGATTTCGGGTAAATCAAGGAAGTAACAAAGTGGAGTATCTGGTTAACAATTGTATCATGTGAAAAAATGTAGCTCTGATTTACTGTATCAAGTGTGTTATGTACATTATAAATTGGAACCGCTTTCCGAAACCGCAAGTGTCATTTTTTAATTGTAAATTGTATCTATACTATTAAACGAGAAGACCTCATTTTGAGTGTCGCTTCTCTTCCTTCCACAATAAATTAATCATCATACTTCTGTGTCCTATAGGTACCATGTATAGTCGCATTTGTCATCCATTCTTATGATTATTCAGTTTGGGTTATTTTGGGAGAAAAACGAAAAAAAATGCGTCCGGATATTTTTCCGTCATTGGACAAAATTTTAAGTCAGACTATCCACGGCGGCCACAGAGATTATTTAATATAGATATAATATGTCAATGACCTCCGTGGATCGATTTGTAAACTGAGGCTTGATAGTTAAAAGCAAATACATATAAAAAAAAAAGAATATGTGGTATGATTGCCATGCAGAGACCAAAATGACACAGACATTAACAACTATAGGTCACCGTACGGCCTTCAACAATGAGCAAAGCCCATACCGCATAGTCAGCTATAACAGGCCCCGATATGACAGTGTAAAACAATTCAAACAAGAAAACTAACGGCCTTATTTATATAAAAAAAATGAACGAAAAACAAATATGTAACACATAAACAAACGACAACCACTGAACTACAGGCTCCTGACTTGGGACAGGCACATACATAAATAATGTGGTGGGGTTAAACATGTTACCCCAACCCTCCTCCTAACCAGGCACACTCTATTTATAATGAATGTCCATATTGTACAGATAGACACTAACATTATTGAAATTAATAGAAAACAAAAAAATGGGAATTTTGGAGCCAAAAAATGAGGATCTGGGTTAGAATTACAATTGTCATGTCCCAAAGTATATATGACTGTTGATACCTTTTCTGAAATTCTCCAGTCATAAAATCTTTTACAAAAATTCATCGGGTCACTAAGTATATTAAATAGAGAGGGTCTTTATAATATATCAATGACCGCCGTGGATTGATTAGTAAACTGAGAATTGATAGTAAAAATCAAACACACTTTATTTATAGTAATGAATGTTCATTATATAGTAAACGTATGTTCGTATTGAAATACATAGAAAAAAATGGGAATTTTGGGGGGAAAGGAGGAGGGGTAGAAAAACAATTGTCCTGTCCCAAAAAGAAGGATGAAAGATACCAAAGGGACAGAACAACTTACAAATCTAAAACAAGCTGACAACGCCATGGCTAAAAATGAAAAAGACAAACAAACAACAGCACACATGACACAACATAGAAAACTAAAGAATAAACAACACGAACCCCATAAATAAACTAGGGGTGATCTCAGGTGCTCCGGAAGGGTAAGCAGATCCTGCTCCACATGTGGCACCCGTCGTGTTGCTTATGTGATAACAAATCCGGTAAATAGTCTAATTCGGTAGGTCACATTCATGAAAGGGAAAGGGATTGTAGTTACGACGTAATGAACATATCCGATATCATTTGTGAAACGGTTATTCCATAACGGTCAACCAACTCGTGATGGCGTCCATAAAATTTACGAAAGGATGATTTCAACTTCACCATTTGAACTCTTGGTTTAATAGCTTCCTTGTGAGCAGCAACCCTCTATCAAGAAAATCATGATAGGAAATGCAAGCACGGGAATATCGTATCAATTGGGAGATATATACCCCGTATGCAGGTGCTGCTGGAATGTTGCTACTTAAAAAAGGAAAGTTCACAATTGGAAAGCTGAAATCATCTCTTTTGTCGTAAAGTTTTGTTTTCAAACGACCCTCATTGTCCATTTCTAGATGTAAGTCAAGATATGAGGCCGACTTAACTGTATCTGTAGTATCCTTAATCTCTAGCTCGATGGGATAGATGCGTTCCACATAGTCACCAAATTTAGAATTATTTAGTGAAAGAACATCATCTTTATAGCGGAAAGTAGAGTTAAAGGATATTGCTAACTTCTTATCTTTCTTCCTAAGAAGTTTCTGTATGAAGTCAGTCTCATTATAATAAAGAAACAAGTCGGCAAGTAGAGGGACACAGTTTGTTCCCATTGGAATGCCGACAGTCTGTTGAAAAACACGTCCCCCGAACGTAACAAATATGTTGTCAATCAAGAAATCAAGCATCTTGATAATATCAGTTTCAGAGATTGTTTTGTTTGAATCAGAGTGATCCTTTACAAAGTAGGATTTATCCCTCCCTAAGACAAGATACTTGTATCTACGTTGGCCATTCTTTTTCATGAAGCAAAACAATACCAACTCATTCAATTTGTCTCTTAGTTTGGAATGGGGAATACTAGTGTGAAGAGTAGAAAGGTCAAATGTTTTAATACTGTTACAAAATGAAAAAGAGTTAGATTGTATGTACTCTAAAAGATTTTTGGAATTTTTAAGTATCCATATCTGATTCACGCCCCCTCTAGAATAGGCAGTTTCACAATAACTTTGAAGCCCAAAGTACCTATGACTTTTGATACCTTTCCTGAAATTCTCCAGTCATTAAATCTTTTACAAAAATTCATCCTACAACACTTTACATACTTTCAACAACGCTCTGAATGCCCGCGATTTAACGGGTGTGTTCTAACATTTATCATCCTTGCTTAACGTATTTCAGTTTGGGTTATTTTGCATGTTTTGGGAGGAATATGAAAATAAATGCGTCCAGATATTGTCTGACTTTTTCATAAATATAAAAGACTTCCGCAACCCTTTAGGCCTGTTTTAAAATTGAATATTCACGGCGGTCACTGATACATTTTATCAGTGACCGTTTATAGTAATTATAGTATATATGTATGTTCATAGTAAACAGAAAAAGAGAAGGAATAAAAACCGGTATTTGGAAAAAGGGGGAGGGCAAAAAAATGTGTCCAGTCCCCAAGTACCTTTGACTTTTGACACCTCTTCTGAAATTCTCCAGATATAATCTTTTTACAGCTAACATACGCTCTATTTACCCGCGATTTCGCAGGTGTGTTCTAGTATCATTAAATGGGTCATGCTTAACTGAATAAAAAAAATGTTATGATGCTTGGTGCTTTTGTTTACTCTAAATGCAAAGTCCTTAGTCTAGTTCAATAAAAATGGACGTCGCGATTTTATCCACCCTAGAAAGTTACCTTTTTAAATTTAAAACTCGGGTCGAAATCAAACTGACAATACCATGTCGAAAACAACGAAAACGACAACAACTGCACATGTAAATAACACAACATATAAATAAACTGAGCAACACAAACCAAACCAAACCAAAAACAAGATGTGATCTAAAGCGCTCCGAAATAAATAACCAGTTTCTTATTATTAGACAAAAAAACTGCATAATTATAATGTGATGTTTCTGTCTGTAGAGTTTATAGTTTGATGTTGCATAGATCTCTTTCATAATTTTACTCTTGCCAATAAGTTAGCTTTTGTATCTGAATTATCATAATACATATTGAATGAAAAGTTAAATGGCCAATTTAGTTGATCTCTTAAACTAGAGGCTCTCAAGAGCCTGTGTCGCTCACCTTGGTCTATGTGCATATTAAACAATGGACACATAAATTCATGACAAATTGTGTTTTGGTGATGGTGATGTCTTTGTAGATCTTACTTTACTGAACATTCTTGTTGCTGCAATTATCTCTATTTATAATGAACTTGCCCCAGTAATTACAGTGGAAAATAATTTTCTAAAAATTTACAAAAATTTATGAAAATTGTTAAAAATTGACTATAAAAGGCAATAACTCCTTAAGGGGTCATTTGAAAATTTTGGTCATGTTTGACTTAATTGTAGATCTATCTTTACTGAACAGTATTGCTGTTTACAGTTTATCTCTATCTATAATAATATTCAAGATAGTAACCAAAAACTCCAAAATTTTATTTAAAATTACTAATATGGGGCATAAACCCGAAACCCAACAAGGGGTTGTCTAATTTGTCTGAAAATTTCAGGGCAGATAGATCTTGATCTGATAAACAATTTAATCCCTTGTCAGATTTGCTCTAAATGCTTTGGTTTCAGAGATATAAGCCAATATGTACATGTCACCCCTATGTACTATTTTAAGCCATGGCGGCCATCTTTGTTGGTTGGCCAGGTCACGCCACACATTTTTTATACGCCCGTCGTCTTTTAGACGGGAC
The DNA here is from genome assembly GCA_037788925.1 of Mytilus galloprovincialis. Lineage (NCBI taxonomy): Eukaryota > Metazoa > Mollusca > Bivalvia > Mytilida > Mytilidae > Mytilus > Mytilus galloprovincialis. The sequence goes on along the minus strand of CM075331.1, from coordinate 19,830,362 downwards.
GTATTATGGTATACCGTTGTCCGTCCGTCCGTCTGTCCGTCCGTCCGTCTGTCCGTCCGTCGTCTACACTTCGGACAATAACTCAAAAACGCTTTCACCAATTTCCATGAAACTTAAGTGAATTGTTTATATCTATTGACGTAAGCTCCCTTTCGTTTTTTTTTAATTTGAGATTTTAAGTTTTGGATTTATGGGGCTTTATTCATAAAAAAGGGGGGATTTTCAACACTTCGGACAATAACTCAAAAAGGCTTTCACCAATGTCCATGAAACTTTGGTGAATTGTTTATATCTATTGATATAAGCTCCCTTTCAATTTTTATAAATTTCAGATTTTAAGTTTTGGATTTATGGGGCTTTATTCATAAAAAAAGGGGGATTTTCAACACTTCGGACAATAACTCAAAAAGGCTTTCACCAATGTCCATGAAACTTTGGTGAATTGTTTATATCTATTGATGTAAGCTCCCTTTCCATTTTTGTCGAGCCTTCGACTTTAGTCGAAAAAGCGAGACTAAGCGATCCTACATTCCGTCGGCGTCGTCGTCGTCGGCGGCGTCCACAAATATTCACTCTGTGGTTAAAATATTTGAAATTTTAATAACTTTCTTAAACTATACTGAATTTCTACCAAACTTTGACAGAAGCTTGTTTATGATCATAAGAAAGCATCCAGAAGTAAATTTTGTAAAAATAAAATTCCATTTTTTCCGTATTCTACTTATAAACGGACTTAGTTTTTCTGCGAGGAAACATTACATTCACTCTGTGGTTAAAGTTTTTAAAATTTTAATAACTTTCATAAACTATCCTTGATTTGTACCAAAATTGGACAGAAGCTTGTTTATGCTCATAAGATAGTATCAAGAAGAAAATTTTGTAAAAATAAATTTCCACTTTTCCGTTTTTTACTTATAAATGGACTTAGTTTTTTTGCCAGAAACAAAACATTCACTCTGTGGTTTAAGTTTTTAAAATTTTTATAATGTTCTTAAACTATCCAGGATTCTACCAAACTTAGACAAAAGCTTGTTTCTGATCATAAGATATTATTCAGAAGTAAATTTTGTAAAAAAAAAATCGCTTTTTCCGTATTTGACTTATAAATGGACTTAGTTTTTCTTCCAGTTCACATTACATACAGTCTGCAGTTAAAGTTTATAAAACATTTATTAGATTCATAAACTATCCTGGATTTTTTACCAAACTTGGAAGCTTCTTTCAATCAAAAGACAGTATCGAGAGGGAAATTTTTATTGATGTTTTTCCTCATTTTTGTTGAGTCTGCGATTAACAGCAAAAGTAGGCGAGACACTGGGTTCCGTGGAACCCTTACGAATTTTTATAAATTTTAGATTTTACGTTTTCTTAAGTAATGAATTTTTATACTTACAAAAGGGGGATTTTATGAAACTTTGGTGAATATATTAATGTAACATCCCTTTTGATTTGTATATATATTTCTAGTTGATCATATAAATTCATTTAAAGCATAAAAGACAAGTTAAAAGAGCAACGGGCGTATCATGCGCTAAAGCGCAGCCCTTTATTAAACTAGATACTGCAATGATGATTGTGCTTTAGTTTAGTTAAATTTGGCCGAGTAGTTTCAGAGGAGAAGATTTTTTTAAAGGAATACTAAAATTTTTGAAAAATGGTTAAAAATTTACTATAAAGGGCAATAACCCCTTAAGGGGTAAATTGACAATTTTGGTCATGTTGACTTATTTGCAGATCTTACTTTGCTGAACATTATTGCTGTTTACAGCTTATCTCCATCCATAATAATATTCAAGATAATAACCAAAAACTGCAAAATTTTCTTTAAAATTACTAATTTGGTGGCAGCAACCCAACAAAGGGTTGTCTGATTTGTCTGCAAATTACAGGGCGGATAGATCTTGACCTAATAGACAATTTTACCCTGTCAGATTTGCTCTAAATGCTTTGGTTTCCGAGTTATAAGCCAAAATCTACATTTTACTCCTATGTTCTATTTTTAGCCATGGCACCCATCATGGTTGATTGGCCAGGTCACGCTACACATTTTTTAAAATAGATTCCCCAATGATGATTGTGGCCAAGTTTGGTTAAATTTGGCCCAGTAGTTTCAGAGGAGAAGATTTTTTTTAAATAATACTAAAATTTTTGAAAAATGGTGTTAAAAAATGACTATAAAGGTCAATAAATCCTTAACTGGTCAATTGACATTTTTGGTCATGGTGACGATTTTGAAGATCTTACTTTGCTAAACATTATTGCTGTATACAGTTTATCTCTATCCATAAGAATATTCAAAATAATAACCAAAAACTGCAAAATTTTCTTTAAAATTACTAATTTGGTGGCAGCAACCCAACAAAGGGTTGTCTGATTTGTCTGAAAATTACAGGGCAGATAGATCTTGACCAAATAGACAATTTTACCCATTTGTCAGATTTGCTCTAAATGCTTTGGTTTCAGAGTTATAAGCCAAAATCTACATTTTTTCCCTATGTTCTATTTTTAGCCATGGCAGCCATCTTGGTTGGTTGGCCAGGTCACACCACACATTTTTTAAACTAGATACCCCAATGATAATTGTGGCCAAGTTTGGTTAAATTTGGGCTAAAAGTTTCAGAGGAGAAGATTTTTTTAAAAGAATACTAAAATTTTTGAAAAATTGTCTCTTTGGTCAAGATCTATCTGCCCTGAAACTTTCAGACAAATCAGACAACCCTTTTTTTTTTTCTTGAAAAATGGTTAAAAATTTACTATAAAGGGCAATAAATCCTTAAGGGGTCAACTGACAATTTTGGTCATGCTGACTTATTTGTAGATCTTACTTTGCTGAACATTATTGCTGTTTACAGTTTATCTCCATCTATAATAATATTCAAGATAATAACCAAAACTGCAAACTTTTCCTTAAAATTACCAATTTGGTGGCAGCAACCCAACAAAGGGTTGTCTGATTTGTCTGAAAGTTTCAGGGCAGATAGATCTTGACCTAAGAGACAATTTTAGCCTCTCAGATTTGCTCTAAATGCTTTGGTTTCAGAGTTATAAGCCAAAATCTATATTTTACCCCGATGCTTTATTTTTAGCCATGGTAGCCATCTTGGTTGGTTGGTCGGGTCACGCCACACATTTTTAAAACTAGATACCCCAATGATGATTGTGGCCCAGTTTGGTTACATTTGGCTAAGTAGTTTCAGAGGAGAAGATTTTTGTAAAAGTTAACGATGACGGACGACGGACGACGGACGCAAAGTGATGAGAAAAGCTCACATGGACCTTCGATTACAAAAAAATTGAGCAGAAATCTAAATTTAAATTCCATTTTGTACATAAATATTGTATATTTGTCAAATTATAGGTAATGGTTTTGACGGAAAAAAATATACAAAGGGCATTAAAAGAGGGACGAAAGATACCAGAGGGACACTCAAACTCAGAAAAAAAATCAAAATACACTGACAACGCCATGTCTAAAAATGAAAAGGACAAACAGACAAACAATAGTACCCATGACATAACATAGAAAACTAAAGAATAAACAACACGAACCCCACCAAAAACTAGGGGTGATCTCATGTGCTCCGGAAGGGTAAGCAGATCCTGCCCCACATGTGGCACCCGTCGTGTTGCTTATGTGATAACAAATCCGGTAAATAGTCTTATTCGGTTTACCGATATTGTTATACAATAGACTATCATGCATTTCTTATAGCGATTTCTTTTACTCTGTAACTCCTCAAAAAAGATAAATAATATTTATATGATTATAAGCGTAACACTACATTTATAAGTACATTTTATATATTGTCTTTTAATCTTTCAATGCATATTGTGTAAATTGTTTGGTTTCTTCTGTAGAGTTGATATCATGATGACTTTTGTATCTAAAAAATACATTTGATGATTGTATAAACTAACTTTGTCATTTTCAGGCTTAATCCATAATTCCATTGTTGAATAGAAATGTACTATTTATTTTGATATACGAGTAACGATAAAGTAAAAATACTTCCCCTAGTGAAAACTCGCATCTTAAAAGTCTACAAATATTATCCTTTTGATATGCGATTGGTTACGACACATTAGGCAAGCTGTCAGATATTAGAAATTCTATATCTTCAAGCCTGGCTTGCATATTCAAATTAAGCCTTCAAATTTCTTATATTTAAGTAAAACTAGCGAAATCTGTCAAAATCTATTTGTGAATTTTCTTAAGGATAGAGATATACAAACAAAACTAAACCTGAAATATATCTTCCCCCTTAAAATGTCTTAGATGCTAATGCGAGTCAAATTCCTTTTTATGTTACTTAAAGACGGCTGGTAAATTTCATTTAATAAATGCCTTTTTGCATTATTTGCGCGGCTTGTATAAAAAATGTTATAATAATACATATATATTTCAATTATGTCAACTTAAGTAGATCCTAGCGTATCAAACATGACAGTTTGTGCATCAAATTGACCATTCCTAATATATCATCCAATTCTTTAATATCACAATTTGTATAATTTTATGAAATATTGACGTGATTTATTTGCACATTTTTAGGAACCTCTCAGAGTTAAATATATTGTGTTGTACATGTAAAGAAAATATTTTCTGCATGGGGAAACAGATGTTAAAACAACGAAGTTCATAAACTAAATATTGTCTTGTCTTTTCACAACAGAGAAAGAATAAAAAAGCTCCATATTAAAATATTGAAAACACATATCATGGCACTATTTCTTTTAATTGACATGCTCAAGTTTAAGCAACGAATATTCTCCAATATGTTCCATTGTATGTGTTTTTCTAAATTTTGATTTAAAAAATGACATTGGCCCACTGTTACAGAAACCTGCAAAAACTGATTCGCACTGATTTTTTTCCAAATTGATAAATTATGATTCACTTCTTGAGATATATACAAGTTCGAAATAACATATTACCGTTATTTCCAAAAATAAATAAATGAAGATATCGTTTAAGCTTCACTGACACTGACTCAACCATGTACCTTATGACTTAATGTTTTAAGGTCAACATACAGTCTTCGAATATAGAAGGAGATATCAGGCTTAAAATTGTCTAAGCCAGACTCGGGTTTTGTCTAGTACCACATACACATCAGTGACGCTCGAATAAAACGTGTGATCATATTTGTTAAGCTCTAAGTTGTCTAAATATGAAAGTTAGTGTTTGGAATTATATACACATGGAAAAAGTATTGCAACACCTTGATTTTTTAAAATTCGAAAAATCAGTCTCTTATTTTGGATGGAATATGATAAAATATTTGTAAAATAATATTGAAACGTAGTTAATGATGACATTGGCATTAAAACGAACAAAAAATTAATGAAAAAAAAAAGTTTTATCTAACCAAAATTTTTATAACAAAATGAAGTGTTTTTGGTACAAAAAAATGCATTTTACAACTTTTGCTGTAGTCGAACTTTACAATGTCAAACATTTCAAAATTAATCTTTAGATGATTGTTCACATCATGGTTGATTGTTATACGCCAAAGAATTCGTACTTTGTGCGCAGCCTCCATTCAAACGGATAACCGTATCTTAACGTCTTCTGATTCCTGCCATATGTCGACTAATGTGTTGCTAAGGTAGCAGCAACCATTCTTGACGAAGGGTATTGTTTATTTTATGACGTGTTTGAACTGGGATGTCCTTTCGTGCACTTTACGGCCAATAGTGTACCATATTTGCTCGATATGGTTCAAATTCGGACTACGATTGGACCAAGGAAGATAAACCGAATTGCATTGGAACAATGGATCTTCCTCCACGACGCTAATTTCGAACTTTGGCGAGCTCTGCACTATATTGGATACGCTAATCTGTGTGTCTGTTCGTAGGCAAAGGTCCCCGAAATGGTATTATCGCACGATAACCAGCAGCGATGAGCCAATCTCGAACAGTTCTTGATTAAAGGCTCCTGTATGGTCATCACTCTCTTTTTATGATTGTATTGTTTGCAATGGGTTTCCTTCTGACCAACCTTCATTATGCTTGATTTTCACTAGCAGATGTTATAGGGGGTCTTCTTGACCTCGGAAGGTCTTTAACATCGTTTCTTGACTGATTTTTATTCTCAAAACGACTTATAGTGGAATGCTGATGACCAACAATACGTGCAATTGTGACAGCGACATACCTGCTTCCCTCATGCTGATTATCTGCCATCTTGCTGCAGTTATGAGTTGTGGATGACCAATTACAAGGTCTCATTCATATAAATTTATAAACTTGGTTATTTTAAGTGTTGAAAACAATGAGGATAAAAACAGCTGTTTTAGTGTTGACGAGTACAGTAGCTGCATGTGCAGATAAGAACTGATAGAGTCGGTATTTATTGATTAAACTCAGGTGATATTTAAATAATGTTTAATTAGTTCTATTTCAACAAATTATTTAACAAAAAAATTAAAAGTGTTTTTTTAATTTGAATTTCAATTTGGTGTTGCAATACTTTTTTCCATGTGTATATATCAGACAGAGCCAATTAAAACATGACGTAAAGGATTAAAACAATAAGACATATGTAAAGAACACCAATGACGATGTCTGTATATGCGACAACACATAAACATGTGATGAAGTTTAACTGGTTTTTTTTAGCTTTCAAAACACCCATTTATTTTTATAAATGAAATAAAAAAGAGGACATAGAACTATGATGACCTGTAATTGCTTAAAACACACGCATTGAATAACATATTGAAATATGTTCTCTTGTTTAGAAAAGCGCGTCCCCCGCCGATTTGTTAAAACATATATCTCACAAGTATTTGATTTCTGGTGAATCAAAGAAATTAAACAGTGCAGTTTTTGTTTACCAATTGTACAATGTTATAGCTCATGATTTACTAACTCAAAAAGTGTATCAAGTGTGCTTTGTACTTTATAAATTGGAAGGTCATTTTCGAAACCGCAAGTGACCCTTTTTTTAGTTGTGAATTATATATCATTATTTTGATGAGTCATGCTCAACTGAATTGAAAAAAGTTATGATTGATATGTGCTTTTGGCTTCTGGTTGTGACGTAAAATCATTTTTATGATTGAAAATGAAAATGAAACCCAAATGAAGACATCGTTCGTTAAAGCTTCGGTGACGTATCTACCATGTATTTTGGAATTTAACTTTTAAATCAACATACAGTCATCAAAAATATACGAAAACAGATATCAGGTTTAAAGTTATCTAAGCCAGACTCGGGTTTTGTCAAGTACCACAGATTCATCAGTGACGCTCGAATAAAACAGTGTTTGAAAATATATATCAGACAGAGCCTATCAAGATATGACGTAAAGGCTTTTAAAACATTAAGACATAAGTAAAGAACACCAATGACAATGCTCTGTATATGAGACATCATATAAACATGTGATGAAGTTAAACTAGATTTTTTTAGCACTCAAAACACCCATTTATTTTTATTAATAGACAAAAAAAGAGGACATAAAAATATTATGACCTATTATTGCTTTAAAGGCTTAAGGCTTCTTCTGAACATTTGAAGGTCCCTACTATGTATTGGCTACCTAAACTACACAAAAAAACATTTAAATATCGTTTCATCTCGGCCTCCAGTAAGTGTTCTACAACTAATCTTTCAGTGCTCTTACTTAGTTCATTAACTACTATTAAAGAGCTTATCATAAACTATTGTAATAAAATATCTGAACATAGTGGTATAAACCATTTTTGGAGTGTAAAAAATTCTTTGGATGTTTTAGATAAATTACGTGCTTTTGATGGTCCTTTTGATTCTGTTAATAGTTTTGATTTTTCTACTCTTTACACTACACTTCCACACTATCTTATTAAACAAAAGTTTTCCTATTTAATTAAATGGTCGTTTGGTAAAGCTGAATGTAGATATATTTGCTGCAACTCATGTAAAGCCTTCTTCTCTAATGAGAAAGATAAATATGCTAGATATACCTACTGGAGGTGTGATGAGATGATTGAAGCTGTTAATTTTCTCCTTGATAATATTTATGTACGTTTCGGCAACAAAGTTTATCGACAGGTTGTAGGTATCCCCATGGGCACTAATTGTGCCCCTTTAATAGCAGACTTGTTTTTGTACTGTTACGAATCACAGTTCATGACTAAACTCAGTAAAGACCCGTCAAAATTGCATTTAATTGATAAATTCAATAACACTTACCGTTATCTTGATGATGTTTTTTCGTTAAATAATCAAGAATTTTCTCAATATACTGCGGAAATTTACCCCAAGGAACTTATTTTAAATAAATCAAATTTATTCGGTAATAACTGTCCTTTCCTGAATTTAGATATTTCGGTCTTAAACGGGAAACTCCACACTAAAATTTACGACAAAAGAGACGATTTTTCGTTCCCTATTGTCAATTTTCCATTTTTAGATGGTGATGTTTCTTTGGCACCATCTTACGGTGTTTATATTTCACAACTTGTTCGCTATGCCCGTGTCTTGTGACGTTTTTGATTTTAACGAACGCAACCTATGTATTACTGGTAAATTATTAAACCAGGGATATCGTTACCATAAATTACTTAAAACTTTTACTAAATTTTTCCATAGATATAAAGATTTGGTTTTGAAGTTTGGTTATACCTGTAGAAAACTTATTTCAAACGGGAAAGCACATCCTCATTTTTACGGAAATGTTGTTAACCGTGCCCGGAAAGTTAGAAATGATCCATGTAAACTTGTCGCTCCTTTAAATAAACTTATTCTAAAAGGTTACCTATTCAACACTGTAATTAGATCATTGAATATTGTTTTTATTGGTATAAATATTAATTGTGTTATCAGTACATTAAAAGCTAACTAAATATTACTAGTATGTTATATGCATATACATATTGATGGATCTACAATCTGTCGATACCTGTAATTTGGCATTGCACAAGGTCATGTATTTCTCTGGCTATCGATGACTTCTTTACACTAAATCCACGGGATGTTGGATGTGTACGGATTGATAGTTTAGTCTTAGTTCCATGATTTTTTATAAGTTGTTAGTGGCTTTGAACTAGCTGTCAGATAACTGCGAGTACTCTCAGGTCTGTTCATTGTGTCTTTTTGTGTCGGGATGTATAAGTACCGGGCCACGTCCACTTGTATATTTGTCCATCTGATGAGTTAAGCCATTTTCAATTGATTTTTATAGTTCGTTCTTATGTTGTACTGTTATACCACTGTCCCAGGTTATGGGGAGGCTTGGTATCCCGCTAACATGTTTAACCCCACCACATTATTTATGTATGTGCCTGTCCCAAGTCAGGAGCCTGTAATTCAGTGGTTGTCGTTTGTTTATGTGTTACATATTTGTTTTTCGTTCTTTTTTTACATAAATAAGGCCGTTAATTTTCTCGTTTGAATTGTTTTACATTGTCTTATCGGGGCCTTTTATAGCTGACTATGCGGTATGGGCTTTGCTCATTGTTGAAGGCCGTACGGTGATCTATAGTTGTTAATGTCTGTGTCATTTTGATCTTTTGTGGCAATAATACCACATCTTCTATTTTATATAATCATTTGGTGATTATTGGATGAGTTATTCTACCAGTTATATTGTCAAACAGTTGTAATATAACTTAATTTAATCTTCTGCGATCATTTTGAGAACAAGCATTGCCTAAAACACCTTTCATACATCCAGCCCAGCGTGCTGGTCTTGTACAAAATAGGGTTCATTTATTCTCGTTTTGGTGTGCATGTTACATTTGGCACTGAACGTTCAAAAGAATTCCCTTTTTCATAAACAATTTCATTAGGAATTTGCTTTAAGTGCATGGTATAAATTATGGTAGACATTTTTTCTGAGAAATTTTTATGTTGTCTTTTCTATTTTGACATGTTTGTTTGTTGAGGTAGCAATTTTTACCATCTGAATTATTTGCATGGTTCATGCATTATTTCCTATAATGTTATCTAACATTTATCTTGATACGCCCCGTGTCTATCGAAGTATCATGCTATTGTTAATGCGACTCTTTCGAAAAGTATATGAACGTTTCGACCTAGTGGTTGTAAATAAACCTCATCATAAATACCAGGATTAAAGTTTGTGTTTACGCCAGACGCGCATTTTGTCTACAAAAGACTCATCAGTGACGTTCGAATCCAAAATAGTTAAAAGGCCAAATAATGTACAAAGTTATAAAGCACTGAGGAACAAAATTCCTAAAAGTTTTGCTAAATACAGCTAAGGTTATCTATTCCTGAGGTAGAACAGCCTTAGTAATTTAAACATTCAAAAGTTTTGTTAACAATTAATTTATAAATATGACCATATCAATGATAATTCGTGTCAGCACTGAAGTGCTGACAACTGGGCTGGTGATACCTTCGGGGAATTTAAACTCCACCAGCAGTGGCATCGACCAAGTGGTTGTAAATAAATCTCGTCATAGATACCAGAATTAAATTTGTATTTACGCCAGACGCGCATTTCGTCTTCTAAAGACTCATCAGTGACGCTTGAATCCATAATAGTTAAAACGCCAAAAAATGTACAAAATTGAAGAGCATTGAGGACCAAATTTTCTAAGAGTTTTTCGAAGTACAGATAATGATATCTATTTATCTGTTAGAAAAGCCTCAGAATTTCAAAAATTCAGTTAATTTATAGATATGACCATATCAATTATTGATTGATTGTTGGTTGCTTAACGTCCAGTGGCAAATATTTCATGCATATTCAAGACGAGAACAAGTTCACAATAAATACAATAGGTAGGTTGATACAATAGAGGCCATCTGGGATGATGGTCGGGGAAATTTGGACTGCCACTGGAAAATGAGGGTATATATTGGATAGGGACAGAAATTTTGCCTTGCAACAGGCCACCTACGGACCCCTCAAAAAGTTGTTGCAAGGGTTCGTAACGTGCAAATAGCGTGGCACTCTCTTTACACGAGGCATCGGATTTAACGTCCCCCTTCTGACCGGACGTGACTGCGAATTTGATATATCCCGCACAGCCAAACGGACGCCTCACTTCGGCAAGCGTTTTACTGCCGGTCGGGAGAAGACCAAGTGACCATATTTCTATACCCCAGTCACCCTTGGGGTGACCATATCAATGATAATTCTCATCAATGCTAATTCGTGACTGCTGGGCCGGTGATACCCTCGGGGAATCAAAACTCAACCAGCAGTGGCATCGACTTAGTGGTTGTAAATAAATCTCATCATAGATACCAGGATTAAATTTTGTATTTACGCCAGACGCGCATTTCGTCTTCTAAAGACTCATCAGTGACGCTTGAATCCATAATAGTTAAAACTCAAAAAAATGTACAAAATTGAAGAGCATTGAGGACCAAAATTTCTAAGAGTTTTGCCAAGTACAGCTAATGATATTTATTTATGTGTTACAAAAGCCTCAAAATTTCAAAAATTCAGTTAATTTATAGATAATATTATGACCATATCAATGATTGATTGTTGGTTGTTTAATGTCCAGTGGCAAATATTTCATACATATTCAGAACGAGAACAAGTTCACAATAAATACAATAGGTAGGGTAATAGAGACCATCTGGGATGATGGTCGGGGAATTTGGACTGCCACTGGAAAATGAGGGTATATTGGATAGGGACAGAAATTTTGCCTTGCAACGGGCCACCTACGGACCCCTCAAAGAGTTGTTGCAAGGGTTCTTAACGTGCAAAGATCGTGGCACTCTCTTTACACGAGGCATCGGATTTAACGTCCCCTTCTGACCGGACGTGACTGCCAAACGGACGCCCCACTTCGGCAAAAGCCTCAAAATTTCAAAGAGTTTTACTGGTCGGGAGAAGACCAAGTGACCATTTTTCTATACCCCAGTCACCCTTGGGGTGACCATATCAATGATAATTCCCATCAATGATAATTAGTGACTGCTTGGCTGGTGATACCCTCGGGGAATTAAAACTCAACCAGCAATGGCATCGAGTTAGTGGTTGTAAATAAATCTCATCATAGATACCAGGATTAAATTCTGTATTTACGCCAGACGGGCATTTCGTCTACAAAAGTCTCATCAGTGAAGCTCGAATCAAAAATAGTTAAAAGGCCAAATAATGCACAAAGATGAAGATCATTAAGGACCAAAATTCCTAAAAGTTTTGCCAAATACAGCTAAGGTTATCTATTCCTGAAGTATAAAAGCCTAAGAAATTCAAAACTTCAAAAGTTTTGTTACAGGGAAACTTCGCAAAAAAATCAAAAATTGATATTATGTCCATTCTGTATAAAAATGCTCAAATTCATAGATATTAAAGTTTTATTCCGCTAGATAAGAGATTACCATCGATTTTAAATTTAGAGTATCAATTCTCTGCGTTCCGCCATTTTGTCATCTTCACCGATTAAAAATCACGATATCTCTATAAACCACAAAGGACCAAAACTACAGTAACCGATGTAGTCGTAATTGCGTGTCGATATCTTGTCAATCGTACGGTTGTGTTATCTGACTAACTAACTTGATACGGAAAATGTTCTTATTTTTTTTTTAATAACCATAGTCTCTTATTTTTAAACTATTAAGGTAGATAGGGTGCCTTCCTCCACCTTGGATTTGGAAATACCAGAAAACAATGTCTAGATCTTTAATAGAATGTGCAAATTTTTAGAGAAGTAGATAATTCATGTGTAAGAAATTCCACTTCTACATAGAAAATGACATGTTTTATCATATTTATGATTGTATTTTACAAAAAACAGAATTTTTTTTGTTTGAACAATTTTTTTCCAACTTTGCCACATAAGGGGAGGCAACTCAAATGCAAGGGCAGATAATTCAGATTAAGGTATTTTTACAATATGTTAGGAATTTCTCTATTTTATTATGTAACAAGAAAACAGGTCCGGTGACCCCATTGTTTTCTTTTTCTTAACTGAAAGCATACTATTAAAGCTATCTTCTCATATGTTATCTCAAAATTCTATGGTGTAGTTTACGCTTTATTGCAGAAAATTGGGGTTTCCATGCATAATCTATACAAAATTTGACAATTTTGAACACCGTGTAGCATGAAAAAAAGCCCGGTGACCCATTCTTTTTATTACTTTTTTTTAAAAAGCATAATATAAACTTCATTTTGGCAAATTATTAAAAAATTCTATTGATTATAATTTAGACACCCCATCTACTTTAATATTGGAATTAGTTAAAAAGTCAAAGATCAAATCATAAATACCAAAAAATGTAAGTGTTCCGTGAAAATTGTTTTCGAAAATCTAATTTGTTCATAATTCTTGAACGTAATAAACTTTAGTCAAATAAATTCGGATCTTCCCTCATCTGATCACCAGCATGGCTAAAGGTATTACTCCCAAAGGTATTTTAAGGGGTGTGAGGTGACACGTCCAGGTATTCGAGCGATTTCCTGTCGGGTTTGCAAGTTCATGCATCGTTTCACTTCTGTAGGTATTGATCAGTGTACACGGCCGATAACTTATAACTTTCCATTTTGAACTATCAGGTGTATAATATACATCTCTGTCTTGCGTGTCCGAAAGTGATATAATATACTAGTAATTACTAAACTCATACGCTTGTTTATAAATAACATTTCTGGTGTAAAGAATATTATTTATAAAAATATAAATAATACCGAAAAAAAAAATATTTGATGAAATAAAAATCTATTTACATATTTTTTCCAAGGGTAAATTTGGGTAAAGGACAGATTGGAACATACCAGAAATATTGATTTAAAAAAATGTACGCACATGTCGACGATTCGTTTATACGCCTGGATAGAAAGTTATGGAACTATAGCGCAATTTAAAATATATATACATGTATACATTGAACAAAAGAAAGAAACATACATTTTGTGTAAATCGGGGTAAAAGTTTTGTAAATAGACTAGTCCACGGTTGCGAACAGTATGTTATAATCGAATGTCGATAGACTATTGTATACCAAAAGAAGAAGGAGAAGAAGAAAAAGAGAACCAATTTGATTTAAATACAGGTCGATATATAACTTGCTTTGGTTCATCGAAGTTATGAACATAGTAAAATCACAGATTTATATATCAATTAGATTGTTCTCGAATAAAAGAAGAAATTCTTCATCATCACAATTGTTCCGACATGCATGTATTATATATACAACAGAACGTACACTAATAATCCCCAAGGGATGTGAATATTTTCTTGGAAAACTATTGAGTATTAAAGTTTCAAATCAATTTCGGGATTTATTTTCTTTCTTGATATTCAATGACAGCAATTTAAAAAACAAACTTCTCAAGTTGTCCGCTTAAGGGGTATTCTTGCCAGTTAAAACAGACTTATAATTACATTCAAAATATGGAAAGATGACATAAAATTCGTTCTGTCTATTTTTAAAACATCTTTGGTCAAATAGCTAAAATATTATACGTTGTGAGACGAAGACTATTTTAATATGGACATTCCCGATTATGAATAAATTTGGTTGATGTTTTTCACACTTGAAAAGAATATCTATTCGTAATTTTTCGATTCCATTCCAAGAAGATCCTTAAATTTCCTGTCAATTTTGTAAAACATCTTTTTTTTTCAAATAGCTGAAGTATTCATGCGTTGTGAGATTTAAAATATTTTGATAAGAACATTAATTCCTAAATAGGTAAATAAAGATCGCTTTGGATGGACTAAATTATATAATTGCAATTGTTAATGATTTGTTTGAAATATTAAAGGTTGCCAATTCTAGTATAAAATAGTACAATTTTTAGTTCATACACTCATGTTTAGAAGGCTATTTTTATTGATAAATTTATTCAATTAAAATAATTCAGTACTTGATCGTTACAAAAGTAATCAGAAGTCATAATTCATTTAAAAGTGAGCTTATGCAACATATATAAAAATATACAATACTTACATCTCATATATCACAGTGAACTTGAAATTAAGGATACTACTGATACTAGAAGGACTGCTTCATACCTTGATCTTTTCCTCAATATTGACGTAGATGGACGACTTCACACGAAAATCTATGACAAACGGGACGATTTCAACTTCCCAATTATCAATTTCCCATTTCTCAGCAGTAACATACCATCTGCCCCTTCGTATGGTGTTTACATATCACAATTGATACGTTATTCACGTGCTTGTTCACACTATACGGACTTCATATACAGGAGTGTGCTACTTACGCAGAAACTTCTCCAACAAAGTTATGAGGAGGACAGATTAAAATTGACACTCCGTAAATTTTATGGACACCATCACGAATTGGTGGATCCATACGATGTGTGTTTAACCAAACTAGCTAAGGACATTTTTACCACATGGTAGATTGTGGTTTGTCATTATGTCGTCTAATCTTTTAATTACCAAACGTGACTTATTCCCGATTGTGACTGTTTTGCTGAGTGTGAATTCGCATTACTATAAGACGTGTTACGGTACTTGTCTATCCCAAATTCATGTATTTAGTTTAAATGTTTAATGTTATATTTGTAATTTTCATCGGATTTTGTCAAATGTGTTGACGTCTTTTCTATTATATTTATGTGTTATGGAAACAAGAATTAATCACCGCCGTCATTTATTAGATTTAATTTTGGTCAACATAATCTGTACGATAATTTACGTTTGAAGTTGGATTCATAACAAACTGCACATATATATATTATAGTTAATTGCTATTAATAAGTATTGCAATATGCATTGTGTTTAAATGCAATATCAGTATTTAGTTCTATTTTAATCTTTAATCAATCCTAATTCTATCTTACTTTTGAGATATAGTTTTTCATATGTGACGTAATTTTTCTGCTGTTTCAGAAATTTCATATATTCAAATGTGACGTAATTTTTAATGCCTTTTCACCATCGTATTTGACGTCATTTTCATAATTTACTGCGTTGAGGCCTGGACTGAGTCGGGTGTGTCTATTTAGGAGATAACTGTATTGTATTTTAAGCTCCGACGGCATCAATTGGGGATTTGATGGTCGCAAATTAAGTTTACTGGCGACGCGTTAGCGGAGACAGTAAACGGGTATTTGAGACCATCAAATCCCCAATTGATGCCGTCGGAGCTTAAAATACAATATTGTTATCTCCATTCTAATGAAACTGACTGAAAACAACGTTAAAACATGTATCTAAAGTTTGCCATATGCCGTCTGCGCTTGCGCGTACGTCTCATAGCATCAATTGTCAATTGATGCCATGTAAATATGTGACGTTATCCAATCAAAATGAACGTTACAAATTTGTTGCATTAGAATCTGTGTTGGTCATTCATTATGTATTCGTGTTTGTTTTATGTAATGAGTTAATACTTCAGTTTCATTATCATATGTATATCTGTTATATTCATTTGATAAAATTTACTGTTTGCAATAGCATTAATTGTTCTAAATAATAAGGATGCTCTTATCCCAAGCATAAAAACTTAGCCGTATTTGACACAACCTTTTTCAACTTTTGATCTTCAGTGCTGTACAACTTTGAACTTTTTTTCGCTTTCGATCTTTTATATCTGGGCGTCACTGGTGAGTCCTGTGTGGACGAGGCGCGTTTTTGGCGTATTAAATTTTAAACCTGATGCTTTTTGTTATTCATTAATCATGTGTTTCTTTGTCTAATACGTTTTCCTATTTATTTGTATTGTAGTCCTGTAATATTATGTTGTCATTTCTATGTTATATTTAACATTGCCATTAAAGTGCGAGGTTTGGCATGCCACAAAACCAGGTTCAACCCACAATTTTTTCCTTTAAAAATGTCCTGTACCAAGTCAGGAATATGGCCATTGTTATATTATAGTTCGTTTCTGTGTGTGTTACAATTTAACGTTGCGTCGTTTGTTTTCTCTTATTTTTGAGTGTAAATTGACATTGCGATAAGACGTGTCACGGTACTTGTCTATCCCAAATTCATGTATTTGGTTTTGATGTTATATTTGTTATTCTCGTGGGATTTTGTCTGATGCTTGGTCCGTTTCTGTGTGTGTTAGTTACATTGTAGTGTTGTGTCGTTGTTCTCCTCTTATATTTATGCGTTTCCCTCAGTTTTAGTTTGTTACCCCGATTTTGTTTTTTGTCCACGGATTTATGAGTTTGAACAGCGGTATACTACTGTTGCCTTTATATACAACATCTATCCAGTTATTGTGCGACCTTATTAATCCTGTAAATTAATTTAATTCTTTTTCTTACATTTCTGTTTCTAAAACTATAACTGACTCCCGTTTAACATTCATACGAAATGTTGTTCACACCTGAAATGGTGAACCGTGACGCCGAGATGTCACTGAATGAAGATCAAAAGATTAGAATTACATAATGCTAATCTTTTAATTACCTTAAGTTTAACTACGCATTCAACATTCACTAAGTGTCACAAATTAATACACATTTTATTTCCACAGTAAAAGCAAACCAAATGAAAATGTTTGCTGGAATGAAGCAAAAAGTTCAAAATACAAACATGTATTTTACACTATCGATCATGTCAGTTTCATATGTTTGTTTAAGTATTTGTAGAAAAAAATCATAAAAATGTTCTTGTATTATTTACTTTAATTACTAAAATTCGTATAAAAAAATCGACACATTAATCCTACAATCTAATTTTAAAAGTTGCATGGCTATCACTTACTTTTCGTTGGTTAATAGCTACACCAAAAGTCGTCGATGCGCTTTAAATAGAGTTATTATATGGTTAACAAACAAGACTTAAATGAGATTAATTTCACTCCCGACATGCAAAAAGACTTAAACTACGTCACATAAATCAGGAAGTTTGAAGAAATAAAATTAATAATTCCTAATTTTCTTCTTTATTACTTTTCATATCAAAATAATATTTGGTGAATATGTTTTTTATGGTATTATGAACATAATAAGATGAAAAATGAAAAATCGCGAATTATCCCTTTAACAGTTAATTTATAAATATGACCATATCAATGATAATTCGTGTCAGCACTGAAGTATAGTTTTCTACCATTTAAGGGGACTCGAGGGTATAAATCCAATTTTCTTTAAATACAGGAATTCGCTCGTCTTTTATATAAATGAACTTTATCATATGCTTAATAGAAAAATAGATTAAAATGGGGTCATCGTTCATTTAAGCTCACATTCTGCCTTCGAATGAAGCATGCATGCATTTTTGTTAAGGTACTTTTTTCTGATGAACTAATAAGAAAAATAGAGGTAATATCGAAATGAAAAAAACTTAAATTACAGATATCGCTTAAAGAATGCAATTGCGTAATTTAAGAACATCATATATGAAGAAGAAAATATTTAAAAACAATAATTTAAAGAAACACAGTCTAAAACTCACCTAGTGCCAAAACGAATCGACTTGTTTGGTTGATTTTTGTACCATATCATAAAGTAACAACTAATAGTGTAATTGTAATGAAAAAAAAATGTTTAGAATTTTGATTAAACTTTTGTACCCTCGAGCCGCCATGCGATTTCTTCGGGAGCATATAATTCCCTGCTACAAGACAACTGTTCAAATGAGTGTCACTTTTTGCGGGTTTTTTTTTCTTCATTTTTGCACCATATATAATAGTCAGAATATGAAACAAAAGAAAATAAACAAAATAACAATAATACATAAATAACAACAGACTACTAGCAGTTACTGACATGCCAGCTCCAGACCTCGATTAAACTTATTGAAAGATTATGTCTTCATCATTCATTCATCCTCTAGTTATATATAATAAACTTGTACGACTTTGCCCCCCGCAGAGCTATAGAAAAACAGTACATTAACGGGTGTTAAACGGACTCTTTTTAGACGATACACGGACTCTTTTTAGTTGTTACACGGACACTTTTTATGAATAGAATCACTCGTGCACGATAAGTGAGTTCATGGGCACTTTAACTTTCAGTTAGATTTGAACTTTTTGGTTCACCGACTTATTTCTTGTCTTTTTATTGAACACAATATTTACGTTAGCATCGATATCTTTTTTCAAACATTTCCAGTTAAATACTATTCATATCAGTACACTAAGGGATTAGACATTTAACTTAAAAAAGGGGGGGTATGGTTTTCTCCTAAAATAGATATTTTGATCCAAAATTTTATGAGAAAAAAAATATTATGGTCAAGCAGATGACAAATTAATGTTTTGCATGATTCCTGATTTTCCGAATACCGTTAATAATTTAAACAAAAACATTTGGGTGATGGCGTTGAAAAGTAAATAGTTAATATACTCAAAAAAGAACATACCGCACCCTTTATGAAGCAAAATATTCGGTCAAGAAATGTTTTCTTCAATATATGGACATGAATAGTATTTTGGACAATGCTGAAAGTAAAGAAATGCTGATACTTACGTGTATATTTCAATAAAAATAAGACAGGAAATAAGTAAATAAAAATCAAATCTAATATCAAAAGTTAAAGTCCCTATCAACTCACCAATGCACGATTGATCCTATAAATGAAAAGTGTTCATGTAATACACGTCCAAATAAGCAGTAAATCTAGAAGAAAATCATTCAACTTTTGTCATCAATTTTGGGCGGTAAGCTGCGATTGGATCATATATTAACACGTGTTTAATCCCGATCAACACTTGCAAATCTAGAGACGAGCATGAATTAAAAAAAATCAAAATATATGCCTGAATATATATAATATTAAAACAAAATCCATTTTTTTCATAAACATTTCATTCACTATTGAAGTAGGAAATTCATTCTTTTGATACATTTATATTGTTATCGAATTTATATCAGTGGCGGATCCAGGTCCAAATCCAGGACAAAACAGGGGTGGTCCAACTTTATGTCCCCATTTAAATGCATTGATCGTCCAAAAAGGGTTGATCCAACCCTTGCGACTCCGCCACCGAATATTAAATTCGTGTATTTTGCAACAAACGCGCGATTTTTACAATTTTTTTTATGGGGGATGGAATGGCACACCCTACATTTTTTCATCAAAAATAAAGATCACAGCCTCTTTATTTTAAAATGAATTAGACCTCCCCCTCTCCGCGTTCCGTTTCATTGATAAAAATCAAACGTTATCTTACTTACCCCTAAAATATTTCTTTAATACATTACCTTTTTACGAAGTTGCATTTAAAAAAGTCTTAAATGCGTACAACATTCATCTTTCACTTGAAATGGTTCTTTTTTTTTTTTAAATTATTAGATTCCTGAATTTTCTTTAAAAAAATCTCGGTTGAAGGGAAATGAAAAAAAAATGTGTTTATACTATGATAACTTACATTTACTGCTTTATAGCTATCTAAGTTTCTCAAATGTTTGGTGTTGCTAAAAGTATTATTACTTTCTTGAAACGTCGTACAAGTCAGATAAAAAACAAAAGTAACAAAAGAAACAGGCCGGTTACAACCAGCCGAATAGTTTTTCTGCACTTGTAGTCAGGTCAAGGTCCTCGGCTTTCGCCTCGGATCTTGACCTGACTTCTCGTGCAGAAAAACTATCCGACAACGGTTGTTACCGGCCTGTTTCTTTGTTACCTTTGTATTTTATCTAATACTTACCGTTTACTTACTCTCCTTGCACATATTACTTTCCTAATCTACACTAAGTCAATATCCCTTTAAGCGACACCCCGAAATTCAGATTGATGTTTAGGTCAGGAATGTAAGCCGGAGTGTTATATCCCAAAATTTCCCCCAAGTATCAATTGAGAAGTATTATATGTAAGACATTGGACTTCTGGCCGGAGTGTTATATCCCAAAATTTCCCCCAAGTATCAATTGAGAAGTATTATATGTAAGACATTGGACTTTTTGCATTTTTTTATACACAAAATAGTAAATAAAGAGACTGTGTTTTAATCGTATTAAAAAGGGCGCTTATCACAGAGAACCAATTAGGACGTATGTATTTTTCGAAGAACACGAATTAAAGATATAGAAAGGGATTTATAACTTGAACCTAGATATTTGTTTTAGGATAGATGATTTATTTCTTATCTAAACAACTGAAACTGTAATTAACATTTTGTTGCATCCTCTAAATTTAAGGCCTATCTATGAAATTATTTATGCTAAATGCTTAATAGATGCTCCTTTTATTTAGCAAAAAGATGATATATCATATAAAAGATTTAGATGCTCATGAAAACAGGTTAATTTGCACTTTACGAACTTGCCCCGATATATTCCATATAGGCTTTATGTATAACTCCATTTTTGAATAGAAATGCACTACTTATTTTGAAATCGTCACGATAAAGTAAAAAACACTTTTCCCAAGTGAAAAATCTCATCTTAAAAGTCTACAAATATTATCCTTTTGATTTGCGATGATTACGATACATTAGATAAGCTGTCAGATATTAGCAATTCTATATCTTGAAGTCTGACTTGCATATTCAAATTAAGCCTTCAAACTTATTACATTTAAGTAAAACTAGCGAAATCTGTCAAAATTCATTTGTGTATTATGCTAGGGATATAGATTCAACAACAACCTAACCTTAAAAACGTCTTTCTCCTTAAAATGTGTTGTAAAAAGATGTGAGTCAAATTCCCTTTTTTTTAAAGAAAGACTGCTGGTAACATTTCCATTAATAAATGGCTTTATGCATTTTTAGTGAGGTTTGTAGGAATTTTATAATGCATATACTTTTCAATTATATGAACTGAAGTTGATCCTAGAGATATCAAACATGACATAACTGCATCAAAATGTCCAGTCCTAATATATCATCCAATTCTTTAATGACACAAATTGTATAATTTTTTCTTTTCTTTTAATTTTGATTTGTTTTCTTGTCTTGGCTTTGTCACAACAGAAAAAAAATTAAGAAAGAATAAAATGGTTCCGTATTAAAATATTGACATACTTAAGTTTAAAAAAAGAATTGTCTACGATTTATTCTATGATATGTGTTTTCTTAATTTTGATTTAAAAAATACCATCGGCCCACTCTTACAGAAACCTGCCAAACTGATTCGTACTGATTTTTTTCCAAATTGGCAAATTATGAAACGCTCCTTCTGTTACAAAATGTATTATATACATTTTTTAAAATAAATAAAGATTTCGTTAAAGCTTCAATTGCACTGACTCAACAATGTATTTTTGATGTTTTTAAGTCACCAGTCTTCCAAAATAGAAGGAAAAAAAGGAGATAACAGGCTTTAAATTTTAAGCCAGACTCAGATTTGGCTAGTACCACAGACTCATCAGTGACGCTCGAATACAACATGTGATCATGTAATGTGTTCAAGTCATATGAAACGAGTGACTGGTGAAAAAAAAGGTTATCCAATTCTTGAACTAATGCATGTATATATCGTAACTTAGTCCTCTGTGAACGATTTTATCATTTTTTACGCAAATATATCGTATAATCGTCAATTTTTTTTCTCTGTCTGTTATGATTTAACAAATATAGCTTCTAATTGAATGCCGTGTTTTGAAGCCGAAGTTTACCGACTGTCACCTTATAGTAAACAATCAACAAAAAGCATGGGTGTTGAGTACGTGTTTAACATGTCCACTCAGATAATTGTTTACTTTAATGACAAATCCATGCGTATTGTGATCACCGGATTTTTAGTAGAAGGGTCACGCTAAGGTCACTATGCATACGGAAAATACGTCGGCGAATTGCTTCCTGGAAGCAAGCAATTACAAATAAGTAAATGTCTTCTGAAGGCTGACAAACTAAAGAATTTTCCTCAGCAAAAAGTATATGCACATAAGTTGTATGATAATGAAAACTACCCATTTAAGGATTAAAACATTAAAATATAAGTAAAGAACACCAATGACGATGCTCTGTTTATGAAACAACACATAAACATGTGATGAAGTTTAACTAGTTTTATTAGCACTCAAACACCCATTTATTTTTATTAATGGAATGAAAAAAGAGGACATAGAACTATTATGACCTATAATAGCTTAAAACACACGCAATGAACAACATGTTAAAATATTTTCTCTTGTTTAGTATAGCGCTTCCCCCGTCGCTTTGTCAAAACATATATCTCAAAAGTATTTGATTTCTTGTGAATCAAGGAAGTTACAAAAAGTGCAGTGTTTGGTTAACAATTGTACCATGTGATAAAATATAGCTCATGATTTACTAAATCAAAAAGTGTATCAAGTGTGTTATGTACTTTATAAATTGGAAGGGCATTTCCGACACCGAAATTGTCCTTTTTTAGTTGTCAAGATAGGCATTATTCCATTTTTGTTCAATAGAAATGTACTTCTTATTTTGATATCGTTACTATAAAAATACTTTTCCCCGAGTGAAAATTCACATCTTAAAAGTCTACAAATATCATCCTTTTGATATGCTATGATAACGATACATTAGGCAACCTGTTTGGTTAACAATTGTACCATATGATAGCTTATGATTTACTAAATCAAAATTATCAAGTTTGCTATGTACTTTATAAATTGGAAAAAAAAAGGGCATTCCAAAAACGCAAGTGTTTTTTTTTTTAGGTTGTAAATTGTATATTATTTGATAGGTCATGCTCAACTGAATAAATAAAAAGATATAATAGCTATGCGCTTTTGGTTACTGGAAGAGACGTAAAATCATTTTCTTTCTTTTTTTTAATTGAAAATGAAATCCTACATCTTTTTTATTCCGACACAAGTATAATCATTTGATGACTATTTGATATTGTATGAGTTATTCTACCAGTTATATTGTCAAAACCTTGTAATCTAAACTTTATTTAATATTCTGCGACTATTTTGAAAAAATAAGCAATGCCAAAAACCCTTTTCATGAACCAAGCACAGAGTGTTGGTCTAGTACAAATTAGGGTTCATTTTCATACCATGTTCCTGTCCTGGTTTGCATGTAATAATTGCCCCTTTTATCAAATCCATTATGATAAAGATTTTTGTTTTGAATTTGTTTTTAAGTGCATGTTATGTTAATATGTTGTGTTTTGTGTACTAATATGTGTCTGGTTGTCTTCTTCTATTTTATCATGGCATTGTCATTTATTTTCGATCTATTATAGTATGGATGTCCATCTGATATCTTTCGCCCCTCTTTTGTGAGTTATGATTAACATCTTTTTTCTGAGATATTTTTATGTTGTCAGTTCTATTTTGACATGTTTGTTTATTGAGCAATGTTTACCATCTGAATCATTAGCATGGTTCATACATTATTTCCTATAATGTTATCTAACATTTATCTTGATACCCCCCATGCCTATCCTAGTATTATATTAATGTTTCTTTATTTTACAATGCAATTGCTGTTAAAACTAAGATAGACTTCTTTGTCCATTAAAGTGTTGTTTGTTGATATAACTATGAATCGGTATTCTGAAATGCCAATGCTTATCGTTATCGACAAATATCAAGCAAACAAAACGAGTAAGGCAAGTGGGATATTATTCAAACTTTCAAAGAATATATTTAAACATTTCGAAAAGAAGCGATATGAAAAAAAAAAACATTTTTCTAGCTTAATTTGTCATCTATTTTGTTTTAAAAAAAAAATAGATTGGACACCTAAATAGTAAATAACGTTTTTTTCACATGCAAGTACATATTATAACGAAAATAATGTTAAATCTTTTTCGGCAATATTGATATAAGATAGATTCGGCTAGGCTATTGTTGGTTTTTTTTTAAAGCTCTTCAATTTTTTCGATTCTTAAACATGCATTTCGCTTTAAATTATTCTGCTTTCAGCGTTCCTGATAAAATTAAATCCAGAAGAGCGCTTTGAACACAAGATTTATGAAGTGTTGTTTTCATATATTTTTTTTCGGACACAGTATTTTATGATATCATAGTGTTGTTTTCATGTTTATGTAGTTATAGTATATTTTTGACACTTTTACAAAACTTAGGAAGCGATTAACTAACTAGAAATACTATTATATAAATATAAAAATTGTCTCAATACCTGGGCACTATTTTCCTTATACTCATATCTGCTTGACTTCTTTTTGATATAACAGAGTCCTGGATTCGTTTGGTGCTTTTGTATTCTTGATATTTATCTATAGTCTATATTCATTTTCGTTTTTATTGATATAGTTATTTGCTTTATAGTAATATAATCATAACACAATGTTGATTGTTGTACCCCTTTTTCCTATTTTACCCTTGATGTCTGTTTGTGTTGCTCATCTACTGTCAATATAATGGAATTGTATTGGACTGTCATACAAATGAGAGGTAATAATTTGCTATAAAAAGCTTCGATCATGTCAGTTAATTTTCATTCGTTTGGTGTGTTTGAGCTTCGATTTTGCTTTTCGATAAATGACTTCCCGTTTTGAACTTTCCTAAAAGATCTTCATTTTTTACTATTTTACTTTTAAGTAGTCCTTATGTTGGTATGTGTATCTTTATGTTGTGATGTTTCACGATTTTTTTGTTGATGAGGTTTTTTAGTATTTCCCGGTTTTTTTATATACAAAAGATCGTTGGTTTTTCGGTCTGAATGGTTTCACACTGGTCATTTTGGAGACAATTTAT
This sequence comes from Mytilus galloprovincialis, assembly GCA_037788925.1. Lineage (NCBI taxonomy): Eukaryota > Metazoa > Mollusca > Bivalvia > Mytilida > Mytilidae > Mytilus > Mytilus galloprovincialis. The sequence continues at coordinate 19,804,901 of CM075331.1, read as the reverse complement.
AGCTTACTGTTCGTTGTGAGCCAAGGATCTGTGTTCAAGGCCGGACTTTTACCTGTAACTTTTACAAATTGTGACCTTGATGGAGAGTTATCTCATTGCCACATCTATGAAATACCAAAAGTATGTAGATATGATTTATTTTCGGACTGATGCACAATGGAAAACATTTTTCTGCTAAATAATATAAATACAAAGCTAATGTTAAATCTCAGTTGACATAAAATCATTTAAACGCTGAGAGGTGTGTCACTCCACTTATACATATAAATTCCTCAAATGCAGATAGTGCGTAATAAAAGTTCAAAAGGTTTGGTTCTTTTTTTTTTCAAAAAAAGTCTTTTCAGTTTGAATTCATTCGTATCGTACTTTCAGCATTTCGTAAATTTTTATTCCTCTAACTTCGCACTGCATATATTCCTTCAAATGCATTTAACGGAGTAACACCTCAATATGACATTATATTACAAATGAAAGTACAAACATTTGAGTATGAAAAATTAAATACGATCGATTTTCTTACCAGTTTTCTTTATATCTTCATGTTACTTGAAATTAAGAAAGAAAAATACAAAACCAATGCTTGAATGAAAATTAACATTGAATATCATTGCAAAATGTAGAAAAGTTTTAAACATCTGTATGGTTTAACCAGTTGCTGAAAATGCAGTTTATGAATCTTACCATGTCACTAAGACCAAACTCAATAGTGAAACTACTTTTGTAACAAGGAATTTAAACGACTGTTTTCCCCAGACTTCTTTATTTTTTTGTATATTAATTCACTGAAGAAGATATTAAGAAATATGATAATAAAGATGTATGCTCATTTTGTATTTGATATTGGACATACATTAACTATTTAAACATTAGAGTTGTATATTGCTATTTTTAAGTAAGAAATAAATAAAAAATTCTGTGAGAAATTAATTAACAACAAGTTTTTAAACCCAAATATACTTTTCTATGAGCATAATGCGTCTACTCGCATAGCCAAACATGCATATATCACATCCATATTTCACCGGGCATTCCGTGTCTAAAATCTCGTCATTGTCGTAATTGTGCAAACACTTAAATTGTTGCTCCAATCCTTGACACACAAGATGAGTATAACACGTGACAATAAAACGTCACATGTTTAATCACATGTACCTTTAGAATGACAGTATTTTGATTATTTTGTGCAATCAGTAGATGAAGAACAATATATAACATGAACGCACTGATAGATATGGAGTGCGAGTCATATGACGCAAATAAAAGTTATATTGGAGCAATTTAAATTCAAATGCAATATTTACACTCAAGAGCGCATGTCAATTCAGTTGATTACTAAATTATACAAAGGTTTCTTTGTTGTTATTGCCGCTTCCACTGCTACTATCTTTACGATTTACTGATTTAGCCTCTTTTTCGATGCATGTACCGTTGTTCAGAAGTCTTTCTTGAGACGGTTTTGGGGCTAAACACCTTGTCAGAAATATCTTTGAAAATGTTGTTCGGAATATTTTGCTCATACTGCAATATAAAACGAAGTTGAAGGCAGAGTTGATAGCTAGCAGAGAATCTGTTATTTCCCTAATCCCTTTCACTAAATTTGATTCATCAACGTAACCAAAGCCGAAGAACAGTGACATAAATGCATCCGGCATGATACAAACAGTAAAAAATATAATGATTGCTATAAGCATGAGCGTGATTCTATTCCTAGAAGAAAGTTTCTTGCCTTTCACTCTCTGCTTTCTTAATTCATTGATTATTCTTGCGTTTAAAAATATAAGAACAATCAACGGTATAATAGATCGTAAGGAGTTTTGTACCCATGTATATGGGTCCATAAAATCCGAATTATTTCCCAGGGCACTCGGAAGCACTGTATAACACGTGATATTTTTGTAGGTATCCACTTGATGAATTGCCTCGTACCGTAGAGCAGACGGTATAGTTAGAATTATCATTGTGAGAAACACGACTGTGCTCACTATTCTTGCCTTTGATATAGTACACATCTCTTTGGCTCTTGTTATGATGCATATTGATATATAACGTTCAACTGCCACAGACACTGTCAGCCAAGCCGTCACACATACTGACATATTGAATATGTAATGGGCATACGGATAAAAATTTGAAATTAGCCTCATGTCCTTGTCCAGATTTTGATCTTGCAGAACTACCATTATGAAGTAAAAGAAATCATTGATGAGTTTGATTGTATCCGAAACAGCTAAAGCTGAAAGGTAGACATTTGTTGATGTCGCCATATCTTTGTGACTTAAGACGATCAAGGTCAATGTGTTGCCAATGATACCAAGAATGCATACGATTGGATAAATAATGAGACCCGTGATAAACTGGGCCACATTATAAAACCCCGAATACTCATCTGTTGCATCGTCACATGGTCCAGGTCCATTTGTTATATTTAGTGCTATTATTTCAGGTGTTGAGTTGAAAATTACGACCAGGCTTGAAAGATTTTCAGCTATCCCATAGCTTCCCATTTTTTATGTGTTTAAGAGGTCAGGTTATTTACACTGTCCAAATCTGCAAATATAAAAATACAAATATTTACGGATGTGATCAATAGCAAAAGATAGTACACTGTCTATTAAATATTTCAGAATAGGCTCAATTGGTTCATATCTTTCAAGTCGGGGCCTTTTATAGTCGACTATAGGGTATGGATTTTTCTCCTTGTTGAAAGCCTTATGGTTGCCTATAAACTTATATCAACTTCTTTTGAACTTTGGTGGATAGTTGTCTCATTGGCAATTACACAACATCTCCTTATTTTTATATTCATATATATAAATATATATAATTTTAGATGAATGTGTATACGTATTCTATTTTATCTTTCAATTAATTACTCCTTCAAATTAACAAATGATATATTGGTAATAAAAAGCATTTTATTGCTGTAATACTAGGAGCTTAGCACAGACACTGTGTGTCGCCAATGAACGACTGAATGAATCAAGAATACATCGTAAATCGCGCTAACAACATCAAATTTCTAATTAAAGTATTTGTTGTAATGAAAGCAGATAATAAAAATACGATTATTTAATTATTGAATGCATTAATACCTATCTCCTAGTATTACCAATTGATTTTAATTAATGTCTGACAATAGTCATTATTTGGATAATTTTGGCACCATTGGAACTAGTGATAGACAGACATTGACGAAGTATTATTTGTTTACTAAAAGTTAATGGTTCTAGTCAACAGTCTTTTCTGTCAAGCATTATTCCATCTAATTGATTGCTTGATTTTCTTGATAACACTTAGTTAATCTGATGTTCAGTGGTTGTCGTCTGTTTATGTGGTTCATAAGTGTTTCTCGTTTTTCGTGTTTATATAGATAAGACCGTTGGTTTCCCTGTTTAAATGGTTTTACACTAGTAATTTTGGGGCCTTTTATAGCTTGCTGTTCGGTGTGAGCCAAAGCTCCGTGTTGACCTATAATGGTTTACTTTTATAAACTGTTACTTGGATGGAGAGTTGTCTCATTCGAACTCATACCACATATACCTATATCTATATCAAGTCCATCTTTAGAACATCAACATATACGACATGTCATTAGTTGTGTTGGGTTGTCGAAATGACGTCTTCTTCACGAATCATATTTTACATATCTATATCTATGATGTGGGAAGGGCAGTATATGAATGCATTTTTATTGCTTCTTTTAGATTATTGCTACATATTTTAAATATGATTTCAAAAGTATTTTCTTCGTCAATTGTTCCCATTCGAAATGAGGGATGGTGACTTTTATCTCATATTCTCATTAAATGTTATACCAGAGAACATAACTATCTCGTAAAGCGTGTTTTTAACGGAACTTTGATATTTCAATCCTTTTCCAAACGAAATTAACAAACCGGTATTTCTATTCATAGAATAATTATGAGAATAACGGCTTAATAGTTACTTTCCCAAGTAGATATACTAGCCAACCTTATTTTAGGACACAACTCATAAATAATATATAAGTTTCCGATTTATAATGATTCTTGACTGCATAAAGCACAATTATCGTGTTTCCAAGATTCGGATTCAACTGATAATGCCATTACGAGAATACATGTATCACATGTATTAGGTTAAAACAGAACAATTGCTCGTAGTGCATTGTTCATTGGGTACGAGTGGTGCTCGGTATGATATTTTTTAATAATGCACACCACTAGCGGATTTAGGGGGTCGGGGGTCGCAACCCTCCCCCCACCTCCCCCCCCCCCCCCCCCCCCGCGCTTGATAATCTTAAAATAATTTTTGTATTAACCATTTCTTGTATAAATGTCATCTTTACTTTAAATTGAATATCCAGTACTGAATAGGGTGACACGTTGTCGCTACACTCCTTTAAATTTATAAATATACACATGTCATAATTACACTGGCACGAGGGCAACTTGATAATTAGAGGATCAAGGGATTTGATTTAGACAATCGAAGTCAGCTATCCCTATGTTTTATTACTTTGTTGGTTTTATGATTAAAACGACGTTTTTTGTTAGCTTAACCCTATCATATACATAAGATGTTTTTTTTAAGAAAATGACACTTGCTGAATCTAAGGATATTGACAACTTTATTTCCACATGTACCTAGTGCTGAAATGTATAGCATTCTAAATGAAAACTGGAATCCACCTAGTTCTTTTCCTTTTCATAAACGTGAAATGTACGGGTAAAAAGATGCTTCTAATATGCGTGGCTGCACTATTTCCCATGCATTGTCTATTCAACTTCACAGGACGATATTTTACTATTTATTTAAAAAAAAAACACGTTCAGAATTGGGTAAAGCAAATGGTGAATGTTAATCTCACAAACAAACAAACAAACAAAAATACCACTAATCAGCCTTATTAAGATCACAAAACTGTACCAAAACACACGATAAGACGCGGCTAGTGGAATAAATGCAAGGGTGATACAGAAATTGCAAAACGGGTAGAAACGATCTGTAATTAAAAAATTAAACTAATCTAAAAAGTTTAATTAGAGTAACCATATGCAGGATGAAAAAAAGTGTACCAATTATTGAAAAACATATGGTTTGGTATATTGAAACATTTCTCACCCTACCCTCCCCCCCCCCCCCCCCAATCCCGGGTCAAGCTCTGAATCCGCGCCCGCTCACAAACTAGAAACAATATGGTAGCAGTTTATGTTACTAGATGAAAACGTTGTATAACAGTAAAAAAAAATCTGATTCAGTGTTTGATTTAAAAAAAAAAAAGGAATCATGGATCATCCAATCAGGAGCTGTGCACAATATCTTTGTTCTGAGTACCATCTTTGTTGTTGGTCTAATGTAAACAAATTATGTTGCTCTCTTGTAATCATTAAGATACCGCATAAGTATAGCAATGCTTTTAAAAACTAATTAAATAAACAATTTAAAATACTGAAATAGAAAAGTGTTTGTTTTCTTTATCAAGGTTTCAGTGATTATACAGTTGATATTTTCTTAACGTCCAATGGAAATTATTTTTATACACGTTTCTAGAGAGAGAAAATATTGACAATGAATACAATAAAGCTAGGTCTTGTAATAGAGGCCGTCGATTTAACGTCTCCATTCTAACCGGTGAGTATTTATTCATCCCGAACAGTCAAAAGGATGATCTACTTAGACAAAGGTTGTACTTACAATTCGGGTTGGTCGAAGACCGGGCCACGTCCACTTGTATTTTTATCCATCTGATGAGTTGAGACTTTTTCAACTGATTTTTATAGTTCGTTCTTATGTTGTACTGTTATACCCACTGTCCCAGGTTAGGGGAGGGTTGGGATCCCCCTAACATGTTTAACCCCGCCACATTATTTAGGTATGTGCCTGTCCCAAGTCAGGAGCCTGTAATTCAGTGGTTGTCGTTTGTTTATGTATTATATATTTGTTTTTTTTTGTTCATTTTTTTTTTACATAAATAAGGCCGTAAGTTTACTCGTTTGAATTGTTTTACATTGTCTTATCGGGGCCTTTTATAGCTGACTATGCGGTATGGGCTTTGCTCATTGTTGAAGGCCGTACGGTGACCTATAGTTGTTAATGTCTGTGTCATTTTGGTCTTTTGTGGATAGTTGTCTCATTGGCAATCATACCACATCTTCTTTTTAATATTGGCCATACTTCTTTTTCCGAATCAAGATTTGAGATACAATGATAGTCACAAAGTACTTAGTAGATTCAAAGATATTAACAAAGTACTTTATGAATGCAATGATAGTAACAAAGTACTTGAGGATTCAATTATAGTAACATAATACTTGGGAATTCAATGATAGTAACAAAGTACTTAAGGATTCAATGATAATAACAAAGTACTTGTGGATTCAATGATATTAACAAAGTACTTGGGGATCCAATGATAATAACAAAGTACTTGTGGATTCAATGATATTTACAAAGTACTTGGGGATTCATTGATAATTACAAAGTACTTGGGGATTCATTGATATTTACAAAGTACTTGGGGATTCATTGATAGTAGCAAAGTACGTATGGATTCAATGATAGATACAAAGAGACATACGGGTCATTTTCCTGCAGATGTCAAGAACATATATGTTTTATGAAGAAAGTTTATCAACTAATATCAAAATAAACAGAATTGCCGATTGTTTTAGCGTCTGTCTATATCAGTAAACATATAATAAACATAAGAACAGACTAAGAAACATGACTGAAACATGTTTATGATATATCTTATCAGCAAAATGTTCGAGATAAAAATAGGAAATAATTTGTAATTTCGTACGGTCATTCAAATCGTTTACTCTCAGTTTGATATCTAATTTATTACTGTAACTCAACGATAGGAATGGTCAAGGAAAGTTAACTTCGTATAACAAGATATTTTACATATGTTTATAATTGTATTATCTTCAAGCATTTTCTCTATCTTACGTTTAATGTCTTAATAATTCTTAGGTTATTGGGGAAGACAGCTTAATTACAAAACACATTCTTCACATGTATGTTTAAACTATTTTAGTTCCGTGCTTCTATCATAAGATTAAGTTATGAATAAAATTTAGAATGGAAATTGGGAATGTGTCAAAGAGACAACCACCTGACCAAAGAGCAGAAAACAGCCGAAGTCAAACAATTGGGTCTTCAATACAGCGAAAAGAATGAAAGCAAACAATTAAAAAACATATAAAACTGTATGTTCTATTATGTATTATAAAAAAATAACATAAACAGAACATTAATTTTTATTTCAGTTCTAAATTTCATAATACCTCATGCAGATGTCATTCCCATAACTGCTGTGAATAGATGCAATGTTATGTGATGGTACACTTGACAGATTGTATAATATAAATATTTGAGTGCGATATCTTTATTAATAGTTAATAAACATGTGTATAATATGTTATAAGTATATATAAATGATTAATGTTTAGTCGTTTTGACATGGAGATTTTGAATTCTTTTAATTAAACATATTAAGCTAATGAAAACAGATGTGTACAAAAGTTGTTGACTTGGAGGGAAATATTGAACTTTTATGACTATCTTAAAAGTGCATCAAAAAATTTTCTGTGGCATTCCGTAGACTTACATTAACTGATTAAATTGAGAATGGAAATGAGGAATGTGTCAAAGAGACAACAACCCGCCCACAGATCAGATAATAGCAGAAGCACATGCAGGCACTTGTCTCAGAATTTTTTTCCTGTATTAAGGTATATCGGGGGGGGGGGGGGGGATTCTGAGACAAGTGCCTGTGATCCGAAGGCCACCAATAGGTCTTCAATGCAGCGAGAAAAATCCCGCACCTTGAGGCGTGCTTAAGCTGGCTCCTAAACAAAAATGTATACTAGTTCAGTGATAATGGACGTCATACTAAACTCAGAAATATATACAAGACTAACAAAGACCAGAGGCTGCTGATTTGGGACAGGCGCAAAAATGCGGCGGGGGTAAAATATGAGACTTTTATGTATTGCTTCACGTTTAACATCCAGTCGCCAATATTACACAGTTATCATGCTGAGAACATTTATCATGCTGAGAACATGTTCAGTCGAATATTTGACGACCCGGCTAGTCTCTATAATTTTCTTTGTGAAGTTATCATTTTAGCATCCAGTATATGGACGGGCGGTATCATTTTGAGAGGAGAGCATTCCGAATTTCGTGATTTTTTTTATTTTCTCTTCTTGGGAAAATCAACAATGAAAATTAGTACATGAAATATACTTAATCGATAATATCGGTATTTCAGACAATAAAAACTAATGGTAGTTACAGATCTGCAAGAGCATAAATCAGCCATTGGTGGACTTCGGTTGTGTTGTTTACTCTTTGGCTGTTGTCCCTATTACACATTCACCATTTGCATTCTCTCTTTTATTCCTTCACTTTGGATCTACATTCAATAACTCATAATACACCATTCTGATTTTAGCTGGGTTTATTATTTAGTTTTATATCTTGTGATTTTTATACTGTTGTTTGTCTTTTGATCGTTTTCCGTATTTTGCCATGACACTGTCATATAAAAAAGAAGATGTGGTATGATTGCCAATGAGACAACTGTCCACAAGAGGCCAAAATGACACAGACATTAACAACTATAGGTCACCGTACGGTCTTCAACAATGAGCAAAGCCCATACCGCATAGTCTATTTATCAGTTTATTTTCGACTAAATATCACTTTGGTATCTTCCTCCATTCTATTGCTGCTGTATTCCCATGTTGTTCTAATCAATCAAAGTAATTAACAGTGCAAAAAGTTTCACTCTTGCACATTATCCAAAGTAAATTATTAAAGTATTGACATGATTTCATAATTGCAACATTAAAGTAATTTATTAGTAATAGAATTGATATTGACCCCAAAGAATTTTAAGGAGAACTGATTTAACTTAACCATAATTATAATTCTTATCAACAAGTATGTAAGCAAAATGAAAGTTTTCGAAAATACTTTTTAAACTTAATTGTTTTCTTGGTACATAGAAGCAAATGCAGCAATATTTCATAATTGCAATGTACAAAGGTCTCACAACTTCTTATTTTGAAATGCACCTTAAGCTTATCAGAAAAAAAAAATGTGTTGCTACCGCAGGTGGGAGTTTTAGCAGATGAAATATAACTTGTGAGGATAAAAGTTACGGAACATGTTTCTTTCGATAATGGTATTATCTCGTTGTAATATCTAGGTTTTTCAATTTACTATATACTTTAAAACATGTTTTATGCTTTCTGTATTTGACCGAGATACAATGTATATAATTTACTAAAGACTAAACTGCTCTCTACCGTCTTTACACTTTATATCTTAGTCTCTAAGATATAAGCTTGCAGCTGAAAAAGTAATTTTCTAAACATTCTCTCTTAAATTATACAAATCATTAATATCATTGTCCAATTAAAATAATGCCACAAAGGAAAAAGAAGGTATAACTTTCCAAACAAGTCTGTTATTTATTAAGGAATGTACTTGAGAAAGAGGAGAATGTTTTGTAATTACCCAGATTAAACTCGTAATGAAGCTTTAGTTTCCCTAAGCGCTAATCTCTCAAAGGAACATTTGAAGCATTGCACAAAGCATGCAAGATCTTACATAAACGTTAATTGCATATTTACATGGGCGAGATTTATCATTCTTTAATGTGCTTCTTAACAAGTATTGGCGTCAAGCTGCAAGACATAAAAATTAATTTTGCGAAACAAAAATACATAAGTTAAATACAATATATTTTATATCAATTACAATTTTATGACGATTTAGATTAGTGTCAGACCATGCAGACAGTTATAAAGGTTTATGTCAATTGTTTTTGAAGAAAAAAATAACTAAATACAGTATGTGATAACTTATGTGATGGCCGTTATCTTGTTGATGCTGATTAAGTATACTAACGTTCATGGTTTGAACTTATAAATTCTCTGTTATAACATTCCACATTTTGAGGCCTTTTATACATAGTTTATTGGTACATAGAAGCAAATGCAGCAATATTTTACGACGAGTAAAAAGTTTCTTAATAAGATATATCAGATGCAATAATTGAACTCCAACAGTAAACAAAAGACTATCGATCCAAATAAAAAAAAGATTTAAAGGACAATTCTTAAACTTGATAACTTTATGAATAATATTACTCAAAATAAATGGGTGCGAAATACCACATTCATATTCCTTCAGGTTGAGTTTCTCTTTGAAGATAAATTTATGTGACTCAAATGTGATAAAATTTAAATTCAGTAAGTTTTGATCAATTTATGATAACTACATCCCAGTTGTAAAAAAATCAGAAATGAAAATATTATATTTTGATAAATCCAGTTGTCATTGAAAGTATGCTAATATTGAATAAGAAGGAGCCAACGATAGAGTCGTGTCCCGAGTCGACAAGCAGGGAAAGGCGTTTTCCTGGGCGTCTGTGGGACTCACGACCAGCAGGGGAAAAACATATTTAAATAAATGATGACTTTTACAAAGAACATGTACAGGTAAAATACGGTTTTATCTAAAGGTTATAATCAAGTTAAACATAACGTTCAACTCACTATTTTTCTTAAAATGTCCTTTACCAAGTCAGGAATATGGCAGTTGTTAACAAATAGTCCGTGTTTATGTATGTTCGCGTTTGTTTTTGTAGCAGTTCAATGTTTCTGTTTTTCCGTTGTTTTCCAGTTATAGTTGTTGTGTTTCCTCGGTTTTTTGTTTGTGACCAGATTTTGTTTTAAAATTGAGAATGGAAATGGGGAATGTGCCAAAGAGACAACAACCCGACCATAGAGCAGACAACAGCAGAAGGTCACCAACAGGTCTTCAATGCAGCGAGAAATTCTCGCACCCGGAGGCGTCCTTCAGCCTTATCGATTTATGAATATTTCACGACGGTATACTACTGATGTCGTTATCTAACATAAAATTTTAGGAGTTTGCTGCTTCCGAATAAAGATTGAAATACCATGAGATTTAGAAATGTCAACAGAATCTCGTGAGTGTACATAGTATAACACATTCATTATTTGAAACGTGTATTGAACAAATGAAAAGTATTGTATACTTAGGAATAATAATGAACTTGTGTGATGTTTAATTAAACGAATTAATATGAAAATCAAAACCATGTATATCTACTTTGACAAGTTTGATGTTAATGTGCTTTATAAATATAATTTTGCTGAAAGTATTACAGAAATACATTATAATGTTTCAGAATTAAACCTTTGTATTCCCCTCTTAGTTATCGTTAATTAAGTTGATAATTAGCAAAATGGGGTTCTAGGTATTCACAATCAGAAATATATTCCAATAAGAAATATGATCAAAGAGAACTGAGAAAAGTGATTTGTTTACTATTGACACGAACATCTCATTAAACTAAACAACTTCTTAAATTTGCCAATATTTTAATTGAAATTCCATGAATCCGTTGTCTGTATTCTATCTACCCACTATATAATATGTTCTTAACACTTTCAGCTCTTGACGGGAACATAAAAAGTGTCTATCCATAAGCCATTATTTGAAAAGGTTTACAATTAGAAATGCATCCATCATATTCTGCTTGGTTATTTTCTAGACTATTTCATTATTAACTTCTTGAAATTCAATTTCATCTTTAAAATTGAAAAAGCACACACTTCCTGTTAAAATTATGACATCAGCTTCATAATTACTTCAATAAATTTGATCCAAGTTCCCAAGTACTGATATTAGCTTTCATGTTCTAATATTTGATTCATGTTAAGCCAAGGAATTTTTATCATGTATAATATAACCTCTATTGTCAAGCTATTCTGGAGTGGTGTTGTCTTACTTTTTCCATTTTAATGTTTTTTTCCTCAGATACCTGGTTTCAGATGCAGCGTGTATCATGTTTTCTCTTTTACGTTTTTTTTTCTATTGGACTTGGTAAATACATGCATAGATAAAACAATAAGATGTGGTATGATTGGCAATGAGATAACTCTCTACAAGAGACCAAATTAAAACAGAAATTAACAACTATAGGTCACCGTACGGCCTTCAACAATGAACAATATCGGTTACTTCGTTGAAAGTTTCTTTGACGACTTTCCCGATAACTCTGGTATCAAATATCCGATTTTTACCCGTCATTATGTTAATCAGTCAAATAAATTTGCTGGAATTAATGTCGATTTTAGTGTAAGCATATTTATTTTTCTATTACTGTGTTGTATCTTAAGTTACATATGTTATACCGGTACCCTTTGTGCTCATGGTTGACCATGATAAAGACGATCATATATTTTTGTCATTTGTATTCCTTTATTTTGAGGATTAGTTATAAATCTGAAATACTTAAATATTCTTACAAATATGGAACTTATACCACTATGTGAAAACAAACTTAATATCACAGATACCAGGCTTAAAGTTGTTAACGCCAGACGGGCGAATCATCAGTGACGCTCGAATAAAAAAAAAGTTTAAAAGGCCAAATAAAATACAACATTGAATATCATTCAGGACCCAAATTTCAACGAGCTTTGCCAGTCACACTGTCACGTTTTATTCCGTTTTAAAATGCTAAGTTTCAATTACGTTTTGAATAAAAATGTCCCGGTATTTTGAAAACTAGGTTTTACTAGGTTTGTGCTACGTATAAGTACATGTAGAGCCACGTTTCCACCACGCATTGATACGTTTCGATACGTAATAAGCACGTTTTGTTACGTTCAACTAGTCTTTGATACGTATTTACTAGGTTTCTACTTCGTTTCAGTTTTCGATACGTTTGTTGTTGAATTATTTAAAACATACGGGGCATGTCCCGTTTGGAACAAGGGATCACTACGTTTCAATACGCTTCGTTGTGTATATTCCCGTTTCGCTACTCTTTCAAAACGTAGTAAAACGTAGCTCTTGAAACGTGACTGTGAAATCACACTGTCACTGTCACGTTTTATTCCGTTTTAGAATGCTACGTTTCAACTACGTTTTGAATAAAAAATATCCCGTTATTTTAAAAGCTAGGTTTTACTAAGTTTGTGCTACGTTCTTATCACGTTTTCCTAAGTATTAGTACGTGTAGACCCCCGTTTCCACCACGCATTGATACGTTTCAATACGTAGTAAGCACGTTGTTTTACGTTCCGCTAAGATTTGATACGTATTTACTAGGTTTCTACTTCGTTTCAATTTTCGCTACGTTTGTTGTTGAATTTTCAAAACATAAAGGGGCAAGTCCCGTTTTGAACAAAGAATCACTACGTTTCGATACGCTTCGTTACGTTTATTGCCGTTTCGCTACGCTTTCAAAACGTAGCTCTTGAAACGTGACAGTGTGACTGGGGCTTATGGGGTAAATCCTTCGTATTTTATAAAACGAAAAATCAAAATTGTGTAACAATTTATAAATAATTATGACCATACTATATCAGAGATAATTCATGTCAACGCTAAGATCGACAGCTTATTTTTTTTCTATCTTGTGCAGTTGATCATTGTTTTCGGCCTTTTTAATTCTATGTCTTTTTTATATTATACCATTACATATGCTTTTTACACTGCTCCTCCGATGTTTTTTGCTTATATTTGTTTATATTTGATATAATCTGCTTTTTGATTTTGTTCTCATTAAGATTTTTTATGTTCTTTGGCAATAGAAAATACAATACATTTGTTGAATTCAGTTAAGAAATTAATAACTTACGGTTCTGATAAGTAAAGCATACTTTTTCATGTATTCGTGTTTCGTGTGACGGTTTATATACTCATTTTATTCTGTCACGCATGTCATGCCAGTGTAAAATATCCGCCAGGTTAACAAATATGTATATCACATGCTATCTTAATTTGAAAAACGAGAACGTGCTATTCAGTATCCATAAATAAATAGACAATCATTTGGAAGAGACAAACTGTATATGCATACCATATTTGTTCACGTTTCGGTCATTAAAAGCGATTTGCATAATTTTCCAATTTTCGATATTCCATATTTTTGTTGAAAAAAAAACAACTTTATTTTTAATATCTTTCCCATAATTTAAAGCAAATAATGACTATTTTTTTGTAGATGAAATTATTGTTAATAAAGCAGCACTACAAGCATTTAATGGGTTAGTTTTTCACAACTAATTGTTGTTATATGTACATTTCTGCGACAAATCAGCACTATCAATTCATTCTCACGATCACTAGAGTTTTAATTGGAATATGCCACATAACAACCTGATAGTTACGACAATGCCATTTTTATTTAACAAACCAAGTTTACAGCTTCTTTGAATATATGTCTGTCAAAATGTTTATATTGAAGAAGCAATAATGTATAGTCTATTGTTGGAGGATTTTTGGCAGAATAATGATGGTTCAAAGTGTGAAAAGATTTTTGTCTAATTTCTCCTAATTTATTTCACGATAAAAAGCAATCCAAATTTAAAACATGTTAGCTTCCTATGCGTCCTCTAAGTTCTGGTAAAATTAAATCATTTTACTGAAGATTTAATGGCATAATTAAAACTAATGAGGATGAATGAAAATAACGTATGATGAATTTCGTGCGTCCGAATAATTAGATTGCTCAAATTTGCAATTTAAATAGGTTTTGACTAAGTTTAAAAAAATTCTACAACAAATAAGGGAGTATATATATATATTCAAAACGAAAATCAAAGTCCTTACGATAAAAATCAAAAACTTACTAGTATGAATTTTCTAAAAGATATGTACAACGTTGTTTAAGCATACAATGTAATAGTTCCGACTATCTCAGATGCTCAAATCTGACTTTTGTCCTCATCTCTATAAAAGTTCATTCTGAACACACATGAAATATTTGCCACTGAACGTTAAGCAACCATTTTCAATCAATCTGACTTAAAAGTAATTCGACAAAGATAACAAAAAGAAAGGAAAGCAATGATAAATATTTAGTAACGATTGAAAATTAATATAATAGTTGCCGTTTTCATCTGACGTTTTGAACCAGTACTTAAGTCTAGTGTGATAATTTCCACTATAGTTTTAATTTTGTATAGATGACAGTTGCTTCTATAATAATTTATTTTAGATTTAATTGTCAGTTAATTTGTATTTGCTTCCTTCTTCACGAAGCACGCGGCGTTAACGCGAGAAATAGCAAGATTAAAAAATTATGTGACCCAGCTTTTCGGTCTAGTACAAAACAGTGTCTATAATCATACCCCATTATCACGTTTTCGTCCTACATATACATTTAATTTGCCACTAGGTGTTAAAGAGACAACCATCCATCTATCAAACAATGATACAACGTTTGAAATTATATAATCATCCCCAAAAAAAAGGAAGTATTATGTAATACTTGCATGGTCAAAGTACTTCCAAATGCTGTGGATCATGGTTGTTTCGGATTTTTTCTGGATGATGAATAGGCATTTTTATTTTCGTAAATATCTGATCAAATAATTTTATTTTAACAGTAATGAATTATAAACATTGCGTTGAATTGATGAATAACGTCAATTTATGTTCAAGGTTCCTGTTACAGTAATTTGAACATAGAATTATAACGACATTGAAATAATGATGAAGGGTCTAGCTGGGGATTAGAGAATAATGATCTAAAAGGGCAGAAAGGGGCAAAAATAATACAGAATGGAGAGAAAAAATCAGACTAAGCGTAAAAATTGAGAAAAAATGGGGGGTTTAAATTTTTTTTTTTTTTTTTTTTTCAGAGAATAATGGCCAAAATAGATAAAAAGATGGAAAATGGTTAAAATTTTATGGGAAACCGAATCGATAGCTCTCTATGCAGACCCTTCTGATGCTAATGCATAGAGATCAACGTGTCAATTAAAGTTTAATATTACTAGAGATGGTATTTCTAGAGATGTCCCGCATAATGGTTGTGTCGAAAAGTTCACAATACAATTTTTATGATCTATCATGTTTGTTTTTTTTTTAGTAACAATTAAATTTTCTAAATATAATCTAAATAATGATTAGTTATCTTTTTGTAGTAAATAATCACCAAACTGAGTGCAATATCCATTAGCGCACTTATTAAATGGTTTGGTTCCTAAAAAATATCATGAAAATCCTGTTTAAAGATCTTTCAACTAATTCCAATTAGTTGCGAGAACGGTCATGGACATTTTGTCGTCTTATTTTGCTATACATGCTGTTTTGTTGCTGTCTTATTGGTATTTACTCAACATAATTTTTTTTCAAATGTTTTAAAATATTTCCGAGACTCTATATTAGGTATCCATTAAAAATTGAAACATAAAAATAATAAAGCCGTTTCATTCAGTACTCGATCGTAACTTGGAAACGAAGAGATAGCTTTTACCAATTTGGATGAAACTGCTTTATTTATACAATGATAAGCAATGTGAGTTATTGCTCAATAATCATAACCCGCATATGTCAATCAGGTATGATTTGTAGTTGCCCAGAAAAATATAACGAAGTATTCATATATATGCGGACGATATTTTAATGAAATAACTCTTGGTTACATGTTCATCCACGTCATTGCGACTCTCGCGGAAAGTTGTATAGCAATCATATCACATCTCCTTATTTGTATTACTAATACCGCGAAACTATTTATCGTAGTTGAATAGAGAGAGACAAAAAAACAACTTAAATATTTTCCTGTAAACTTACTGAAATACTGGGGTAAAAAAGTACACCCCTCCTTTTATATACCATTATGGCATGGCATACTAAAGAGTATCGTATATGTTCTTCATTCAATTTGATACAGTAGCTTGAAAAAAAATAATCTAAGACACCAGGCTTAAAATTTGATACGTCAGACGCACACTACGTCTGCAAGACTCATCCCTGGCGCTCGAATCAAAACACTTGGAAAGCAAAATCTAATACAAAGTTGAAGAGCATTAAAGGCCAAACATACATAAATAAAATGTCAAAAGGAGGAAGTGATCATCGACGATTTAAAGGATTACATTGATAACTTTCAATGACTGCTTCAGCTACATGGTCAATTTGTAAATTTTGTAAATAACCAACTATTATTCTTTTATTATTGCGAATAATATTATGCCATTTTGCTTACCTTGCAAAGAGCACTGCTATTTACAGATTACAAACACGTACTATAAAATTATGTTTACAGGAAAACTCTAGTAATTGGAGCGGTATAGACGGATGTAGTGCATAAAACAACATCGCTTCATGTGAAGTTTGATGAAGTAAAGTTATTATTAGGAATTCCACAATGAATGAACACATCACAACTTTAAACGAGAATGTGTCTGCACCACTCGCACTAATATTTATTATGTTCAGTGGACAGTGACATTGGAGTCAAAACTATATACTGGGTATACCAAAGAACCTGAGCTTGTTCAACTGCTCTTCCTCAGTGAAGAAGCTTGAAGATATCCAAGGGATAATAAGCAGCACTGTTTCAATCGTAGTTACAAGTAAATCATGTTCTCTATCAAAATGATGAACTGATACAGTGCTGTTATCTAAATAAGTGCTGTTATTAAAACAAATAATAATGTCTGTCAGATAACGTAATAGCGCATAAACCATCAAACAGTGGCGATCCGGAAATATACTTGAAAACGTATAATTTTACTTACAACGTCTTTTAGGTTAGTGTAGAGGACAACTGCATGGTTGTCCTAGTTTTTAAATCAATATTAGGGTTAATGTTAGTTATACGAAAGCAACTGAATGCTTGATACATAATTCGATTATTTTAAATAAAAACTATAATTATATTTAAAATATCAAAATAAAACCTGACAATATAGAACAGACAAATGTGTACATGTAAATGGTATATTATTAAGGTTTTACTGCACTAAGTCAAGACATTTCATTTTTACTTGTCTTATGGCATAAATAAGCTCGTCAAAGAGTTTTATGAGTTCTTCAATATATTGACACCATTTCAATATCTGAAACAAGCATATCGCCACGTGGTATTGTTGATTGATTTTTTTTAAATTTATCTTTGACGATTTTTTCACTTAGTCCGAAATTCTTTATATATTTTTGTTTTTCAATCTACAAAATAGAAAAACATATAACACACGCGTATCTGAAGCATTTGTACGAATTTCTAACATCTGTCATCATCAAAGCGGAATCTTAAACATGTTTTTTTTTATTATTATTTGTCATAATTATTGAATTTTTCTAACAGTTATTGTTTAAAAACAGGTGTTGTAACTTTAAGCTTTATAATTAATGCATGATAAGATAATTATTTCAAAACAAAATATCCTACATGCTACATGTGCTCAGTTAAATAGAATCATATTTTTTTTGTTTAAATATATTGTAAAATGTTCCTATCTCAAAGTTAATACTTAATTGTAAAACTTCCGTTTTAACTGAAAATAAAATTGAAAAAAATAAAATGCTAAATGTGAGATGTTTAACAAGTTCTAGTCTAATAAAGATATTGACTTACTTTAACTAAAGTCATCTCTCATCATAGTAATTAATTAATCTGCAGTTAACAAGACAAACACATGTTTCAGTAGCTAGTGAATGTTTCAGAATGGATCCGCATAAATATACAGGTGAGAAACCGAACCCGTTTTCTCACAGCATGATTAGAGATACACAATTTATCACCAATGATAACAAACACAAATCAAATTCAGCACCGCAAAAAAAGGCGCTTTCGATGTAATTACTTGAGTGATAATTTGATCTATAGGTAGATGATATTACAGGATAAATTATTTGCTTCATGTTGTAGAAATTAAAAGCGATAATCATATTGTTTTCATTTTCATGACAGTTATGCTTATATGACATGGTTAGAAGGTGTTAACTATTGTGGTTATTATACACTTGTGCGTCAAATACTCTGTAACAATATAGCATGTTTATCTCTAGTCCGTCCAAGATGTGTCGTGTCGTATCATTGTATGAACCTTCTTCGGTCGTTTGTCAGTTCATGTTAACACATTAGTGCCAAACTCTATATTTGTTATTTTCGCAAAATATTAAAAAGGTACAGCCAATTTTTCATGAATTTATTTCAAAAATACAACAGATTCCATTTTCATTTTTGTCATACATACTTGACACTTTCAAGAATCGAAACATGAATCTCGGTTAAGTGTTAATGCATTTGAGTTGCAAAAGGTGTCGAAAAATAATTTCACTTGAAGAAAATATTAATCAAACAGTCGGTTTACAAAGGGCTTAAGAAGCCTAAATGTTGCAGCTGTTAATATTTTAAAAATGAAGGATTAGCATAGCAGTTTCACACACAACACATTCCAAGTAGAATTTTAAATGCTACTCGATACAGCATTTCTTCATTATTTACTTTTAGAACGGACTTTCCCCTAAGAAACTACATTTGTATATGAACAGTCGCACTTTGTTCTTTGAGAGGCTTTATATTGTCACACAGTCTAATGTACCAGTAAGTTACGTCCATTCAATCTTTTATAAAAACGCCTGTGTAGTAATATTTTCTTACAATTTTATATTGTGTATTTTCATTTTTTCTCTGCTTACTAATATTAACCGTGACACGTCATTTTAATTCTTTCGGCAGAAATGCATGTCATTGACGATCTTCCAAAAAACTTGTTACATATGATCTTAGCTGTCCGATGTGAAATCATGACTTTTTTTATATATATATATCTAAAATATTGAATTCATTTCATTTTCACTTTGTTATTTAATGAATGGCTATTATTTATTTTGAATTTATGAAACCATTAAATAAGTTTTGACTCTTCACATTGAATAATCCGCAAAGTGGAGAAGATGCGAATATACATAAATAATTTATTTAAAAAAAAAAAAATTATTGCCATTCATAATAAATAAATTTCTATCAAAAATAAGGCTCAAAGAACTTTTATATTATTTATATTAACAATATTATGTTTAAGTGTGTGTGTCTTGTATTCCTCTTATGAATTTTAATAGCATTTAGAAACTTCTTTGTCCATTAAATGTAGTTGAAATGTTAATCAACTGAAAGTACAAAAACATAATCTAGAACAAAGACAATGCCGTCATGCAGACAACATAATGAAGAAGATCCTATGATAATAATAAATGGAACAATCCTCTTGTAAAGCTGAGTATTTTATTGACAGCTTTCTCTAGTTGAAGATCGTAATAAAATGATCTCCAGAAGTGTTTTGTGTTTTTGTGTTGTTAAGATGCTGTCTCGTTTATGTATATTCGCATTTTCTCTTTTAATTCGTATACATTGAATACATTATGTGAACTCTCATCGGGATGCAGACATAAGTCCTGTCCGTTTACAATGAGTATTTTCCTTTTTCATAAAATTTTAGAAGTTTAGGGAAAAAGATTTGTATAAGTTCTTCTTGTTTCCGAATCCCTATATTTCTATTGTTTACAAGTAAAATTTTAATTTTTGTACTTTTGAAAAAATAAATGTCGTTTAAACTAAGTTAAATAAGTCGGCGTTTTACGTTTCCGCATTTTGACACTACGTTTCCGCAATTTTATAGTACTCTTTTCCGCATTGTTTTTACATTGATTTTGTAAAAGGTTAATAGCGTTTCCGCATTTAAAATTTCAATGCATGCCCCCTGCTCACCAACGGTGAGGTGGACGTAGGACTTCGAGCAGGATTAGCAAAATGAAACTATCAACTTAAAAAGATAAAAATTATACATGGTAATATATCAATTAAAATAAAATTGAGAAAGGAAATGAGGAATGTGTCAAAGCGACAGCATCCCGACCATAGAGCAGACAAAAGCCGAATGCCACCAATGGGTCTTCAATGTAACGAGAATTCCCGCACCCGTAGGTGTCCTTCAGCTGGCCCCTAAAAAATATGTATACTAGTACAGTGATAATGGACGTCATACTAAACTCCGAATTATACACAAGAAGCTAAAATTAAAAATCATACAAGACTAACAAAGGCCAGAGGCAAAATTGCGGCAGGGTAAAACATGTTTATGACATCTCAACCCCCCTCCCCCTTATACCTCTAGCCAATGTAGAAAATTAAACGCATAACAATATGCACATTAAAATTCAGTACAAGAGAAGTCCGAGTCCGATGTCAAAAGATGTAACAAAAGAAAATAAATAAAATGACAATAATACATAAATAACAACAGACTACTAGCAGTTAACTGACATGCCAGCTCCAGACCTCAATTAAACTGATTGAAAGATTATGTCTTCATCATACATGTATGAATATCAGGCACAATCCCTCCCGTTAGGGGTTTAGTATCATACTATCATAAAATGTATGAGAAGAACATAACCCGTGTCATGCCAACAACTGTTTTTTTTTTTAAATAAATGTGTTTAGTTTCGATGCAAAAAAACCCTATAAGTGAATCAATATTAAAGCCAAAATATGCAATCTTTAATGTCCTGACAACAGTATCGTAACTATATCCCTTCTTAATAAGTCTGTTTAAAGGTTTTGTAAGCTTTTTAGGTGAATACTGACATTTTTGGGTTTTGTAAAGAATATTACCATAAAAGATTGGATGTGAAATACCTGAACGTATAAGATGTCTGCATGTTGAGTTATATTTACGAATTATTTCCTTATACCAGTGATAAAATTTAGTAAATGTTTTGACCAGTTTGTGATATCGAAAACCCTGGTGTAATAATTTTTCAGTAATACATAAAAAGTCAAATTTAATGTTCAGCACTAAAAGTTTATATATACAGATAAAACAGTAAACGTCAGTAAACTATTATACAGTACATATAGCACAGTTTACATGTGTGTCAAATCGGAACACTTGTAGTCAGCTGACTTTGTGAAATCTAATCTCGTAATCTCTTCTCTGTCATACTTAACAAACTGTTCGGATACGAATTCAATTCGCTCACGGTCATTTTACGAACTAGTGCTATTGCTTATAAAAGACTGAATTTTGATTTAAGTTGTTGTTTAGATCTTCTGCAAAACGTCAATAAGAATAAATATACTTGGGTGACATGCATAGATGAGATTGAAACTTGTGGTTATTTGGACTTCTGTGACGGGAGGAAAAGCCCATATCTGCGTTTCAAACTTAGAATCAGCAGCAACGTAGTTTTCTAGGATGTAGTCAGCAAATATAAAGCCTTACAGATAGAAATGCGGAAAGGTCGTATCTTTTTATTACGGAAAAGTAATGCACGAAAATGCGGAAAAGTGAAACTGGATTTCCGCTAAAAATGCAGAAACGTAATACGCCCAAATAAGTCCTTCCCTGAAAGTGGTTTATATAATTGACTATATATTTGCATAATTGTTTATAGAGATAATGTTTCTACGTAGTACAAATGTATTAGCACACGTTTACCATTAATATGACTTTATATTACCTGTGTTAAATGACGTAGGCAGTTCCTTTTAAATCTAAATTAGCTTCGGTCATGATGATGACCTCACAATAATTATACGTACACAACCAGAAATAATATAACGTTGGATGCAATGATATACTAGTATTGTATTTTTTCTAATACAAAACGAAATTTTACATGTGAAATATTATATTCTATTGCTCATTTGCATATCATTCTTAGGTAAGACTTAGTACTAGGTATGATATGCAAATGTACGAGATATAAGCTGGTATGAAATTTTTGTTCAAGTGTCCAATGGGAATTAAATAAAAGAACAGGTTTGCTTTCAATTGTTTACTTCACTAATTGTGAACATTTGATATGGAAAAAACAAGCAACATCAAAGTAAATAAATTTACATATGTTAAATCATTTAATCCGCAATCATTGATTATTACTTCCTGTTTCATCATCAATATATCTTATATAAGATAATAGATAATTGGGGGTGTAGATGGGGTTTACAGAAAGGAGAGTAATGAGCAAAAAAGTAAAGAAAAACGGACCAAAAACCGGGACAATATAGAATAGAGAACGGGTGCTAAAATGTAAAGAACACCTGCAATAATAAAATAATTCGGTAAAATATACTTATTACAAAATACAATGTCAATAACACAGTTATCATGTAATAGAATAAATATAAGAAGATGTGGTATGAGTACCAATGAGACAACTCTCAATCCAAGTCACAATTCATAAAAGTAAGCCAGTATATGTTTAAGTCATGATTATTTTTAAATATAAAGAATAATGACCGAAAAAAAAAAATGGATACAGACATGAAGGACCCCACCTTTTTTTTCATTCACACCCTCTTATAAGACTATAGCTAAATGCAAGAATATTAATGAAGCAAAAATTACTTACTTTTCTTGTAAAAGATATCACCATTAAATGAGATCACAAACACTGGTTGAGCACAATTGCCAATGACTTTGTATATGATATCACAACATAATAAATGGAAAGATATTAATAACGTAACCTGGTGCAATTAAACAAGTTGAAGTGGTAAGCACCGGTCAAGTTTGTCCCTGGTCGATATCAGTTTAAAGACCGGACTTAGGCTTTGGGATCAAAAGATATACATGTACAGTCTTGTTTAATTAGTTACTGTTAAATTTCTATTTCTATGTTAATATAATTTGTACTATGTAAAACATATTAAGGATAAAGGAATTACCTCCTACGGAAAAAAACAGACGCAAATACAACGAAAAGCAGACGACCAAGACAGTCTGACTTGGCACACAAACAAGACGCGCGGTGGGACCAAACCAGTCTCACGTGCATACAACCCAATACTTGTGTTCAGATTATATGTAATGTAGTCAACAGTACCGTTACTATGGCGCTTTGTAAATCTTTAATGACATGCACAGAGTCTGCTAATTTGGTCAAGATAATAATTAGTAACGTAAAAATTGTCGTGATCAGACCGTAAAGTCATATAACTTTAAGGTACGATGTTTGCACTCAGAGTCCGAAATCAACGAACAAAATACTGGTTTTTGTGCTAAGAACCCACATATTGTACCCTGAGTACTAAGTAAAGTTTAATTACATCGCGTCTATCGATATTAGACCCAATTAACAGCATCAGTATAGGCGATTATCGTGTGCACAAATTATCACCACATTATCGTGTGCACAAATTATCACCACATTATCGTGTGCACAAATTATCACCACATTATCGTGTGCACAAATTATCACCACATTAGATTTGTGTTTTTTAATCATCATTATTGGTATCATTATCTGTAAAGTCTTTAAAATCTGTTATATACTTAACATCTGCAGAGAGAGACCAACTTCAACAACAAAAATGCATTTTGTCATTTGGAAGGGAGAGTATAACTAGAAAAAAATGCCAAAATAACTTACAAAATAAACATACCGCAAAACTGTAAACACCAATTCGTATATTCTAGCCTTAAAAAAGTTTCCTTCAAGGCCAAATATTTTATTCTTCTTCAAGGAACTATCATTACTGTTATTTTCCTTTAGACTCTTTTAAACTTTCAAGTCTGATAAAACTTTTGCTAAGTTATATTCAAACATCACGTACACCATTCGTATTGAATCCCGCTTTATAAAAAAAGAAAATAAAGAAAGCATTGACTTTTTTTTCAAATGTCCGACGGAAAAACGATTAAATCATACTGAAACATAAAACCTCTGCATATTTGAGCTTCATTTTCTATTTAACTTCACGTTCAAGAGTATTGGGTTTTTCAAAAGTTCTCTTTGTCATACTTTTGTTCCTGTCGTTTTCAGACGAATGTCATTAAACTATTATATTGAACAAAGCTAGCCTTCACGTAAATAGTTATATTAAAACTATTATTGGCAGGCTGTCTAAGATTTTAAAAGAAATTTAAAGCAGCTTAAGACAAATACATCTTAGTTCAAGAAACTTGACATTTCAATAATAGTTAAAACATTGACATGTTGGTTCAATTATAAAAGAAAACCAGACAGATCAAATGAACCAAAATAAAACCATGAATGAACTTATTTGAAACTATTTAAAGTTCTCACGTGGTGCTTTATGCATTTAAATTCTCAGCTGTACTAAGTAAAGTTTAAGAAAGATTATGCATTTTTTTTATAACCATGCTATCTTTATATAAAACAAAATGGGTAGCAATGACACATTTGCAAAAAGAAATATTAAGAGGCCATGCCAGCAAGCACTGAGTTTTGAATGGAAAGTCAAAAAAATTATTGATGTTTAATAAGACGGTGCATGTAAAGTTACAATGAAACAAATCTAACGTGAAATAGGATAGGTGGTTGGCTTAGTACATGTATTAGGATTTTCAGTGATTGGGTAACATTTATCTATAATAATCTAAAACGACAAAGTGCAATATCACAAATAGCTGGGGTAAACTATACTAGGATGCCACATAGAAGTAGCATACTTGAATACGACTAAAAAAAATACGACAAATAAAATCATTTATGTTTTTACAAGTTCTTACTTGTTGCTCCAATATGTTATTTTAAAACAGTTTGTTCTGAATTATACAAACAGTTATTTCATGAATTGTAAAAAAAACATTTTTGATTGAATTTTAGGTAAACAAAATATCCTAAATAACATTTTAATGGACATACATTTTTACGGGCTCTCCGAGTTTTAGGCTCAATGCGTTGTGAGTGTCATTAGAAAATCTAGAAAACAGTTTCGAAAAGTTGGTTTGAATGACCTTTTCCTCCATGTTATTTTTACGAAGATTAGAATTTTTATTATTTGATTTTTTTTATTCTTCATATTCATATTGGTAAGCATCGTTGCCAATCAAATCTTTTCACTGAACATTCCAAATGATTATCCAAAAACGCATGCAGCAATCACAAAGTGAGTCAAGTAAAATTATATTCGGTTTGTTATATTGGAATTTGTTTCCCGGTATAATCTGTTACTATGATACATGTGATATTGTATTCCATGTTCTTGTTACAATAAGCTAATATCCTTGGCCTTAAAAGCGTTGTACTTTTATTATTTAGATCAAGTTAGAAGTACTTCTTTCATCTGCATTCTAGTTATAATTCGAAAATGTACACATCAATTTGTAACCTCAATGTAGCGTTAAAGCATAAGGAACAAAGTTAATGTTATCAAAAAAAGTTGTCTGGGATATAAATAAGTGGGTTTCTTTTTTATTGTTAAAACTATGTAGTCAAATATATTCGTCCGTAAATGGAAACCATATTTGATAAATCTTTTCAGTCGCCGTTTATTTGTTCATGAAAAATGAACAAAGAAAACAGTATGTTTCAAACTGTTATTTCAGAAAATCATAAGATCGTTGTTTCGTGTGTACTAACGTTGATATTCCTATTATTTTTGCAATCATAATCATATCTCATTATTCTTATTTGAATAGTGAATGCACAAATGATTGCAGATTAAGAGAACGCAATTGACTTGAAAGTAAAATTGAGATTGTGTTTAACCTTATTTCAGTCAAAAGATGTGTTGCTACACTTGTTTTGAGTCGTTTACCTAAAAACAAAAATAATTGATCTCTTGTCACGTATAATTTTTTGCGGAAAACTTTTTGTAAGTGTTTTGTCTTTTTTTTTTCTCTTTGTTTTTTCTTAGAATGGTTATTTTTACTTATAAACATGTACACAAAACAAGAATGTAAAGAAAAACATAAATGTTTACATATACAAGCCGGTAAATTACACATCAAAAATAAACAAACAATACATTGTTTAAAATAGACGAAAACATTTTTTTCAGGATAAAAAACATAAACAGAATTACAAATTTCTAAGGTAAATTCAAAAGGGGGAAGTCCTGATAAAATCAATTATTGGACTGTACAAAGCAACGGCACCAATTGAAAACAACCGTCTTATTCCTGACTTCGTACAGGAATTTTCCGCAGAAAATGGTGGATTAAACCTGGCTTTATAGCCAACTTAACCATTTACTTGTATGGCAGTTGTTTATAGTTCCGTTATATTAAAAAAAATTGGGTAAGCAACTCGAACAGACATAATTGCTTAATGTGACAATAATTGGTATCCAGCAACCAAAAACATTAATTTTGGCGAAAACCACACAGTTTTGTCGAATGATCAATTAGAATTGTAAATTAGCAAACAACATGACCATTCCAAATATACATCTAATATACATAGGAATTCCGTACTACGTCCTGATATCCAACGTATGCTGGGAAAATATCGAGCACCACGGTCAATTAAATGATGAAAATAGAGTCAATATTCACACGGTACCAATATACTTATTTTCCCGTCCATTCGTTTATACACGTGATTGTTAAACATATAAAGTATACATGCATGATCTAACCACAAACATTGATGTGTTAACACCGTATTTAATTTCAACGCTCTATGCATGAAACTTAAATAAACGTACGGAAAATCAAACCACAGTTCCATATAAAAAAGGTAATATTCAAATACAATTTGTCATGCTAGCAATCTTTTTATGGCCATCGAACAGCTTGTTATGAGATATTTGTATTCCTAAATATGGCTTAATTTTGTCATTATTTTTTGCATTATTTTATGTGTTTTGACATTTTGTATGCTTTTTTTTAGCACAATGGTTCTCTTTCTGCACTTAAAACACGATTTTCAATTATTAAATCATGTGTAGTAAACATTTCAATTTGACAACTCGAAAGGCATTACTTTTTTTATAATGAATTAAAACCGACTCACCTTTCAATAATTTTACATAGATTTTCCGCATACAAAAGTTTATGACTTTATCCTATCAATATAATCTTCTATCCATTGTTTCTGACATGTTATAGACGATTTATTCACAGTTTTCATTTTATAGTATCGGTCGAATACCAATTTATATGACAGAAGCATTTACCACATCAAACAGATTTATTTAATACCAGTATAATGTAAAATCAGATTTATCTGCCGTTTATTAATAAATTAATTGATATCACTGCAGATGTGACTCTTCCATGATGGTGAACCAAAGGATCTTGAATCTGCCATGTTTACGTTATTACAGGTCGACAAGAGTTTAAAGATTAGTCGGTAAGCTTAATAACAATTTTGTCACTCACAGGCTTCGATAGATCCCATGTTTATCTCCATACTATATCTAAAGCAAGCAATGAACTGGTAAACATGTAAACAGCACTAACACATTCATACCCTGATTCTATGTTAGCGAGGTCCACGTTTACATTGTAGTAATACGACTTTATTTGATTGAAATAAAATAGTTGTGAACTACAAACATGTTAAGAAGATTTAGATACAATATCCATGCCTACTTTGTACTACCAATCAATGTTTTGTTACCATTCAGATTTATACGTTTTCTTCTTTGATTAATCTAACATTTAAATGCTTTTAATTTCTGATCATTTCGAGCATTTTCAATATAAAAAGAAGATGTGGTATGATTGCCAATGAGACAACTATCCACAAAAGACCAAAATGACACAGACATTAACAACTATAGGTCACCGTACGGCCTTCAACAATGAGCAAAGCCCATACTGCATAGTGAGCTATAAAAGGCCCCGATAAGATAATGTAAAACACAGCTATAAACCCTTAAAGTTTGACTTCATTAATCTTAATGAAAATTTTCCTTTTGGAAAATAACAAAAATTCCGAATTCAGAAAAAAAACAATCAAATGGCAAAATCTGTCAATTGTCAATGGAGATCAGACGTCCCAACTTCATAGTTATTTCTTTATTCTGATCTGGGAATAAAGATTGATGTATCATTTTTTAATATCTCTTTTTTCAAATTAAGTCTGTTGGCCAACACCAAATTATCAGTTGGACAATATTCTGTCTGTATATTATGACAAGATCGACGTCCTGAATATGAATGAAATAATTGCAACTGGACGTTAAGTAAGCAACTATAAATCATATCGTGACATATTACTATAATATTTGTTCTACATTCTATTTTGAAATTGTCAATGGTTATGATTTACGAGGGGTTTTATCTTGTGGTTATTGGCAATACATATATGATATATGTTCAGCAATAATTTTAGATATACAAACTTTTACAGTAGAAAGGACAACACGAATCGAATATTTTTGTAAATAAACTTACAACTTGTAGGTTAAGCAACTTGAAAGAATACAAATGTATAAACAATTGGGTTATCAATTACTGACAATATATAAAAGCCATTATCCAAAGATATGTTTCTTAAAAAAGATCAAAAGCAGACTGTCAGTTTTTTTCTCATTCCAAAATAAACGGTAAATGCCACTTAATGAACAAGATAAATGACTTACAATCCAGACACTAATATAATGCTGTTAATGACCGGTCCAGTACACAGTACGAGGTCAATCTTATAATCAAATAAAATAATATAAGAATATCATTTTAAGGTTTCAAAACTAAACCAAGATGAAAGGTACTATAACAGCTTAGTAAAATATAAAAGTAGATAAAACTGCATCTCATAGTTTCAATGGATATCTTATTAGTCAATGATAAGCAGCGTTCCTTTCAGTAGATTACTTGCTGTCCATTGGCATGTAGTTATGAGTTAAAATACGTGTTTTTTTTTGTTTTTTTTCATTTCAAATGTCACCATACAGAATTTAATAACGAGAAAAAGCCGTACCACACAGCCAGCAAAAAAGCTTCCGACATGCAAAAACGTAAAATTAAACGTTGAAACTAGCGACCTAATTCATGTACCAACAACAAACGTAAAACAAAAATGATATAGAGCATCAATTATCAACCACTGAATTACAGTATCCCGACCTTGGACAGGCGCATTAAGTATGAAATCCATCAATTAATGCATGATCCTTACTTCATTAATTTTTTATTATTTAAAAAAGGATTCATAAATTTTAAAATTACGCTTTCATTTGCCTCGAATACTTTGTATGACTCTGAAAAGTAACCAGTTGTAGGTTTACCGAGTGTATTTTCATTTTTAAAGAGGAAGTGATGAAAATGGCCTTAATTATAACAAAAGTAGTATTGATCTATAAAAATGCGATTCGTTCTCTCACAAACCATAAAGGGACAGCTAATATGAAATTGAAAATGACAGTCCTTCATGAAAGCAAATATCTGCACTCAATTTCTTCCATCTAAAAATGTATTGGATTAATTGAATGCTGGTTGTTGTTTGTTTAACATTTCATGCAAAGCCAGGAGAGAACAAATTGACAATAAATCCAATAAGTAGGTTCTTCAAAACTAGTCGACCGGAATAAAATTTCAGCATCCGCTTGAAAAAATTAGAAATGTGACAGGATTTCCATGATCTTTTAAAGCGTTTCATAAATAACCGTCATTATGTATGGGAGAGACCTTCGCTTTGAAAACAAAATAAATTGTTCAATTTGGAGCGAACATGTTGTACTACACAGAAAAGCCGAAACCTCTCAAGGCCCGTTACGGTTTCAGTCATCCGAGTTCTTGCGTCAGCATAATAACATAAAAACCGAAGCACTGACTCATAGGCGGAGATTACCCTCACGGAATACTAGTTGTCCAGCATCGGTATCAATTTAGTGTTGGTTAAAACATGTATGATAACCGTGTCTACAACAGTTGTGTAAGGCACATTGTTACCAACAGACCCTCATTTTCAATTTCGAGCTGACGTGAAGATATGAGGCGTACCTAACTGTATCTATTGTATCTTGATTTCAAGTTGAAAAAGAAAGATATGTTTCACATAGACACAAAAGTCTGAAATATTCAGTGATAGAACGTTATCATATTAATAACGGAACGCGAAGTTAAAGGATCGTTCTTGCTTCTTTTTGTCGAGCCTTCGACTTTAGTCGAAAAAGCGAGACTAAGCGATCCTACATTCCGTCGTCGTCGGCGTCGTCGTCGTCGGCGGCGTCCACAAATATTCACTCTGTGGTTAAAGTTTTTGAAATTTTAATAACTTTCTTAAACTATACTGAATTTCTACCAAACCTGGACAGAAGCTTGTTTATGATCATAAGAAAGTATCCAGAAGTAAATTTTGTAAAAACTAAATTCCATTTTTTCCGTATTTTACTTATAAATGGACTTAGTTTTTCTGCGAGGAAACATTACATTCACTCTGTGGTTAAAGTTTTTAAAATTTAAATAACTTTCATAAACTATCCTTGATTTGTACCAAACTTGAACAGAAGCTTTTTTATGATCATAAGATAGTATCAAGAAGAAAATTTTGTAAAAATAAATTTCCACTTTTCCGTATTTTACTTATAAATGGACTTAGGTTTTTTGCCAGAAACAAAACATTCACTCTGTGGTTTAAGTTTTAAAATTTTTTATAATGTTCTTAAACTATCCTGGATTTCTACCAAACTTAGACAAAAGCTTGTTTCTGATCATAAGATATTATTCAGAAGTAAATTTTGTAAAAAAAAAATTCACTTTTTCCGTATTTTACTGATAAATGGACTTAGTTTTTCTTCCAGTTAACATTACATACAGTCTGCAGTTAAAGTTTATAAAACATTTATTAGATTCATAAACTATCTCGGATTTTTTTACCAAACTTGGAAGCTTCTTTCAATCAAAAGACAATATCGAGAGGGAAATTTTTATTGATGTTTTTCCCCATTTGTGTTGAGTCTGCGATTAACAGCAAAAGTAGGCGAGACACTGGGTTCCGTGGAACCCTTACGAATTTTTATTATAAGTACCGAAATTTGATTCACGCCGCCCCTAGAGTAGGTATTTTTTTTTTTGAATTGTGGGTCCTCAATGCTCTTCACCTGTGTACTTGTATGACTTTATAACTATTTTGATTTAGACTGATGAGTCTTAAGTAGACGAAACGCGCGTCTGGCGTATTAAATTATAAGCCTGGTACCTTTGATGACTATTGAAGCTCAATTTTGCTTATAAAAAAACCCAGATTTTGATAAGGTAGAAAGATGTTTTTAAAGCATCTAGAATGCCAACCACTATAGCGTAACGGTTGTTTGTTCGGACACTTATGAAATCTAGGTATCCAATACAGATACTAGAAAAGACAGATCAAGTTCTTCATCTTTTGTCAAAATTAACATCGAACAGACCTATGAATTTTAGGATTTTCTTCGTAATTGATTATTTTACAATCAATTATAAAATTGATGACATGAATTGAGTCATTATTGCTACAGTTATTATTTTATTGTTTTGTCCAGAGAAAAACACATTTTGTCAGCAACTTTCATAATTGGGTGATTAGCAGATCATACAAGATAATAATGTGTTAAAAAGCACACAACCTGATCAATTCAAATTTATTAACATTCAAGACCTGATTTAGGTACAAAACAATAAAAGAAAAAAAATATATGACATACATGAATAAAAGTCAAAAAGTGAATTTCCGGCTCCTGACTCATGAAAGACACATACATAATTCTGCAGGATTAAAAATGTTTCGGGCGCTTAACCCTTCTTCTTAACTAGAAAGAGACGGGTTTTTACTATAATTCAAAACACAGAAATAGTCTGCTATTAAAGAAGAGTAATTGGTGCTCATAGGAGTTCCTACGACATATCTATAAACTTTATTTCCGAAATATACATAAATATTGTCAAGGACACAATTACTTTTTAATCATATTCCAGTAAGTATGTGTAGCATATTTGCATTGCAAGGTCTTTTATTATGATTCATAAAAATACAGGAATATGTCTGCTATTCAAGATGCGCAATTGGTACTAATAGGAGTACCTACAACCCATTTATAAACTGTACTTCCGAAACGTACACTGAATGTTGTAGAGGACACTATTCAAACGTTAATCATCTTACCATAATTCTAGTTAATATATCTAACATAATTACCTTTTACAAAATAGGAGAAGTTTTTATAAGACTTGCAGCACATAAGTTTGCAATTAAATTTAAAAACACCATTTGATTTAGTAATACTTTTATTTGATAAAATTGTGTGGAAGTGTAGTGTAGAGAGTGTATAAGTTCCATTATATAGAAATCATTGCATCAACATTATATTAGGCCCTCTTCAGCCATTGTGAGCTATATTACTATCATTTAGGGTTTTGGATCTTCCATATCTCGGTATTCTGAATTAAAAAAAAATACAATATACGTATGTTATACTATAAAAATGCCGCAGAAGGTAAAATGATATATTGTTTTCTCTGTGCTTATGCAGTTATGCAAACTACATTATGAAGAATGTTGCTTTTTTACTTTTATATGACTAAGCTATAAACTTGAACGTCTACGAATACCACAACATTGTCAATAATCTTCACTTATTTAAAATATTGTATAGGTTCTCGTGTCATCTCAATGTTGTTTAGTTAAAATTTATTCTAAATGCGCGTTATGTTAAAAGAACATGACTTTGCATCTGACCTTCTGGTGTTTTCTCTATTTCTTTGAGTCTATACCATCAGCCCACCGCCTATGACTTTCAGAGTAAAAATGGAAGACGTCTTTGATAGAGGAAGTTGAAGTCGAAGTTATTTCCTAGTTATTTTTCTTTTTGTAGATAGATTCACGTGAGTTGTTTAGCTCATTACAAGAGAAATCCGTAAATGAGACAGCATTGTGAAATCATCAAATGGAATAAAATATGTCCGAAATGATCAATCAATCGTGGAGCAGAAACAATCAATCAACATGGCATCCGTTTACCTTTTATATAGATGATCTGCATTAACAATGCTTTGTTTAGTAGTTTCCTTTTTAATAGCAACGGCTCTGCACTAGTAATGTTTTGTTTAGAAGCATTCTTGTCAGCAGAAATTATCTCTGCATTAACACGGCTTTGTTCAGTAGCTTATTTGTAAGCAGCAACTATCTATCAAGGACACCGAAAAATAAGCTCTCAATAAATAAAAGCAAAAGTAGTATACTACTGTTCAAAAGTCATTAATCGAGAGAAAACAAATCTTGGTTACAAACTAAAACCAAGGAAAACACACTATTGGAAGGAAACAACAAACAACAGAAACACTGCAGTGCAGTGCAACAAAAACAAACGCCAACTTACATAGAAATGAACTATTTGATAACAACTAGCATATTCAAACATAGAAATGTGAAAAAATACAAACGTTATCTTTGTACTCTTTGATTGTTTGTATGCCTCCGCGGCGACAGAGGGTGTGTTTAATGTTACCTTTGTCCATCCATACGTACATGCGTATGTCCAAAACTTTAGTCTCCGTACTCTTACTTTAGTTTGCCTCAACCAAATGTTATGGAACTGATACGCAATGCTTATTACCACAATACACTGACCACGTTTTAATTTTGGTTATTTACGTCCATGAACTATGTCCTTTTATGATTTACGTTTAAGCAGAGACATCATCTGTGTTTCATTGACACATTCCCAATTTATCATAAAAATAGAAAATGTTTATAAAAAAATCCGAAAAACTGAAAACAATCAGTTAACAATTCTTCACGACACTATACTGTCGATAATCCATCAAGAATTAAGCCCGAGTGTCCTATATAATAGTTTTAAACCTTCTTTTTTTTTTTTGCATGTTTGGTAGATTTTTTCATATGATTTTATTATTAAGTCAGTTTAACTGGTTCTGTTGGTTCAAAACGTTTGATTTTTATCAGTTTTATAGACTTCCTCTTTTTTAATTAATATTGAAGTTTGGTATTCTGAAATACTCTATAACATTTATTCACATCAAAGTAGGAAAATAATTTTGTTTTGAAATCTTATGCAAGGATAGCATCCTAGTGGATAGAAAATATCATGACTAATTTTACTCAGACTGAGACAATGTTTTGATTAAATACCAGGTTAACAATACAGGTCTATCGCGTTCTTATTTACCTAACACTCGAATAGAGACGTTTCATGCGCTTTATCTTTATCTTGTTCTAATGCATTTTTCATCAACTTTTGCATTTAAAATCGATTGAAAAAACAGAACCAAAACGATAAAAGAAGTAATATTATGACAAAAGCGGTGACAAATTAGTATATTAATTTTCGTGAAAATTGTTAAATGTAAAATAATTAAAGACTTCAGATTAAACGTTAAACACTTCTGCACTGGGTTTGTTTTAGTCGCCTCACATGTTTATAAACGAACACTTAGTCAATCTACACATTTTGAAGATAAAACAATTAATCTTTACAATAGGGAGTGATTAATGTCCTGATGCCAACATTTATTTCAGAGGCACAACATCAAAAGACCGACACATGTAAAATATGATGTTAGAAACCATTAAGCATCCTACAGTGTCCTAGTGGGATAAACCTGAAAAACAAAGCAATCGCTTATAGTTTTGTATCATAATCGTTTTGATCTTAAATTTTCAAATTATAAATATAGGGTTTTTATTATGTTTATAACGATCGTTATGTGTCTAGTTTTAATAGCATCATCAATGCTTTTTTTCAAATTTCATTAATTTGACGAAATACAGTTCTGTCCCGTAATTGGGACATAACTAAAAGGAAAACAAAATGCATAAAGAACTTGTATAAGATTTTAACATTTACCATGACTATTTAATGTTACGTAATCATTTCCTTTTTCCTGTTGCGACAAAAATAACTATTTATCAGAAATAAAGGGATAATCGACAAATGAATAAATTATTTAAATTGATTGTTATAAATATTGTGTATTGAATGTGCATTTGCATTTGGTGAAGGTTATTTGTTTCTTAAATACTCTGAGATAAAACATGGATTTCAATTTTTTATTTGCAACAATTTAAAACCCCGTTCACTTAGTTGTAATGAGCCAACTTTTGAAAATGACCGACGTACATGATTGACATAACATATTCGTTTTAGTATTAAGTTTTGAGACAAAAGGCAAGAGGCAAAAGATGTGATATGGTACAGACTTTTCAAAAAAAGAACTCGAAATATTATTTCCAAATAAATGTCTATTTTAATATTGTAAAATGGAGATAGTTAAATAAAAATGAGCCAAACCGTGACCTCCTGTATCTACAGTTTACTTTTTACGGTAATTGCCTGCAATAGAGAGTTGTATCATTTGCAGATAAGTGTTTTTGCTGGAAATAAAACCACAAAACAAAAAAAAACGTCGTAATAAGGTTTACGTGACTGTTTCAAGTACAGAATATAACAGTTTTGTTTAACTCGTTTCGCCAGGTAATAACGTTTTATGTTGTCATTTGAATTACCTTCCTCTTATTGAATGTATCTCGATATATATTACTTGTTTTCACCTATAAGATAATGACATTTGTATTACAGTGCTTTGAGTAGTATTGTTTGTGTGTTGGTCTTTTTCCTTTTTCAGCCATTGCGTTGTCAGTTTATTTTCGTCTTTTGAGTTTCACTGTCCCTCTGGTATCTTTCGCATATCTTTAACAAGTGAGACTTTACTCTTAGTATTTAATTTGGCCATAGATGAAATCCTACTGGAAAGAAAATATCCCGAATTCCACTCATACTTATACAATGTTGTGATTACATACCAGGTTAGTAATTCAGGTCCTTCGGAGCATCAATTGTTTATTTACCGTACACTCAGATAGAAACGTGTTATCTAATGTTAGTTCGAATGCATTTTCCATCAACTGATTTTGAAGGTTCAATTCGATTCAGAAAACACAATAAAAGTTGAACATATGACAAGGGCGTCGAAAAATTAGTATATTTAGTTTAATTAAATTAAGTTTTTAATAACTAAATGCTACAAATTTAAAAGCACACTGTGTTATTATCTGCACAGTATCTGTTTTAGTTATAATTAATACTTAAATCAATCTACTGCAATGTATTGCAAATAAAACTCTCTCAGTCTTTCAAAATGGCAGGGGTAAATTTCCACATGCCAATTTATATTTCGGAGTTTTAAAATCACGAAAACTACACATAGATTATATGATGTTGGAAATATTTTATCATGCTAGGCTAGTGGGATGAACATCTAATCAAGGCAATTGTTAATAGTTTTGATCTAAAATCTTGAATCATATATAAGTGGGGTTTTTTTATGTTAAAACGATATTAATTTGTCAAATTTTAATAACATCATCAATGCAGTTCCTATAATTTGATAAGTTACAGTTATGTGTTTTAGTTCCGTCCCTTAACGGGGACATAACCAACAGGGAAAAGGAAGACATTAAGAAAACGATTTCTCCATTATCCTCAAATATTTTATATTACGTAATCAATCCAGTCTTCCGTTTGCGACAAAAAGAAGAGATAATCGACAAAGGAATAAAATAAACTGTTGAAATTGGTTTGAAATAGCAACATATAAAAAAAAATGCATTTGCCTTTGGTGAAGATTTTTTTCGAATATTTAAAGGGCTAAATGCAAACATGGATTTTATTATGTCTCATTTAAACACTTTTAAATCCACTTGCACTCAGTTGTAAAGGGACGTACGGCCGTACGATGACATATACTTAAGTTTCTTACATTGTACGTTATTTTGTCTGTGACTCTTTGCTTATTTTATAAAGTTTATATAATTCATACGGAAATTCAAAAGAAAAAAGAAAAGTGTACATGGTTCGATTTTTAAAGATTTTATATAATCTTGTTTTCGGAAAAAAAGGTATAAATCAATTATATTTTTTTATCAATTGTAGCAGTTTAACATACCACAGTGGTATGCAAGATTTTATAACACACTTTTCGTAACTATACTCATTTGATGTACATTGGCCTTAATAGTCGAGATTAACATATACATATTTCGTGTTCGCTTGTGCTAGGTTTTCAAATCGCAAAAAAAATATTGTTTTTCTTCCTGGAGTATTTGCATCCAATTTAGTATGCATGATCTATATTATACGATGCTTGTTTATATTAATATGTACACAAAGGACACACATTACGTCTGTCCATTACCTTGTCGAGACATAATCGTCAGGGGTGCATTTAAATAGCTTTATCTTTATAATATGGCATCAATACCTACACATCATATACGAAATATGTGTTAATTATATTTGATTATATGATTCCCTGAATGTAATCCAGGTATAGTTACAGACATGGAACACTACTGAGGACAGGGATGCCAGCAGATGTTAATGGTTATACTCTTCCAAAAAAGGTAACATTAAACAGGTTGCTGTCTACTATTTATTAAGTTTTATGGGGAAATTATGAATCTTCTGCTGATAAACCCAATATCAGGTTACAGTTTGACATGTGCGGAATTTCAACTGGTATGAATGAAATTCAGTTACACTTGGTTTTACAGTGTATTGACGAGAGGAAAACTCAGCAACAATAACGTTACACTTTCTATTGCACCAGATGCGCATTTTTACTTACCAACTTCTCATCAGGACTGACCAAGGGGAATTTATTTAAAAGTACAAAGCCTTATACAAACGTTGAAGAACGGACAAGATTTCAGATCTTATCTAAATTTTTAGAAATCTTTTGTCGTAATTCTTAAATAAACATGATTTTATTCTGTAACAATATTTTAACTCTGATATTTATCCGGTCAATCATGTCCCCAGATGCATTGAAACATGTAAAAAGACATAAATGCACAGAGATTTGGATACAAGGTCTTCCATATTTGTGTCATGCAATACTTATCTGGTTGAATTTTATGAAATTTTATCTTTTCGTCGGTAATTATGTTTCCGGAATAACCTTAGATGTAGCATCAGTTTCATACTGAAGAGAAATTTATTTCATCATAAAAATCTGTTTGTCAGGAATTATTTATGGCTTTTGTTTAACACTGAAAAAATTGCCCAATAATGACATCAAATGGAAATAAGATAATGAATAATTCATTCAAACATGAATGTTTGGAAGACTTTTAATTTTTTATATACATTTATGTTTCTTTCACCAATGTTGATTGCTTTGAGCAGACAAAAGTGACATAAATCTTGACAAAAGGAAAATCAAATTTATACAACGATATCTTTCGTATAAGCAGATTGTGACGTTTGTTGAATACTCAGGATGTGAATTTTCCTACTGATGGCACCACTTCAATGTCGCCTTAAAAATGTCTTTACATCTAATTATTGATAATTTCAGTCCCTTAAAGAGACGTATGGTAAACAGCGACATTATTATGTCTTTGCAAACCAACAACATAATGCTTGAGCATATAGTTCATGATTTTTGAATGAAGAGTAAATATTCCAATGTGACTAGAAAACAAAGTGATATGTAAAAATGATAAAATAATTACAATTAAAAATTATCATTATAGATATGTCTAAAAGGTCATTAAACAAATTATTTACATTATGTCAAGTAGCCACCCTCCAAATGGAATTTTGGACCATACTAGTGAGAGGCTAAACTAACTATCAAACCTGGCTTCATTTGGAAATGCATGAACTAAGAGAAGAATATGACAAATGTTTTAAGTGTTTGAGCTTTTCATTTGGCTATTTATTTTGAATTTTCCTTGGGGTTCAGTATTTTTGTTAAAATAACTTTCATAAATTCTAGACTTTAGGTCATTTGCCAAGAGGATACACATTTACTTCAATAAATTACTCATTGTCTGAACTTTATTTATTATTATTCTTTTTCTTTTTGATATTCCTATGATAATGTCTGTGATAAATCATGTCAGTGCCAAAGAGCTAACAAAGTGACAGTTGATACCACTGAGATTGCTAAAATCAACACTGTTGTGTTATCATTTACAAATGATTAAACACTTTGACTTTTATAATCAAATACCATGTTTGAAAAACTAACATGTTATTGTTATAATTTTGAAAAGTTTTCTCTTGTGTATTGTTTTATATATTATGTTGTATATCAAAAGCAAGACACTTTTTGTTAAGTATTTGAAATATGTGGCATTTGTAGTTTGAATTACAATTATTTCATATTTTTTAGATACTTTGAAACTGATCCAACAGAATACCATTATTGTTGTTTGTCTTTAACAACAATAATGTGCTAGCTACAGAATTATTCACAACTGTCAATGATACCTGTTGGCCAAGAGTTGCGTCATTCTGTAAATTGTCTACTTTTTTAAGCAATATATAAATGTAAAACATACAATGAATTTTGTTATCAAATAAGGATATATATAATATACACGAGTTCGTTAATAACTATCATCTGATTGACCACAATTTATTTTTTCCTGCAATAGGGGATCATAATTCTTTTTTTTATAAAAATCATACCCTCCCCCTTTAAGTTAAGTTATCGTTCACTAAGTGAGATCAAACGTTCAGGTACAAATTTAAAACTTAATTGGCAATCGATCATTTTGTCTAAAACCAGGAAGAACAAATGAGAGAAACATCCATCAGAGACTATGACAGAAGGATGTATAAACAATTATCGTCTTTCCCTATGCCTATATCACCCTGCTCTGTTGCTCCGTAATTCTCGTATCGAGGCTTCAAAACGAGACCAGGCATTATCAGCGACGTCCCAATGTGAGAGGAGAAGTTATCAGCGACGTCACAATGCGAGAGGAGACGTTATCAAGCTTGCATTCGTCAAGCGTAAAACTGTCTTAGGAAGAATGAAAAATAAACAGTAATAGAACGATAAAAAAGATAATCGGATTTTCTTCTTATAGATCATAGTACAGTCTTTAACAATGAGCAAAACCGATATCATAAGCCAAAAGAAATGTCCCCCTACACATATCATTGTATCATGAGCAATTGTATTGAAAGTATCCATATAATTCAGTCAAATTCAAAAAGTTGAAACTTACCATTTGCAGAATATAATTCCAGTGAATCATTGTCCTGTTGTATTTCAATACTGACTGTTATAACATTCTGAAAATGAAAATGCAAAGATGTCATTATTCGGGCGGTAAATACTTTTGACTTTTGATAATTGTCTATGTGTATAATACTATCTTTTATATCATGTTTATGTCGTCTGACAGCAAAAATGTATCAAAGGTACCAGGATTATAATTTTATATGCCAGACGCGCGTTTCATCCACATGAGACTCATCAGTGACGATCAGATCAAAATAGTTATAAAGCTAAACAAGTACATCTTTGAAGAGCATCGAGGACCCAAAAGTCCAAACAATTGTGCCAAATACGACTAAGGTTATCTATTCCTGGGATAAAAAAATCCTTAGCTTTTCGAACAATATAATTTTTTGTAAACAGAAAATTTACAAACATGACCACATAAATGATATTCATGTCAACACCGAAGTGCTGACCACTGGGCTCCATGTACAAGTTATCTGTCTTTCATCATTTTGATCATACCAGTTAATATAGCACTTTTGTCATACCAGTAGTTATCAAAGGTACCAGGATGATAATTTGATACGGCAGACACGCGTGTCTTTTACATAAGACTCATCAGTGACACTCAGATCAAAATAGTTATAAAGTCAAACAAGTAAAGTTGAAGAGCAAAGCTCTAAATCAATGGATTTGCGTCGTCTTCGGCGACTTCAAACTTTGTTAATTATTATTTATTTTTTTTCAATTTTAAATTGCATATATATAAATTAAAAAGATGTTGTATGGGTGCAACTATGAGACAACTATTCATCCAGTCACAATGTATGAAAAGTTACCAATTATTGGTCAAAGAACGGCTTTTAAAATATAACAAACGAGAAACGACAAACACTAATCACATAACCAATATACGACAACCACTGAACAACAGCTTTCAGACTTTAATTAAAGTACAGGTGCATAAATATGCAACGGGTTTAAACGTTTCAACAGGCGCCAACCTTATGGCTAATTCGACCATGAACCAATTAAAACAAAAACAAGTAAATAAACATTGAACGGATAAGCTTGGGTTAAAATGGCATTAAAATAAAACAAAGTACAAGTAGGAGATTTACCTTCTGTATATGTTTCCCTACTTTATTGACAATTTACGTTTCAATAGTGTTTTCCCAGTGACGCACTATTATATCTGAAATATTATGTTGAGTTTTTAATTAATTAATATTTTAGTACGTTGAAACGAGACCGAATGACTAATATATTATAAGATAAATATCACCATTCGGCAATAAAAAGAGCATTGAACGAATGAAAAGAACAACTGAATTCAAGGACTAAAACACACTAATTACGAACAATATTACTAGTACTAAACCATCATAAATCTTATGATGTAAATATTCGTTTGGACATTTATTGTGTTATAGGAACACAGACAGCAACTTCGGAAATAGTTACAGGCCATTCTAACCGACATCATGGACAGGCACATGATAACAGAAACGGAATATCAGGTCATAGTTTTCAACAATTAGGAGGTTCTACCACATCTGCATGTATTATATGCATTTTTCACTCCAGAGGATATACATAATATGGAATTTTAGACTCTATACCATAATGAATATATTTGGTGTATTTACTGTCTTCCGATCGGTTAAGAGTTTTACTTTTATTTTTAATGTTTTCAATTTTTATGGCGACACGCCCACTCTGACGTTGTGTATTCATACGTTAACATGTGTGTACGTTGTTACTGTTAATATCAATAAAAATAAAAAGTTCTTTGATTCTTATTTTTGAAAAAAAAAATATTTATAATGAATGGCAATAATTTATTTTGATTTTATTGAACCATGAAATTAATTATTGCCATTTATTAAACATCACACTAAAGTATTTCTAACAAACCATAATACCTATATTGTATATAATGTCATCATATTTAACAATAAAAGGTCTGTTATACTGCTAAAAGTTTTGTTTGCATATTTCAAGCAAGGTGTTTAAACGATATATTGTATTTTATGATAAATTTAGTAGATAATATACTCTTCTAGATAATGGTGTTAATTCATAAATCTCAAATTCGGAGGTTTGCTTTGCTTTGAGACGTTTTATCTGTGAATAGTTTTTACCTCTTTTCATATAGAATATACAAGCATTTTATTTTTCATATGAAAAAAAATAACAAATAACTTGCTGTCCAGAAACGCACCAACGGCAGTTAAATACTGAAATACACGAATTTAAACATTCAATACGATGTGAGGACGGAAAATGTACAAAAAATTTAAATCCATTTTAATGTTTTTGGTTAACTTCTTCCTTGTTTTTCTAATGAGTAATTTATTTATTGCCTTTGCATCTCGCATATTACAGTAAAATTCTTGAATTTATTGTGTATTGTATTGGTTTCCATCTCAAATATCACAAACAACGTCTTATTACAGGCTTTACAATCGTGTGAGTTACAACCGAATCCTTAAAAGTGCAGAAACATTAGCCTGTTTTCCCGTAAATGCATATCAAAACAACTTTTTAAAATATTTTTAGTGAAAGGAAAGGCGAATACAAGTCAAGAATAGGACGTTAAATATTCAATGTACTTCTAGATAATCTAGTGAAACCATTGTGTCAATAGAGTTAAATATCTCCTGCAATAATAACATTTGTCAAATTGATTGTCAAATTCAGTATCAGATCAAATGTAAGAAAACATGAGTTCAATTGGTTTGTTCCAACATGGTAGAGTTCAATTGGTTCTTCAAACCATTATTTCATACTTTAAAGAAAATGATTATTAACTTTGAACATCTGGTAATACATGATAGTAATTGTTGGAATGATTCGGCAGTTAGACAAGATATGAAACTGTTACTGTTATTTTTGAACAGGGTTATTTATGAAAGTGGAAATCAATTCAATGCAGATACGTGAATTGTAAATAATTTTTAAGGGGACAAATAACAAAGCTTAAACTATGACAACTGTCAGCACTATATAAACCGTTTCTGAGAGTTAAACCGTTAAGCAGTTAGCTAAGTTATCCGTCATCCCTCCAATATGCAGTGTCCAGAATGTTGATTGTAAATAAAGGCAACAAAGGTGAACATCTGGTCAACAGTAAACCATTTAATTCTGATTGTTCTTTCACAGAATATGTGTGTTCTTTATAGTTCCTCAGCTGTGTCGAATTAAAATGCCTTTGATACTCTCGTCAGATGTGCGAATATGTTTGTTTATGATTAAGTATTAGGATGAAGAATTTGTGATTATTGTATTAAAATGATTATCTTGCTATTTTCCGTCTAGATTGAGTGATTTTGTGGAGTAATTTTTGCCACAAACTTGTTGCTTTGTATTGAAATATATTCAATGCAGGTTTTTTCCGTCGGTAAGAAAGCACAAGTGTCGTACTCGAAGTTAGTTCATGATATGCCTGACGTATGACATCTTCAGGAAATTTTCTTCTTAATAAAGCTTGTGAGTTGATGACCTTCATGATAATATTGTTGATATGTCAATTTCATGATACCGCTGATGAGAGTAGTACTCCAATAGGAATGTCTTTGACCGCATCAAGTTCATGTTAGTTCATATTATCATTATTATGAATTTCTATTTCGGTTTTTCTTTTCTATTTACCTATTCATAAACACTTATAGCGTGATGTAGCATTTAATTTCTTTGATGTATTTCACTCAACCGAAATTGTAACACAATAGGTTACACATCTACTAGGTTTATATGTAATATTAAAAAAAAAACACAATAAGACAAATATAAAGGCATCAGTAGTATACCCTATTTAATAGTCATAAATCGATTAAGCGAAAACAAATCCGGGTTACAAACCAAAACAGAGGGACCACATCAACTATAAGAGGAAAACAATGGAACAGAAACACTGACCTGCAAAAAGTAAAATCACATAAATACTGAACTCCGAGGAAAATTCAAAACGGAAAGTCCCTAATGAACTGGCAAAATCAAATGATAAAACACATCAAACGAATGGACAACAACTGTCATATTCCTGACAAAACAACGCCAATTTACATAGAAACGGTCTATTGGATAACAAACAATATTTGTAATAAAAGATATTCAGTGATCAAATAAAACCAAAGCAAACATTTCTATCCCAAAATATACACTAAGATAAAAATAAAAAAAAAAAACAAGATGCGATGCAGTTACCTTCATGTCATTTAAGGTTCTCCATAAATAATATTTAAATCCTGGAATCTATGATGGTTGTTTTCTTCCGTGTATTCCATGTAATACTATTTGGATTACACCATTTAAAT
Source organism: Mytilus galloprovincialis (assembly GCA_037788925.1). Taxonomy (NCBI): domain Eukaryota; kingdom Metazoa; phylum Mollusca; class Bivalvia; order Mytilida; family Mytilidae; genus Mytilus; species Mytilus galloprovincialis. The sequence goes on along the minus strand of CM075331.1, from coordinate 19,760,083 downwards.
GTACGTTGTGTTTGAATTGAAATAATTATTTTTATTAGCTTGAAGTCCAGTGACATTTATGTTTTATGGTATTCAGGGCCAAAAACATAATAATAAATCAATTTTTGGTTATCTGATCATTCAAAGGAACTACATTTGTAGACCTTTGCAAAAATACCCCTTGCTAAATGAACATATCATTTGACAAATGATAAAGAGGGCTGAACAAAACATACCCAGAATTGTCAAAAAATGTTATTAAAAAAAACACAATCAATTAATTTCAAAATTCGACAACATGAATCTTATTATTTGAATGTAGATGCCCCTAGAAATATTGTTCATCCAGTCTGCACAATTATTTTTCTAACAGCACGCACCAAAACAATTATACTCTGAAAAACGGTCTTCCCAAAATTGATTTCTAGATTTCTTGAAACAGTTCTCTACTTCGGTGTCAATGCAGTCCAATTATGGCATAATTTTTTAATAATGCAATAGTAAAATTAAAATTCCCTTCAATGAACTAAAAACAATCATATTCTATGGGTAATCTCAAATGCTTTATTTCAAGATGAAAGCGAATTAAATTACCTTGAATCGTCTTAACCTGTTTTATGGCAATTCAATTAAAAAAAAGTTATATCACAAACAAAATGAAATAAAGATTAGACGGATTACATATTCAATACTGACAAGGTTCCAAATCTTGATAAACATGGAATTGGCAGCAGTTCAACGTCTGGAAGATATGTTACAGATTAAAAAAATAGTTTCTAAGCATGCAGTTTGACAATAAAATATATTGATTTTATTTAATTGCTAAATGAAAAAACCTCATAATTAAAAAAACAAATCAATGTGTTGAAAATTTACAGTTGATTAAATGAAAAAATAAATCCTCTTTAGGTCATTTGTTGAAATAAGGTAAAACAATTTATACTGTCTACAAGAGAACGTAATTACATAAGTAGAATGCGTTTGCTTTTTACTTTGCACCGACCACATACACGGAGGATGCTGGTATATTGATTACAGATTCCAGTTTGTTTTATTTTAAACTACTATGAAAGGGATTAATAAGAGTACAATCGACTGATTCACAATCAAATTTGAAATTGAAACCATGATTATTTACTGTGATCAGCTGTGTTTTTCTTAGATTTCGCATTTGTTGCTAATGGTATCAAAATTAGGGCAGGTGAACACAATTTGAATTTCTGATTTACGGTGAATCACGGTATATAAAACAGCTAACTGATAACAAGGTTTTTTGATAGCAGTTCCTTAAATAGCGAATATAACATTATCATTCTGACTGGGATTGAGAGTTGGCACTCATACCACATATTCTTTTATCTATTTATAATAATCTCATTTTTTGGAGTTTTTAATATATTATATTAAATATAATCTTTTTTGCTGTGTTTTTACGTAAAAAGTCAAGGTTTTTCCTAACTTTCCTTTATATCTCTGAAATATAACATTAAATTGTTATTTTAGAAACCTACTCATAGTCAATTTAGAGAATAATAATAATTTTGATTTCCTAGTTTCTCTTCAGCACAAAAATATGTACAAAATGTAATACCAGTACTCGTTTACCAGCAATCTTATGAGATGTCTTTGATCAAAGCTCAGAGCTATAGACTAACAACAGAATATCTGGAAAAGGGTTGTAAACAATGCATTTCAAAATTTGAACTGGTAATGTCAAATACAGCCCAAAAATGAAAATACTGTGTAGATTATTGAGGGCAATATAATTATTTTTTTAACGAATTGCCAATACAACTTCGACTGATCATCGGAATTTTATGAGAGAATTTTTTTAAAATAAACAGGAAACGTTTTCACATCATTTCCAAATAATTTATACTCTTATTCAAAATATTCTTTCCTTTAAATGATTTAACAAACAGCTGTGTGCAGTGTTGATTTGAAAATTTTCATATTTGAATTAATTTCTATAAAATTTCTTTGAAAGCATATATTTCAAATCGGTCTTAGTGGAGACCTCTTTTAAAACAAATTAGAATATATGTTCCAATGGGAGATAACTCATAAACTTATTAGATATTTTGTAATGAACTTCGCTGCCTTGGACTCATTTATGAGATGAAATATTAATGACCATTAATTTCTTTATTTTCAGAACCTGTCTCAAATTGATTTCTTGCTGCCTTGTGTAAAGTGAATCTATAAAGAAAGGTATTGGTCACGTTAACGAACAAATCGTGTATAATTATTGTATTGTTTTAGTTTTCCCCAAAAGGCTTATTTAAGTGCAACAAAGGTTAAGTACTTAATAATTGATTTTTTTCCTTTTATGTTAAATTAAAGCTATTAAAGCTATTTGCAGTTGGAAAAATACTTAAATGTATTTTGAAAAATGTAAATATAGTAACCTGGATTATTAAAATGTCATTAAACTATTTGCTGAAAGCAATGTCGTACATAGGGATGTTTTATAAAGTTCCTGTCTAGACTGCTGGTGTTAACTTTAAAGCATGATGCAAAAGGTTCGTTGTCTGACGCTGATTAGCTCACTAAACCACACTTCTTAGAGGGTCGAAATATAAAGGCAACAGTAGTATACCGCTGTTCTAAATTCATAAATCGATTGAGAAAAAAAAACAAATCCGGGTTACAAACTAAAACTGAAGGAAACGCATCAAATATAAGAGAACTACGACACAACAGAAACACAACATTAAAATATAACACACACCCAGAAACTAACTATAATATAACAATGGCCATTTTCCTGACTTGGCACAGGACATTTTAAAAAATGGTGGGTTGAACCCGGTTGTTAAGATGACAACATTATATGGCAGGACTACAATACAAATAAATGGGAGAAAGTGACTTGTTTTAATAAAAACAATATCTAACGTTTAACTCTGCAGAACAAATTCACAGTAGCAGTTAAGTTTTCTCTCTTCCTGCAAATAAATGATTTTTGTTAAAATAGTTCAAAATGAACTTGAATATTGGTTTTGCATTATTTGTAACACACTCTAAATTCTTCCATAAGGTACAATTCATCATTGTCTAACTAATTCCCTCTAGGGACAAAGCATAACACAGGAAACATCTTGTGTAAAATAGTCATTCGCGCGCAATCAATTATATGCACTTTAATTCATTTACATAAGTGAAAATAAATGCATTACTGCAATAGTTAAAGGCATCTGCAACAACGATTGTATATCATCTCTTACTTGCAGTAATTCTATATATATTATCTGTAACAAAATCATAGCTGATATATATTATTTCTCTTGTATAGTACATTGTTAGAGGATCTATACTCATCGAACGATTACTTCATTCGATATTTGAAATTGGTTATAGAAGCCAACTTTTGAGATTGTGTTTCTTTGTATAATGATTTCTTGATATTGTTTATAATAAAGCAGTCAAATTATTTTGTATTTATTTATGTTTTAGATTTTTCTGCAGTATAAGTTTCTATATGAAAAGTAACCTTGAAAATATTCTATTATTATTTTAACTTATTCTTAATAATACTTATTTTTAAATATATCAAACTTAGTATTTCGATCAAGATTTCGTAGTTTACTGAACATGAAAATGGAATAGTGTGATCTTGAATTCGTTCTGAGGACACGGAATATGTGTTCTGAGGACACATATTTTTGATAACATTAATGCACACTGACGAAATGAGGTCCAGTAGATAATTAACAATGAACGATAGTTGTTAATTTTTGTGTCTCTTGTAGATGATTGTCTCACTGGCAATCATACCGCATCTTCCATTTTATAATTTGATAGATAAATAAAAATCCTAGTATGATACTTGAACGCCGTGACCTCATCCGAATTTAACAGCTGTAATACATGTAGCTGTAAACGGGTCTTTAATGAAAGCTTAAGACGTAAACATTTTAATGGAATGTTTTATAATTTTTTACATACTTCATGATAATGAACTACCGATTTGGAGAGTAACATGCATGTTTTAAAGTTATGATGCCAGTTTTGGTTAACAACGATTGATTATAATTCTTAATGAGCAGTTAATTTGATAACGATTTTGCTTTCCAAGAAAATTCACTGTAATTGACACAAAATTGCGAGAAATCAACTGCTGAGACGCATTGAAATAAGAAGATGAACGATGTGTGAAGGAACAACACTCTTTATCTTTCCATTTGAAGTATAACATTAGTCATGACATTTTTTTTAGTTTTGTTCAATCGTTCTATTGTTTGTTTAACAGCTCAGTTCCAGGAATTAAACATTTCCTGATGTTTGTTTAATGGAAATGGCCTGTATCATTTTATTTCAGATTTTAAAACAGACTTCAAAAAATATTATCGATTTCATTCCATCATTGCATTAAATATTGAAAGAAATCTAAAGATGACGCTGATCATTTGTTTATCCGAAATTGTCTCACATTGTCAAGTTGATGTGGCATATTTCAGTTAAATCCCAGGAATCAAAACACATTTAATATTTGAAAGCATAACAAAAGAGGCCAACATTGTAAGTCAAAATTTTATAAGGTTATATATGTCTCGAGTACTAAGACAATCTGTAGCGTAGTATATTTAGAGTCGAAAGCCTTTCAAGCAACTGCATGTTCCATATGCATGTAAATCATCAATCACTCGATGTTATGTTGGTGTGTTGATTGATAGATGAAAAATAAATCCCAGTCAAGGTCATATCTGAAATCAAACTAATGTACACCGTAAAATTAATTTTCGTAAGCGATTTATTCACTATTCACACGACTATCGCAAGGATGAAACAATAATCGCGTATATTTCGCTGCAATCTTTTCAACTGGATCTTCTCTTTAACAAGACACAGAGCGCGCTTGTGTTTTATCATGTATTCCTTGGTAGAGGATAAATGCTTACACCAGGAAACTTTTGAAACAGGATATCACGTGGTGAAGTTGAAGACATCCCTTACAGTGTTTTACGGACGCCAACAAGTGTTGGGTTATCGATATGGGGTAATTTAGTGACGGATATGTTCAAAGGGTCGTAATCACAATACATTGTTCTCTATCTTGATTTTAACATCACCAAATGATTTGAAGTTTCCACGAGTCTCACTATTGAATCAGAATTTGCTTTTTTTTTTTCTTGTCCCCAGTTTCTGGGTTGGTTCGAGTTACTTTATCATTAGTTGTGTTTCTTTATTTTATACTGCAGATGAGTGTAACTATTTGGTTTGTCCGTTTAACAACTGACCACACCATATTATAGAGGAGGAAAGATAAGGTCATACACACAAAAAACAATAACAAACACTTCGCCTTAGTATGCCTCTTCAGTTTCAAGCCGTTAGTTTAATAACGATACTGTATCCCTTGTTGTAAACATATATGTGTTCCTCCTAAAAGAACGTCCTATTGCAATTTTTATATAAACATTACACTCATATCTGTTTCTACTGTTATTCTGTTGGAAAACTTATTTCATTAAATTTCTTCCATTTGGAACTGATGTTACAAAGGAACTTCTATTGCATGACATTATGTTACATTTATTCCTAGAAGAACAATGTTGATAGATATAAAGTTTTAATACTCAATTTTACTATTGTCACGACCAGGAAGCAACATGAACAAAAATGTAGATGAAAAACGAGATAATTATAGGTCATTGTACGCTATAATAGGTGTATTGACCATTACGACACGAATGACCCAAATTGATGAAAATAACATTATTCTGAAAAAAAGGTCATTAAGAACAATCATAGACCAGATATGTTACACACCAATAAACACCTTACAAAATTTAACCTAATTTCTATTAGTAAACTGGGAAATCACAAATAACAAATAAACGAAGGGCATGGGTACCACTATTTGTGATTGACATTATGAGGTAGGGATATCATACTCATTTTCATGGACCAAGTAATGTCTTCTATCACCAACGAAGTATAGAATATTTAAGAATATTCAAACCAGATTAAGATGAATACTGGCTGATGTTAAAGTATACTAATAATTATCAAAGTATTCTTTCAGTTTAGTTTCTTCGTTTTCCTTCTCTCCTGTGTTGTTAATATGTTTCTTACGCTGAATCCAAACCTTTACGTTTTCTCAAAGGTATCAGTAGTATTTGTCTTCAACTTCATTTTGAAATCGGCTCTCCATAGACAAAAGTTGCAGTGCTCCTTGAACATCTGAGTATTAACCAAGTTGATACCTTCATGTTGTTGTTTTGATCTGGTAGATGGTTTTGCTACCATTACAAAGAGTGTCTAGTGTATTACTTGGGAGATAGCAACTGTACACAAGTCGATACCTAGACACACTCTGTAAGTGGCTCAAATGATAACAACCTTCAACGTGATGCATACACTAGATTTTCACTCAATTAAAACTGTAATGGAATCTGATCCCTGGGTTGATGACATGAATTGTAATTTTCAATAACATTATGTAAACTGAATCCAATAATAATTGCATCAATGTCTCTCCTTTTTACTGATAAACTCAGCAAGCGATGCATTAGTAGTATAGCGTATTCATTTCAACGTTTGGAACTTTTAACAGCTCGAACAGAGATCCATTTGAATTATATGTGACCATCAAACAAATTGTACCAGATTTAGATCTAAGTATAATGTACAAAAAATGTACGCTGTAGACATTTTGCATACTTTTTCGTTCAGTGGAATCATTCTATTAAAATCGTTTTGTGGCATTTTAAAACTCAACTTACTAAAAGGCGTTTGTGTTTTCAACACCACCCCAGTTCAAAACTGAATAATTAACACTAAGAAAATGTGAGTAACATTTAAATGCAAGATTTTCGTTTATATCATATGTTTCAGTCAAACAATAAAGTGGATTTAAAAGCGATAGGGATTGAACTTGGTTTGTAATGTCTACTTTTGACATATAATTTCACATTAGTCTTTCAAGACCTCGTTGCACATTCTACTTAAAACATAACATAAAATCCTTTTTGGAATACCCTTTATCTCATTGCTTTCATTGATAAATCTAACTCAAGTTTGGATTTATACGTAGACAAAAGGGCGTTATGTCCTCTCTCCAATTTCCTTGCTGAATCCCTGCACGATTGGATTTTGTATTAAACACAAGCGATGTCCTTATAAATTCATTTTTGCAGTTACGTATCCGTGAAATAAGAATTCTTTGCAGACGCATTCAGAATTTTTTCATAAAGTGCACATCAACACTGAAATGGTAATTTCCAGTGGGTAGCATATGTATAATCTTAATTTTAGAACATATCAAGGTTTAGGGGAAAATACAGAAACCTTTTATAGATATATGTATGTGTAACGTATTCATTACAAAACATATAAAGCATTAAAAGTTTACCAATAAATTAGAAAAAAAAATAACTTATCCAACAGGATATAGGTACACAAAGGTACTATATTTACCCTTATCTGAAACAATAGTGTAAAATCATAACATGTAGGTATAGCGTAACTGAACAACGTGAGCACACGATTTTAAACAATTTAATTAATAAGTCAAGGTACCAGCATTAATTGAATGGATTTTATGTAAACTATTTACTCGGATTGTATTCACCATATGTTTGTGATCCTCGTTGTGGTAGTAAATGTGTGTGTAGGGAGGTCTGTTATACTTAATCACCACTACATAAAGCAACGTATCATATTTCTCCTACATAAACTAGTTTTGAATGTTTTTCACTCGTTTTCTGTTAACCTATTAGTTCTTTATGTGTCACTCAATGCTGTAGTTTTAACCATTAAATTGGTTTATTCCTACTTAAAATAAAATCAATTTAGAACAACAGATTATACTGAAGTTGGTATCTAGCACGATCAAATTGTAAATTGATAACATCAAAGTAATAAACTCATTGTAAAATGGTCGTGTTAAGAATAAATAATATTAAACTATATAAACAAAAAATACTAAAATTTACAAATAATTCAAAAAGACTAAAACCAGATTGCTAATGACGTTTTACGTTAAATAAACGTTAAGATGGACTAATTGATGTTTTACCGTAGGACCACTATGATATTTAGATATGTTTCAATTGGACTTTGAAATACATGGTAACAGTCTACCGGATTACATATCACGCTACCAAAACACATTATGCTGTGGTTTCGAGCAAGCCAGTCTTCGATTTTAATCTTGAATGCAGCGTGTTTCGTTGATGAGCAGCGAAGACCAATTTTGCAGTGTTTGGTTTGACTTGGTCAGTGATCAGACCTCCCGAACTCAGGCGAGCGCGTGTATATGAGATCATCAAGGCGGTGCAATAATTCTGAATCTCCTTTTAAAATAAAAAAAAAAAATTCAAAAACAGATAGAATATAGTATGCTTGGTTTTTTTTTTTATTGATTTACATGCTACATGTATGTTATATTTCCCCTTCTCTGTATTTTTTTAAACTTTCATTGTACTCATTCGACCTATGTTTTCTAATGGTCTCATACATATTGGCACTAATTCTTTGTTTTGCTAGATTTGCTCCTTCTAAATGAAACCTATATTTGGGATTTTTTCTTATCTTATTTAGACTAATGTATTTCGATTTTTGTTTTTCTTTTGTAATAACATTTTTATCACAATTGAATTTTACCAATTGTTTGTGACCGCCAAGGTTGCAACAAAGTTATCATGTTAGCACTTTACTATTTGCTTTAGATCCTATGCAAACATGTTGGAATCTTCATACAGTCCAATTATCTCTCTTATAGAGTTAATTCTACCACAGAGGCGTATAGGATTATTTAATTCGTTACAGCTTATGAAAAGGCAGTAATCAATTTACCTTTTTGTACTTTAAACATAATATTTTTATTTCCTTTTTGCTTTAATTCGGTTGTTTTCGTTCAGATTTAAACCGTGTGTGAGAAAGGATTATTAATTTGATTTGAGTTTGCATGCAACCGAAATGAAAGAACAAAATTGGTCATTCAATTTGGATGATGGTCTGGGTGGGGTTCTTCAATTCTGTATTCTAATAGGTAAGAAGATGTGGTATGAATGCTAATGAGACAACTCTACATCCAAGTCAGAATTTGTAAAAAGTAAACCTTCATAGGTCAAATTATGGCCTTAACACAGCGACTTGGCTGACAGTGAACATAAAGCTTACGCAAAAAAAGACAAGTGTAAAACCATCCAAACAGGAGAACCAATGGTTTAATCTTTATAAAAAACAGAAACGAGAAATACTTATCAACCATATTAAGAAACGACAACCACTGAACATCAGGTTCCTGATAATCTAATGCAGCGGGTTTAAATGTTTTACCAGTATCATTGTTTAGCCATTTTCTTTATACTTTTTAAATTTTACATATTTCCTTTACTTTTTCACTTCTTTATGTATATTCATTTTTCTCTAATATAAGTCTACTCATTTGTATTCTGTTAACCTCACTCAGATCCTCATACCATGAAATCTAGATGTTAATACTTTTAGATACATATTTGCTGATACAATTTTTCGTCATACAATATACATAGTACAGTTAGTCTCGACTGTGTAAACATGGTAAAGCGGAACTACGACGTGTTGTTTTCGGCGTCGGTGGTTTAAACTAATGAAGACGTTTTTGATAAATAACACAAGTAACGCTAATATCTGTGTTAACAGTTTATTTCTCCCACAAGTTACGATGGATTTTGATAACGTCATGAAGTTCTAAATGGTTATATTCTGTAAATTCCAAGTAATCAGCTATGTTTTAATGCATACCGGTTATATGGTAATTTACAAGAGTAATGTTAAACCTCCAGATTTACCCATAATCCTTGAATGAATTAGTTGTGCAATGGACTCAGAATTAAAACCCCATTAGCATGTTTTAATGCAGATTGTTAAACGTATAAATCAAAGAGGCAGAAGTATTATGTACTCTTCGAATGATGCTTAGCTAACAGACACATCCATATATCTATGTTATACGTATAAATATATATAAATATGACTTAAACGCATGCTAAGTATAATTTAAGACTGACATAACTAGCGGAAATGCGAGATATTCCATCTACGTGCCACCATAAATCATGTACTGAGTTACAACCCTAGATAAAGCTGACTACTAAATCTTAAATACAAGGGGAAATATCGATATTTATATATACAAGAGAACAACCAACCAGCAAATTTGATACATACTGGGATCGTCTAGAATTTGATAAAGGATAAGTATTAAAGAACAAGATAATATAAGTACTATTTGCATGTATGCCTTTATTATACAGATTATTGAAAACACAAAAACAATCGTTTTATATTCCGAGACTATTATTTGAGATATGTTCCTTGAAAAATGTATTTGTCTGAAAAAATAGTTATATAGGTATTTCTCTAGCAGTTTTGACAACCACAACATTTATGTTGGTAACAATACTGAATCATTTACCTTTAGCTTGTTTGTCATTGGCAATCGATAATAATGATTTTAGCTCACTCAGTATTAAACAGGCCTTCCAGTGGGGATTAAAATAGAATAAAATAGTAAAGTTCATGCATGTGCATGAGAGAGAAAAAAGAAAGTTTTTAAAAGTATTCAACATTTGAATCAACAAACAAGGGTTAGTCCACTGCTAGTTATTCGTATTATTTGATTAAGTCGTTAATAGTTATCAAAAGTACCAGGATTATAATTTTATACGCCAGACGCGCTAAATCTTTGGAGACCCTGCAGTTTAAATGTCTATAACAAGTACGATGTGATAAATGGGCGTAACAGACGACCATTTACCTAATCTAACTAAGTCAATTGATAATCTGGGCGCACCAAGTAATGGTCTCGTCCACGAAAACGATTCTAATTATAAATGAACTGGTTACAAAATTTCGAATGTTTCTACTCTTATACCCCAAGATTTAATTTCCTTAGCTGTATTTTGGCAAAACCTTTCGGACATTTGGGTCCTAGATGTTCTACAACTTCGAAAGTTAAGCTTAAGCTATCATAACTTTTACGATTTTGTAGACGAAAATCGCGTTTGCCGTACATATTCTTAACCTGGTGTATATGACGAATTTATCATAGTATGCCTTTAACAGAGTGGTTTAATGCAATCGTTTTTATGACGAAAATTCACAACATCTGTTTAAGAAAGAAAAAAATATAATCCCTGTATCATTACATGCATCTAAAGCAAAGTCAGAGTTCAATATTTTGAATTCATATAAGGGTTTAAGTAAAGAATCCGTATAATCCAATAAACGTTTAAATCTTAATAATTTTCTATTCTCCATTGAAAACTTTTCAAGTTTGTCGGCGACAATTTATTATTTGTTCGATCTATAAAGATGTCTCTTTGTGAAGATCATTAAATCTATTATGGACATTGTAATCGGATTTCATGACAATTTTAGCAAATAAAGAAGCCATTTCGATGTTGCAGACACTTCCGGTCTGCGTTGATTCATTCATTTCTGGCATGATGTATAAACAATTCATTTGGAATACGTAATGAAGGAATTAATGTGGAATGTTTGGTTGAAGCAAAATAAATAAGTAAAAAAGTGTCGTTACTAGTACTTTAAAAATTATTAGAAAAACAATATGAAATCCATCATGAAGGTGTTCTTTTTATTGTTGTTATTGTTGTTATTGTTGTTATTACTATAATAAATGACACTACCAAATCGTTGACTTCTTTCATAACACTTAACCATGCTAAATTTTAAGCTATGATTAGAGAATGTTTCGAGATTTGTATAGTATAAAAGGTTCACAAAGACAGTTATATGAGACCATGAATTACAAAAGAAAAATCAATCTTGTTTACGTTTTGGAAGGTTTCTCCTTACCTTGAAAGATAATGTTGATGTTTAATTCTAAAACGTCTGAATTTATGTATAAAATTTTACAAGTTACTTTTAAAACAGACTGTAATTTGTGCATTGTGCTGATATGGATAAGTAAACAAATAGATTATTATTTTACCTAAGCTTGGGAATTCCAAAGGAGAGTTTTCTGTCCCAAAGTTTTCATATGCCTAGACTCTGTATATTGTTTTCAAATAATAATTCCTCATTTCATTGTCTTTTTTGCATAAATCAAAATATTTTGTAAGAAACGAATGATTACATTTTGTCAAGATCAACTCATTTCGAAAGTTTTATGTAAAAAAAGGAATTAGTTGTAAGATGCAGGGGTAAAATGATTATTTTGCCATGTACTGCCGACAAGTCAAAATGTATGTTAAAATGAATTTTCCATTACAAGTGCATTAAATCAAAAGACAAAAAATGATAAACTTTATACTAAGTAATTATCACACGAAAAAAGAAAACCAATCGAATGCCATATGGAAAGGTTAAGATCATATTGTTGGTTTTTTTTTTCTATTTCAGTTGTGGAACATAACGACATAAATTTAAGCACAGTTGCCTGAAATAGAAAATTGATCCTCATAGATTTTTTATTGTTTTGTTTCTGGTGATCTCATCACGAGGACAACAATTGACTTTGACATTTGTTTTATGTCGTTGCTATTAGATTTAATCAATGGCGGATTTTCTATTCAATATTTACAGTATTTGCAGTTTATTAATTTTGACATTTCTATAGTTATGCTTGTGTGCTTTTAATGTGGTTGTTCAAGTACAAATCAGAACTACAAATATGCAATCTATAATGGGAACGGCATCAGTTTTGCCTGGTATAGCATGCTACATTTAGAATTCCGCTAACAATTTTAAGAATTGCTGTTTTATTAGTTTAAAGTCCAAACTTAGGATTGTTACTAAAGAAAGCATTTGAATTCGAAAATAAAATTTGAAAATTTACATTTGAACGAACAATCGGTAAATGCATACAATTTTAATAATGTGATAGATTAAAGAGGAGTACTGGGCATTATAGAAACATCACCAGCCCAGTAGTCAGCACCTCGGTGTTGACATGAATATCAATGATATGGTATTTTTTTTTTTTTTTTTATAAATTTCCAGTTACAAAACTTTGAATTTTTATAAATACTAAGGATTTTCTTATCCCAGGAATAGATTACCTTAGCTGTATTTGGTAAAACTTTTGTGGAATATTAGGTCCTTAATGCTCTTTTACTTTTTATTTGTTTGGCTTTATAACTATTTTGATCTGAGCGTCACTGATGAGTCTTTTGTAGACGAAACGCTCGTCTGGCGTATTAAATTATAATCCTGGTACCTTTGGTAGCTATTTACGTATAAAGGATTTTGTAGTAGATGACTAGTTTAAAATGTTCAAAAATTCTCTTTCTTTACTAAAACATTTTACTCTGCTATATAGATAGGTATCTATAGTATATATCAGAATAAAATGTAGATTAAAGATTAAAGTAGTAATGAATCTACAACCTAGTTTCCTTTTGACATCGCTTTTCCTTTATCCTTAAAAAAAAAAAAGAACGATTTTTCCCTTGAAATTAAACTTGCATTTTGATGAGCTGAAAAGTTGAATATCAATTCATATCAATTCATGTCTCATTTGATCGTAAATCATTGGTATGGCAAAACATTAAGGAATCTTATTAGATTTAGGGAGAGAAAAGTAGGTTAGCCAAGAAAAAGTCGAAGTTTTATCTGAAAAGTAGGTAGTTTAGCATGTCATGGCAAAACAAAGTCGAACTCTGGTAAACTTCATCTGAATAGTATGTAGTTCTGCATGTCAAGACGGTCATGGTATCCATGACGATGATGCTGTAGAGACATGCTTGATAACAATCAAATTAAGATAATCTGGTTTTATCATGCGTGACAGAATCTTTAAACTTTTATAAAAAAAAAAGGGTACATTTCTATCAACAAAAGACATAGGTTTTTATAACATAGAAAATACCAAAATTACCAGACACCGAGTAAAATACAAAACAGCAAGTCCATAATCAAATGACAAAATTAAACGCTCAAACACATCAAACGAATGGATAACAACTGTCATATTCCTGAAAAATGACTGTTCAATAATTAGTGCAAACATTTTTTTAAAATGAAATTAAATACATTATATGCAATATAATATCAATTCACATTGTGTCAAATAGGATTAAAAAAAAAACAAGCAACAAGTGCTTATATTAATCTGTCTCCTTGTTCATTTATTGATATTATTCTTAAAAATCATGAGAAATGTACCCCACTTTAACAATGATTGATATTTGATAACGGAGGAGTAAGAAGAAGAAGGGACAATCAGTTCGTATTTAATAGAAAGATAAGTTGGGACAGTTAAGATTATTGTTTTGAGTATCATAAGAAGTTCAAGTACAACCACGTGACAAAGAGATAGTTGATGGCTTACATTTCAATGTTGTTAAGAGCCAATCCGCCAGAAAACCATGCAATATTCAGAAAATCGTCCAAATCGACAATCATAACTTGACAAATTTTTATATATCATCTCAATCCTTGACATAAAATAAAAAAAATTGGCTACTTAATTTTCGCCAGAATTGTATCTGTTTTTAGTAACAGCCTCATTTGCATAATTATGTAAATTCATTAGAAAACCAAGGAAAAATCCAACATTTAATGCCTTTTAAGAACTACCCAGAAGCATATTAAATGGGGGAGTTGAGTTTTTAGAGTAATGTCAGTTGGAACCCATTCATTTTACCATGTTCTGGTCAATACAATTGAAAATTTAAACTATTTGGCACATTGCCAGGAGCACGGACGCAAAGGCTGGATTTTTCATACATGAATTTACATGACTTTTACTTGCTTCTAACTTGCAAGACCCATTCCGTATATGTTTACAACTTATATTAGTTTTAATTATGGTGTATTTTTTATAATAGATTAAAATATTAAGCTTGGCAAATGACTAATACATGTTAATTTTTGCCTTGGAAGAATGGTGATTTTAGTCCCGAATTGGCACATTTTGATTTTGATTTTAATTTAATTCTAAATACAATTGTAATAAAATAGCTAATAAAATCATTTAAAAAAGTAAAATAGATATGTCTAAAAATTTAAATAAGACGTTTTTGTACTGCAAGTGCAAAAATCAATAAATATTGGCTGAAACCAGGGAGTACATCTTTTATGCTCTTCCATTGACTTATCTCCCTTGGGCAACATGTCAGCTCCCAGTGATGGACTTAGCAGACAAAGTTTACAGCGAAGTTTGCAACTTTAATAATCTAGGAGGAGTATTTGGGCTATCCCAGCATTATGCATCTTCATATTACAAACTATTTAAGATATCTGAATGCACTAAAGACCAAATTAGCATTTCCCAAAAGAATAGTTACTGCCAATGCAAGAATCTGCCAATCATGACAATAAATTACCAGACAATAATCATAACTTAGTGAAAAAACATGATGAAAACTATGGTGTAGAATTTCCAACAGGAGTCCTTGTTTTATATAAGACGAGGAGTGGTTTATTTTCCTATGGTTGTTATATCATCTCGTCTTAGACATGTTAGAATATGCTTGAAGTACAGGGACTTTTATGGAATTCATTGACATCATAGTCAAGCAAGATGTCAACATCCCGTCCAACGTCTTCCAGCAAAGCCAATTTGAAAGCTGACCAAGGATCTTCATCATTTCGTGACAGGGTGTATACAGGACGAGTCATTCCACTAGGATCAGGTACATTTTACAACTCTTAACAATCAATTTTCATTAGTTCCTTATACATGTATAAAGGCCGTTTAAGGGGGTTTCATTGGGGGGGGGTTCTGATCCCGGAACACCGCTTATTGTTTTGTTAGATTCCAGTATCCCAGCTATACTATGCACCTAAGCAATTCTCATTTTTTATAATTTCCCTTGTCCCGCTAGACCTTAATTCCTGTTTTCACGGCACAATAATTTGACTTTCCCCAGTCACGCTTACGAAAAATTGGCAATCCCGCATCACGCTTAGACCCTAATGAGACCCACTATATAGTCAATCTGAAATTAGGGGACCAACATTTGATACAATAGCCAGATGAAAAAAAGAACGGAGGGAGTTGAAGTTGAAAGGGCATGTGAATATTCTTTTACACCTGACCTGTTTCTAGGACATCTTATCTATTGCCTATAGCCAAGTGCAAACAAATAATATACTGTAAATTGAGAAATTATTGTAATGTTTTTATTATTGCTAGAATGTGAAAGGGTAATCATGTAAAACATTTTTTTTTTGTAATTGCAATTTAATTAAAACTCACATTTTGAGTATTTTTTATATGAATCAAACAGGATATTTCTGAATATCGCAAAATTTAAATCACATTTCAGTCTTGAATTATAAAACCGCATTAATAAACCCATGCAACAGTTATATATTAAATGTATATGGCATGAGTCTTGGGACCTTTTAATTACCAAAAAGAAAGGGGGAGGATTAGAATGGTCAAAATATCCTTGTCAGCTAAGGACAGAATTTAAATTGTTAAGCTATTAACCAGGGTACAATATACATCATGTACATGTATATTAATTTTTTGCTTAAAAAACAATTTATAGACCATAAGCCCGATAAGCATGATAGTAATCAAAATTTATTTCAACATGTTCAACATTAAGCAGGACAATATGTTTTTATTCTCTTACCCTTAGTTTAATTTTAAGTTTTTAATGGAAGTTGTACATGTTCAGGTCTTTGTTTATTAAGAAAGCTTCTACCTGGTGGTAAAGCCTCATTCCAAAACATGTTTTACATACAACATACTGTACATGAAACACTAGGTAACTTTATCTAAAGAATAATCTTGTTTAATGATCTATTATACAATGTCAATGAATGTAGGCCATGGCGACTAAAAAATCAAAAGGCATTGCAAACTTTTATAAAGTTCAATTTTGGGACCTTACATGTACATTGATGTACATGTATGTATAAATGTATGAATTATAATTATAGAGCCCTTTTTAAAAGAAACAAAAAAACATGCACAGTGATGCTACACTACCCTACAATTCCTGTGATACAAAATTGAAGAATTATTTTATAGTTTAACACTTTTCATTTGTAGGACTATTGTCATGATAATAGATGCAGGCAATGCTGATGGTTTTTGTGAATGTGACAATAAATAGCCAGGTCAAACTAAATACATGTAAAGAACAAGATACTGGTAAGATATTATTAACTTATATATTAATTTTTAAAACTGTTTGGAAAATATGGTTATCATGACATACAAAGTATATACGTCATCACCTTTATCTATACTATTAAACGAGAAGACCTCATTTTGGGTGTCGCTTCTCTTCTTTCCACAATAAATTAATCAACACACCTCTGTGTCCTATAGGTACAGTGCATAGTGCCATTTGTCATCCATTCATATGATTATTCAGATTGAGTTATTTTTGGAGAAAAACGAGAAAAAAGGCATCCGGATATTGTCCCGTCATTGGACGAAATTTTAAGTCAGATTAGACTTCCGGTTTGCGTTTAACTGTATACTTTGAACATACATCATTGTACATATACAAAGAATAAAGTGTATTTTCAGAATTCTATCTGCTATCATTTTCAAGTTTACTATCCACGGCAGTCACAGAGTTTAATAAAAAGATAGGGTCTGTATACTATATCAATGACCACTATGAATCGATTAGTAAACTTAGAATTGAAAGTAAATACACTATATTTATATAGTAATGAATGTTCATAATATACAGATAAGCGCTAAAAATATTCATGTGAACTTTTGATACCTTTTCTGAAATTCTCCAGTCATTAAATCTTTTACAAAATTCATTGATTACAAAAAATAAGAAGATGTGGTATGATTGCCATGTTGAGACAACTCTCCACAAGAGACCAATATGACACAGATATTAACAACTGTAGGTTACCGTACGACCTTCAACAACGAGCAAAGCCCATACCGTATACTCAGCTTTAAAAGGCCCCGAACTGACAATGTAAAACCATTCAAACCAGAAAACTAGCGGCCTTATTTATGTACAAAAAAATGAACGAAAAACAAATATGTAACACATAAACAAACAACAACCACTGAATTACTGACAGGCTCCTTACTTGAATGTTCATAACATACTAAATGTATGTTCATATTGAAATTGATAGAAAACCAAAAATGGGAATATTGGAAATAAAGGAGGAGGGATAAAAAAAAAGCATTTTCCTGTCCCCAATAACCTATGACTTATGATACTTTTGCTGAAATTCTCCAGTCATTCAATATTTTACAAAATTCTTCCAACAACACTTTACATACTTTAAACTACGCTCTGAATGCCCGCGATTTCGCGGGTGTGTTCTAGTAATAATTATACATCAGTTTTATTGAACATGTCTTTGTTATCTTGGTTTTCCCATTGAAAAATCACTTTTATACTAATTCAATTTGTAGTAGGAATACATGTAGTACATTCGTACATATGTAGGGCGGCTCCTATGTTTTGCATTCAACAACTATTACATTTTCAAGATGGCAACCAAGGATGGCAAAAAAAAAAGTTGTCATCTTTATTTCCTGTCAGTGGTAAACATGTAAATGAAAAATATGAAAAAAAGTGGTATGATTGCCAATTAGAATAAATGACATACAACTTATATGTAAGCTATATGTCTTCATATGCCATATGGCCTTTAACAATGCCCAAGACCAATACTGCATATCTATTCAGCCATAGAAGGCCAAAAAAATAGAAAATGAAAAAATATGAAAACTAACAGCCTGATCTATATATGTACATGTATGTTTTGTGATTTTCAGATCTAGACTCACAGCTAACTGAACTTTTACAGCAGTCAACATCAGATTGGAAGACTGATAATGCTTCTGACCGAAACAATTTCAACCAACCAAACAAGTAACAGAAACTTCGCATCTTTAAAACACTACTTACATCTTCCATGGGATGATGTTCCAAAAAAAAACAGTTCATCATTTAATAATGAAGATTTTTATGTTATGGATTTTCTTTTACAAGAAAGTTAATGTACACTTGTTTTTATAGTAAAACCTTGCTGTTCAAGTATCAAAAAAACATTTAACTTCATTGAAATTTGAAGATTCATATGACTTGCTTTAATTTTGTTATTTCTCAGGATGTCATGTAGAGGTACAGTCATGACAGTAATCTAAACAGCTATTCAATTTCATTCAAAATTCTTTGAAAATTTGGCACTAGTAAATATAAACTGAAGTAATTTGTTTTTCGTTTAGTTATGGGATTTTTATGGCCAGTAACAAAGTAGTCGGTGCCTTAAGTTTTACCCTTGTACTAAAATTCAGATTTTCCGTAATTCCATAATTCAGTCATTCCGAAACAAACCATTATACGGTGTTTTTTTCAAAACGCCATAGATATTGGCCTGATTTTTGGTATGTAAGTTGACTATGATGAGTTACAGATCAAGTATAAGTTTTGTTCCACTCCCCTAATTTCTTTTGAAATTACCCGCTATGGACTTTGATAAATTGTTGAAAATCACAGTTATATGCACTTTTTTCCTAAACGCTTTCAGATATTGGGCTCATTTTTGGTATGTGAGTTACAGATCAAGTTTAAGTTTCGTCATGCTACCCTAATATTTGCTGTAATTTCGGGCTTTGGACTTTGAAAAATTTTGGAAAATCAAAGTATAGGGACCTTTCTTCTATTAAAATGCTTTCAGATATTGGGCTGATTTTTGGTATGTGAGCTAACCATGATGAGTTACATATCAAGTTTAAGTTTCGTTCCGCTGTGTAATTTTTTCCAGAATTAAGGGTTTTAAACTTTGAAAATTGTTCAAAAATCACATTTATATGGACATTTTTCTATATGCCTCCAGATTTAGAGCTGACTTTTTATATGTGAGACAACCATCATGTTTGTATCCACATGTGTTATTGAAATTGCAGATTTTCAAATTTTTGAGACGTAGCCTTTCGTGTTGCTTTGACACGTCTAGTTTAAGATACATTTATGATTATCATTTTTGTATTGACTACATTACAGTAGATGCATTTATGATTTTCATGTTTTTATTGACCACATTGCAGCAACATAGATATATAGGTACCTGGCAAATATTACCTTGTTAGCATACTAGGCTCAAAGGGCCATAAAAAAGTCCATCTCTTAGTGTCTGTTAAAATCATCTCTATATTGCAACTGTTTACATTTTTCTCTTTTAAACCATTATTTTAAAAACTTTAGAAGAAGTATCATACATATATGTATATATATATATATATATTGTAAAAACTATCAAAATGTCAAGATCTTTTACTACCCAAAATTTTTCTGAAAAATTGGGACGTAACATCTATGATCTATTGTCCCTGAAGTGTGTAAATTTACAAATTTTCAGAGTTTTCTGCTAATATCTGACAGCTATATCAATATGATATAAGAAAATATTGCAAAAGTGGTCAGAAAAACTTATTTTTACAGCCTGAACTTATTCTAAATTATTTTAAATTTATTGCTTTTGAATTATGTGTTTTTTATCGTTTTGAGGTGCACAATTTGTCAATTCAAGCTATTTCGGCTCCTGGGAGCCTCTAGATTTGTAATGAATAATTTGTATTTGTATATGATTTTTTTCTTAATGTATTGAATGAAACATTAATTATTCTTTTCCTTTTGTTGTTATACTTATTTATAAATCCAGATCTTATAATATGTCAGATTTTAAAAATTAGACGGCAAAATTGAGAAAATTTGAATATGCAGGCTACCCCATTTTGTTGTGGCATATACTAGACACCAACATTATTTGCCGAGCTTAATATTTTTTTTTGATTGAGTATATATAGTTATACTTTGCAAGTAGATATGTTGTTTTACAATAATAAACGGGTCTTGGAGTATTTTGGCTCTTAAAGATGACCAAAATCAGCCATTTTGGACTTGAAGCTAAATAGGACATATTGAAATGGTTAGATTATACATACACTTTATAGACAGCATTGTTATTTCTATGCATTCTTACACCTAAAGTGATGTATTACTAGGAACAACTATCAAAAATTTATTAATATGGCCATGTTTTTTTATTTAAACCATCAAAACATGCCAAAAAAGGCTTATTTTTGACGTTTTCGAGCAATTTCAGCTGTTTAAAGATGGCGCCTCAAAAAAATCAAGATCGGTTCAAAATTTCCAAAAAAAAATTTGTGTGGTTAATTACATCAATAAGGTGCACCAATGTGCCAAGTATGAACTCATTTGGCAAAATTGGCATTCGGACGGTTTTGCATGGTTTTCTGGCAGATTGGCTCTTAATTAAATTTTTTTAATAGAATGTGCCTGTTTCCATCTGTTTTCAAACAAGTTTAAAGTTTATTTCGATGTCTGTTTTAACATCAAGGTTTCCAAATACTAAATTTGAGTTGTTATACTGTTTTGACAACATGGTCTAGTCTGATGTAGACTTTGAAGTCAGGATTAATACATAATCATCTAAATAAACACGAGCAACTATTAAATATGACGAACGTACTTCAGAACGTTCAATACTATGTTACCATTTGTAACTCTAGTCACGTTTTTCATGTTCTACATCTTGACCTTACTAAACGACCTGTCAAAGTGATGTAATCAGTCTGATTTGCAAGATTCAAAATCAAAGTGAAAACCAAAAAATAAAAAAAAAAATTTGACATGTGGAAGAAAGTTATTAGACAAGAGTAATAAAAAGTATCTTTCATTGATGTTCTGAGGATACCAAATAGCCTAAACGATGATTTGTTATTATCTATTTTAACAAAATTCCAGCATCATTTTACATTCCAACATAGCTTTTGTTGTGGATAAGAACATGAGCAACACGACGGGTGCCACATGTGGAGCAGGATCTACTAACATTCCGGGACACCTGAGACCACACCCAGTGTTCGTGGGGTTCGTGATGTTTAGTCTTTAGTTTTCTATCTCTTTTATCTTTCGTCCCTCTGTTGTATATAAATTATGCAAACTAATTGAGAATAGTATGATGTTCTATCTGCATATTCTTTATAAGGACACAGTAAAACGTTAATTCTGAACCCCTTGCCCTTGGGTTGACGGAACTAGTAAGCATAAATGTACTCGAACGAATATTCGAAAGGAACTCTTGACAGAACTTAACCATTTTTTAGCCTTGCATCTTGAAATAATATTATTTTGAAGGATGAAGCCGCTATAAACCCGGTTTAATGCACCATTTTCTACATTTGAAAATGCCTGTACCAAGTCAGGAATATGACAGCTGTTGTCCATTCGTTTGATTTGATTTATCATTTGATTTTGCCGTTTGATTAGGAACTTTCCGCTTTGAATTTTCCTCGGAGTTCAGTATTTTTGTGATATCACATTTTGATACCAAACAAAAGTTCAATACACAAAAGCGTTAATGCAGACACAATTATCACCATGTTTAGAACGTATGTTGCATTTGCTTAAGACTTGTGGACCAGTTTCACATTCCTTGGTGGCATATATCTGTTAACTCGATATGTTCCGAGTATAAATGTTAACTCGGAAGTTCATAAAAATGTCAAATATCGATAACTCAGCCTTGCTTGTGTGAATAATCAATGTGTCATATTATAAACATAAATCATTTAAGCTACCCAATACTTAAATTGCTTATTCAGAAGGATGAGGATATACAATAACAGCGATTATTTTAATCAAAGAGGTGATGGGTATACCATTACACTGAATTGTTGACTCCAAGTAATGAGTGGTATACAATAACAGTTAAAACAGTGTAGTTATCATATGTGGCGTCAAAAAACACATGCTACATGTAAGAGATACTCCTGAACAAGACCTGTGTCTGGAATACATTCGGCTGAAAACTACAAAGTCATATCATGATGCACGGTCAAGTATTGCTATTTTATATTCTTCTAAAAAGTATTCGTTCAAAAGATTACAATGAGAATTGCATACAATAGTTTTCTTACTTAAAGTGTTTCTTGTTTTTCTTGTCGGGGCATTTTAAAGCCTACTATACAGTGGGATTTTTTTATTGTTGAAGACCGTATGGTTGTATATAATTGCTTACGTCCACTTCATTTGAACTTTGGTGGATAATTGTCTCAATGACATTCATATCGCGTCTCCTTATTTTAATATACAATCTTTTTTATTATCGAATTTTTGTTACCTATATATATATAGACAGTTACTGCAACTTTGAATTTTATAGATATCTGTTAGTGACGGATCCAGGAGAGTGCGTTCTCTCACTTTGAGCGCCACATCCCCTTTCGAGCGAAAAAATATCTCACAATTTATGTTTGTTTATCATATTTAGCATACATATTCCAAAATAAAATTTGCTTCTTTTCGCTCAGCACTATATATTACGTTAATCTAGAATTACGCATCCTTTTCAAATATCCTTGACCCGCCCGTGTCATTTACGTAAAACACATTCTAGTTGTTCATGCTCAGTATCTTTGTCTCATTAGTTCAAAACAACATTTGAATGCAAGGATCATATCTCAACCGTCAATAATTTTTAATCTAGTGTTATTTTATAGAACCCCCGATTTTTATGCTTTTCTTGCAGTACCTATAGTTTTGTCTAGATTTCAATGTTCGTCAAACACTATCTTCTCTATATTTAACATTCCTACTAAATCAAAAACTATGTATTTTCGTAAAAGAATCTTAAAGAGCTATTTGAAGAAGTTAATTCATTAATTTACCTTTAAAGTCCACAGGATATTGGAATAAGAGATTGCATTAAAAGACAGGAAAGTACTTTGGTCTTCCGCATTTTATGTAATATCAGGTTCATTATCTTACGAAATGGTCTCCCACACGATTGTTGATCATCTCAAATAAAAGACATCGCAGTACCATAACTTTATTTTATTTAATATACAAAAAAATGCATCTTTTTACTGTTGGGATTTAAAAATACTTGAGTAATTTAAACATGAAATGCAAGTCGTTACAGTATCATTGAAGGAAAGGTCAACTATATCACGCGATGCGTTTTCAAATTTAAAAAAAGACAACGAGGCGTATTTTTCATTAAAAGAAATCTTATTTCTTAGACACTTTTCTGGTTTCATTTAAGTATTGTAAGAGAAAACGTTTACATAACTGAGTTCAATATTATCTAGTCTTATTTTTATATATAGTTACTGTATATGGATTTTTGTAGCAAATGCAAATACATGCGACGATAAAATTAAACTTTATACCTTTTTGATTTAGTGAGTTTCATTTTGAATTAATAGATAACACTTAATCATACCAACAAAGAATACAATTAAAGTTAAAACTCTCAATACACAAAAGTCAACCTTTTTACAAAAAAAAAAACAGTATGATTGAACGCCTTGGATTAAATTCTCAACACTTGTGGTTTCTTTTGTTTTTTCTATAATTTGTTTAACATTCAAACATATACCTGTACTTTAAACTGCTCAGTGGTGTCATATCCTTTCATATGGAATAGCATGCTCGCCTCAAATGCGTCAGATTTCAGTAAAAGTCTGTCATACCAAACACTACCTGTATAACTTATGTTTTCTCAATGTTTAACCTAATCACATGGTATACATCTAGGCTGGTTGACTCTATAGTCCTAATTATACCTACTTTTGAATTGTAGTCTCATTGAAATTCATACCACGTCACATTATAGTTCATATATAGTATTTTCCATTAACAATAAACGGCTTAATATGTTCGATTCAATAATAACCAACGTTTCATTTGGGTTTTTTTTTAATAATTCACAAATATGATTATTGTGTATTTATAGATATCTTTAATGTCTAAAACAAATAATAAATTAGAAAACATTTTCCTGTTATTTTTGTCGATAGGAAAGTGTTTTTTAATGACGACATTCAACAAAGGCTTGTAGACCAAGTAATTTATTTGCCATTATCATGTAATACGTCAAAATAATTCAAATACTGTAAGCTGTTTTCATTTTGAATTTGTTTTGTTATAGACTATTTATGTGCATGCATGTAATTTCTGCACATTTGGATAATAATTAATTTCCTCTGTATATAAAATCTAACTATTTGCGGCCGAGGAAATTATGCTTGCTTTTTAGCATGCATATCAGGACGTTAAAAGCCATATATGTATAACTGTTTATGTAGTTCATAAGGGTTTCTCGTTTCTTGTTTTTATATAGATTATACCGTTGGTTTTCCCGTTTGAATGGTTTTACACTAGTAATATTTAGAGCACTTTATTGCTTGTTGTTCGGTGTGAGCCAATGCTCCGTGTTGAAGGCCGTACCTAGACCTATAATGTTTTACTTTTAAAAAATTGTTATCAGGATGGAGAGTTGTTTCATTGGCACTCATACCACATCTTCTTATATTTATGTTGCATCAGTTTGTATCATCTTTTTTTTTATGTAAGCAGAACAGAAGTATATTCTCTCCATTATATATGTTTAATTCATATACAATAACAATAATTAAATATTGAGAGGAAAGACTACAAATTTTCTTTCCGTTTATTTAGTCATTATATGTGAAGTAAGTCTTCTTTGTTCTGAATGTCTAGTCTATTGATAAAGAATAGCCAATAATGTTGCACTGGTTATCCCTACGGAAATGTGATTCAATAAGTTAATATTTCTTGTGAAAAGACACTAACAACATTCAGTGAATATTTAAGACGATAGAAATTAGTCAAAATGCATTTAGATATTCATTTACAGAGACACAAATTACTGACAAATTTAGCGAATGCAATACACAGAATTGCATTAATAAAAATTTTCTGTTTAAAACTAGCCGTTAGTTAAATGTTTTTTTTATAATGTAGGCCTAATTGACTATTTCACACGTCATGTACAGTTTTGGAAATAGAATTAACTTCGTGATAGTCGTAAGTTTTAAGAATATTTTAATATTGGTACCATAATTAAGTCACATGTCATAAAAGTGCTAACATTAAACCAAATGTGTTGCCCAATAACTGTAATGTAATCAGAGTTAACATAATTCTTTGAATTATATTGTATTTTGCAGGTTACAGAGTGTTGTTCAAAGATATATTCGATTCAACCAACATCTCATCTTGAAATTCAAAACCGTGTGATTAATAAAACCATGACTACAACCCAATGCTGTCCGGGGTTTCAGTTGGATTTCAACAGTGCTACTGTGATTTCGTGGCAACTCCGTGTGCTCTTAGTTAACCGCTCTTGACAATTCTGCCAACTAGGCAATATACCATAAAGCTTTCGTTGAAAAAATATAGCAAAAACGACTGACCCGATAAAACGTGTTGTACGACTATTCGATTATTGTTTTATTTTTTGGATTTCTTGTAAATTGCGTTGTGACAATAAACTTATTAGCTGCGCGAATGATCAGAAATTTCAGAAGCGGACATTATCATTCCATTTCCTCTCATATTTAAAAGTTTAAAGTGGCAAAGTATTGAACAGCAAATTAAATCAAATTTCTACCTTCTAATATCCATGCAACAATGCCATATCTTTGGAAAATTAAGATATTTTGACTTACCGTCTATGTGCAATAATGTGCTTTTAGTTCCAAGACTAAATAAAAATAATCATGAAACAAACTTCTCAATATTCTGTCACTCAAAACTGAAATAATTTCCCAATTGACTATTAAAATATCAAGTTTGTGTTCTGTATTCAAATAAGAGTGTTTTGATTACATTATAACAAGAATATGCACTTATGGTATTACGAGTACTTGTATGAAGGTACGTGTAATGAAGGTTTATTCCTTCTATTTTATTTTTTATGCTGTTTTAGGACCATAAAGGGAAATCATGTTCATTATCTCACTAAATCAAGAAATTGTTTTTATCCATATTCAATTGATATAGCCATTCGTAGTGTTGTTGATTTGGCATAATGTAAGACTGTTAACACAATGTGATATTGCCATTTATAATATTGTGTTATCACGAGATCTCCAGACCTGTCGATATTTGACGATATATCATATCAATAGACTTATTGTTTTATGTCTTGGATACAATATTGACAAAATGAAAAAACAATAATTCCTGATAGAGTTATTGTCATTTTTTACTATTAACGAGTTATATACACTTCCTTATAAGTCATTATTAATAAACAATTTCTAAAAAATGTTTTGTTAGTTTTTCCAGGCATAGATTACCTTAGCCGTATTTGGCACAACCTTTTGGTATTTTGGGTCCTCAGTGCTCTTCAAGTTCGTACTTGTTTGGCTTTATAACTATTTTGATCTGAGCAAGTGAGTCATATGTAGACGAAACGTGCGTCTGGCGTATTAAATTATCAGCTTTGTACCTTTGATAACTATATTTATCCAGTTTCCATAATTTGTGCTTTGTCAGCAAACAACTCGCGACAGAGTTTTGATCATGCGTTAACAAACGAATTACAAGCGTGTTTTCTAAACTATTTCCTACTAATAGCAGCAAACATTATTATGATTAAAAAATCCAGTGTTGTAAACAGTTTAGCTGGAAAGCACTACATCATGATCCCTATGTGGAACCATTGTTGTGTCGTCCAATAAAGTATAATTGGAGTAATTTATTTTATTTATAATTCAAGAAAGAATCTACAGTTATTGAGGTTGGAATGAAAATGTCAGCGCCAAAATAATAAAAGTAAAAATCGATGAGCGATTTCTATAACTATTGTTTTTTGTTCAAATTGATGTCAGGAAATTGCGGTATTGTAGTTAAAATGCAATCATCCATCGACCGATTCATATTACCAGTCGCATCCGATAATAATATTGCGTGAACAAGTTTGTAATTAAACGGTTGGTGATATAACAAGTGCTCTTTAAATACTTTCTCAACGCGGCTGCAACACGTTTTTGTAAGCAGTTTCGGCATAAAAAAAATGAGTTTATTTTTAATACAGCTATCCATTATACACTTAATTTAGATTATAGCGTCACTTTTGAGTCTTTTGTAGATGAAACGTGCGTCTGACTTACTAAACCTGGTATCTATGATTAGTTTATTTTTATACAAATAAAAGTTAAACACACATTTAGTTTACATTATTTAAATTGTATAATAATGAAGTCTCCTGGTATCCTACTTCTATGTTGTGCGAATGGTAATTTACATTTTTTTACAACACCGTATGCTCTTCAAAGCCCGCCTTGTTGTGCATTTATTGATCACACATAGTTAAAATGTTTCTATACATAAATAATTTCTTGTAGTTTGGGTCGAGAAAAGATACTCGATCACGGTATTGTTCCGAAAAATTGACATAGTTTGTATCTTATCTACTTGTACCATTTGAAAGCGACATTTACAGCAATTAGGCTATGTTAATTTCGAATCTAAAAAAAGTATGCAGTATACATTGTTATACAGCGTTTCTTAAATAATTTCTAAAAGAAAAACCTAAAGTAAAACCATGTATTCAAATTGTATCAGAATAAAAATGGTATGTGTCAAGTTATTTAAATAGTGTAGACCTTTTGTCCATAATAACTCAAATAATATTAAAACTTCCCAGAATTGTTATTGATGAGAAGTAGAGACATTCATATGAATTTTAATGAAAAAGCTTCAATAAAACGGTTTTTTGTTTTTGTTTGTCTAGATGAGGTCAATGAATACAATCGAACCCAAATTGTAAAAAATTCTGTATAGCATTTAAAGTTGGATTTCATCTTTTACTTTGTAGTGATCACCTTTAACACTTTGAAGTTTATGCCACTTGATTTATGACCCTTTTTGAGCTTAGAGATCATTGAGGCATATCGCAAATGCTTTCTTCGAAAATATAGGCACACACTTTTCGTGAACAACTCAAATAAAATTAAAACCCGTCAGAACGGGAATAATATAAACCAGAGGCTGCAAGTCCCGTCTGGATCGTTCATCTTGGAATTTTGCATAAAAAAAATACAACACAACTAGACTCTATGAAGGGAATGGAAACGAAGTTATGGTTTTCAAGATAATTTGCGAAAATGAAAAACAAATGCTTTAAAATTGTAAATTAAATATTAAGAACTGTCATAAATTCAGATCTCTCATTTCAACTTGGGGCATGAAGAGACCAAAAAGAAAAGCTGAAAACGACGAAACGTTAGTAATTACCACACGTATCTGTCATGCTTAATGGTTTAAGATGGAATAGGAGGGGAAAAAACGCGCAAAATTAGTTAAGGACGCAGATCGAGACACAGTTACAATTGTGGCATCTTTTCTAGGAAAAAAAACAGCTGCATTGTTGGATTAGACAAATGTTTGTTTGTGACTCATACATCCTATTTAGTATATTTATTAAAATAACACGTAACATTTGTAACGTTATATGTGTTGAAATACGTCTGAAGCAATATGAAGTCTAACTTCTGAAAGGTTTGTTAACTAGATGGAAAAGCTATGTATACATTTGGATTTTTCTTTTAATCATTAATCTCGGTATAGCTTTTATTGATAACGTTAACGAGATCTACATTTCACTTGATTTAACAATCCTTCAATTAATAAGTTTTCTAGTGGGAATAAAAAAACGAGACAGGTCATTAGTAGAATACAGTCGAAACAATGTATACATTAATGTCACAAGATGTGAATAGAAACTATATTATTCAAAAATAGATGTGCCTAAATTGGTTTTAATTGAACCCCGAGTTTTTGAATATCGGATGTTAGCTTTACGATAATGTTACAATAGGAATAACATACATACTTAAGCATACAATTCGTCGAATAAATTTTCACTAACATTTACTACCTTATTTTTAGCAACATAAATCTATACGCTATGAATTCATTGAGTGGAATCTTTATATAATGTAATCCATTGTATTGTGATAAGATAAATGATCAATCTATATCGGTAAAGATTACATATATATATTTTGTTCTTTTTGAAAGTTTGATATTTCGTTTTATTGAAATTAGTTCCCTTTACAAACATTCCTGATAGATTGCCTTGAAGATTTAGTGGAATTTGTTTTCTTTTTCTCGTGCTAGATCATCATCTTAACTTTAATCTTAATTTTGTGATATACATAAAGCTGTTTTAGTGTGGTTAAGTCTTGGTCTTTAATTTATAAATGATCTGTTTTTTGCCACCCCATTGGTTGTAAATTGCAGCTATAAACCCTTTTACATTAAAAGTTTGTATTTTTTATAAGTATTTAGGATGTATAATTCAAACGTCGGCACAACTGAAAAAAACATTCAACACAAATTATGCAAAGTCTGAGTCAAACCAGAATGCCAGATAAAGTTGTCTGATCCTTGTACTCATGTTAAGTAGACTTGTTATCACAGAATGATTCAAATAGGCGATCGATGCATTTAAATATAAAAAAAAGGAGGGATTACATATCCAGTTGTGAAGCCGAAAGCTAAATATGGTAGGAAGCAGCCGAATCAATTGCATATATAAGATGTAACGAATCTAGTTTTCATCCACTTCAGTAACAGTCATAATGACATCCTTGCTATGCAGAATTTAACGTGAGTGATAATTGGTTTTCAGTCGAACGGAATAATAGCTACTATTAGAACCAACACTAGCGCTGATAATTCATGACTATCTTTTACCAATGCCTGAAGATACTGTTTAAGATTTGCTTTTGTAATTTTGTTTACTGTCTGATTCAAGTGAAAAAAAAATGAACAGCATCAGTGATCGTAGGTGTGCTAATAGTTCGGGAGAGAAAATTGCATAGGTTTTTTCGAACTTGTAAATTATCAATATATATAACGTTGTCAAAGAATGCAATTGTAACAGAATGCACATTTGAGAGGTAACCTGAACTTTACTCTTATTTGTTTTTAATACAAATTGTATATAGATATAATATAAGAAGATGCCGAATGAGTGCCATTGATACAACTCTCCTTAGAAATGTAATAACTTGGTTACGGTTGAATGGTTCATTTTGGTCAGTACGTTATGTTCATTAGAGGGACTACAGGAAAAACAATGAAAATACAATAATTTCAGCAATGTATGCCGCATGAAACATAAAACAGTAACATTGCGCAGCTTAACCAGATTAAATATTAACAATTCGAACAACATTAAGAGCAAGGAAACTATAGCGCGATGATAAGTAGGGAAATCTTTTTTTTTATTGGCATCTACGTGCGTGATAATTAAAACCTTGCAATTTGTTAAAGAAAAGATAAAAAAAAAATGGTTATATAGCAACCAGCGTATATTTGTATTTCTCTAATACAACTATCGCTCAAAACTCCCTCGGGAAAATTTGACATACATCTGTGTAAGCAGATCTGTTTAATCCTTTAGAGTCCGATGTTTCAACACTTTTGACATTTGACGAAATAAATACGAATGAAACATTATTCAAATATACTGTTTATTAAAGCAATAAACTATTAACATGTTATTGTGCCTTAAAAAGGCGTGTACTCTCTCGTTCCGATTATTACTTTATCTGCATCGAATGCATTAGTAAAAACTACAACAGATATATTTAACTAGCATTGCTAGTAAATTGTAAAATTTAATTCATTATAACTTTCAACTTTCTGAATATGACAGATTTCTTTAAATGAATTTATCTGTACAGTCTATTCTGTAGATTGATTAGTGGTAATTGTTTCAAATGAAGCTTCAATAGTTATCAAAGGTACCAGGATTATAATTTAATACGCCAGACGCGCGTTTCGTCTACATAAGACTCATCAGTGACGCTCAGATCAAAATAGTTATCAAGACAAACAAGGACAAAGTTGGAGAGCATTGAGAACCCAAAATTCGAAAAAGGTTGCGCCAAATACGGTGAAGGTAATCTATGCTTGGGATAGGAAAATCCTTAGTTTTTCGAGAAGTTTATACAAATTACCATATAATTGATATTCATGTCAATACCAAAGTGCTTACTACTGGGCTGTTGATCCCTCGGGGACGAAAAGTCCACCAGCAGTGGCATCGACCCAGTGATATCAATAGTTATCAAAGGTACCAGGATAATAATTAAATACGGCAGACGCGCGTTTCGTCTACATAAGACTCATCAGTGACGCTCAGATCAAAATAGTTATAAAGGCAAACAAGTATTAAGTCGAAAAGCATTGAAAACCAAAAATTCTAAAAAGGTTGTGCCAAATACGTCTAAAGTAATCTATGCCTGGGATAGGAAAATCCTTAGTTTTTCGAAAAATTCATAGCTTTGTAAACAGGAAATTTATACAAATTACCATGTAATTGATATTCATGTCAACACCGAAGTGCTGACTACTGGGCTGTTGGTCCCTCGGGGACGAAAAGTCCACCAGCAGTGTCATCGACCCAGTGATATCAATAGTTATCCAATGTACCAGGATTATAATTTAAAACGCAAGACGCGCGTTTCAACTAAACAAGACTCATCAGTGACGCTCAGATCAAAATATTTATAAAGGCAAACAAGTACAAAGTCGAAGAGCATTGAGAACCAAAAATCAAAAGTCGTCTGTACCTATAATGTCATTAATGCTGTATGGATTCGTTCTAATTTCAGAGATACCTTTTTATCATTTTAATTAATGTTCTCTTATGAAATAAAATCCTTTCCATATTTTACAAAATTTTAAGTAGAAGATTCTTAAATGGTTATCTAGCAGTCATAGTTCTTTGGTAAAACTATCACTCAAATTCATTCGGGAAAATTTGACATAAATCTGTGTTAGCAGATCTTTTGTAGTCCTTTCGGGTTAGATGTTTCCAAACATTTGACATTTGACGAAATAAATACGACTGAAAAATTATTAACAAAATTAAAAACCAATTGTTCAGAGAACAATTGAAAGTCTTTCCACACCACAGAAATTTGGATAAGAAGGTAGTTTCTTCATACTGATGCGATAAATAATGGTTTAATTATCTTTTTGAGTGATATAAGGGAGATAATATGCTACTTCCGGTGAAATGAATGTCACATCTGGTCTCATATGATAGCTTCTTTCACACTGATTGCAAAAATATATAGTTTCTATATACTTTTGTATGTAGAATGGGAGATAATTGGCCACTTCCGGTTTGTTGGAAGTCATTTTTAGTCTTCAGTAATTTGTTCATGTATCTATATGAAAAAATATATGGATTCTGAGTACTTTTATGTGAAAAAATTGCAAAAAAAGCTACTTCCGGTTTTCTCAAGGTCACTTCCGGTAGCCATTTTTCAAG
Organism: Mytilus galloprovincialis; assembly: GCA_037788925.1. NCBI lineage: Eukaryota > Metazoa > Mollusca > Bivalvia > Mytilida > Mytilidae > Mytilus > Mytilus galloprovincialis. Next base: position 19,727,059 of record CM075331.1, on the reverse strand, counting down.
GTCATTTGTCACTTAACCTTTTGTATCAGGTCAAATGTCTTTATAATGAACTTACTTGAAGTTATAATCAAATAACCTCATATCAAGACATTTCAGGGGCGACAACTCCTATAAGATGCCATCTAATTGTATAAGACTAAATGTAGCATATCTTCATAACAATTAAGCAGACATTTTGCACTTGTTCTTTTATATGTATCTCTCAAAGTGAGTGAGAAAATGCAAAAACAAGCAAAAGACACAATTGAGAACTTGACCTTGACCTTTGACCTTGACCTCATTTTCTAAGTTAGGACCTAGAGGACTCAAATAAAAACATCCCAGGGTTATACGGTTATCTGTAAATGAGTTAAATAAACATACCGACAAATTTATTTTGTAAAGGTAGATAACTCCTATAAAATTTCATCGAATCGCTTCGATCCAAATACGCCAAAAATTACTGAGGATGTAACGAACAATTTGTAAAAAGAATTTTGTCGCTATCTTTTTTTGTTACGAAGGAGATACGCTTTGATGATAAACAGTGAAAAGGGAGATAACTCTTACAAAGAAAATGGTTCGGCTTAGCAGGGTGAAATTTAAAAGCGCATAAACTATACGATACAATATGAGAAATATATAAGCGACATATTGCGAAACAAACATTTATCGCAAGAACAAAATTTGGCGGAAAAAAAAAAAATAATAATAATAATTAAAAACCAATTGTTCAGAGAACAATTGAAGGTCTTTCCATATCAAAGAAATTTTGATAAGAAGATAGTTGTTCATACTGATACGATAAATAATGGTTTAATCATATTTTTAAGTGATATAAAGGAGATAATATGCTACTTCCGGTGAAATGAATGTCACTTCCGGTCTAATATGACAGCTTCTTTCACACTGATTCCAAAAATATATAGTTTCTATATACTTTTGTATTTAGAATGGGAGATACATGGTCACTTCCGGTTTGTTGGAAGTCATTTTTAGTCTTCAGTAATCAGTTTATGTATCTATATGACAAAATATATGGATTTTGAGTACTTTTATACGAAAAAATTGCAAAGAAGGTTACTTCCGGCTTTCTCAAGGTCACTTCCGGTAGTCATTTTTCAAGGTCATTTGTCATCCAAACTTTTGCACAAGGTCAAATGCCATTAAAATGGACTTAGTTGAAGTTATAATCAAATAACCTCATATCAAGACATTTCAGGGGCACTAACTCCTATTAGATGCTATTTAATTGTATCAGACCAAATGTAAAATATCTTCATAACTATATAGCAATCATTTTGCACTTGTTCTTTAATATATACCTTTTCAAGGGTTGGAGAAAATGCAAAAACATGGAAAATTCCGAATTTAGAACTTGACCTTGACCTTTGACCTTGACCCCATTTTCTAATAAAGGGCCTAGGGATCTCAAATAAATACATTCCAGGGTTATATGGTTGACGGTTTATTAGTTAATAACACATATTGAGAAAATAATTTTGTAAAGGTAGATAACTCCTATAAAATTTCATCGAATCGCTTCGATCCAAATAAGCCAAATTTTCCTTAGGATGTAACGAACAATTTGTAAAAAGAATTTTGTCGCTATCTTTTTTTGTTACGAAGGAGATGCACTCTGATGATAAACAGTGAATAGGGAGATAACTCTTACAAAGAAAAGTGTTCGGCTTAGCAGGGTGAAATGTAAAAGCGCATAAACTGTACGATACAGTATGAGAAATATCTAAGCGACATATTGCGAAACAAACATTTGTCGCAATATAAAAATTAGGCGGAAGAAAAAAAAAAAAAAAAAAAAATAATAATAATCAGAAGAAATACAATAGGTCTTTCCACAGAAAGGTGGAAAGACCTAATAATAATAATTAAAAACCAATTGTTCAGAGAACAATTGAAAGTCTTTCCACATCAAAGAAACTATTAAAAAAGCAAGTTTCTTCATACTGATTCAATAAATGAATGGTTTTCATATACTTTTGAGTTAAATAAGGGAGATAATGTGCTACTTCCGGTGAAGTTAATGTCACCTCCAGTCTCATGTGATAGCTTATTTAACAGTAATTCAAAAAATATAAAGTTTCTATATACTTTTACCTTCTAACCAGAAGATAACTGTCCACTTCCGGTTTTCCAAAAGTAATTTTTAGTCTACAGTGATAAGTAAATGTATTTAGATTACAAAATATATGGATTCTGAGTACTTTTTCATTAAAACAGTGCGAAAATGGCCACTTCCGGTTTTTTTAGGGTCACTTCCGGTTGTCATTTTTCAAGGTCATATGTCACTCAATATTTTGTTAAAGGTCATTTGGTTATATAATGAATCACGTTGAAGATATTATCAATAAACCATATAATTAGACATTTCAGGGGCAATAACTCCTATAAGATGCCATTAGATTGTTTCAGACCAAATGTAACATATCTTCATTACAACTAAGCAAACAATTTACACTTGTTTTTTTATATATATCTTTAAAGATGTCGGAGAAAAAGCCAAAACAAGGAAAAATCAACATTGAGAACTTGACCTTTACCTTTGACCTTGACCTCATTTTCTTAGTTAGGACCTAGGGGCCTCAAATAAAAGCATGCCAGGGTTATAAGCTTAACTGTTTATGAGTTAAAATAACATACCGAAAAAATTTATTTTGTAAAGGTAGATAACTCCTATAAAATTTCATCGAATCGCTTCGATCTAAATGGGCCAAAAATTCCTGAGGATGTAACGAACAATTTGTCAAAGGAATTTTGTCGCTATCTTTTTTGGTTACGAAGGAGATGCACACAGATGATAAACAGTGAATAGGGAGATAACTCTTACAAAGAAAATAGTTCGCCTTGGCAGGGTGAAATTTAAAAGCGCATAAACTATACGATACCATATGAGAAATATCTAAGCGACATATTGCGAAACAAACATTTATCGCAAGAACAAAATTTGGCGGAAAAAAAAAAAAATAATAATCAGAAGAAAAACAATAAGTCTTTCCACTGGAAAGAAAAAGTGGAAAGACTTAATAATAATCAGAACAAAAACAATAAGTCTTTCCACAGAAAAGTGGAAAGACTTAATAATCAGAACAAAAACAATAAGACTTTCCACAGAAAAGTGGAAAGACTTAATAATAATAAATATAAAGCAATTGTTTTGAAAACAATTGTTAGGCAGTCTTTCCCCTCTGATGAATGGATAATTGATTTTTTTGATTGATTGGTTTGGAAAAGGGGGGGGGGTATTTGTTTGTTTTTTTTTTGTTTTTGTAAAGGGTCTATATTATTATGTTACCGGAGAAGTTTCATGTTTAGTTTGGAAAGTTTTTATTTTATTTTAGGTACAGCGCGCGGGCCAGATTGAGGAGACATCACGTGACGCGGGTTTATAATAACGAAAACTTAGTCTTTTTATTTCTTTTTAGGTGGGGACTTTGAACAGACAACATGTTTAGAGATGGAATGTACACAATGTAATTTCTTTTGTCATTGTAGGAAATTGACATCTTGATGACAGTTCACGGGCAGTGCATGTTTTGGATTTAATTGAGCCGGTGTAACTTTAAAACACATTTATTGATTATTTTCTGATATTGTACATTTTTCAGCACCTGTTTGTAACACAGATTAGTATTTCAATCTCGGAGCGGACATTTTATTGTAGGTTTTTACTGAGATTTACGGACCTAGCAAGCGATTTTTACGGCATTGCCATTTCTTTTCTCTAGGAAAAGCTTTGAGAGATATCTGCACCAAGTTTTTTTATAAACTTTTAGTACATGTATGCCCTGCTGACTGCAAATTTTCAGGTCGATTGGACTTGTAGTTTCAGAGTACATGTGGATTTTTTTTCAGAATTGACGCAAGAACAACATTAAGTTTCAATTTTTCATGAAACATGATTGATTGATCATGATCATGATTGATTGATTACTTGATTGATCATGATTGATTGATTACTTGATTGATTGATTGATTGATTGATTGATTAGTTGGTTGGTTGGTTGGTTGGTTAAACACGTTGGATAGGGTCAATTGAAACAGCGAAAACGAAACAAAATAGATCTTGGACCGTATATTAAACACATGAGACGGATACATGATTGATTGATCATGATTGATTGATTGATTGATTGATTAGTTGGTTGGTTGGTTGGTTGGTTGGTTGGTTAAACACGTTGGATAGGGTCAATTGAAACCGCGAAAAAGAAACAAAGATCTTGGACCCTATATTAAACACATGAGACGGAAACATGATTGATTGATTGATTGATCATGATCATTATTGGTTGATTGATCATGTTCATGATTGATTGGTTGGTTGGTTGGTTGGTTGGCAGACAAACACACATAAAACTCTTCAAGAAGTGCCCCAAATCACATATGTACATGACCTTGACCTTTGACCTTGTGACCTTTGTCAGGGTCATTGTTTCACAATGTCATTGCAAAAGACCCTATGGGTCAAGGTCATTTTGTTTAAGAGTTTTGTCTAATAATGGCTTTATATAAACCATCAACGGGGATTATGTCCCTTACACAATGGTGAAACCAATATAGTCATAATGTAACAAAGTTGCCCCTTGAAGTACTCAACATTTTTCACTGCTTAAATTTTCTGTATCTATAACCATTCAAGAATTATAGGGAAATCAAAGACTTATGAAAATCTAAAATATGACCTTGACCTTTGACCTTGACCTAATTTTCTAAGTTAGGAATCAGGGGACTCAAATAAAAACATTCCAGGGTTATACGGTCAATGGTTTATGAGTTAAAAAAACATACCGACAAATTTATTCCGTAAAGATAGATAACTCCTATAAAATTTCATCGAATCGCTTCGATCCAAATTAGCCAAAATTTCCTGAGGATGTAACGAACAATTTATAAAAAGAATTTTGTCGATATCTTTTTTTGTTACGAAGGAGATGCACACACATGATAAACAGTGAATAGGGAGATAACTCTTACAAAGAAAATTGTTCGTCTTAGCAGGGTGAACTTTAAAAGCGCATAAACTATACGATACCATATGAGAAATATCTAAGCGACATATTGCGAAACAAACATTTATCGCAAGAACAACATTTGGCGGAAAAAAAAAAAATAATAATAATAATTAAAAACCAATTGTTCAGAGAACAATTGAAAGTCTTACCACACCAAAGAAATTTTGATAAGAAGATAGTTTCTTCATACTGATGAGATAAATAATGGTTTAATTATATTTTTGAGTGATAAAAGGGAGATAATATGCTACTTCCGCTGAAATGAATGTCACTTCCGGTCTTATATGATAGCTTACTTCACACTGATTCCAAAAATATATAGTTTCTATATACTATTGTATGTAGAAGGGGAAATAATTGGCCACTTCCGGTTTGTTGGAAGTCATTTTTCGTCTCAAGCAATCAGTGTATGTATATATATGACAAAATATATTGATTCTGGGTACTTTGAGATGAAAAAATTGCAAAAAAGGCTACTTCTGCTTTTCTCAAGGTCACTTCCGGTAGTCATTTTTCAAGGTCATTTGTCACCTAATCTTTTGTACAAGGTCAAATGCCTTTATAATGAACTTAGTTGCAGTCATAAGCAAATAACCTCATATCAAGACATTTGAGGGGCAATAACTCCTATAAGATGCCATTAAATTGTATAAGACTAAATGTAGCATATCTTCATTACAATAAAGCTGACATTTTGCACTTGTTCTTTAGTATGTATCTTTCAAAGTGTCGGAGAAAATGCAAAAACAAGCAAAAGTCGCAATTGAGAACTTGACCTTGACCTTTGACCTTGACCTCATTTTCTAAGTTAGGACCCAGGGGACTCAAATAAAAACATTCCAGGGTTATACGGTTAACTGTTTATGAGTTAAATGAACATACTGACAATTTTATTTTGTAAAGGTAGATAACTCCTATAAAATTTCATCGAATCGCTTCGATCCAAATTAGCCAAAAATTCCTGAGGATGTAACGAACAGTTTGTAAAAAGAATTTTGTCGCTATCTTTTTTTGTTACGAAGAAGATGCACACAGAGGGTAAACAGTGAAAAGGGAGATAACTCTTACAAAGAAAATGGATCGGCTTAGCAGGGTGAAATTTAAAAGCGCATAAACTATATGATACCATATGGGAAATATCTAAGGGACATATTGCGAAACAAACATTTTGCGCAAGAACAAAATTTGGCGGAAGAAAAAAAAAAAAAAATAATAATAATTAAAAACCAATTGTTCAGAGAACAATTGAAAGTCTTTCCACATCAAAGAAATTGTGATAAGAAGATAGTTTCTTCATACTAATTCGATAAATAATGGTTTAATTATACTTTTGAGTAATGTAAGGGAGATAATTAAATGCCTCGGTGAAATAAATGTCTCTTCCGTTCTCATATGATAGCTTCTTTCACACTGATTCCAAAAATATATAGTTTCTATATACTCTTGTATGTAGAATGGGAGATAATTTGACACTTCCGGTTTGTTGGATGTCATTTTTAGTCTTCAGTTATCAGCTTATGTATCTATATGACAAAATATATGGATTCTGAGTAATTTTATATGAAAAAATTGCAAAAAAAGCTACTTCCGGTTTTTTCAAGGTCCCTTCCGGTTGTCATTTTTCAAGGTCATTTGTCACCTTACCTTTTGTACAAGGTCAAATGCCTTTATAATGAACTTAGTTGAAGTTTTAATCAAATAACCTCATATCAAGATATTTCAGGGGCAACAACTCCTATAAGATGCCATTTAATTGTATAAGACTAAATGTAGAATATCTTTATTACAATTAAGCAGACATTTTGCACTTGTTCTTTTATATGTATCTCTCAAAGTGAGGGAGAAAATGCAAAAACAAGCAAAAGTCACAATTGAGAAATTGACCTTGACCTTTGACCTTGACCTCATTTTCTAAGTTAAGACCTAGGGAACTCAAATAAAAACATTCCAGGGTTATACAGTTAACTGTTTATGAGTAAAATAAACATACCGACAAATTTATTTTGTAAAGGTAGATAACTCCTATAAAATTTCATCGAATCGCTTCGATCGAAATACGCCAAAAATTCCTGAGGATGTAACGAACAATGTGTAAAAGAAATTTTGTCGATATCTTTTTTTGTTACGGAGGAGATGCACTCTGATTATAAACAGTGAATAGGGAGATAACTCTTATAAAGAAAAAGGTTCGCCTTAGCAGGGTGAAATTTAAAAGCGCATAACCTATACGATACAATATGAGAAATATCTAAGCGACATATTGCGAAACAAATGTTTATCGCAAGAACAAAATTTGGCGGAAGAAAAAAAAAAAAATAATAATAATAATAATCAGAACAAAAACAATAAGTCTTTCCACAGAAAAGTGGAAAGACTTAATAATCAGAAGAAATACAATAAGTCTTTTCACAAAAAAGTGAAAAGACTTAATTAATTTTATAAAAGCAATAAAATATAAACATGTTATTGTGCGTTAAAAAGGCGTGTACTCTCTCGGTCATGTTATAACTTTATCTACATCCAATGCAACATTTTAAAAATACTACAATAGCAATATCTAACTAGGATTGCCGGTAAATTGTAAACATTTATTTATTACAGAATTCAACTTCCCGAATTTGACAGATTTCTTCAAATGAATTTATTTGTTCAGTTTATTTTGTAGATTGATTAGTGGTTATTGTTTCAAACGAAGCTTCAAAAGTTTTCTGTGTCTATAAAGTCATTACTACTGTATGGATTCGTTCTTATTTCAGAGATACCTTTTTATTATCTTAATTAATTTTCTCTCATATGAAAATCAATTTCTATACGTATTTACAAAACTAGAGGAAAACGTGAAAATTGAAATACCAGTATTCAAATATGAAGAATTAACAAAATGACGAAGTCCATTTTTCAGCCTTCCAAAAAAAATACACGTCTTTTTTTTTTTTTTTTTTTTTTTGGAATGTTGATTGAATTATGTATACCTGACAGCTTCTTTAATTCATATTTGGTTTGAAAAGAACAATTTTAGTCAGCTGCCTTTTTATATACAAATTATCAAACTTTCATAGATATTTCAATTGACTGGAAGGGAAATGTTCAGGAAGAGGAACAAAGAACAACTTACGATTTTACAAGAATTTTATCAGACATTTCAAATTATATATATGTCATGTGCTAATAGCTGTCTCAAACTAAAATTCTTTGATTAGGTCATTCGTACATTGTCATCTTTTGACTTTTTTTGTTGTTGTAGCATTTATAAATCCTTATTGGGGTTATGCTTTTCAACTTAACACTTATTTAGTTTGATTTGAGCGTCACTGGTGGGTCTTGTGAAGACGAAAAGCGCGTCTTGCGTGTTAAATTATAAGCCTGGTACTTTTTGCGCTAAGGGATATCGACCCTTCTTTACAGAAAGATGTTTTTACCAAATGCATTGTTAATATGACGAAAACATTTAGCACAGGGAGTTGGTATATGTGTGTTCGATATTCGCACCACCCAGGCATAGTGATTTTAAGTTCGGTTTTTATTACATTTTGCAGTTCATTTGATATTTTTAACAGTCATTATTTAAAGCAATTACATGTTATAAATAAAAAAATAATATCCTTTCTTATTGATTATGTCCAAAAGAATAGTTAAATAATTGTAGATTACCTCAATATTATTGCATTATTTCTAATAAATGTAAATAGGCGTTTGACACTAAAATTTTATTACAAGAGCATCCGTTCATTGCCCTCATTTAAAGTACATATCGACTCTTCCATACTAAGTTCTGTCTGAATACATCGAAGGTGATTTTGTGTTAAGCTTTTATTAAATCATTTATGTTATTTGTTATTTTTATAACAACCAGTATTTAAATTAATAAATCATGATAAATGAATAAAAGTGATATCTTATCGAAAGTTATGTTCATAATAAAAATCTAATAATTGAAACATGTAGTTTGACTCATTTTCTCTCTGCATCATTTCGGATACATAAAAATATGTGTTTTACACTAAAATTCTATTACAAGAGCATCAGTGCATTGCCCTCTGTTAAGTCTTTTTATTTGCTGAATTTAATCTTCAATAATTGTATAAGCGGGACAGTTTGGGTGCTAAACATATTGACACTTCTGTATCAACCTTAAACAAATGACAAAATGGTCCAAAAATAAAGGCAACAGTTGTTTACCGCTGTCGAAAAGTCATTAATCGATTGAGAGAAAGAAAATCCGGGTTACAACTAAAACCGACTAAAAGAGGAAAACAACGAAACAACAAAAACAAACGAAAATGCACCATACATAGAAACGAACTATTATATAACAACTGCAATATTCCTGACTTGGTACAGGACATTTTTAAGAAAAATGGTTGAATAAACCTGGTTTTGTGGCTAAAAAAACTCTCGCTTTATGGCAATGTTAAATTTACCGCTCAAATGACAACATAACATGACAGGAATACAATACAAAAAAATACAAAAAACACTCATAACAGTTTCGCAATTGTAGTATATTTCATTACAATCGCAATATTTGCCGTAAATGTTAAAAGCCGTTTGACATTAAAATAATACTACTTCAGAAATCGTACTTTTCCCTTTTGCAAAATAAATAAAATATAGATCATTGGAGACGCTAAGAAAGTTTTGGTGATTATACAGTTATCAAAGGTACCAGGATTATAATTTAGTACGCCAGACGCGCGTTTCGTCTACATAAGACTCATCAGTGACGCTCATATCTAAATATTTATAAAGCAAAACAAGTACGAAGTTGAAGAGCATTGAGGATCCAAAATTCCAAAAAGTTATGCCAAATACGGCTAAGGTAATCTATACCTGAGATAAGAAAATCCTTAGTTTTTCGAAAAATTCAAAGTTTTGTAAACTGGAAATTCATAAAAATGACCACATTATTGGTATTCATGATTATAATTGACTCATTTTAACAAGTTACAAACTGAGAAGTTAAAAGTTGCAACAACGATTGTCCTTTCATAATTTTTAAATACATTTCCATATGAAGAACATACGATATTATGATAATAATGTTAGCCTCTTTCGTGCTCATTATAATATAAACCCATCATAAATTTTGCACGCCAGTCGTGTGTTTCCTCTACAAACGACTTATCAGTTATGTTCAAAAAAACAAAAGATAATGTTGTCCTATAAAATAAGAATCTGAAATGCAACTGTTGATTACTAGGCCTCTGATACCGCCGGGGAAATCTCCACCTGCAGGGGCATCGACCCAGGGGTTGTAAATTACCTCATCATCGATACCGGGTTTTAAATTTGGTAAAATTGTGTACATGATATTACACATGATTTTGTTTTGTTATATTTTAGGTTATTTGTGTGTAACCTAGTTCTGTTGGCTAAAAACTATGATTTTCACCTGCCGTACTTTTATTCTAGCTTTTCAGTTGAAAATATAGTCAGAATTTCCCAAAATTATTATAATATAATATATTTCTTGATTAATACACAACTTAGACAATGCTATATAATCTCTTGTCTCATTTTATACTTTTTATTTGTTCGAACCTAGCCACTGACATTTATGAGCGTCACTGATGAGTCTTATGAAGACGAAACGCGCGTCTGGCTTACTAAATTATAATCCTGGTACCTTTGATAACTAATAACAGCCTATTTTTATCCCAACTCGAACCAGTAAAGCGATGGTAAAGCGATGGTGACTAAAGTTCGGTTTATTACGTCTTTCAGTTTATTTGTTATTTCTATAATGGTTAAATTGTATAAAAGCAATCAAATATAAATGAATTCTTATTGTTATGCTCAAAACAATAGTTAAACAATTGTAGTTAAACTGATTATTACCGCATTATTTCTGAAAAATTTAATTTTAAGAAACAACTCGAATGAAAGATTAGGTTAAATCATTTAAAAAACAAACATTCTGGCACTCAGATGAATATTAAACGTTGATAATCAGATATCAGTTTTATAAAAAAAAATCCTCAAACAATCGAACACACAAAATATTAGTTTCATTTATTGTAAGATCGTTTAATTCTGATAAAGTTACGAGTAAGGTATACGTTTTGATTTTTTACACGATTATTTTCTTGATTTTGGTATGATTTTACAAGGTTGGCATATTCAATCCCTTCTCACTTCCCAAAAGTTCAATGATCGTCCCTAAAAGATTGGGAAGCATGATCGGAAAAACGAACAAAGAAGAAACAAATATATCTGACGGTAGTACACATCAATCGTTTTCTGGCTTCTCTCTTTTTTTGCATTTTCTACGAGTCGACATTTTGGTGGAGGTTAATATTCCCCTCCTGTCTGATGCAGTCGTTTCAAGCTACATCCACTAAACGAATTTATATCGTAAAATTTCTAGAGAGAGTACGGTAATATCAATTATTTTAAATGTCATATCCTCTAATTACAATCCAGGAACAGTGTATAATTATGAGCAATTTACGATTGGGAAGGAAACAGTACGGTTTGATTGTATCAGTTAATATCGATTTTGTTTGCACCATAAACAATTATGCAGTACACTACAAAATTAACTCATTACTACTATTTGTCCGAGTAGATATATACACAATCATGTTCTATATTTGTCTACTGATTAATTGACGAGTTATGGCTTCTCTAATTATTTGTCATATTTGCATTAACCTTCCTAACGATGTTGTCTTATCAAAGTCAAGCAATGATACATATATGCGAGTATTTCGATTATGTAACACGTTTTGTCCTGTTCTTCTTTGGGATGACTGGTGTCATGATAATAACGTATTGGAAAACCAGAGAACAGTAACCTTAAAACGCAATTGCATTGGAAAAGACATATCTATACTACTTAAGGCAGAGACCGATTTCATTGAGCCACGACTTATTTGAAACCATACAAAGCCGGAAATATTTTTTATATGACATATAAATTTAGTGATTTGTACTTCCTTAATTAGTCTTCGAAACAAAATTTTTCCACAGAAAATGTTAATTTTTGTGAAAATATCCAAATTCGGATACCGTTATCGATCCGTATCTTACTTGCTTTCGCGCATGCTCAGTCGACGTACAAGCCGAGAAATCCAACTTTATATATAACTAATGTAGGAAAATGGTGTTAATTAAAATTACACCATTTTTGGACCATTTGTTTTCTAAATAATTAATGTTACAAATAATTAACAAGTTCCAGGTCGATGGATTCAAACAGATTTTGAAAGCAGAAAAACCGTGCATCTTATAATTAGAATTAATTAATCAGATGATAATACGAATGCTTAAATTAAGGCTAATACATTATAGTACTTTAATTCATTATTCAGTAATGGGCGAGATGTCGAGGGTATGTTCTAGTTAAGTTAAATATAGCTTTTAATAAATAAAGGCAACAGTAGTATACCGCTGTTTGAAAGTCATTAATCGATTGACAGAAAACAAATCCGGGTTTCTAACTTAAAACGAGGGAAACACATCAACGTTATGAGGAAAACAACGGAACAACAGAAACAAAAAACATAAACAAACGACAATGCAACAAACATAGAATTGAACTATTAGATCACAACGTGCGAGTATTCTTAGATCGGTATTTTGCCGACTTCATGAGTCAAGCTCTTCTAAAAGGATTTCTACAGTTTATTGTAGATTTGTGCTGTTACAACATTGTCCCTATTGGGACATGAGAGCTTACAGACATGTTTAACCCCACTATAATTTATGATTGTCCCAAGACAGTAGCATATCATTCAGTAGTTATAAATAGTCTGCTATATTTATTTTTTCATTATTTTTAGCATAAATCAGGCCGTTGGATTTATCTTTTGAATTGTATTATATTTTGTCATGCCGAGCTTAAAATACGATGTTGTTATGTTCGTTGTAAATGGTTGTGTGATGACCTCTTCATGCTTACATTCTCGTAATTTGATCCTTAGGTGATACTTGTTTTACTGTCAATCATGGAACTTCTCCTTATTTTTGTATTAATACCTGCTGACTACGAACAGATCAATTTAGTTTCAATTATATTTAATTTAAAGCAAAAAATTTGATGTTGATTTTTAACGGAGTCTATGAAGCTATAATAACCAGTATACATATTGTTCAAATGGTCACGCAAATAGCGGTATGACTGGCATGCATTCATTATATGAAATCATAGTATTTCCTATAAAGAATAAAAGATACCAGCATTGTGACGCAACCTTTCACTTCCATCAACTAGAAGCTTTAACACGAAACATATTGGTTTACAAGAAGATTAGATGACTATTTCCTTTGGCGTAATTACATTTTTGTTGCCATACGAAGGTCTGTTGAGTGGTTGTATGACAATTAGCTGTTAAAATCTCCTTTAGCCGTGTGTAGTAAAGCGAGAATGTCGCGACACTCTATCATTTTAGAAGCATTATATAAATTACTCAATCACAGATCAAAAAAGCTTATCTAGGCTGAGTATTCTAAAGTTTGTTTTAACTAACAGCATTAAAATGCATTGATCGAAAAAAGTAAAGTTAGATCTTCCCCAATTTCCATTGATACCAATCAAAAGTAAACTTTATCATTGTTTATAGTCAATATTATAAGGTAAGAGCTATTCATTCGAACAAGAATGTCAATCTATTGAAGAACATAGTACTTCTATGGTCAATGAGACAATAACCCAGCACAACAAAATAGTTCACTAAACATGCCTGGTGTTATACTCCATTAGATACTACTGTGCAATTCCTCAAATGAGAAATTATGAAAAGCATTAATTTACAATTTTTTCCCCTGTTGTCCAGTAGTTTTTGTATATTTCATTGCAGTTGCATTCTTTGTTCACTGGCATACGGACGTTGGTTTTTTTGGTTTTTGTAAGGAAGGATGTTTATTTGTGTCAAGAATGCGTCCTTTCGTTCCACAGATCATTTGCACCAAATACAACGTGTGTGCCACTTGATTTTAAAATATGTAGTTTTAGCGCCAATTTAATAATTCAGTTGATGATTGCATCACTTCTGTTAAAAGATAATAATGACCTCCTTCTATTCGTTTTGGCAGATAGTAAGTTTTTTTGTAATAACAGCACACTTCTTGGGTTTTTTTTATAGTTTTTGGGGTGTTTTGTTTTTCGCCAAAAACAAATTATGTAATTATACAACTCATTCCTTATTTATAAAGATTTCCATCCTAGAACACAATTGTCCCAGAGGGAGGTTACAGTTACATTTGGATTTCGTCTCTAATGTTAGCAGAATATATAATTGGTCAATGTATGAAAATTCATTTTGAAAGCATGTATTGTAAAAACTGCTTATTATAGGGAAAAAAACGTCTGCATGTATTGTATACAAGTTTTCCCCTGAGATATGTATTTGAAAGAGATCATTAGAAAGTGTATACTTGGTATGATTTCATTACAGTACACGTTCCCATCTCTAAGAAAATGAATCCACTTAGATTTACGTCAATCATTCATTTACGGCAATGTTTTAAGCAAACATTTATATGAAGTGCTTCTCCATACAATTAATTCAGTTGATCTGACTTTTATTGATTCCTTTTACGACACTGAATTGTATATGATTTGTAATATTTTATTCTAACATATTTGTCTTTCTGACTAATGCCAGTGACATAAGTGTAAATCTGTATTCAGTCGGAGTTGTTCCTGCTGATGTAATTTAAAGGTTGATGTAAGATGTAGATGCAATTATTATATTGCGAAAATCATCTAAAAATATTTAGAATGAATAGAATTTTATGTATGATGTGTAAACAATGCAACTTCTTTCCGCTTTTGGAAGTCATATCTCGTTGGTTCCCTCAAACCCGTTAGGCAGCAAAATTCTATTTTTGCCAACATTGCACATGTCGTTATCCTTTAGATCAAAGGCGAAACAATACGTAACGCATGCGCATATAAGTGGGTTTTTTTTTATAGCGGACATGATTTACACTTCTTACAATAGTGAAATCAATTACACGACAAAAATATGGTATAATAATTCAACAACATGCTAATGAACTTGAATTACTTTTCGATTTGTCTTTGTGTTGTATTATTTAGAGTTCACCAAAGAAATTTATCATAGAATAATCATAAAGATAGCCCTGTAGGCGGCGGTCGATATTCTTACTGTTTGTTTCAGCTTTTATTTTCATGATTTATATACATTTTCTTCTTTACAGAATAATAGAGTTAAGGCACGCCTGGTAAACCATCTAATCTCAACCAAATGGTTGAGACGGAAAAAAGTATTCTGGCACTTCCTGTTGAGCTTTTCTGGTTCAAAATATTGAAAATAAACACAGGGTAGGTCGAATTTTCGTCGATTTACTGAAAATCAATGACTTTTTTGTAAATTCGGAGAATGTCATGCCATAGATAAATCATAATTGTAACTAATATGTCTCTTCTTGGTTTAAAATATTTTTAATTGAAGTCACAATCACTTTTCTCCTACGGATAATAATGTTTACATTCTTTAAATCCGATAGAACTGCTATGATATTAATAACTAGCAAGAAAATTTGTCAATTATTTGTGTTTTTTTAGGCTTTACGATAACCACGTCTGTAAATTGCCCAAATATTTTTTTGTCAAGCCTACTCTGAGCAGAAAAATAAAAAAAATATAAATGGTTGAGATATAAAGGTATTGGTTGAGTCTTTCTGTCACAATGTTGAGACTTTCTGGTTGCGCTGTACTATTCGAGTTTCCCTTTTTTACGGTTAACCTGATTCATGTTTTCTGTCTGTGGTAACATAAAATCTAAATACACTCAGATACAATTTTAAGCATTGCCGATAGAAAAATGCATGCCTTACAAATATAAATAAGATTATTTTACAATGGTTATTTATTAATATGATTTGGATGAATTCGATTCCTAACAGACATCAAAATTTATTTAATGCCGAAAATGCGTCCATTTATAAAGAAATAAAATAGTTAAAAACTAAACAATTGAACAGGACCCCTTTTCTAGGTTGATTTTATCGTACACATTATTTCAGGTAAAAGGTGGTGATAACTTAAATATGAGTAAAAGATGTCATTTTTGTCATTATAATACTTATCACAAAAAAAATATGATTCGATTTTAAAATTGCTTTGTAAGTATTATAAGTGACGTCCAACTTAGTGTAATCACAGGTGTTGTATTGAAATAATTAAAACTTAGAGGTTTGTTCACAACTGCATTCAGGGTAAATCCTTAATATTTGGTAATATTCAGCAACATTTATATTATAACCCGGGCCCCGTCACACTAGGCCGTGATCGCACTACGATCTCTAAAAATATAATGCTATTGGCGATCGTAGTGCAGTATGGTCGTGTTACGGTCTTGATGAGGTCTTGGAATTCGTGTTGAGAGTAGCCAACTTTTATTAATTTAAACATGTTCAAAACAATCGTGATGCGTTCGTGGCGAAATCAGGTCGCAGTTCTGTTCTAGTCGTAGATTTTTTTAGTCTCGATTACCCAGACGCATATTTAAATATATCTACTTTGAAAAATAAAGCGGCTGAATGATCGAGACTAACATTTTTTTAGCCGTGGAACTGTCAGGATCAGTTCCAGGTTGAACTGTGTAAATCGATTCTAGGTATAGAACTTACCAATGACCAAATCAGTTCTTGGTTAGAACTGTTCTAGCTAGAACTGTCTTAAAAGTGTCAGTTCCACATTTGTCCGCTAGAACAGTTCTCCTTCAGATTATGACAGGTAATGTCCATTGTATTTACATCTCCTTTGCAATTTTTTAAATGAGAATAACTTTTGATGAAATGAATGAATTTAATGATTATCCATTTCTGAATATTAATTCAGTTTTCTTTTGAAATATTTTAAAACTGGATTCGACGTAGGTAAATTGTGGGAGATAGTTAGTTTGAACTCTGGCCTGGTCAACTTAAATTCTAAAAAAAAAATGTGTGTGTCTATGCTAAGCATGCGATATCTGCTAAAAACTGTGGCCACACCTTACCAGATAGCTCGAACTAACGCCGAAAGGATAAACAAAAGTTTTACATTTACAAATTTTTGCATCCGTTAGGAGTCCGCGATGTAATGACCAAATAAAACGGACGTGTAATATGCCGAAAAATGGGGTGGAAGAGGAATAAGAAAAAAAAATAATGTGAGAATAAAAAGCCAATAATTTTGCCTGATCATGATTAAGTAGTTGAGCCAAAAATATTAATGATACCAAAGAAAACTAACATACCAATAATTGATTTTTCTTACGCGATTTGTTTTCAATTTGTATGTATCCGTTTTATTATCAATGTTCTTTCTGTGGTACGATTTCCAATGATACAACTCTCCACAAGAAACCAAAATGACACATAAAGTAACAACTAGAGGTCGCCGTACGGCCTTCGATAATAAGCAAAGCCCATACTGCATAGACAGCTATAAAAGGCCCCGAAATGACAATGTAAAACAATTGTAACGAGAAAACTAACGGCCTTATTAATATATAAAAAAAAATGAACGAAATTTAAAAACAAATATGTTACACATAAAAAAATAAATAAATTCTAGCCCTGGAGATGTCAATTACAACATTATTGACGTTAAAGATTCTGTGCAAAACTGCATCTCAAACGCTAGACTTAATCTCCAGCGTTAGAACTTTAATACTAGTACTTAAAACACAGCTATTTACTATTTAGACTCTATTACAACCAAAGGCCTCTTTAGAAGCTGCTGTGATAACTGCAGACAAGATTAAAATGACTGTTGAAATGTCAAACAATATACGGCAAGTTTATGAATTTTGACAGTTGTATATGTAATTGATACTAAGCTACACAAGGTCATGTTTTTCTCTGACTGTTTATGACGTCTTTACACTAAATTCATTGGATGTTGGATGTGTACGGATTGATAGTTTAGTCTTACCTGCATGATTTTTTAGTGGCTTTGAACTAGCTATCAGATAACTGCGAGTTCTCTCAGATCTGTTCCTATTGTCTTTTTGTTGTCGGGATGTTCAAGAACCCGGCCACGTCCAATTGTATTTTTGTCCATCTGATGAGTTAAACCTTTTTAACCCAACTGATTTTTATAGTTCGTTCTTATGTTCTTATGTTGTACTGTTATATATTCCACTGTCCCAGGTAAGGGGGGGATCCCGCTAACATGTTTAACCCCTCCACATTATTTATGTATGTGTCTGTCCCAAGTCAGGAGCCTGTAATTCAGTGGTTGTCGTTTGTTTATGTGTTAAATATTGAATCATATTTGTTTTTCGATATTGTTTTTTTTTTTATATAAATAAGGCCTTTAGTTTTCTCGTTTAAATTGTTTTGCATTGTCATATCGGGACCTTTTATAGCTGACTATGCGCTATGGGCTTTGCTCATTGTTGAAGGCTGTACGGTGACCTATGGTTGTTAATGAATGTGTCATGTTGGTCTCTTGTGGACAGTTGTCCCACTGGCATTCATACCACATCTTCCTTTTTATAGTTGAAAATTTCATTCACCAGAAGATCTCAACATTGTTCCAGAATATCTCAACCGATACCAGAAAATCTCAACATGACATATTTTATAACATATTTAGCATAATGAAATTATATTAGTAAAGAAAAAGAACAAACTATAATTTTATGTTTATAATGTTTTAGAAAAATACTAATTTACTAATATATATGCTAGTTTATCAATGATATCACTGTCATTTTGTCAATAGCTGACTGCGCTGGCCACATTTACCTGCTGGAGAAAAGTCATTACGATGTCATTTTAAATCCCATTCATTTGTGTTATACACGAGACAAACTGTAATTCAAATATCTCTGGCATGACATTCTCCGATTTTACAAAAACCGCATTGATTTTCAGTAAATTGACGAAAAGTCGACCTACCCTGTGTTTATTTTGAATATTTTGAACCAGAATAGCTCAACAGGAAGTGCCAGAATACTTTTTTCCGTCTCAACATTTGGTTGAGATTAGATGGTTTACCAGGCGTGTAAGGCCAGATTCAATCCCAAACTATGTTTATTCCTTTTCGACTGCAGTCTGGAACATATCTGGAATTTGATGTCCAAAAATCCTTTTAATTTGTACCATATACAGTGTATATATATATATATATCTATTTACTGAATCGAAGTTGAAAAATTAAGCCAGGCATTTACAATCTTCCATTAAACTTCCTGCCACTACATTACTTTTCATTTCTTATCATTTCCGTAGCACTTGATAAAAAGTGTTCATGTTTCAACAACGATTTCAATTAGTCAAGTACAGTCAAGGTCAGTTCTAGATAATGAATATATGTAATTATAAAAGAAAGTGAATTTTATCACTCAAGCGTTCAATATCAATTTGTTTAAGTGTTCTTCATACATGTTCCAGAAAACAATATCGTACAGGGGTATACTACTGTAGCCTTTTTTATATACACAATGCTTGTTTAATAAAAATAAAATTCTAGATACAAGAATATGGACGCTTCGGGGTACAAGGCTTTAATTTATTTCAATATTTTGTTTAATGTATCTCCATTTTACTGGTATGCCAAGATTTAATGGAGGGAAAAAACTTGGATCCATATAAAAGTTGGCGTTGTTATGGCGCGTTAATTTTAAATATATGACTTTTCAATTTATTTCCTTAGTCCTTTATATTAATTTTTAGTAACTTTTATACTTACAGCTTGACTTGGAAGACAAATATACATTATATAATCATAAAATATAATTATACTTGATTAACTAATGTTTTGCAATTATACATCTTTTGTAATGATATTTTCCTATAAAAGTAAGAACCAAATTTAATTGAACCATGTAAATGATCATATCATCTATAAGCGCATTTTATGTATTTGCTTTTAAAAGGAGACAAACTCGAAATATGATACAAAAAATATTAAGCCAGGTATCTATGATGAGTTTTGTTATCACCAGACCCGTAGTCAGCTCTTCTTTGTCATTTGCATGGCCACAATTATAAAATTAATGTTTTCAAATCCTAGAATTTCGAAATAAAAAGGATTGTCCACTAAAGGAAAAGATTAGCAAGATGTTATTTGCAACACATTTCGTAAATGTGTTCTTCATGTTCAATTGCGTACTTTAGTTGTCCTATTTTTCTTAATAAATTCCAGCGTCACTCAAGAGCCTTTTGAATTACCTTGCCCGTTAACCGCTCGTTTGAACTATCTTAAAAAGGCAACATTTCTTTTTATAAACTAAATGCAACATACTCTAACAAATACACATTGTTGACATCCAATCCTGCGAATTGTAGCAAAAGTTCATTAAAACAAGTTTCGCTGTCCTATTGTAATAGTTTTCAGCGTCTATATACCCCACAAGTATTTCAATCATCCAGAATTGGTGCACTAGAACATGTAGTGCACGCCTCGATTGTGGGATTCTTTAGGTTCGATTTCAGTAGATTTAAGGCAATCTGCTAATTATTTTGCATTTAAGAATTAGACACAAGTTTGCGCGTTTGTGAAAATAGGCAACAAATGCCAAGAACCGAGGTGTTGTTGTTTCATTGTATTTGAACATGCAGAGAATAACTGTTTGATTGCAATAGTCGCAATACTGGAAATCTTTAAGACAAAAAAGTGAACGTTTTCTCTTTATGTAGGTGTTAAGTAGAGCATAAACAATTACTGAAAATGTCTTTACTTGACAGTTTCCCGGAATCATTCTGTATGATTGTTAAGTATCGAGTTGCATAACTAGTTATACTTGTATTGATATAACTTTCAAAAACATTATCGGGTTACAGCTGCAATGAGTATTCGTAATAAGAACACATTTATAAATATTGGTTTTTTTCGTCAAAAAATGAGCAAAATAAGATTTCTTTTTACAAAGAGTAGAAGGTCGATGTATTATATTCTATTTCACCCAATCTTGTATCAGTAATACTCTGCACGATAGGTTGTAATATACAACAGCACTTAGATGGAATCTGTCAGAACTAATTAATCTTCTGTATAGTCAAGTTAACATGGAAAATTGTTTTTTTTCGGTTTTAAATATCACTTTCTTACCGTCGTACCTTTAAATGACAGCCAATTTTATCTTTGGCTAAAATGGAATGTGCTTTGTGGCGTTTAAACCATTGACCTCATACGGAACTAGCAACATGCGATTGTGTATAATGTTATAATCTACTGACAAACACTATCGATATACTAGTCATTTTGGTCTTTTGTGGATAGTTGTCTCATTGGCAATCATACAACATCTTCTTTTTTATAGAAGGTAATAATACTAAGACCTATTGAATAACATAAACAATAAATGAATCGAAATTACTGTCAAAGAAAAACCATACATCATAATCCAATGCATTTCAAACTATATTAAAAAGGACAAAGGAGATATGGAAAATATGTCAATGAGACAGCAACCCAATAACACTATAACACTGACACGTTTAGGTCAATATAACATCAATATCTTCAATTTTCAAATTAAGTCATTAAAAACTTCATAGTCAAACTTCAATTTATCAATTTTTTTATGTGTTTTTCTGGTTTGTTTTTTTTTTTATTTGTTAGGAATTGGTCGTTTGATATTCTTTGTTTATTCCATCTTAACTTTAAAAAAATGATTACATCGTTGATTTTTTTTTTATATATATATATGTATATTTGACATTTCATTAGGATCTATTTATTACAATCATATTAAAAGATAAAGTCTGCATTCGTTGCCCTCTATATATAAGAACATATTTGCACAGAATGATGAAAAGTCTGTAGAAAATATCCTAGTGAGTGTATGCGTATAAAGACTTTTACAAAATCATTAAACGTGTAACTTACATTACGTATTTAATGACATGTATGTTCAAACGTGTTTTCAACAGTTTAAGATTGTTCGACAAAGCTGTATTTGTGAAGGTAGGATATGATATGGTTATAACTTAGCAAGGATAATGAATTATTGGTACCTGGTTGTCCTCTGAGGAATATGATCCTTGCTGGATATTTTGAAGCTGCTGGGGCGCTCTTTGTTCATGAATGTGAAATAATCCGCGTTACAGTTCTAATGATTTGCGTTTGTGGCATGCTGTAAATAAAAGTTTGAAATCAAATATAAATGGCTAGTTTAAAGAGGTTCAAAATTATTCGATTAACCCTTTTGTAACCACATGACGTTTTCTATTCTAAATATGGATTTTAAATTTGTCACTTGAAGTTAAGCACCAACAATCCATCAACTTTTACAAAATAATTGCAAAAACAACAATTACGTTAACCTCTCTGCATGTTTTACATCCCTAAACGAATTCTTTACTTATTGATCACTCCTATAAACAATAAAGCTCTGTTTTTATATCCAGGACATGAATAAATCCTAGAAAAAACAAACAAAGGATAAGTGTTAACTAAGTAGTGTGCTGCATCCAATAAACTGGTGTTTAATGCAATAAATACGCATGAAATTCATTTTCAAAATGATTTCAGATGTGATTCGGAACAAAAGCAGCGCAGCTTGATATTAACGAACGACATAATTAGGAACTGGAGATAATTATTTGCAAGAAAAACAGCTCCAGTATACAAATATAATGCCATTTGAGCTATTTTCATAGTCAAACGGATAGTTGTATTCTGATAAACATGTGAAGCAAGCATGCATAAAGCAGACTGAATAACAGATTTTTACTAACTGTAAACATATTGAAAATAGGGTACTACAAATGTGCTGTACTCCGATGTGTTTCCATAGCAATATTCTAACTACACAAGAAGTAAGGCGGCGACAAAAAACAACAAATGGCAAAAATCATCCAAATTGGCCCCTGAAAAAGATGACACTAACTGTTTTTGATAATTCTTTTATGTCCCTTCTTGGTAATATTGCTTGTCATTATTCTACTGTTTGTTGTTAAAATTTAGTTTAGATTAATTGATAGTTGCGCATTGTCATTACATGTAACAATTTGTTGGAAAAAATTTCACCCTATACAATCTTAAGTCATTACATATTTCATTTACTCAATAGACACCGCGTGATTGCCGAATAAGTTTTCAAGAGCAATCGCAGTCAGCCAGCAACGAGAATAGATGTCCGATATAAACCATCAATCGTCGCCAAGAAGACTGGCAATCCTAGTTTAATTGATCGGAGTACAACCCACCTGTCACGTGCGGGGTTCGATTTCAAACTTCAATGTTGATAGGCAATCGAAACATAAGATAAACTACTAAAACCACCCATTAATCCGTCGATGTCTATCATGTCATATAAAAGCATCTTATAGACAAGTAGATATGTCAATAAGTTGTTAGCACCAAGTGTGACATTGTAAATCATTGACGGAGCCACATTTCACAGACTGAATAAGATAAATTATTTTTTATCACTGAAATTATAAATTCCTTGTAATATCACGTAAAAGTGTAACACTGGACTTCACTTCATCCAATATTTGTAAACTCAATTAATCTATATTTTGAATCAGATTGTATAACTTCCATTACGTTCCGATGACCTTCAATCTACGTTCTTCTGGGACAGAAACAATAGAGCAATCTATATAGTAAGCAATCAAATGTCTGTTCCTGGGACTGATAAGGGATCAAGATTCAATCGAATATCAAAAAGCAATATATCTTAGATATCAATGACTGTCGGTTCATTGTGGTTGATAATTTTTTCGATTATGTTATATAACATCATTTTATTAAATATAATTAATTCTAATTAAATTACCAAACAAAACATGATCAGTTATATTTGAATATGACATTTCATTTTCTTACTACTTGCACTACACTTGTGATGTTTTTTTCCCCGGATATGTTATTTATTTATTAGGGACGCTCGGTTGTTATTTTTTTGTTTTATTCCATATGAAGATAATTTTAAAGTTGATCAATGATTGTAACGTCTAACCACTTGTAGTATCGGGTCAATAAATATAAACGATTTGAAAAATATTGTAATCTGTTCACTTTTATACTAAAAAGATGAAATCAACAAGACCACAAAATAACCCGTTACTCTTTTTATTTATTTTTTTTTAACTATTAATAGCATTTTTTTTTTCAAATTTTAATCCATTTTAAAACGTTAAGCAAATGACTATCAATTATCTGTCCATCTAATTCGAGTTGAACAAATCTCTACGAAACGTCTGTAACTATTATAAACTGTGTTGTTATAAGAACCCTACAAATCAGATACAAATTCAACTTCGGTTTCGTATTTGAATATTCCATAATCAACCAAAGTCTTCTACGTGTACATGTAGAAGTGCACTTTAAAGTCTTCTACGTGTACATGTAGACGTGCACTTTAAAGTCTTCTACGTGTACATGTAGACGTGCACTTTAAAGTCTTCTACGTGTACATGTAGACGTGCACTTTAAAGTCTTCTACGTGTACATGTAGACGTGCACTTTAAAGTCTTCTACGTGTACATGTAGAAGTGCACTTGCATAAGGTCGATTTCTATACGACGCAGCTCAGTCATGTAAATAATTTGGATGATATATTCATTTTTATGAATGTTTGGAATAAAAATAGTAAATGTACAAATGGGAATAACAAAATCTTACTATTGAAAAATTTACCAATTCAACAATGAAAGATCTACATATTCTTATTCACATGGGTACGTTGCTCACGCAAACTATCATTTACGGTGGAAAATTCGCCTCTCAATTATGTAATCCCTAAATTTTATAAGCAGGTTTCAATAGTATCGAAATATTCATACAATAGATATAAACGAGTTCATTCTTTACTTGATAGTCTATGTACACTACAAACAAGTACAGAATAAAAGTGTTAAGAATAAGAAAATAAGTTTATTACGAACTCTATGAATAATTACAGACAAAAATGATAATTAAAATCTATCAGTATGAACTGCAATTTTACATGTCCTTGTTTTGAGAATCCTTTGTCAAACCTATACATCTTTGTATCTCCTTTATCAAATTTCTGTTATCACCCTTTTTATATAGATCTGCAACTTAGAAGGCTCCTATTTCGGTAAAACATGTCAAGTGTATTGTACAAATTTTGTAATATGATAAATTCATGAACAATCTTCTTCTATTTTCGTTTTGGAGGATATTGTATTTCTATCAAATCATGCATTGTAAATGCCAAGGTTTTTTTTTTAAGTAATCAGATAGAAACATGTTGACAATATGATCAACTGCTATTTGAGTGTCCACACATAAATAAATTAAGAACGTTCAGATCATTTCGTTATAAAAAAAAACCTAAAAGACTGCCATTGTCATTGCTATAGACGATTCTAAGCAAAGGCTATTGGGGTTGTTAAGGGACAACTGCGTATCTGTAAAACGATAAAAACTACTGGGAAACCGTAGCGGGCAAGGAATTGCGTTGAAACCGGAGCTGAGAGTCGTTTTGAACTTCCGATGATATGTTTTCTTTTGATTTATAGTGAAGGCCTTATTAAGGTTTTTAGATAAAGAACAGCAATTTTGGTTTTGTAAAGTGCTTGTATTGATTCAGTATCACGAGTAAATGCATCATAACGTTTCTTTTCCTTTAAAGTATTTCGCATATTGACTTTGAAAACTCTTTTGATGCACCTTGTGATGAATATGTCATTTTTGTCTCTTGTGGACAGTTGTCTCATTGGCAATCATACCACATCTCTTTTTTTATATGACCCCTTTTCCAAAGTATTTTGATATCATGTACTCCTGTAATGAAATAATATTATAAAATCTATTGATACCAACACGACGGAAAAGAATTGAAGTAATGATACTACTATTACATTTTTTTTAAATCAACAGTTTTTCGTTGAATATCTAAAACTAAAAGTTGTAAATCTACAATTCCAAGTTGTAACTATTGCAACAAAAACCTACATCTAACTGAAAACTATCGTTATTGTTAACCGCACCATAAATGAGTTTATATACAATATCAAATTTGATCAGATATAAATGACACAATGAAACAGTATGCCTAAATAAATTTCCGATTAATTACGTCTGTAATAGATTTGAATTTTTCCACTTCCGCCTAGTTACATACTATAGACAAATAATTTTCCTGCTTTTCCCTAATGTACGTGCGATAGCTAAGGACTTTGTGCTTTACTTATTAGATGTAATGGCTTTTGCATGTTTTAATTGTGTTACTTGTTGCGTCCTGTTTGTACAACTATATGTTTTTCAGGATAAAGCAATGACTGAATCGATTTTATATTTATTCCTCACGTCGTAGAGTTTCCTGCCAAGAAATATTCAATTTGGCATTTGATTTGATCTAATCTTTAAAAACGTTTAGTTGTTGCTTAATAGAATTTAAAAGTCTTTCCATGATATGATTTTACACCACGTTGCTTTCAATGAGTGATAAATCATCTCTATGGAATTCTGGGTAATTGAACATTTGCTTCGGAACAGTAAACGGAAGCGAAAATAAAGAAGCTTTTGTACGTTTCGGAATGATCAGCTTTTTACAATACTTGTAAATCAACCCTAACCCACATGTTTTTAAATTTCATTATTTCAAATGAATAATTTGAATTGGACTTACAACTTCATTATTTCGGTAAAGACATCTGAGATTTGTTACAATTAAAATGCATGTGTTATGTTCAAATGAGCATATTGAATAAATTGGCGTTACTTATGATTCTAATTCAATGAACGGCCTACTTGTGTAATCATGGAAAATTTTCTTTGAGAACACTCTGTTGTTTACCTACATCATATTTCGTAAGGAGATTTACTTTAAATTTTTACCAGACAACTTAATTAAAAAAAAGAAATTGGCTTCCTTTTCGATTTTAAAATGAATAAAGGCAGCCTCTGATACTGGAATGTTTAAGCAGATTAATTTCTTAATTCTTTCTTCTATATAATTTTGATTATTATCTTTTTGTTTGTACTAGTGCAGTTTTGTATTTCCTTTTACCGATGTTCTAGAGTTAATGGTTTTCAATATTGTTTTTGTTTTTGTTCTTGTAAGCACTTAATATACTTTTAGCTAATCAAATGACTGATTGATTTTGCAGAATGTAGTTCAAATGTGCTTATTCTAAGTCTTCATCTCGAACAGCAATAACGGTATTTTTTCGTTCTGTTTTTTTTTCTTTCTGATTTCTTGTCCGTGTTTTTTGTAGGGGAGCATTGGCAAAACTTTTAGGGATTTTGGTCATCCATGCTCTTCAACTTTGTACTTAATTTGGCCTAAATAACTTTTTTTTATTCGAGCGTCACTGATTTTTTGTAGACGAAACGCGTGTCTGGCGTAAATACATAATTTTATCCTGGTATCTATGATAAGTTTATTTAGTAATGTTTTTTTTATTTGGGAACGTATGTGTTATTGGCAGGTTTTTGTAAGTCTTTTTTTTATTATTATTTATCTACAGTGTTTTGTAGTCTCACGGTGAACGTATGTGTTATTGGCAGGTTTTTGTAAGTCTTTTTTATTATTTATCTACAGTGTTTTTTAGTTTATCTACAGTGTTTTGTAGTCTCACGATGATTTATTTTATTATGTATCTACAGTGTTTTGTAGTCTCACGGTGATTTATTTTATTATTTATCTACAGTGTTTTGTAGTCTCACGATGATTTATTTTATGTGTCTTCCACTTTCTGGCTTGAAAATATGGTAGGTTGAAATGGTATATAAAGATCACACCTTTAACTTTAAAAAGTTCATTTAGAACTCACAATGCAAGTTAATACAGACAAAGTATTTTCAAAATTCACGGTCAAATGCAAAAACACAAGTGCAAAGAAATCTAAAGAAATTTTTGTCCCTATGCGGTTCCCCAAATGACACAGCATTTACAAAATTGCCGCACTGTAAATATCTAAGAAAACATAACAAGTTATGGTATTCAAATATATATATATAAACAGAATGTAATTGAAACCATATATGGAACATTTCTTAAGCGTTGTTATCTAATCAAAATAATTGGTCTGAAACATAAATGAAATGTAATTATTCTGATGTAGATTCCTAAAACTTTCAATAATCTACTGCATAATCTAAAAAAGGATTCTTCAGAATTTAGCAGGAATATTAAAAGTTCAATTTATGAGATCGTCTCCTTAAAGAGAGATTTATTTTACAAAAAGTGAATCGAAGATACAAAGATCTTATTTTAGGTCATACAAAATGTTTTGAAGTTGTACAGAGTTAAAAACATCATTTAAAATAAAACTCCAGAAAACAAATACACCACAGATGATATTTTCGAAATGCTGCACTTTTATAACAACGGCATGGTCTGTTGGATTGATATTTCAGCAAACAGTCAGTATCGCAATGGGTTCTGATTTCGAACCATGTGTTTTCGTACCTCTTTGAAGCAAAGTTCAAACAATACCGTCTGAAATGCAAAACCGAAAAAGCCTTGTAAAGTACTTTATTTTACCTTTAGATACATTGATGATGGCCTGTTTCTCAATAACCCATATTTCAGTGTTTGCTTGCATCCCATATGTCACAGTATAGATGTGATTTATCATATTATCAAAACTAGAATGTCTGCCTCTTATCTTAATCTTTCCTTCAGAATTAAAATAAATGGATAAATTCAAACTAGAAACAAACTTGATGATTTCAACTTTCCAGTTGTCATATTTAATCCATATCTGAATCACATACTTTTCATGAATACTTGTTTTAATAAATAAAAGCTAACATTTAAAGATCAGTATGCAAATCAACAGTTAGTATTACTCAAGGCGATACCGAATGTATTACTGTTGTTTGCTTAACTTTAAGTGCCAAACATTTAAATTTGAACTATGTTCAGAGGGAATCAAATAATTTCATCAAATAAGTAAATCGTACAAAATAAGATAGAAATGGTAAGTGGTAATAGTAGAGACTGCCACAGGAAATTTTGAAAAAGGCTATGTTTGCAGACAAACTTACCTTACTAGTGATAGGGTAATATTGTTCCTTGTATGGTGATTGGCGGGGACAGAATAATCGGTAAATGGTACACTGTAACAAGGCATTGTTATAAAATAATAAAAGGTTTAATGACGACTTAGAATTATGTGAAAACGTATTCGATAATAAAATTATACAAGCGAAAATAGTTAAGTAATTGTTACATCGAAAGAAATCTGATCCAAGACCACACTGTCGTCTAATGGGCTTTTGAAATCGAAATAACTCCTTTTATGGACATTTCCGATGCACTGTTTTATTTCAAAAACTTTCAGGCAAATGAACAGTGACATTTACGTTCTTACCACATAATTTAATCTTAATTCTAAAGAACATCAACTAAGAAAATAAATGACATTCTTTTGACATAAGAGGCTCTCAATTTATCGTTTAAAAATGGAACCAAACAGAGTGGTCATTAGTATGTGAAGTGACAGTGAAATTATAAGTTGATGTGTTTTGATAGATTGTTCCTTCAGACGTCGAAATACTTTGAACTTCCAATTATGACCGTCAGATTGTCAACCTCAAATGTCGCTAAAGTATAATTATTGACTCTATAAGACGAGAAATGTAAAGCATGGTTATTCCAATAATACAATTAGATTATGTTCGATCATTTAGATGAATGCAACTCGTTAGTATTTCTCAGAATATGCATTTAAAAGATTTGCATGGTCAAAGAGACCGTTACGTTCAAACATGTACTCAGTATTCATTTCATTATTTTTTTTAACCAAACGGTAAATTTTGTTAATTATTCTCACAAATTGTAGTTAAGTAAGCCTTTCTTGACCTGTTTACCGGATTTATCTTTATTTAGTGAGTTTAAAGTCAATCTATACGGTACAATTATATGATCAAACGACCATTCGGGATAAACAGTTTTAACTTTTTAAGTTTTTAAGCCAACAATATATACTCAAATAATGTTTAGCAAACGTTAAGTATGATATCAAAGTGAAAGGCTTATTTAGATAAATATTAAAGGAAATATTCATTAGAAAATAACGCAAATAAATCACTAAATCGCATAAAACCCGATTTTATAATGTTGCATAATTCTTCTATATATTGTTTGTAAAACTGTCATAACAAACATAAATGATTAAACAATAAATTATTCAAGATCAGTTTGATCATAAATATCAATTCTTTGTAATAATATTAATTACAATGTGCGAAATATCTACATAAAAGAAAACAAAGAAGTTTCACAGCATTGTCTAATTTCGTGATTACAGTTATTGTATGGTGGTAAGTTTCCATAAATGTGGCAACAAATAACGATTAATTGGCTTCTCTGGCCTTTATGCCCTTGATAAAGTAATATCCATAAAGTTATGGTTATTTTCACTATGTCAATAACAATGCCTAACCAAGCATATAACTGATTAAACAAATTGATCATATTTCAGTTTCTATAGAATTTGCCAATTTGTTGCCACATTGAACTTGTAAAGTGTAATATTAATCTCCAAGGTATTTTTTTCCTTAAGTTTAATCAGTTTGAAAGAAGAAAACGCTAACAAAAGGTACATGCGGAGTTCTTTATGTTTATGGGAAAAACCTGGTGATTATTTTTATGAAATGCCTAACAAAGCATGGAAATAACGTGTTTAGCCTTAATTAAGCACCGTGTTCGTGAAAACTTATAATTCAAATAAAAAAAAAACGAAATATTTATGTTATTGCACTGTTAATATTCTAGTAAAAGTTTTAACATTGTACCATATGTACTTAACAACACAAATAACGCAACACAAATTAACGTATAATAAAGTGACACAGTTTCTAGTTTCTGCTACAAATTGGTCGAAATTTATTGTATTTTAACCATAACCTTTGAACTAATTCTGAATTTACAAGGACGTTTATATTTTAGTTGCAACAAGGGAAATTTCAAAAATCAAAGTCAAAAATCAAAATTAATCTGAAATCGAGAATTTGGTTAAGAAATATTAAATTTCTGTCTGTATTGTTGTTATGAGATGTTAAAAGATACACACGACTTTACTTTTCATGAACTTGTAAAAAACTATATTTAAAATCGAATGTGTGGGATTTTTTTTAGATTTCAAAAATTAAAACTCGGATTTTTTTTTAATAATTATAGATGTTTGTAGTGCTTTTGCGGCGTAAAGCAATCAATCAATAGATGATGGTATTATTATATCAGTTGTGTCAAAAATATTAACTCGTTACAATCAATTATTTTGTAAACATGCAACACCAATTTTGATTTAAAAGAAATCATTGGAGGTGATGAGTTTCATTTGTTGTTAATTAAGTACTAGTATATAAATATAATAGATTAATCTCATAAATCTGGAAGTGGTATCTTTTTAAACATCAAAATGAAAATTCATGTATACCCCCATCATCGCTAGCCAAGTGTTACGACCCACTCCCCTCCCCTGATGAGTGAATCGTAACTCTTGGCTAGCGAAGATGGTATACCCCATAACAAAAGATGTAGTATGATTGCTAGCTAGACAACTCTGCGCAAACTATCAAATGACACAGAATAAACCATGTATCATTTCGTTCTCACTAATTAAGCAGAAACTGCTTACCCTTCCAGAGCACATGAGTTTTCAAGTTCCTAGTAAACACACATCAGTTCATCACGTACAGCACCACTGATAAAGAAAATACACTATGGGTGGTTTATCAAAATTTTTAGCTATTAATTTGGTAATATCCAAGGAATAAATTAGCTTAGCTGTATTTGGCAAAAACTTTCAGAATTTGTGGGTCCTCAATTCTCTTTAACTCCGAACTTGATATTTGCCCTTTAACGGGTTATTGTTTAGCGTCAGTGAAAAAAGTCTTGTACAAGAAACGCATGTTTGGCGTACAACATCATAAGCCTGGTATATTTCATGCGCTTTAATCTACATACTCGATTCTAATAAAAACGAACAGCAATGCATTTCATGTCCTTATAGATAAAACTATTTGTTCTTCAAAATCGTCACGAAAATTAGCGATACTAAGAAGGAAAAGAGAACAACTACTGGGTGGAAGTAGAAAATATATTGAAAAAAACGATAGAAGAAGGTACGAAATGGTCGCTTTATTGATCCCATGAATTTGAAAATCAAAAAGTATCATAAATATATCAAATATTATCCGTAAGATGTCCATAAGACATTCTTCGTACTTACATTTTTGAATTCTGAATGTATTGCATATTTGCTTTGGAACATACAAGTGTTAGAATTTAGTGCAAAACTATATAAACCGCCAAAAAAGCTTCTTTAAAATCTTGTTATCAATAGTTAGATATGAATAAAAAAGCGTAACCCGAAAGAGAGACTTTACTAACAGATGTATTTTACATACTTGTTAATGTTGGTAATCTATCTTTTGGATGAGGCTGTTGGTTATATCTATTTGTTCAAATACTATGTGTAAATTGCTCAGTTTAGGTCACATGAGTAAATTTCAGCTTGTTTATGACATTTCTGCACTTTATTTTCCAGATCACATTAACCTGTTCATTTATCAATAAAATAAACATAATTTTGGAAGGTTTGAATAGATTTACCCTGTTTGCCCTTACGGGGTGATTTATCGTATGGCCTCCTCGGTTATTAAAGAAACGTCGAATATAATCCCGGAACATCTACGTGACATGACCTCAATCAAACATAAATTGGCGAAAAGTCAATATCAGGATTTCATCAACAAAAACAATTTATAAACGAAAAAACTTAGTCAGCCTGTTAGAGGCAACACAATCACGAAAAATGTGGAAAGGCAACATATAGGCAGTAAAAAGTAGAACCACTAGGTGGCAAGACTATAACGAAACAGCAATGATTAAATTCACTGATGTGTCATAAACGAACGAAAGGTAAGACGCCATTATTTTAAAATCAGAGAAAATTTCACTTTCCACAACTTCAAAACAACAAACCAGAAGATAATAAAAATCACATTTAGCGAGATCAATTTAAGGGCTGTTATCACTAAAAGTCATATATTTTTTAGTGAAAATGATTTCTTTGTAAAATCCTATAATAAGGTTTTGGTTTCCCACTGATTGGAATTAAAAGGTGATTGACAGAAAATTTAGATTTAAAACTCATCAAATATACTAAGCTTATTATTTAGTACGTTAGTCGCTCGTTTCGTTTATGTTTAAACAGTAGTTTACAGATGTTGAAAACTCATACTCGATTAAGAAATAAAATTGAAGTAGAAAAAAAAAACAAATCGCAATTAAGATATATCTTGGGCGCTCCAATCAAATAAATTGTGATAATTAATGACAGAGAAAGCAATATTGATATTCTAAGAGTTCAAACAATCGAAATTATGCATTGTTTTCAAAAACTATCATAACACAGAAAATATTTGATAATTTAAGTTTTTCATATTTTTGTTGCATTTCTCATTGAAATTTGAATTAGTTATAACAATATCAGTAATTATTTTTTTTTATCTTTTGTCTAAGATGTAATGATCCATGGACATGGCAATCAAATTAAAAAAAGTGTCAATTAAAGTGGAAAGTTACTCAAAGTTTACATTTATATAAATGGTTAATACAATAAGCATAATTATTACAAATCAATGTGTTTATCTAATTGACTTACATAAATCAATTTAAATACACTTTCTTCTTTTATATACGACTATTATACACCGATGGCATATCATTCGTGCTTTACCATGTAGAAAGTCATCTGAATGACCATGAGAATTATTGATGAAAGCCATTAAGATTGTATCTGTAGACTTCAAATGGACATCAACATAAATATTGAGCGATATTTAACAGCACGTTGCCACTGGAACATGTCATTGTTCGATACTATCAGAGGGTATTTCAATACAATATGATACTTTGCATAAAATTGTATACAGCTAGGGTAATCCATTCCTGGGGTAGAAAATACTTTGTTTTATGTTAGTTTTGTAAACAGATAATTTTTAACTATGACAGCACATAAATACTGCCTACTGGTAATACCCTGATAAGGAAAACCTCCAACAGCAATGGCATTGACCCAATGGTTGTAATTAAACTCATTATAGAAACTAGGCTTATTTATTTGTTTGCCAGACTCGAGTCATCAGTGACTCTCAAATTAACAATATTATAAAGCTATTTGAAGCATGAAGTTGAACAGCTAAATGACTATATAAGGCGAAAGGTTTTAACAAATACAGCTAAGGTTATCTATTCCTGTGGTAGAAAATCCTCAAAAGTTTTGTTGACAGGCAATTCACAATTATTATCATATTATTAACAATCCATGTCAACACCGAAGCTGCCTACTGAGCTGGTGATACTCAGAGGAGGAAAATAAACTCATCATAGATACCAGGATTACATTTTGTCACTACGCCAGACGCGCGTTTCGTCTACAAAAGACTCATCAGTGACGCTCGAATTCCAAATCATTATAAAGGCTAAATAAATACGAAGTTAAAGAGCATTGAGGACCAAATTCCAAAACGTTTTGCCAAATACAGCTAAGGTAATCTATTCCTGAAGTAGAAAAGCCTTAGTTTTTCAAAATTTCAAAAGTGTTCTAAACAGTTAATTTATAAATATGACCATATCAATGACAATTCCTGTCAGCACATACGTGCTGGCTACTGGGCTGGTGATACCCGCGGGGAATTAAAAACTCCACCTGCAGTGGCATCGACTCAGTGCTTGTAAATAAGCTCATAATAGATACTGGTCTTATAATTTACTTGTCAGACTCACATTCTTACTACAAAAGAGTCTTCAGTGAGGCTCAAATGGAAATAATTGAAATAAGATAAACACATTTAAATAGTTAAAAACATAATAATATGAAATAAAAATAAATATATTGTATAACGCATTATTCATAACGCATTAATATTTATTCCGTCATCCTTCATGTAATCAATGTGGAGTGTGTTTGTGTTTTGCTTTACAGCTATGTAGGTAAAATTTGAATGATTTCCTAAACATAATATTGAACACAAAATGAGCATGTTAATGTCAATAATAGGCTGTTAGTACATATAAGTTTCTCTTTGACAACATAATTTGACAGCAATGTTTTTCTCACGTTATCCGTTTTCCTACAGAGAACTTATTAATTTGATTTCTAGGCGTACAGATGCTTAATTATCTTTTGGACTTCTGAAGTATGCAGACTTACAGGAAGGAATAAAATAATTAGATCGTTCAGCCTGACATTTGTATTATATTTCAAACCCATTATCTTTCCTTAAAAACATGTCTTCTCTAATTGAAATGAAAACATAATTATATTTTTATGTCTAGGTACCTGTGTTAATTTTTATTTTTCAGATCAATTTTTCTGTATGGTGTTTTATAAACTATTGTTTGTCTTTTCCTTGTAGTTATATCTGTCCTTTTTACTGTTTTATTCCTATTCTCTAGTATATCCCCCTCTTCATGGCATAAACTTTATGAGCTTTTTGATAAAATAAAAAAAGGGACCCAAACAGTAAACCCAAAAAATAAAATCGCTCACCTATTGCAACCATGCAGTAATAATTACTACGTATACATATATGAAAAAAAAAAATTTTTTTAACCGATTGGCTTTTATAATGATAATCCAATAAATCGGTGAAACGAAACCTGCAATACTACATCTTTGCGACCATTCGAATCAAGCATTACAACAAATAGATTTTAACCATTAGTCTAATAGTAATATCTAGAGATATTATAAGTTGGAATTTTCAATGCAAATACACGGTATGAAAAAAGAAACTGTACAACATAAGTTACGCAGTCCAAAATCTTTACAAAACAATGGTTAACGGCAGATCGTGAGTCAGTAATTCACCTATTCAGAATCTAATGCATTCTGGGTAATATTTCGAAAAGCGTTGTGATTGGTTCAAAACGTGATAAACAATAGAAATTAAATCACTGACGTGACCTTGTTTTCATTTTGGTGTACAAACAATGAGATTACCCATAGTCTTTTAAATTCTGAAAAGGCGAATTATTATGCATAATGGCCCAATATGAAAAAGTTATTCCTAAACTAACAGATAACTAAGATATTAAACGGAGGCGGAATATGCTTTGAATCAATTAAATTTAACTAGGGTTTTTGAAACGCAGATTCACATTTCTACAAATTGTACGCTTGTAAATTTTAAATTGACGGTGTCCGTTTTGTTTGCATGAACCAAGATTATTAGAAATCACAAATTTAAGGCAACATGGCAGGCACGTCTGTTTCTTTGTTTAACAGAGGCATTGCATTATACTAGGTCGCATACAAGCTTGATTGTAATATTCTATATGAGAGGTTGACAAATGATGGATGACAATAACCGGTTTGCAGACAAGCAGTATGGTTCTAGTCAATATCGAGGTACAACAGATCAATTAACTACAATCACAAATATAACTGATGTTAGAAACGGCTCTGCAAATCTTCTTTTTTAGCTATTATTTATTTTTTAAAGGGTTAATGATGTCATGACTGAAACATGTTGTGGATAATGCTAAACATGATCGGTGCGGCAGAAGGTTGTATGCGGTTATGAAATCTATTGATGCAATGCACTATGTTCATAAAATCTAAATGGACATTCTATCAAAATGGTTTAATATCAACAGTGGTTTTGATAAAGGAAGTCCGTTTTCACCTTGCTATTTAATCTATATTTAAGTTATCAAGTTTTATTTCACCTTGCTATTTAATCTATATTTAAGTTATCAAGTTTTATTTCACCTTGCTATTTAATCTATATTAAGTTATATTTCTAAGATCTAGTGATATGGATTGATTTCATCTTACAACATCTTTATCTCTAGTTATCACGGCGGGTGCCACATGTAGGCATCTGCTTACCCCTCCGTAGCACTTGAGATCACCTCTAGCTTTTTGTGTGGTTTATGTTACTCATTCTTTTATTTTTTTTTTCTATTGGTCTTTTTCTTCTTTTTTTTTTTTTGCCATGGCGTTATTACATGTAGTTTATTTTAGACTTTTGAGTGTGAATTTCCTTCTGACATCTTTCGCCTCTCTTTTGCAGTGTATGTATGGTACGTCTAGTCTTTTATAATGCCAATTGACTTTTGAATAATATCATATCTAATCGGTTTAAGAAAAAGTATTTTTATATAGACTGATGTCATGATGAGAAAAAAATGGTTGTATAAAGGGTTGTACAGTTTTTCTGGTTATAAATTACACCATTTGAGTAGCATTGCCATATGAATATGATTATGTTCATATTCTATGAAAATGTCTTTGATAGTTGATTCATTATACTGATTTGTGAAGATGTATTATTTTTCACGTCTTTCAATTAGTCCTTCCCTCAGCACCATAACCTTGGCAAAATGTCATATTTTATGTGGTAAAATTAATTGCAATGAAACGCTTTGGAAAAACTACCGTCTATGCTTTAGATTAACCTAGTTGTGTGACATTTTAAATAGATACAAAATTTGTCAAAAAACAAAATAATGATCAATCTGATTCAATAATTTCATTCAGCATTTTCTGACAAAATAAAAAATCACTAAAAGTAGTTTATGTGTGCAAAAAAGGTACCAGAATTATAATTAAATACGCCAGACGCCCGTTTCCTCTACATATCAGTGACGTTCAGATCAAAAAAGTTAGAAAGCCAAACAAAAAGTACAAAATTGAAGAGCATTGAGGACCCAAATTCCTAAAAGTTGGGCCAAATACGGTTAAGGTAATCGCTAAGATTAGCACAAAGTAAGTACCAAAGAAGCATTTGTGATTTTCGCCATGTCAGAAGAGTGTGCTAGGTGTCATACAACAGGTTCGAACTAAATATATTGTTATATTCCAATACCATTTATATATATAATTAGTTAACAAAGGTATAAGTCGCTATTTACTATCGTTATCTTAAATCATTGATGTACAAACTATCGTAATCTTAGATAATTGATAATTGAAGCAGGAAGATTTATAAAAGTAATGATTCTGAGGTATATGTGAAACAAAAGATACCCTCTAACTCCATTTCTCCCTGTTGTTCTGATTTGATAATAAATTTTTGTTAATATCGAATTTGTCTCTACTTTTTATCTTTAAAGTGTTTGTGACTTTTCTGTCAATTTTATCCATTTTTAATACTTGTTCTTTTATAAATCATTGACTATTTGAAGGACAGATAAAATGCTTGGTTGGTGGGTTTGGTTTTTCCCCTATGATGTTAACTCAACTCTATTTGGACTAAATTATATAAATTTCATCGATGTTGGAAAACGGATTATCTAGTTTGTCGAATCTTGCTAGCTGCAAGAAGAATTGATGCTATCGAACTTTTTCATTTCATCACGACGGGTTATCAGATGTATTGAAAATTCTAACATGCATTGACAATACATTTTCTAGATTTATTGACCAGTATTAACAACGATTAAAGTGTTGGAATCAAACTTGAACACTATATTATGACAGGTGATTAGCGAAATAAAACATGAGCACTTTAGTAAGTACAAATCATCAACATATACAGTGATGAAATCAATAGTCTAAACTGTAATCAAACAACAAGCTTATTAAGGCTTATATCGAATTTAGAAGTTAATTTGAATGTAGGAATGTTGAGATAATTCAACGTTGCTCGGTAAGAATTAGTTTTGGCGGGAATTAGTTTAACGTTGCTTAGCGGGGATTAGTTTACCGCGCTTTAGCAAACAAATGTATGTCTCAGAAGACTTGATTACAGAACCATTTCCTTGAAAAGGTCTTTGTGTTCTTTCTCAAGACACTTGTAGAAACGGTATAGACATTTTTTATCGGAACCAACCAGTGGAAAAAATGTTAAGTCTAATATTGTTAAGGAAGACGTCATCATCAAGAATTAGTTTAGAAAGCAGTTTTATTGATGATTGCGCGATGAGACTTTTAACATCTTTAAATTTCCAATTCTATAATAAAAAGGTCAATAAGTTCATTTATGGAACTAAAAATTGATTAAATTACTGATGTAAGTAGTCTGTTCTGGTTGTTGTTCGTTAATGAACGAAATATGTTTTATTCAGCACAAACGTGTGAAGCTATGATACACTACGTATTTGGAATTTGTGATCTTATTCTGGAAATTGTATGACTGTTTTGTACTTATATATATATATATATATATATATATATATATATATATATATATATATATATATATATATTCGTCTTAACATCAACCCAACAATGTAAGATCTGTTAATTTGCTTTCGCAATTTTTTTTGTTCTTCCCTCGCCGGGATCCGAACCCATGCTACTGAGATATCGTGACACCAAATCCACACGACCACCTGGGCTTCACAATAATAATGCTTTCGGTGGCCGTGTGTTACCTTTCCTCGTCAGTTTTAATCTAGCGTCGTACTACAGTACATGATATATAAGGCATGGAGATGTTATTGTTACAGATGAGCTCAATTATCTATAGTAAAGGATTTTTTACAAATTAATGCAAGATACAGTCACAGAAAATAATATATATGTATGTATATTACTGTTGTATAACTGTCTCATTGGCATTCATACAACATATCCTTAATTTAAAAATATGTGTTCAATCACCTTTATGTAATGCTGTTGTCTCAATTACATGCAGTTCATACTCATAAATTCTTCCTTTATGTATCTTAAATACAACTTTATTCCTGAAGTGATGATGGAAATGATTGTAAATGCAAATTGAACGTATTTCATTTTGTTAATTTTGCCTTAGGGATAACAACAATTTATGTCGAGTAAGAGTCATTCTCTTTCGTAACATTCAGTTAATGCACAAAACAATCGGTCCTTTCTTGTAAGTACTTCAAATGGTTTATGAAAGATACATTGCAAGATACATTATAGTATGCACTAAATATTTAGAATATGAATCCTTACTTAAATAAACGGACATTCAAAAAGTAGACTATAATGACATAAAACCAATCATCAAACTACATTAATATAAACAGCCCGTCACAATGGACCAAAAGTAAGTTTCAGAACGCAAACAACCATTTATTGAATATACTGCAACGAAATAATAATTGCTCTACAAATGGGTTGTTCTGGAATAAACATATATCTCTTTTTTATATGATGAAATAAAAACATTCGCGAACTGGACAATAACTTAAGGTAAAGAAGCCTCTACCAAATTGACTATAATTTGTATTGTCATTGAGATAAACATCAGTTTACCAGAACATAATTAAATAAACAATCCTTCAACAAATGATCTATAATGAAAGAACTATCTACATGGAATTCATTAAAAAAACATATTCGTCCATTAAAACAATAAATTGTGGACGACACAGAAGAGACTAACAAAACAAGTTTCAGTCAAGTTTTTTTTCTTGTTCTCTTCTTCGTCATTATCAGACAAGGTCGCCATTTTTTTTCACGAAGTCCCTTTTACAACAAACCAGAACATTTGATGTTATAACTGAATTTGACCAATGAAGAACTGATGGATAAGATAGTTAATAAATCAACCAGTCGAGTAAAGTAAAAATTGTATAAGAATAATAGATTGTCGGTTGCTAAACGTCAAATCGGATAAGAAGCTGTACTATCATCAAAGATGTAATCCGTTTCATCATATTATTAGATACTGCCCACGTCATGGCTCATGAAAAAATATGAGGACATATTGTATAAAGGACACCGTTTAAACTACGACATCTAACTAATGAATTTGTGCATTTTCATTTTTTTTTTATTTTTTTCATTCAAATATAACGAAGTTTTTTTTTTGTTCACTCGGGGAATATCATCGTGACTGTGGCAAAGGTGAACTGGGATAGACATTGCTTCATTTTATTTATTACCAATATAGACTGGATGCAAATACACATTGACATTTGGCAAAACTGACCTCCTCCAGCCCACATAAAACTGCTACTCGGTAATTGATTTTAAAATGATTTATACCTACACAAAATATTTGTTTTATATACAAGAATTGTATTCCTAAACAATATTTTATTAAATATTAAAGCATAAACTATTGATCTTTTGGATATTTTTATTTTGAATCATGAAAAGCGTCGTAATGTTATCCCTTCTAATATTAGATAAAAAGTTTGAATTCAAAAACTCAGTATTTTAAGTATATCTTATCATCAAAATGAGTCTCACTTTGGTTATTTTCAATTATAAGTAACACATATGGCGCATAATATATGACGTTCTTTATACCTTAACCGATGTAATAGAAAACTTAATATGAAATAATTACAGTAATTCTGATACCGTTTTTTTCAATATTGTTTCCATCCTGCTTGATCTACATATAGGTATACATGAACTGTTGTGAGTTAAATGAAACCTCGGAATACTTTCTTCAAATAAAGGTTATTTGTTTTGATATATTTTGTACATTTATTTTATAAAGCTATTAATAGGGATAAAATCACATCGCAGAAGAAATTTACTAAGTTCCTTGTATAAAATAGCGAAAAGATTCCTACATAAGAAGATTCAATTGTAATTGAATTTTTATTCGCCTGTCCTTGCGTACCCTTAATTGTATCTTTTAAAATTTCTGAAAATCATAATGCACAATAATACACGAATAAATAAGTCATTTTTCTACTTAAACCATTATATATAAGACGACAAATTATACAATCTATCACATTTTGTACGATATCACTTACCTATTATGAAGTTCTTTGCTTTTAATCAAATCACAAAAAAATGTTTAATCCTTAATTAACACATTAAATAATATGCTTAAAGTTCATTTATTTGTGTCAAGCAATAAAGTCAATAACTATAGAAGTATACATTGCATTAGTTGCTGTCAATAAGAGATGAAATATATATTGTTTTAGATGCGGAGACAGAACAGAGACGTTTTCTGTCTTTCTATTGGTGACATTCGGATGACTGGGAGGGAATTCTACATACAATTAACATATCAATATTGGCTAGTTCCACATTATATCAGTGTTCAGTGCTTATTATACACAAGCTTTAATCTGATATAGAAATGCTTTTACAGCAGAATATTTGCTTGAAAAAATGAAAACAACACAGGAAATGGAAGCAATTCTCCGAAATTAATTGTCTGTTCGGTTTGCAATTATTTTCTCTAAGAGACAGCTTATTTTGTTCTTTCATAACATAGAAATTTAAATTGTTTTGTATTGATCTTTAATTAAAATTTCAGGTTTTAACAAAATTCATTACATTCGCTGCTGATGTTGAATACGTAGTTGTAACACAATCTGTAGGAAACAGTTATCAATTAATTTACCAAAATAGGTAAATAAAAAATGTTGTAATGCATTTACTTGGAAATTCATTTCGGCAAGCAACCCGAGAGGGTAAAAAAAAAATATGTGGTTACACGGTATGGATTAAAGCTGTGAAAATTGAATAACTGACTTGCATGTAATATGGTTGTTTAGAAGGCTTTTCGAGTTATTCAAATATAATTATACAATGAATAGAACAGCATTAAATGAAACCTCATAGAGCTTGCACACTAGGTAGCGCTCATAGAAAGGCATATAGATGACAAAAAGTAGGACATAATTATCTGTAGAACATAATAATCTATTACCTTTGATAACTACTATTACGAAAAAGTAGAACATAATAATCTGTTACCTTTGATAACTACTATTACTTTAATTCGTTGTTAGATATTCTTAAATACATTTTGTGTACTTTTTCTTTTATTTGTATATTGTCCATCCGTTTCCTTTTAATTATAAATATATACGATTATCGCGTTACAAATATATCGTAAGACTGGCCGGCGACAGGCTCTTGTCTCTAAACTCTAAAAAATAATACCTTACATGTATGTGTATATGTATTAATATTTTACGAATTGAAAGCTTTTTTTTTTGTAGTTTTATTAGGGTGTGAAAGCGTTGACGGAAGTATATTTTATATAAAGCGCGGATGAGTTTCATAATAAAAAATGTGCGCACGGTCAGCCTATAAAATTACATAAAGAAGCATTCAATACTCACAATTACATTTTTCCCTAGGATTATGAAAACACAATTTCTATCAAGGGTTTCTTTTGTTAACCAGTTCACTTAATTGTGGAACCTCGTATTGTTATGAATGATACATTTCAGAATGACGAGAGGTGGTTGTTAGCCAATCAAAATAACGCATCAAAATATATCATTTGTCTCATCAAGTGCGACAACTACGCTAATCTTTGCAAATAACCAGCGTAAATGAACTCATCATATATATCAGGATTAAAATTTTATATTTGCACCAGACGTGCGTTTCGTCTACAAAAGACTCATCAGTAACGCTCGAATAAAAAAGAGTTAAAAAGGCCAAATAAAGTTGAAGAGCATTGAGGACCGAAAATTCCGAAATGTGTTGACAAATACAGCTAAGGTAGTCTATTCTTGAGGTAGAGAAGCCTTAGTATTTCAAGATTTGAAAGTTTTGTAATCAGTTTATTAATTTATAACTATGACCATATCAATGATACATCATCTCAAAACAGAAGGTCTGACTACTGGTCTAGTGAACCCTTCAGGGCATAAAAACTCCAACAGAAGTGGCATCGACCAAGTGGTTGTAAATAAATTATCATAGATATCAGGATTGAAATTTTGGATTTGTGCCAGACGCGCGTTTAAAAAATAGTTAAAAGGACCCAATAAAGTACGAACTTGAAGTGCAATGACGACCGAAAATTTCTAAAAGTTTTGCCAAATACAGCTAAGGTAGTCTGTTCCTGAGTTTAAGTTAGAAAATATTAGCTTTTAGAAGATAGTGTATGCTTTTATGTAATCTGGGTGGAGCTTGAGAGTGAATACCAGTTATTCACGGATTATACAAAAATAATGTTGATCGGGATCTGGGGTATAAAGTATATACCA
Organism: Mytilus galloprovincialis; assembly: GCA_037788925.1. Classification (NCBI taxonomy): domain Eukaryota; kingdom Metazoa; phylum Mollusca; class Bivalvia; order Mytilida; family Mytilidae; genus Mytilus; species Mytilus galloprovincialis. Next base: position 19,683,300 of record CM075331.1, on the reverse strand, counting down.
CAATATTATTTAAGATAATACTTAACAATCCATAAACTGCTTAGATTGTTAGTTTTACTGGGCTGACGAAACTAGAACTAAAATTAGAAAACTTAATGTCAAGACAAAATAGGAAAACTAAAAGTAATTTAGGTCGTTAAACCGGTCATTTGTATGAATCTATAGCAATACAGCACCACCTGATATCACTATTGGTTTTTGGTGAGGTTCGTGTTGTCCAGTCCTTAGATTACTATTTGTGGTTTGAATATTGTTATTTATTTTCTGGTCTTGTTTGGGTTTTTTGCCATGACATTGTCGGTTTCCCTTTGAATATCCCTTTGGTATTTTTCGCCTTTCTTTTGCTCTTGTAATATCTATTCAAATTATGCATACAGCATTGAATGTTGATCTTCAAACCAGTGGTTTTCCAACGCGGGTCTCGCTTGTATAGGAAATAAAGACAGGTAAACTTCATAATGGTTTATCTTTTTTTTTTTATTAAACAATGTATTCACATTATAAATCGCTATCCATTTTTTTTCATATCATTTTACATGTACACAATAAACTCATCATATATACCAGAATTGAAATTGTGTACGCCAGACGCGCTTTTCGTCTTCTAAAGCCTCATCAGTGAAGCTCCAATCTAGAATTTTAAAAAAGGCCATATAAATTGTACACCACTGAGAACCCTTTCCTAAATATTTTGCCAAATACAGCTACGGTCATCTTTTTCTTTGTATTTCGAAAATCTACTCCTCAAACCGTATAAAATCTCGTTTCAAGAGGGATTTTGGAGACACATGAAAGTTTATCCCATACGTTTCCTAATATCACACAGGTTATAGTTATTTTGCAATGGTAAACACAATTATATTTAAAGGCTGTAAAATGTGGAAGACTTTGCATTGACAAACTTTTCCTATTTGAAATTGAAAAATCAATGATTTAGGACTTGAAACCACAAAATAAATCTAATAAAAATGAAGAAAAATTGCACAATAACAATTGAAAAAAAGGTAATTTTTCAATTTAAACTATGTGAGATTATGTACTGACAAACCTCCTTACAGTGGGAAGGAATAAGTCCACTATTTGTCTGCTCCACTCAAATCAACTACACATGTCAAGAAGTAATTCGGTCAATGTGTATTCGGTTGCTAAGTTAAATGTGAAGAACTTTGACCAGAAAAACTTATTCTAGTGGTAGATATTGAATAATTCCATCATCCTAGCTGGGAAACTCAATAAAGAAAATAAGAAATGCACAACTAAATGTGTCTTTATGTAATTCCCGTCAAGTTTTGTTCAATTCCATTTTTACTTCGAACTGGACTTGGAAAAATTCAATGGATAGACAGACAGAGGTTATGTACTGGATGGTCATGGCCCAAAACGGGCATTGACAGATACAACGCTGAAGTTCATATAGCGTTTGGGAGCTTAACAAGCGTATCTCCGTATAATTAAAAAAAAAAGAAACTGCATTAACTATAATTTACTAGTATATATCTTTGTTAGTTAAAGTATATGCCGTTTGATACGACGAGAAAAAAACAAGAGGCTGCAATAAATGATATACAGACCGGCTATATTACAAAGGAAAAATACTCGCATATGTCAAAGAACGTCTCGTCCTTTTTCTAAAAAAAAGTTCATCGGAAGGTACCAAGATAAATATTCCGTATCAACTTCACAAATGATACATGATGGTATTGAAGTATAGATTCTTGGTACTGACGTTGTTTATCATCTTAATAACATATTCTTTTATCTGTCTTGATGTATATTACTTTAATTTACTGTTTAGTCTTTTTTGGTTATATTTATTTGACATGACTCTGTATTTATACATCCCGTCATAGTGTTATTGTTCTGTGATAAGCTTTGTATTCTTGTCTTTCATTTTTGCTAATGTGATTTGTCATAAAGCCTTTTTGTGTTTCTTTGATACATATAAAGTGGCTCTGTACTTATACATCTCGTCATTTTGTTATTTAGCTATTGTAAATTTGTATTCTAATGTTTCATTTTTGTTGATGTGTTTTGTCTATAGACCTTTGTGTGCTTCTTTATGAAATATTTCTTTTTGTTTATATATAGTGATTAAGATTATAGTACAATGTTAAATGCTGTGCCCCTATTTTTGACATTTCAACCTATTATGTCTGTTTGCTTTATTTACACATCCTTATCAATATAATGGAATTTGATGCGACTGTCATACAAGTGAGAGGTTTAGTTAGCTACAACACTAGGTTCAATCAACCATTTTCTACATAAGAAAATGTCTGAACAATGTCAGGAACATAACAGTTATTATCCATTCGTTTGATGTGTTTGAGGTTTTAATTTTACCATTTGATTAGTAACTTTCCGTTTTGAATTTATTATTTTTGTGATTTTACTTTTTTTAAATGTGCTATGTATAATAAACGATTTTGTTATTTTATTCTTCCTTATCTGTTTCCATATAAGACATATACAGGATCGTCTCAACATAAGTTATATTAATAATCTTAATATCCTTATCTCATTCGTCGTCGTCGACGACGTCCATTTGATTTTACACAAATATTCTCCCGATACTACTGGGGACAAAATTGAGCAAACTTGGCAACTACCTACTGTCTATTACAGTCTTACATCGAAACTGACAACGTCTTATTGTATGAGTTATGGTCTATAAAATGGCGATTTACCAATTGTAAATGGGCGTTTTTCAATAAAAGCGTGAATTTCAGACCTAAAAAAAAAATGGAAAATCATCTTGTCTAAAATTTTATTTCAAGAGTTATTTTGAAGACCTTTATTATAGACCTGATTGTAAACAAAAAGTGCAATCTTAAATACTCTTTAAAATGATTTTATTTTCATAATTTATGTACTGTTTCGTAGGGGACATTTGTCCACTGCGAAACTGCTTCTGAACACACATCTTATTGCAATTTTATATGTCTCCTATAGACATTCCAGTTTGTTTTACTTTATATACTGAAACTATCTCATTTTTATACGCCCGTCAAAATTTTGACGGGACGTATTATGGTATACAAATGTCCGGTGTCCGTCCGTCTGTCCGTCCGTCTGTCTGTCCGTCTGTCCGTCTGTCTGTCCGGCGTAAACATGTCGCACCGTAACTGGAGAACGACATATCCAAATTTCATGAAACTTAATATAGTTGTTTCTTATAATGGTCAAATGATCTGTATACTTTTTGGTGAAAATAAGATTTAAAATTTTTGAGTTACGGCACTTTGTAACTAAAACAGGGGGGGGGGGGGGGGGGAGGGGTTTCACATGTCGCACCGTATCTCAAAAATGATTCTTGATTATTGCTTAAAACTGTACACACTTCTTACTTATATTAATCTTAATATCTGTATACTTTTTGGTGATGATTCAAAATTTCATTTTTGAGTTATTGAGTATTTTGTAAAAAAGGGGGAGGGTTTTTTTTACATGTCGCGCTGTATCTCAAAAACGATTTATGATTAATGCTTAAAACTTTACACACTTCTTTGTTACATTAATCTAAAGATCTGTATACTTTTTGGTGATGATTCAAAATTTCATTTTTAAGTTATTGAGTTTTTTGTAAAAAAGGGGGAGGGGTTTTTACATGTCGTGCCGTATCTCAAAAACGATTTATGATTAATGCTTAAAACTTTACACACTTCTTTTTTATATTAATCTTAAGATCTGTATACTTTTTGATGATGACTCAAAATCTTATTTTTGAGTTATTTAGTATTTTGTAAAAAAAGGGGATGGTTTTTTTTTTTTTTACATGTCGCGCCGTATCTCAAAAACAATTTATGATTATTGCTTGAAACTGTATACACTTCTATGTTATATTAATCTAAAGATCTGTATACTTTTCGGTATTTAGTTTGTTTTTTTTTTTTAAGAACAGGGTGGGGGGGTCACATGTCCCGCCGTGTCTCAAAAACAATAAATGGTTATTGCCTAAAACTTTCTCAGAAACTATTGATGATTATTGCATAAAACTTCCACACAAGACGTCGGGCGTATCATGGCGCAGCTGTTTATTTCTGAATTGGAGAACCATTTTTTATCGATAAAGATTAGATTGTACTTCACATATGAAGGTATAATTCGTGTTACGTAGTGGACATTTTGGTGCGTTTCTTAGTTGACAAAACCGTTTCTTAGTGGACAAAACGTTTCGTAGTTAACATCAACCCTATTCTATGTTAATAAAAACATACTGAAAATTACATGAAACTAACCCTTTTATTTATTTTGCGCGAATATAATTGAAAAAAGAGTAAAAAAAGACTGCATGGTAGTGGTAGTTTCCACTACGAAACGTGTTTCTCCCATACCTGTTTCGTAGTTGGCCGTTTCGTAGTGGACATATTCACATGTTTTATTTTTCCCCAACAATCCCTATATTGCAATATCAACAAGACTGATTGTATTCATCAAAGCACGTATTAAACTGTACACTGATATTTTTTGTCATAATTTTAAAACCAGATACTGAAGGAGATTTGACCCGTTTCGTAGTGGACATAAATACGGTATCACTCTGGTCCATTTGATGTGCTCAAATTTTTTTTACCAACAATTTAACTGCCGTTATAAAAGCATAATTTCTTTTGTAAAACTCTAATGTGTATATCTCTTGCAAACAAAATTACATTGATTCTATAAAACTGTTTATTAGCAAAATTTAATGACTTCGTTACGTAGTGGACATTTTGTCAAAAGCTGTTCATTAAAATATGTTGGCTCTAAAAATACTTTTGAATTATTAAAGAACTTACATTAAGTAAAAATAACATTTATTTCTACCTGTTTTACAATATTTTAGAGTATGCATGTAGAACAGGCGGTCTAGAGACCAATCTAATTAAAAACCGATCTCTCATCGCTCCTGTTTCTGATATGTCGCGTGGGAGATCTAATGAAACCGGCTTTGAGGTCACATGTGAGAGAACTAAAAGTCATGAATTTATAAAGATATGCAAATGAGTTGACGACCTATCAATAAGCCAATCAAAAAAGTTTATAAATTATTTTTACTGACGATTTCGTCGTAAATAAAATGAGTTACATCCCTTTGCCTTACGTTAAACTTCCAAGATCGTGGAAGACTCAATTTCATTGGTCGAAAAAGACACACCTACGAGGTCACTCACATGTGACCTCAAAGCGGGTTTCGTTAGATCTCCCACGCGACATATCAGAAACAGGAGCGATGAGAGATCGGTTTTTAATTAGATTGTCTAGAGACATGCCATTTTGGTTATTTTCGACCATTCAGGACTCAGTATCTTATCAATCCCTCTAAAAATAGACTGTTTCTTTGCTTAAAAATGTTAAATCTAATTCAATGTACTGACTGCACAAAAAATGTGCTTACAAAGATCAAACACATTTTTTTAAAAGTGGCTTGGATAATTAATTCACATTTTTATTGAAAAACACCCAAATACGTTTTACCTATGCCATGTATCTTGAAAACGTCTATGTTAAATGGAAGAGAGTTTAAAATTCAAACTAAAGTGATAATCAAGACAAGACTTCCAAATATGGCACCAGACTCAAGCTGGCAGCCACTTTTATCGGCCAATCAAGATAGCAGCCACTTTTTTCCAGCAGCCAATTTTGACGATATGTCTAAAAACCAAAAAACTGCGTGAGACTCAAACGTTCCAAAAATCGCTAAATATTAGTTAAATGCAATCTAACAGCGGAAATCGACAATTTCACGGTTTCTGCTAATTTCTAAAGCATTTCATTCCGTTTTAAATATGTATGTAAGCGGTCTGTCCTTTATTTGACATTCGATAATTGATATTCAATATCCAACCGACTGCTAGCCGTCGGTTCAATATTTAAATTTAGTTGAAAATCACTATAAAGCCTGAGGGAAAAGATACCATTCTATGACCCCTTCAAGCTGTCATAAATTTTCGTTGTCCTCGAATATATCCCTGATACAAGTTGTATATTTGTCTTTATGTTATATAGATTTTTATCAATAAAACATTACAGAGGATTCACCAAAGATGTAATTTAATATATAAAATATGAAACAAAATCCAATTACTCCAGAAACATATAGAAATATACATAGAAATACTTATGGAAAGCCAAAAAAGAAAAGAAATTAATAGTGAACACCTACCAGAGACTGCTTAAATGACGGTGACCACCCTAAGACGACTTTGGACCTCTGTGGTGGCCAGACGGGCCCGGATCCCAGAAAAATATTTAAGTGGGGAATAGCTTGGGTCAATACCTTTAAAATGAGCTAGGTCCGGTTCGGAACTTTGCCGTTGGTATATGCCGAAAAGTACCGAATATATGCATATGGTTAATACGGAAAATTACGTTAAGGGGCACCTTTGAACCTCTGTGGTGGCCAGACGGGCCCGGATCCCAGAAAAATATTTAAGTGGGGAATAGCTTGGGTCAATACCTTTAAAATGAGCTAGGTCCGGTTCGGAACTTTGCCGTAGGGATATGTCGAGGAGTACCGAATGTGTGGTTGATATGGAAAATACGTAAATGGGCAAATTTGAACCTCTGTGGTGGCCAGACGGGCCCGGATCCCAGAAAAATATTTAACTGGCAAATAGCTTGGATCAATACCTTTAAAATGAGCTAGGTCCGGTTCGGAACTTTGCCGTAGGGATATGTCGAGGAGTACCGAATGTGTGGTTGATATGGAAAATACGTAAATTGACAACTTTGAACCTCTGTGGTGGCCAGACGGGCCCGGATCCCAGAAAAATATTTAAGTGGGGAATAGCTTGGGTCAATACCTTTAAAATGAGCTAGGTCCGGTTCGGAACTTTGCCGTTGGTATATGCCGAAAAGTACCGAATGTATGCATATGGTTAATACGGAAAATTACGTTAAGGGGCACCTTTGAACCTCTGTGGTGGCCAGACGGGCCCGGATCCCAGAAAAATATTTAAGTAAGGAATAGCCTAGGTCAATACCTTTGAAATGAGCTTGGAAAGGTTCGAAAATTACCGTAAAGATATTCTTAGGAATTCCGAATGTAAGATTGTTGAAGAATCTCAATAAATGCGTTGTGTTTTCTATATACGTTTAAATGTAGTGATAGGTAATGAATAATACAATAACATCACTTACTATAGCGTTATAGTTACAACGTTACCATAGCATAATGTTTGTACCTTGCGTATTTTCCGAAGTATGTAACGAAAAATTGTAAGAAAATGTAAGTTCACAATATAGATAATAGAAATTTAAATTTATGTCCATCTCAAATAAAATAATCTAGTTCCTTAACCTTAACTGATCACAACCAACTAAAGTTTATCTCATAGTCCATTCATGGATTTTTCTTCTGCCGCCTACTGTAGCATCACTCAGCGGTAATTTTCTTTATGCGTTGTAAGTTCCTTTCTTGTATCTATTTGGCTTCAGGGTGTATATTCGAGGACAACGAAAATTTATGACAGCTTGAAGGGGTCATAAAATGGTATCTTTTCCCTCAGGCTTTATAGTGATTTTCAACTAAATTTAAATATTGAACCGATGGCTAGCAGTCGGTTGGATATTGAATATCAATTATCGAATGTCAAATAAAGGACAGACCGCTTACATACATATTTAAAACGGAATGAAATGCTTTAGAAATTAGCAGAAATCGTGAAATTGTCGATTTCCGCTGTTAGATTGCATTTAACTAATATTTAGCGATTTTTGGAACGTTTGAGCCTCACGCAGTTTTTTGGTTTTTAGACATATCGTCAAAATTGGCTGCTGGAAAAAAGTGGCTGCTATCTTGATTGGCCGATGAAAGTGGCTGCCAGCTTGAGTCTGGTAAATATGGCAATATGTTTGAAATCACCAGTCCTTAAAGCGTGATTATAAAAGTCTTTAAAACAGTAAAGGACAGCGGTAGAAACAAAATTTAAACAGAAATTAAAAATCAGTGGAACACACGGCTAAATTTTACATCACTGTAAAGGGACAGTTGTATACTTTCAAGTGAATGATGTCGTAAGCCTGAGAAGTGGTCAGAATGTTGAATAATGGGGTTCAACTTCAATGATTGTATATTTTCAAATACTGTCTAAATTGAAAATTTCAGGTTAAACTCATGAATTCAAAATAAATTGAAAATCAGAGAACATGAAACTTTTTTATGGTTTATTTTTTTTAAGTCAGGAAATTGTGTTTATGTTTAATTTCATCAGAGACATATACTACAAATGGTATTATTTGCCTCTGATTTCACATTGTTCCAATACATGGGTAACCTTGAATTTTGACTAAACAAATGAAATCAAAATGATGTTTTACAACGACTTGTTATTTTGCAAAACTTTAACGAGAAATGAAAGAAGGGTTGCAGTTAATTTCATTGATTTTAGTCCTGCTGGCTATTTTAGTATGTTTTTGACATTTTCATTTCATACAAAAGCTGTGGTTGATGTTTTTGTTGTTGCATCAAAAGGTATCCGTATAATTTTTATAAAATATAATACATTTGTAGTATCAGATACACGTTTCTTGGCTTTATTTGACGTTCGAAATGTATCAAGATAATCATATTTAACATCATTTTAATGAAAGAAAAAAAGTGCAATATTAAAGTCAATCTATAACAACTTAAAAAAGAACAAATTATGTTTCAAAAACATACAACTATTACTGAACACCGATTTTCCTATACATGTGCAAAACAATTCTTGAAGTCAGACGGCTTTTGACCATCAAACTTGCAAGACCAAACCTTCTTACCGTCCAACCAAACTGTATAGGCGATACAATAACCGACTTGCTTATATGAGCATTCATCCAGACTTTGGAAATAAGACACGAAGACGTGGGTTTGTAATTGATGCATCACGAAGGGGAAGTCGGACCAATCTAGAATTTTTATAAGTGTCCAGCCTTTGTTTAATTTTCAGAGTGTATTTCAGAAGAGGATAAAACTTAGTTTTGACGAGAACGGTTCGCCATAGTCACTCGAAACATCTATGTTTGATGGAGATATCTCACTGACTTATTTTTCCTGCTGTCAATTTCATGACTTGATATGCTTGTAATGTCGCCTTATCTCATTCAATTAATGTAGTGTATCAATAATTTTGAGTTAATAATTTTGAGCCAAAGTCGTGATACAATTGCAATCCAAGACTAATTTGAAATGGAGTGATTTCATTGGTACTCGTAGATATTTTCCTTTGCGTACGCGACTTGCTTTTTGATTTTTTTTTTCACCAGTCAAAAGAATTTTCAAAAACATTAACCAACATATAAATTTAATTATGTTGGGTGGCATTGATCTAATTGACAACGGAAGAGAACATCGAGAATATATCGGCTGTAATAATCGTTGTTTAAATGAAAGGTATGTAAAATTATGACCTAAAATAATAAACAGCAGTGGGTAATTCCAATTTCAGTTACCTTGGCAGCGTTTACATATCCTGAGAACCAAAACGAGGCTCTTGATTCCAGTAACAACGAGCATTTATTCATACGGATTTCCACATTGACCTACATCAAGGAGGTTCCTTGTCTATATCAAACACTGACAGGGGATACGTACATTTCAAAATGAATAGAGGGGTTTTGTGTGGAAATGGTTCATATAGTATTACAAACCTTCAAGAGGACCTTAAAATGTATTTATATATTGATTGTTTGGTTGGTTTTTTTTTTTTTTTTTTGGCTTCTTCATACTTTTACAATCCTATAGCCATGGTAAAAATGATTGTTTTTGTTTTGAATGGTTGACAAATTGCTCTTTCAAATTTACCATTTTCTTTGGTAGAAAATAGTAGAATAAACCTTGTATGACAGTTATATAAGATTCCATTATATTGAAAACGATGTGTGAACAAAACAAACAGACATTAAAGGTAAAAAAAAAGTCAAAAATAGGGGTACAGCAGCTAGTGTTTGATCACTGAGTCTGTTTTGACGTTTGTAATACAAGGAACACACTCAAATCAACGTATGTTGGATTAAGATAATTATTTCTGTTCAAAACATGTTAAAAGCAAGATGAATATACATGTACTTGCTGGTGACAAATATGTCTGTTGCATGAGTATTTTCTTTGGCAGTAATCGAATTTCCGTATCTTTGTAAAAGTAAAATTCCTGTAATAGCTTTTTGAAATTAACCCCATTGATATTAGTAACAACATCCATTCTTTATCAGAAATAAACCAAGTATACTTTTACTACACTTAGAACGATAATTAGAACCTGTCGGCCTGTGGACTATTACAGGAATCTAAAATCATTATTGTTCACGCAGTATATCTATTTTCTTACTAAGAAATAAATCAAAAACGACAGGCAGATAGATCTTTTTAATTTTGATAATGAAACAGAATTGACCAGGGCTTTTAAGGGGGTCTAAATGGGGTTTATATAATAGAGAATGGGAGGACAAGTATATAGAAAAATGGAACAAACAATAGAGAATAGAGAATAATAGGCCAAGTAAACAGAAAAATAGCATAAAGAATAGAGAAAATAAGGCAACAAATAAAGAGAATAATGGGGTGCTGAGGTAGTATAAGGAATAGAGAACAGTCTGCAAAAAATATCAAGATTAGAGAAAAACGCCATAAAAAAATACAGAACACAAAAATAAAAAGGACCCCTACAAGGAGCCTCGTATAAGGATGAGTTGTTCGACATTCTGTGGTTTACGCAAGTTTGGCATAACCGATTTTTTTCATCGTCTATTTTTAGTTAACAGCTGAATGTATTTGTTCATTATCAATAAAGCCTTTTTTTGGTCTTTCGTCTTAGAAGTTCAAAATACAGCTGAGATAGTAGGCTTAAATTTTCATTGACATGTGCATTATTTAATATATCCTATATATGAGTATGTGCTTATGGTAAGAAACTACGTAATTTTAACATTTGAATACATTTCGTAGTTAAAAGATGCTATGTGGTACACAAAATATATAAGTATGACAGTAACCCAAAGACACAACTTTTCCAAAAGTATAGAACAGTTGTGTATACGAATTCAAGAGAGACAATACGATATAGATATCGAATACCAAATTATTGAGAGAAAAACATTTAGATATAACTTAAGACAACAACAAACGAGGTCCGTACACGAACAAGAAAATAGAAGGCGGATTACCCGAATTTATTACAGTCAGTCGATCCTCAATCTCCATCAAGTAAATAACAAAATATGTACACGATAACGTATGGAACGCCGTAACTGCCTTATGTTAAAAACTTTCATTATATGATGGTATTTTGACATTATACGATGGTACTTTGACATTATACGATGGTACTTTTACATTATATGATGATACTTTGACATTATACGATGGTACTATGACATTATATAATGGTACTTTGACATTATATGATGGTACTTTGACATTATACGATGGTACTTTGACATTATACGATGGTACTTTGACATTATATGATGGTACTTTGACATTATACGATGGTACTTTGACATTATATGATGGTACTTTAACATTATACTTTGCTTTGTCAATTTCGAGTAGCTCGGGTGTCTTCTGCAATTTATATTTTATAAGAGTAGCTCGGGTGTCTTCTGCAATTTATATTTTACATTTTTATATCATTTGGTAATGTTTATTATTAAAAGCAACATAAATCATAATATATTGAAAAACATTTTAATTATTTTACAAAAGTCACAAAGAATGGATGATATTTAAGTTTACCTCATCCAAATTTTATGAAACTCATACACAATGCTAAGAACCACAACTCGCAGGCAGAATTCGAATTTGGACAGTGAGTCAATTACTGTTCTAAGAGTTATGGCCCTTAATAATGTAAAAAATGGCAGTTCGAAATCAAATTCTGTTCTACCTACTACATTTCGAAATCAAATTTAATGTTGAACTTGGACGACGACTATATATGACGTTCACAGAAATGGGGGGAAGTAGCATGGTTTCACTTTGAGATGATCATAGAAATTGGATGGATTTGATGCCAGGCGGGGTCATCCGGGTCCCATGGACATGTTCTTCAATTTTTTATTTTTATATTTGCAGACCATGATTTACTATTACTGTGGCATTTTAAGCTAAATGAACATGTCTTTCCAATCTAGTTAAAATTAGGTCTTCTAATTGCTCCAATCTCTGGTTGCATGAAGATCTAGTGATCTGTGTTAATGACCTTTTTGGACGTCTCTGGTTTTATCCTTTTCCCAAATCATGGAAACTGCAATTTCGTTGCTCACTAGAACAGAAAGTAGAATGGGGTTTCCCTAGATCTCCATGCAGCAACAGATGAGAGCAATTAGAAGCAGATTAAACAGATTGATATCTTTTCAAAGTTATTGGACTATATTCTTGAGTAATGTGCATTTTTCCTTTAAGTGGAAATACATAGAATAATATTGGGGTTTGGAGTAGCATTTACTCATTGCAAAACGGTTTAATTTTACATGTTTTTACTTATTCACCCTTGTAACATATTCATGACAATTTTTATTCCCTAGTCAAACCTTTGTTATCAATTGAATGATTTAGTAAGAATTTGTTATCAATTGATGTTCTAGTCAGAAATATTTGTTATCAATTGAATGTTCTAACTTCTAGTCAGAAATATTTGTTATCAATTAAAATTGAGAAAGGAAATGGGGAATGTGTCAAAGCGACAACAACCCGACCATAGAGCAGACAACAGCCGAAGGCCACCAATGGGTCTTCAATGTAGTGAGAAACTCCCGCAACCGTAGGCGTCCTTCAGCTGGCCCCTTAAAATATGTATACTAGTACAGTAATAATGGACGGCATACTAAACTCCGAATTGTACACAAGAAACTAAAATTAAAAATCATACAAGACTAACAAAGGCCAAAGGCTCCTGAATTGCGACAGGCGCAAAATTAAACGGGGTTAAACGTGTTTATTATATCTCAACCCTCCCCATGCATATACCTCTAGACAATGAAGAAATTCAGTTCAAGAGAAGTCTGAGTCCGATGTCAGAAGATGTAACAATAGAAAATAAATAAAATGACAATAATACATAAATAACAACAGACTACTAGCAGTTAACTGACATGCCAGCTCTAGACCTCATTTAAACTGATTGAAAGATTATGTCTTCATCATATGAATATCAGGCACACTCCCTCCCGTTAGGGGTTTAGTATCATACTATCATAAAATATATGAGAAGAACATAACCTGTGTCATGCCAACAACTGTTTTTTAAATAAATGTGTTTAGTTCCGATGCAAAGACCCTATAAGTGAATCAATATTAAAGCCAAAATATGCAATCTTTAATGACCTGACAACAGTATCGTAACTATATCACCCCCAAGGGTGACTGGGGAATAGAAATATGGGCACTTGGTCTTCTCCCGACCGGCAGTAAAACGCTTGCTGAAGTGGGCGTCCGTTTGGCTGTGCGGGATTTATCAAGTTCGCAGTCGCGTCCGGTCAGAAGGGGGACGTTAAATCCGATGCCTCGTGTAAAGAGAGTGCCACGCTCTTTGCACGTTAAGAACCCTTGCAACAACTCTTTGAGGGGTCCGTAGGTGGCCTGTTGCAAGGCAAAATTTCTGTCCCTATCCAATATACCCTCATTTTCCAGTGGCAGTCCAAATTTCCCCGACCATCATCCTAGATGGCCTCTATTACAACAATCTACCTATTGTATTTATTGTAAACTTGTTCTCGTCCTGAATATGCATGAAATATTTGCCACTGGACGTTAAGCAACCAACAATCAATCAATCGTAACTATATCCCTTCTTAATATGTCTGTTTAAAGGTTTTGTAAGCTTTTGAGGTGAATACTGACATTGTTGTGCTTTGTGAAGAATATTACCATAAAAGATTGGATGTGAAATACCTGAACGTATAAGATATAAAAAAGAAGATGTGGTATGATTGCCAATGAGACAACTGTCCACAAGAGACCAAAATGACACAGAAATTAACAATCATAGGTCATCGTACGACCTTCAACAATGAGGAAAGCCCATACCGCATAGTCAGCTATAAAAGGCCCCGAAATGACAACGTAAAACAATTCAAACGAGAAAACTAACGGCCTTATTTATATAAAAAATGAACGAAAAACAAATATGTAACACATAAACAAACGACAACCACTGAATTACAGGCTCCTGACTTAGAACAGGCACATATAGAGTCCCCTCATGGAAGTGCCCATATAAAAAAGAAGATGTGGTATGACTGCCAATGAGACAACTATCCACAAAAGACCAAAATGACACAGACATTAACAACTATAGGTCACCCTACGGCCTTCAACAATGAGCAAAGCCCATACCGCATCGTCAGCTTTAAAAGGCCCCGATAAGACAATGTAAAACAATTCAAAAGAGAAAACATATTTGTTGGGGAGCACATTATTTGTACATAGACTATATTTGATTGTTTGTATTAATTAGCTTTAGTTGAAGTTGTTAAAAAGTTACTTGAATAAAGAGATCATTTGAATGTGGAGTGTGCTTTTAGATCACAAGCAAAGGTGGGGTAAGTTTATATCAGCACTTATCCTAACCTCAAACAATTGCCCCAATGAACTTGTCTTCCATTTTGTCTTTTATTTGATGAAGAGAGACATGTTGTTTTAGTCTATCTCTTTCTTTTCAGTGACGTTTGTCCAGGACACACCTTGTTTGTCTTTTGACCTAGACTTTAGATGTATGGCACATGAGTGTATTGTCAGAATGTGTGTCGTGACCGTCAGGTCAAATTACCGTTTTAGTGTTAACTTGTCTCAAGCATGTTTATATCTTTTTACCTAGGCTTCAGATATTTGACTTTTATACATATGGTGTAAAATAATTGTTGTAACTTTGACACATTTCTTCCATCATAGATAGTGGCAGGGGATGATTTCGTTTAATGGAAATGCAAACAAACACCTTTTGAGTTGATTGCTATGAACCATGAAATTATGTATGAGACTTTGTGTACAATGGTGTAGTTCACTTTGTAATAAGGGTGCTGTCATCGAAGAAGACTGAACACAGTGTTGTACATGTATTTGTATTTTTTCATGTTCATAAATGAGCACAAGTGTGTACATAGAGTGAATCCGTACTCTGATTTTGTCAGTCATAATCGAGCTCAAAACAATCTATGTTAGCGATCTTGTGGAAAATATCTTTAACAATAAAATCAAATGTTAAAGAAATTTTCATAGCAAGGTTCTGACCAAGTGCATCCTAGCCAACACAGGCTATTACAAAATATAAGATGCTGAAATTTTAAAGATCAACTTGTGTTAATTGATCAACAAATTTAATTTCTTGTAATAATTCCCAAACACTTTAAATAGTCATTTATTCCAAAGTTTTCATGCATATTTTCACCACACAGAGGAAACTCTTGAATAGTTTCTCCCAATACAACATCAAGGTCATCATCTTTAAGTTCTGAAAATGTACGTATACTCAGATCGAACTGTGCCATTCTTCGATATATTGTACGTTCAGATACAAGTAAAAGCTTTGCAACATCCGAGATAAAAAAATCAATTATCAAGTAAATTTTCAAGTGTAGATTTGTCTATGCCAAATTTAGGAGGTCCCGAACTTCCTTAAAGTTTCTGTGGTTTGATAGCCTAAACTTTAATACACTCAATTCGAAGCTTAATCATGTCTGCTGTATTTGAAACTCATAGAGCTTCTAATTCATGTCTCGAAAGCATACCCACAATGTTTGGTGGTATCTTTTCTCTTTCAAAATGTACAAACGCATGCTTCAAATCAACCTTCTTTAGTACACTCAATATGAGTGATTCCTCCATTTTGTTTTTTTCTAATTTCCTATTATTCCTTTTGGCTTTACAAATGACAAAGTACCATCATATAATGTCAAAGTACCATCATATAATGTCAAAGTACCATCGTATAATGTCAAAGTACCATCATATAATGTCAAAGTAACATCGTATAATGTCAAAGTACCATCATATAATGTCAAAGTATCATCGTATAATGTCAAAGTACCATCATATAATGTCAAAGTACCATCGTATAATGTTAAAGTACCATCATATAATGTCAAAGTACCATCGTATAATGTTAAAGTACCATCATATAATGTCAAAGTACCATCGTATAATGTAAGTTTTTAACATAAGGCAGTTACGGCGTTCCATAATAACCGTAATCCAATCACTGATTAAAAACTGAATGGATTATGCGATGCCTTGTTTTCATATTAGGCGTCTCCATCACTAAATACCCCCTAGGTTTGCAATTAACATTCTGATTATTTTTGTGTTTTGTAAAGTTATGCATAAAACCTGTGACAAATACCATCAAGTTTTAACTTCATACAAGACTTGTATGATATATATAGAATTTAACTTAAATAAAGGCATCAAACGTATCAATACTATAGTAGTGGAAAAAATAACCTGTAGCTGTCGTTAGAAAAAAAAGAACTGACAATAAAATTGACATGTGCTGAGCAATTTTCGTTATTTTAATTTATATCGCATGAAATTTGTTGATTTTCCAAATTAAAGGTTAAAAAGCCTGCCAGATCTTTTACACATTTTGTTTGTGTCCTGTTGTTTTGGCACCATTTAATGACCACTACTGGAAATCATCATAGTTATTTTTTATGCTGCGCATTTGCTCAAATTTAAAAAGATTCCAAGGCGTGATAGATTATCCCTCATGTTAGATTAGTTTCGAAAATCTACATTTAGACTGGGACTCGGCCGTTATTTTTGTGTGTTCCAAAGGTACACTGAATAGTTTATAGAGGAATCAAACGAGACCAACCTAGCTAGTCTACCTTGGTTACCGACGAATCAAGAGCATGTTGATTTCTTTTGATCCGATAAATTTTTATGAAAATAGTTCAGAGATGAGATGGCACGATGTTCCACCATGGCACTTTTCTATGAACTAGATTTATAAGATTTCAATAGGTCATCGCTCCAAATATTATTCGTGTGTTTAATACAAGTCAACGTCCCTTCCCTCGGGAGATTTTGCAGTTTTAGAATAACTTCCTTACATGATTAATATAAAGAGATGTATCAAAATCGTGTCATCTCATGCGAAATCAATCGCCGATCGGACCGAATATGCTGGAGGATCGTAATTTAAATCGACGAGACCGACTAGGGACAAATTTCTGCCATGAAGACAATACCGATTAACGAAGGATATGTCGTGTCAACACTGACATGAAAATATAAATGTGATTATTTTAAGGAATTTAAATATAAGATGGACAACACAGTGATAAATTTGTTATATTCATCATCAATAACCATATAAATATTCCTTTGTACATCAATCTGTTAGTAGACAATCGTTTCATGACTGAACAGTATCTTGACAGGTCTTCAATTCAAAATGGCGATAGCCGTCTGCTATCTTGAAAGAGAGTGATTACTTGTTATTATTGTATGAATAGCTTTAATATAATTTATGTATAAAAACAAAAAAGAAGATTTAGTTGAGATCGTTACGTTCAAATTTAGTTGTGTTAATGGTATTGATGTGTTGCTTTACACACTTGCCCTTAAGTTAAGTTTGCATTACATACTTTCGTGTAGCCTCTCTCTAACTCTCTCACATGGTATATGTTGTTTCTTTTTGGTTTGTGTTTGGCCTTCTTGTTTTATACTGTCTCTCTTGTTTTCTGCTACTTTTCATGTTTATGCTGGTGCTTATGCTATTTATATCTGTCTAACAGCTGGTATCGATGTCACATACATTATAATTGGGTTTCTCTTATGAATTTATGGCTTGTTTAGAACTAATAGACACCATTGAAAATTGTATGAATACAAAGATCAAGGTTTTTTTCTTCAAAAAACATTCTTAACCAATGTAAATTAATGGAAAATTACTCAAATACAATTTATAGCTTTATTTTCAGCATAACTTTTATTTCAATTTAATAAATATCTGCAAAGAGCAACTGAAAATTACGAAAACCAAAAAGACAATTATAGGTAAACATAGAGTATTCAAACATAAATAGATCTCTATAGAACTTTTCAAGCATTATAATGTGCCGATTATTTAGATGATTTGCATTTTACATCTTATAACCAGAATTCTCCAAATAAAAAAAACTAACCAACCATCAAGATATGATATTGACTTGGTACCTGACTGAAGTTGGATATGTCTATAGCAACGTTAAACTTATATATATATATATTTCAATCCATTATTTTATTTTTTCGACTAGTTGATTAATAAAGGTTTTGGGAATATACATATTTTTTGTTAAAAACTCAGTACATGAAAATCAGGTTGTTTTATACTTAGCAATACAAAAGATAACAAAACACATGTACAAACAAAACAAAACAATCATAAACAATTATATACCGTCTCAAAATATATATTTGTAGTTACATTCGGTGATTTGTCGCATTGCATTTGCGCCAATTTTTTAAAAATCCAATCTTTCATTTGCGCCACAAGATTATATTTCATTTGCGCCAAAAAATAAAAACTTTTTTCGCTTCATTTTACAGGTAATGTATAAAGAAAAAGTTAAATATCCATTGTTCTATCGTGAATACGAATAAGATTTGTTTCTACGGTATTCCCCGGAAAATTGAAGGAGTTCAAATTCGTTTATAATACAAAACTAAGGTTTAGAATTATATAGTATGAGGTGACAAGAATAGATTAACATTGTCAATTTAGAGACAAACAGAGGAAATAAGTCTGTAATTTAGGATTGCCACACATATAGGTTATCACATATTCTGAAAAATGGCGACAAGTCGTTTGGGTGTACGAAAAAAATTATAAGCCAGAAGATAATAAAGCAATTATTAAAACTTTTAATGAACCTGCAAGTCAACATCCAATTTCCAAATCAAACATAGAATAAATTAAATACGTATAGATTACCCTGATAGTATATTAGTTTTATCATTCGAATTGTGTTACATTTGTGATCTGTATTTTATAAGTATCCTAAAAACTTATGCATTTTTTATTCAGAAATAACTCAAATTTATCAAATGTTCATGAATTGAGAAAAATACGTAATTTTTTGCTGTATATTTATCAACATTAAAAAAATTGCACTATTTACAGTTTTATAAAATTTGGTTCACATAATCTCCCTGCAAAATGAAACAAAATGTCGTTTTAAAAAATAGGGGTCCATGCACTCGTTTTCAAATTAAATCAGTTTGAATGCAGTGGCGGATCCAGGGGGGGGGGGGGGTTCCGGGGGTGCGCACCCCCCCTTTATTTTTGCCGATCAATGCATTTGTATCGGGACATATGTTTTGCACCCCCTGCACCCCCCCTTTGCCCTGGGTTAGCACCCCCCCTTTCGAAAATTCCTGCACGGATTTATATAAGTTTTTCTTGTTTCCGAATCCCTGTATTTCATATTGTATAATAATATTTTTGTGCACTTCTTGAAATAAAATATTGTTTAAACTAAAATTCCTGCATCCGCCCCTGGAATGATAAAAATCAGTCGAAAAATGCATCTTTTCCCGGTATGTTACAGTTTGACGTCGCGAAAATAACATTTTACGTTAGCAACGTCATTACCTCCCCTGTAACTGTATCGTATGCCCTTAAATATTGAAATTTAATTGTTTAATCAACGATTTGTTATGGCTTTTTAATTGCTTTTTGAATATTGTTTAATTTTATCATTAGCTTAATGGAAAATTAAGTAAACATTTTGTTAAAATAAATGTTTTATGTCATCGTGATCTTTTATAAAAGAAGCAAATTAAAAGTAATCAGTAGATGATTAAAAACCCATAAAATATTACTACAAAAGGAGCGATTTCACGTTCCCTAGTGTTTGATTTTTCTATATTTGAGGATGAGTTTCCTTTTGTTTACTGTTTACGTGTGTTATATATTTCGCAACTCGTTCACAATGTCCGTGTCAGCAACAGGAATGTTTTACTTTGTGAAATGAATGTAATATTCGTATAAAACTTGAGTCAGAGATTTCCTGATCATAAATAACTTAACATATCTACTAAATTCCTTTATAGATATATTTATTTGGTGCTATGTTAAACTTTCCCTATATAAATATCACATTCCAATTCAAATGGTGATGTTGTTTATAGAGCCCGTAAATTTTGATATGATCCATGTTATCTTTTTGGTCATTTGAATACACTAATGTCCCAAGTTAGGGGCGAGCTCTCAAAAACATGTTCAACTCCGCAATATCCTTTATGCACATGCCTCAAGTCAGAAACATTTTTATCCTGAGCTTATTGGTGGTAGCTGGCTGCCATATCTTGGGTATTGTTGTTTAATGGTTTTAGCATAAATCAGATCGCTGACTTTCTCGTCTGATTTTTTACCCATTATGTCATACCTGGGCCTTGAAAAGTCTTTTACTAGTACTTTATAGTATGGGTTTGCTCATTGTTGAAGACCGTACGATAACCATTGTTTACAAAATCACCCTTTTGGTCTCTGAAAGATAATTGTCGCATATAGCCTGCATACCTTAAAAGAAAGATGTTCAACATTTTATGCATTAATTATCTGCAAAAGTTTTCTTGTTTGTTAAATGTGACTAGAAGAGACCCACTGAGTGTGAATCGTAATAGTATATCTATTTTTAAGTTCCCATTAGTAATATATAGTAATTACTAATGTTGAAAAAGAAGCAGCAAATAAGTCGATGACCTCTTACCCAGTTCTCGTAAAAAATATCAAGTATGTCGTAGCTTTCTTTTACGAAACCACGTTATAAAAGTTTTTTTTTTTTTTTTTGCTTTTTTGAATTTAAAATAATCTTGTTTGTTCCGATAACTATGATCAACTATAAATAGCTTGCTTGAACCATCTGTGAAAGAGAGATAAAAACGCAATCATTTGAAAATGGCTAAAAATGCACCGAATAACAACGTTGAAACCACGTGGTTCCACCGTGGCATTTCAAAATGTCTGCTTATGAGACAATTTATGCATAAGAGAAATAAGATGTGGTATGATTTTCAATGAGAAAACTATCCACCCGAGTGAGTCGACGTTCAATTGACGTAGATATAAAATAATATGCAGAACCAATCTGGTATATAGTCAACTATAAGAAGTAAAATGGTAAACAAAGGCAAATTTGACACACAGCAATCGACGACAACCACTGAATCATAGGGATCTGACTATAGGAACATGTCTAGAGAAGCTAGCTCACATTTCTTGGTAGGCTCAGACACACGCACAAACAATGTAGCGGTGTTAAACATAAGTGTGAATGCTCAACCCTCCGCATAACCTGAGACAGTGCGTACTAAAGGTGCTCATTGTGTAACACCATAGAATCAGAACAAACTGTAAAAATTGGTTGGAAATGGCCTCACTCGTCAGAATGGGAAAATATAATTATAGAAAGACAAAAGAAATAAAATATTGATCTAAAAGTACTCGCTGCGACTGAAAGCTAGTTCAAACTCAATTACAAGTCCAAACTAAATCATGTTCTCCCAGACTATAAAATGGTAAACCCAAAAGAAAATGATATCTGCAAATTATAGTGTTGTATAAGAATAGATGTATTGAATATATACGGATACAAAACAGATAATATCGTGTAATAATTATCTTCTTTTTGAATTTATGTTATTCATGTTTCAGACTGGGCAATCCTGTTTAGTCTGATCTCCTGGAATTTGACTTTGTTTCACTGAAATGCAAAGCAAACCCCGTAGTTTCATTCGCGTGACAATCAATTTACTTTCAACGAATATAAAAAGGTGGGTGTAATTCTTAAAAACATCCGGAAATAGATACAAATGAGAAAAAAAATCGAAAAGTAATATTACGTAATTATAACCAACAAAACGGGCTTTCTTATGTTTTTAATGAAACTTTATTAACATAAAAACCATTTGAAATTTGAATTAAAACGTCATATTAGAATTTTCTCTCAGAGAAAGACTGAAACGTGTAACTGTTCTGATTGAAGATAAAGACCAGTTTGCATGTTAAACGGAAATAATAAAGTTAGTTTAAAAGCCTTTTAAAAGGTGCATTATTCCTTGACGTTCAGTTTTACATCTCTTGTTTCGATTTCCTTTAGACAGAGTGTTATTTAATTCAAGTGAATTTAGAAATTGTTTGTCGTAGTATCTATGTGCATTGTCCCGTTAAACTCTTTTTCTCGCTTCCCCTCTCTCTCTCGGTCGATCGATTTATCGATAAAGTCATACATGCACCAACAGGTGGCTATTAGATGATATAAAGATTCTAAAACTAATCCTATAGAAAAACGAAAATACCAATTTTTGAATGCTAGGCGCTCACGCCGTATCTGCAATGAACATTTCTTTATCAAAGGTATATATAATATAGACACTTAGATGTAAAATTCAGCCTTCTGGTCTCATCCAGACATTGTGGCATTGTTTTTGGTTCAAGCTAGTACATTGTAAATATATCCACTCGCTGTCAATAATACTGTATTTCGATCCAAATTTTGTAAAGTTTCATGTCAAACCGTATCAAATTACGCCCTCTCTCTCTCTCTCTCTCTCTCTCTGAAATTTTGTTTTTAGTTGCTACATTTAAATTTCTCAATATGACAAATGTCATATATCAATGGGGTTTCTTTTTAAAACTTAATACATATCTGCATTTTATTCACTTCACTTCTATGGTTACAAACTGCCATTGGTACTTATATAGCTCATCACATTTAATCTTCTCTATGTGTAAATAAGTTAACATGATATACAATCTAGCTTTTATTTAAACATTTTCAAGTTACTTGCATTTGACATAAGTATTCCCTAAGGTGTGCTAATTATTTGCTCTTTAATTCTTTCAGTGCATCGAATGTACTTGAATACTTTTATAATAACAAAACTTGTGCGCCAACATACGTAAGTTGTCTTCAATGAGGTACATGTATATGTACAAAGTATATAGAAATATACATGATATATACATGATCTCGAATGAAATGATAAAATATAGCCAAACCGTTTGTATTCCTCTAATACAAAAACTCTTTAATTTAGTATTTTCAAGTAGTATTTACCCAAAATTATGGGGCCAAGGCTTTATCACCCCCCTTCACAAGTCTGGATCTAATCATGATCCATCAAACTACAGGGGCATTACTATTGCAGATAACATAGGCAAGTTATTTAATTCAATTCTAAATAACAGGTTGACAAAATTTTTAAAAACTAGAAATATAATTAGAAGTGAGCAAATTGGTTTTACTAAAGGATGTCGCACAACAGACCATATGTATGTGTTAAATACCATCATTCATAAATTTGTGAAAAATAATTCGAAGCCTCTATATGCATGCTTTGTAGATTTTAAGCGTGCATTTGATTCAGTTTCACATCTCCACCTTTTTTATAAACTTAAATGTATAGGTGTTGGAACAAAATTTTATGACATTATAAAATGTATGTATGAAAACACAGAAACTTGTGTAAAAATAGACCAACACAGGACAAACCTTTTTAAATCAAATATAGGAGTAAGACAAGGGGATAATCTCAGTCCCTGTCTCTTTAATATATATTTAAATGATTTGCCAACCTATTTTGACCAAACATGTGACCCAATCCCATTAAATACAGATCCCTTAAATATTTTAATGTATGCTGATGATATAGCTCTTTTATCATCATCAGAGCAAGGACTTCAAAATTGTGTTAACAAATTAAATAAATTTAGTTGATTATAAAATGACAGTTAACACAAAAAAGACCAAGGTTCTTGTATTTTACAAATCAGGAAGACTTAAAAATATTAAAATATCATTAGGAAACCAGACTTTAGAATGTGTACAGAACTACACATACTTGGGTATAAATTTTTCATCATCCGGGAGTTTCCAAATAGCAAAGAAAGAACTTTATAACAAAGGAATGAAAGCATATTTCAAATTAAGGAAGACCTTTTCAGTGGAAAGCCCAAAACCTAGTACTTTATTACACATCTATAACCATACAATCCGACCAATCTTGTTGTATGGATCTGAAATTTGGGGTTATATACCACATAAGAAACAAATACATTTGGATAACTTTATATCAAAAGAAACTGATTATCTTGTACTAGAGAAAATTCATACTAAGCTTTGTAAATTTTCACTTGGAGTTAATATAAAAACATCAAATATGGCATGTAGAGGAGAACTAGGTTCACTCCCTACACTGTATTATGTAATAATGAATATGGTAAAATATTGGATCCATCTTATGAAAGATATTGAACCTTCAAATATTATTCTAAGGGAAGCCATAAATCTATCTCATTCTATGGACAAACATAACCAGGAATCTTGGATAGGAAGCATTAAACATATATTTAAATTTCTAGACTTAGAATATCTATTTGTTAACCAGTCAAACTTTAAACAAAACCATATTCTAAAAAAAGTAAAAACATCTTTAACTATTAAATTTAAAGAAAGCTGGTTAGCTAGTTTAGAAAGCAATTCTGGGAAGTGTACTAATTTACAATCTAGCAATAAATTAAGAACTTACAGAAAATTTAAAAATATTTTTATGTTTTAACCATATTTAAAAATGAATTCAAAAAAAGACAGGCAAATAATCACAAGATTTAGAACTAGCTGTCATGATCTTGAAATCGAAAGAGGGAGGTATATTGGAATTAAAACTGAAGACAGAAAGTGTAAGCTATGTAAGAACGCAGTTGAAGACGAACTACATTTTCTTTTAAAATGTCCTGTTCTAAAAGATACTCGATCTCAACATCTATCTAATTTAAATTCTAAATTCAAACATTTTTCAAGATTATCCGATGAAATGAAATTTGTTTGGATTCTTTCATCTGAAGATTTGTTTGTTACTTCAAACTTATCTAATTTATTGCACTCCCTTTTTGAAGAACGAAAGAAAATTATAGAAAATATTGTTGTTTGAAAAAATATAGAAGAAAAAAAAAAAAAATATATATATATATATATATATATATATATATATATATATATATAGGAAATAAAATTGATCAGGAGTTGTCTCCCATAGACCTAGAACTATAAAGAATTATGTAATTTCTCCAGGTCACAGTGGCACCCATAACAACTATGTTTTGTCAATAACTTGGTTTATATCAGGTTAATTAGTGTAAATGTGTATTCATGTAGTTTTTTGTTTAAATGTACTTTAATCATTCTAATCATTTTCTGTGCTTTATTTTGTAATTCATTTGATTGTATAGCTCAAATTTTGGGCACCATGATTGGTTAATAAAAATTATCTTATCTTATCTTATCTTACACATGGAAAAAAGTATTGCAACACCTTGATTTGTTAAAACTTGAAAAATCAGCCTCTTTTTTGGATGAAATATCATAAAATATGTGTA
This sequence comes from Mytilus galloprovincialis, assembly GCA_037788925.1. Lineage (NCBI taxonomy): Eukaryota > Metazoa > Mollusca > Bivalvia > Mytilida > Mytilidae > Mytilus > Mytilus galloprovincialis. Next base: position 19,657,975 of record CM075331.1, on the reverse strand, counting down.
TAATATTATTGAAACATAGTTTATGATAACATTGGCATTGAAACGAACAAAAAATGTTTGAAAAAAAAAAAATGATTTATATAACCACAATTTTAATAACAAAATGAAGTGTTTTTTGTACAAAAAAATGCATTTTACAACTTTTACTGTAGTCGAACTTTGCAATGTCAGACATTTCAAAATTAATCTTCAGATGACTGTTCACATCATGGTTGATCGTTATATGCCAAAGAATTAGTACTTTGTGCGCAGCCTCCATTCAAAGGGGGTCTCATTGGGGGGTTCCGATCCCGGATCCCGCTTACTGTTTTGTCAGATTCCCGTATCCCGCTTACACTATGTACGTAAGCAATTCTCATTTTTTTTGCCATTTCCCGGGTCCTACTAGACCTCATTTCCCGTTTTCACGACACAATAATTTGACTTTCACGTGTCACGCTTACTCAAAATCGGCAATCCCGCGTCACGCTTAGACCCCAATGAGACCCACTTCAAACGCGCGCGCGCGCGGATAACCGCATCTTAACGTCTTCTGATTCCTGCCATAAATCGACTAATTTGTTGCTAAGGTAGCAGCAAACCATTTCTGATGAAGGGCATTGTTTATTTCATGATGTGTTTGAACTGGGGTGTCCTTTCGCGCACTTTCCGCCCAATAGTGTCCCATATATGCTCGATATGGTTCAAAGTCGGGCTACGATCGGGCCAAGGAAGATGAACCAAATTCCATTTGAACATTGGATCTTCCTCCACGATGCTAATTTCCAACTTTGGCGAGCTCTGCACTACATTAGATACGGAAAACTGTGTGTCTGTTCGTTAGCAAAGGTCTCCGAAATGGTCTTATCGCACGATAACCAGTAGCGATGAGTTGATCTCGAACAGTTCTTGTTAAAAGGCTCCTGTATGGCCACCACTCTCTTTTTAGGTTTGTCTTGTATGCAGTGGGTTTCCTTCTGACCAACCTTCATTATGCTTGATTTTCTCTAGCAAATGGAATAGGGGGTCTTCATTATCTCGGAAGGTCTTTAACAGCGTTTAATTTTTATTGCCTGATTTTTATTCTCAAAACGACTTATAGTGGAATGGCGATGACCAACAATACGTGCAGTTGTTACAGCGACATCCCTGCTTCTCTTATGCTGATAATCTGCCATCTTGCTGCAGTTAAGAGTTGTCAAGGACCCATTACAAGGTGTCAATCACATAACTTTAAAAACTTGGTTATTTAAAGTGTTGAAAACAATGAGGGTAAGAACATCTGTTTTGCTGTTTACGGGTACATTAGCTGCATGTGCAGATAAAAACTTATCGAGTCGATATTTATTGATTAAACTCAGGTGATACTTAAATAATGTTTAACTAGTTCTATTTTACCAAATTATATCACTAAAAAATAAAGAGTGTTTTTTTAATTTCAATTTCAATTTGGTGTTGCAATACTTTTTTCCATGTGTATACATATACAAATATATATTCATAAAAAAGATTCATCAAAGATACAAGTGACGCTTTTACTTTTGTAAGCCAGGTGCGCGTTTTGTCTACATAAGACTCATCAGTGACGCTCGAATCAAAAAGGTTAAAAGGCCAAATAAAGTTGTAAGGTATGTCATTAGAAAAGATACGGACCTTTTTTCTCTCCGTTCCCAGTCAATTATAGACGACCTAAAATTTGTCTTGTCTCAGATCTGTGCTTAAATCTAAAAAAAAAAGGGGGTTTTTAATTTCTTCAAATTTGTAGATTAAGGTAATAAGTATAGCAAATTGAAATGCTGAAATTTCTTGAAAACCAAATCCATCTGTTTGGGAAATTTAGTCCGAATGAGTCTAAGTGGTATTTGACTACGTTATTATTAGATTATGTCTAGTCTGTAGATTTTTCTGCATGTTATCTTATTTTAAAGTGTCCCTCCAAGTACCCTGTGATACTAACATTTCACTGACCGGTCAGTGTTTGACGTCCACATTTAATTATACCATGTTAAAGAACGGAAATAGTCCACTCCATTGGGAAATATGTGAATGAATATCTTACAATCACCAATCAAGGCAATAGTCTCTAAGGTTATCGAAGCTGTTGTGTACACTGGTCAGCTTCCGTTGTCATATCTAATGGAATATATAAAAACAATAGATATGAATTATCTCCCGAACAATAGAAAACATCATCTCTATTCTGGCATTTGATCTGGCAGGATGTAGGCAATTGTACCGTTTGAGTTTCATTAAGGAACACGTTTTAAACAAGCAACATAATTAATCGGAATATTTTTTTATCTGATTATTATTTGTTCGTTCATAATATTTGGTTTACAAAAATAAAATGAAGTCAATTATTTTGGTTTTTTTCCCTGTGTTAGTGTTCTTTTGTACATTATATTTTACTCCTCTCTGGAATGGATGTACTTTACAAGAGGCGGAAACAGTTGTCGCACTGCAAATATTGCAGACGCCTGACGCGTCTGGACGCGTTCCAATTTTAAACACAATATGTTCAGTTATTAACATTAGTGTTCCACATTGAACGCCAGCGTTAAAGAATATAACACATTGTGTTCAGTCTTTTAACGCACATATTCAAGACAAGTGTTCTAAATTGAACACTAAAAATGTTCTTATATTGTAATGGGGAGTGAAAAAAAAATTCATCATTTCAGAGTCAAACAGACGATGAATAAGGGTGATTCGTACTATGATTTGACGATAAATGTATTTTAGCTGTATCGGCATATAAGCAAATTATAGTTTGGTAAACAAAAAATGAAACATTTTACAAGAGCGTATTTATGAGCGTGCAAATGATTGATTTTTAATATGAATCTTTTTCTAAACGACTTAAGTTCTTAAGGTATTTTTTTTAACAATGTAAATGCGTAAATGCTCATGAAAACGTTGCTCTTGTAAAAGCGTTCTGGTGTCGAACATGATGCGTTCAAATTTACCATTTTCCCTGAACGCCATGTGTTCCAAACATATCCGCGTACATAACAGCGCGTGACGTATTAATGTACCGGAAGTTTGGTTTTTGATCGTGATTGAAGAAGCTTCACTGAAGAAAATTAACAACAAAACTTGATATAATAGGTATGTTTATCTATATTTATCTACACATGCCGAACATAAAAAATATTTTTTTTAGTCATGAAATCAACAAATGTCTACTTGGACAGGACACACTGAAGTATAAATGGAAGAACGTTTTGTTCGAACATAAAACTGCCCCCTCCACTTCCACTTAACTGTGCTGTCATAATTCGATTAAAAAAGTAGCGGTTCTTTGAGAGATTACATTCAAATTATCATGTTTAAAAAAAAAATTAACCTCTGTAAATTTATACGTAAATGTTAAATGATATCGTTGCTATTGTAAATGTGTTCTGGTCTCGAACATGATGCGTTCAAGCTAATCGTTTTCTCCGAACGCCATGTATTCCTAACACGACTCAAACATTGTGTATAGAAAGCATTAAGAAGATCAAACGATCATCTACACTTTTGAGGATGTACATTTTTTAATTAAATAAAACCAATGCATAAAGATTTGTTCACAAATGCAAAAACTGTCATGACATTGCAATGTCAAGACAGAAGTTTGTAAAAAAAGGCATACTGCAACATTAATTTTAAATTTCTCATGTATATGTTATTTATAATAGCTTTGTAATTAGTAATTCATTTTAGCAAATGTCCACCCTTGTGCACTGCATTCATGTATTGTAATGTATTCCTATGTTACTTTTATAGGGTACAAACCCAACTATACTGTACTTAAGGGTAATTGTTCGTGCATACCTCGAGAATAAAGAGAACATGTTGCAGTTCAAGAGATGACTACTTTATCCTGCACCATAAAAGTACTATATGTAAGTTTAAGAATTTTGAATAGGAGTGCATGTCCATTGACTTCTTACAAGTGTTGTTATTGCAGATTTATCAATAAAATGTGCACCATTCACTTGTTTACATTAATCAGAAAGCGATTTTAGCTAAATTTGACGCAATTACATCATCCGTCAATTATCCGTATACAGATCATAAGTGAAAAAATTACTAAATATCTTTCAAAATAAAGGCAAATGGTAATTAGTTTCTTGAAATGTTAGCAGTTAATTTAGTGACAAGTCCAAGTTGACGATAAAGTTTTGCCTAAAAAACATAATAGCACTTGCTGGACACTTTCTATCATTTTTTTAAAAAGATATAGAACACGAGAGCACATTTGACCACTCAATTACCACTCATTGGCAAATGCATCTTATCTTATAATGCTGACAAGTATAATGGAATTACAAAAACGAAATAAGATTTTCTAATATTCTTAAGGAATGTCGACATGATGAATAATTTGTTTACTCATACACTTCATATTTCACATTTTAGAACTTACGGTTGATGGATAACAAGGTTAAAGAATAATTATAACCCAAGGAGACGAATCCTCTAAAAATGGAAGCTCAAAATCAGTTGTAAATGACTCAAATCATGTTTAAAAGTGTCCAAGGAAGCAGTGTTACATGAACACCGACTCGACTACTAGCATCATATACACAGGGTATTTTATGTTTGATATTGACTATCTGAGTGCTATGCAGCCAGTGGATTATGGAACATTTTGGTGATAAAAGAGTCAGTGGCATCAGTATTTTGTAAAGAAAGTCAGAACAGTTCTTGACTTAGGAAGTTGCAAACGATGAGTTAAACATAAGACACTTGACTTTGTTGTAACATAATAATTTTAAATATATGACGAACATTTTGTTTATGAGTAAATATTTGGACACATTTTGCAAATTACAAATGTTATATTTCTAACTTGTCTAACTTGTCATTTTAAAGTTGCTTCAATATTTCACATTTTATTGTACTTTTTTTTTTTAAATGTTGCCTTTTTTAATCAATTAAAGACGTTTTTAATCAATTAAAATATTTGTTTTACAAGACCACAATAATGTTTCAGAGAATATAACACTTTTTCTGGAACATGTAAAATTGTGTTCCAGTAATATACACTATGTGTTCTGGATATTAACACATATTTCTGGAACACAGTCCGAGCGTTCCAGAAGTGTTACAAGGCTTAGAACACGTAACGGCATACAATTTTGCTCACAAGGACATGTTCCAGATTCAAACACTAGGCGTTCAAGAAGTACACGCTATCCGTTCAAGAATAACACATAGCGTTCGAAAGATGCACACATGATGTTAAAAACTGGAACACGAAAGTTAATATCTAGAACACTGTTACGCGTTCCAGATTCAAACACTAGGTGTTCAAGGAGTACACACTATCCGTTCAAAAATAACACACATAGCGTTCGAAAGATGCACACATAATGTTAAAAACTGGAACACCAATGTTAATATTGAGAACACCGTTACGCGTTCCAGAAGTGTTACAAAAGGGCGTTCAAAAAGTGTTCAGATTCTTAACACTTTTATTTACAGTGCGCTCTATCAACTTTCTGATACCGGTATAGAAAAAAATAAACTGAACTTATTTTTAAAGTCGGGGAAAAAATCAGCGGCAACATTAAATGACATCTCCAGAAGGAAGTTCCATCAAGATAAAATAGTTTGCGTTAACTTTGTTTGAATTGAAAACAAGAGTTTATAACTTGAATTTCATGCATCCGAATATTTGGAAATTTTAGCTGAATCCATCTATAGGGTCAACTTTGCTTGAACCTAAACGTATTTCTTCATAGGGCTGTCACACGAAAACAAAATAAAAGATATTGTTCAATTAGCTGATATAAGATTACGCTTGGCATTAAACAACAACATTCATACGGTTACTTGTTCATGTGTGTGTGCATATGATCGAATGATCTAATGGGCGGGTTTTTGTCGAGCCTTCGACTTTAGTCGGAAAAGCGAGACATAGCGATCCTAATCCTGGATTTCTACCAAACTTGGACAGAAGCTTGTTTATGTTCATAAGATTGTATCCAAAAGTAAATTTTGTAAAAATAAAATCCGATTTTTTTTTTTTTTTTAACTTATAAATGGACTTAGTTTTTCTGCCAGGTAACATTACATTCACTCTGTGGTTAAAGTTTTAAAATTTTAATAACTTTCTTAAACTATAAAAAAAAAAGATGTGGTATGATTGCCAATGAGACAACTATCCACAAAAGACCAAAATGACACAGACATTAACAACTATAGGTCACCGTACGGCCTTCAACAATGAGCAAAGCCCATACCGCATAGTCAGCTATAAAAGGCCCCGATAAGACAATGTAAAACAATTCAAACGAGAAAACTAACGGCCTTATTTATGTAAAAAAATGAACGAAAAACAAATATGTAACACATAAACAAACGACAACCACTGAATATACAGGCTCCTGGATTTGTACCAAACTTGGACAGAAGCTTGTTTATGTTCATAAGATTGTGCCTGCAGGAAACATTACATTCACTTTGTGGTTAATAAAGTTTTAAAATTTAATAACTTTCTTAAACTATCCTGGATTTGTACCAAACTTGAACAGAAGCTTGTTTATGATCATAAGATAGTATCCAGAAGTAAATTTTGTAAAAATAAAATTCCATTTTTTCCGTATTTTACTTATAAATGGACTTCGTTTTTCTGCCAGGAAACATTACATTCACTCTGTGGTTAAGATTTTTAAAATTTTAATAACTTTCTTAAACTATCCTGGATTTGTACCAAACCTGGACAGAAGTTTGTTTATGATCATAAGATAGTATTCAGAAGTAGATTTTGTAAAAAGAAAAAATTCACTTTTTACGTATTTTACTTATAAATGGACTTGGCCGGTTTTTATTCCATGAAGTTAGCATTACATACAGTTTGCAGTTAAAAGTTTTTAAAACATTTATAAGATTCATAAACTATCCTGGATTTTTACCAAACTTGGACAGAAGCTTCTTACAATCAAAAGATAGTATCGAGTTTTTCCCTCATTTTTGTTGAGTGTGCGACTAACAGCAAAAGTAGGCGAGACACAGGGTTCCGCTAAACCCTTACGAATTTTTAATAATTGCTACAAGTAATCCACATTGCAAATTGAAATTGCAAAGAAACAAACGACATGACGTACAAGGGAAATCGTATGGGTGTGTAGGGCGAAGATATAAACGTAGGCCCGCACATGCGGAAACAGTTCTATACACATTTTTAAACCCGTTGCTCTGAGTACATAGATAACCTGTGCTAATCCAGATAGTAGAGAGATCTACTAAAAAGAAAGAAAAATGGTGATCACTCTAATTCAAAAATATCAGAAAGAATATTTTTTTTCCTAAACTTCGCAAATGTTAGATAAAATAATGAAAACAAGAACGTGTCCATAGTACAAAGATCTCCTACTCGAGCTTTCGTTTTTTTTTTTATGTTCAGTTGACCTTGAATTAGAAAGATCATAATATCCTTCATCTGCGCTAGTCAAGGGTTACGAAGTGGATCGTAACCCTTGGCTAGCGAAGATGAATATCCTTATGCCACAATTAAATTCCTCTATTAATTCTTTATAACGTTGTCTCTGACTCATTAAAAAAAATGCACCTAATCTTTTTGTCAAATCTTTTGTGTGTGAAGTACAGTCACGGCTAGTCCAAAAATATATCCAATATTCAGAAAGATCGATCTAATCAGTCACTCTTACAAATCTAGCTAATGCACATCCATGCCCATAAGGACAAGTCAAGAGCTGTTCCATTATCTTTTTGCACCTGACTTAATCACACTTTCCATATCAAAATCAGTTAAAATACAACATCCAAAAATTTATTTCACCTCTCTTCTTTCATTTCCACACCACAAAATATAAGAACTAGAGGCTCTCAATGGCCTGTATCGCTCACCTAGTCCGAGATTATTCTGACGTCCAACGGCTGTTTTGCCAGACAAGTTGGGCCGTGGGACGTCAGATCTCGTCCCATATCAAAAAGTGGATATTTGCCCACCCAAAATAGATGCGCTGCTTCGTCGCTTCTGGTGCCGCCGCTGGCGGCCTTGGAATTATATATCATCAATCTGTTCATTTGTCATTTAACTCTTCATTTATGTAAGTTTCACATACCGCTGTCACCCTTTATTTTCTCATATTTAGACAGATTTCAGTGACCCATCGATTCAGACATTTTTCTTTTATTTTCAAATGGACTTCAAGTTACGAGGGATTTTGCGACCTCGAGACTCAAATGTGCAAATAAAAAAACTGAAAACTAAAACCCACATTATCTCAATAAACTGTGACTGTGGAAAACCGGATACAATAGAGGATATGGTAGGTTGTGAAGGAAAAACAAATATGTAACACATAAACAAACGACAACCACTGAATATACAGGCTCCTGGATTTGTACCAAACTTGGACAGAAGCTTGTTTATGTTCATAAGATTGTGCCTGCAGGAAACATTACATTCACTTTGTGGTTAATAAAGTTTTAAAATTTAATAACTTTCTTAAACTATCCTGGATTTGTACCAAACCTGGACAGAAGTTTGTTTATGATCATAAGATAGTATTCAGAAGTAGATTTTGTAAAAAGAAAAAATTCACTTTTTACGTATTTTACTTATAAATGGACTTGGCCGGTTTTTATTCCATGAAGTTAGCATTACATACAGTTTGCAGTTAAAAGTTTTTAAAACATTTATAAGATTCATAAACTATCCTGGATTTTTACCAAACTTGGACAGAAACTTCTTACAATCAAAAGATAGTATCGAGTTTTTCCCTCATTTTTGTTGAGTGTGCGACTAACAGCAAAAGTAGGCGAGACACAGGGTTCCGCTAAACCCTTACGAATTTTTAATAATTGCTACAAGTAATCCACATTGCAAATTGAAATTGCAAAGAAACAAACGACATGACGTACAAGGGAAATCGTATGGGTGTGTAGGGCGAAGATATAAACGTAGGCCCGCACATGCGGAAACAGTTCTATACACATTTTTAAACCCGTTGCTCTGAGTACATAGATAACCTGTGCTAATCCAGATAGTAGAGAGATCTACTAAAAAGAAAGAAAAATGGTGATCACTCTAATTCAAAAATATCAGAAAGAATATTTTTTTTCCTAAACTTCGCAAATGTTAGATAAAATAATGAAAACAAGAACGTGTCCATAGTACAAAGATCTCCTACTCGAGCTTTCGTTTTTTTTTTATGTTCAGTTGACCTTGAATTAGAAAGATCATAATATCCTTCATCTGCGCTAGTCAAGGGTTACGAAGTGGATCGTAACCCTTGGCTAGCGAAGATGAATATCCTTATGCCACAATTAAATTCCTCTATTAATTCTTTATAACGTTGTCTCTGACTCATTAAAAAAAATGCACCTAATCTTTTTGTCAAATCTTTTGTGTGTGAAGTACAGTCACGGCTAGTCCAAAAATATATCCAATATTCAGAAAGATCGATCTAATCAGTCACTCTTACAAATCTAGCTAATGCACATCCATGCCCATAAGGACAAGTCAAGAGCTGTTCCATTATCTTTTAGCACCTGACTTAATCACACTTTCCATATCAAAATCAGTTAAAATACAACATCCAAAAATTTATTTCACCTCTCTTCTTTCATTTCCACACCACAAAATATAAGAACTAGAGGCTCTCAATGGCCTGTATCGCTCACCTAGTCCGAGATTATTCTGACGTCCAACGGCTGTTTTGCCAGACAAGTTGGGCCGTGGGACGTCAGATCTCGTCCCATATCAAAAAGTGGATATTTGCCCACCCAAAATAGATGCGCTGCTTCGTCGCTTCTGGTGCCGCCGCTGGCGGCCTTGGAATTATATATCATCAATCTGTTCATTTGTCATTTAACTCTTCATTTATGTAAGTTTCACATACCGCTGTCACCCTTTATTTTCTCATATTTAGACAGATTTCAGTGACCCATCGATTCAGACATTTTTCTTTTATTTTCAAATGGACTTCAAGTTACGAGGGATTTTGCGACCTCGAGACTCAAATGTGCAAATAAAAAAACTGAAAACTAAAACCCACATTATCTCAATAAACTGTGACTGTGGAAAACCGGATACAATAGAGGATATGGTAGGTTGTGAAGGAAAAACAGGGCTTTTTATATTTTTGTGAATTTTAATTCAAAGTTGAAAATTTCACTTCAATATTTGTGTACAAGGGGGTCTTCCGGTCAACTTTTTGCCCTTTTATAGTAATACATTTTTTTTTCTTTATATCATATTATTTGTCATTTAAATGTCTTTAAGAGTCAATTTACAGACTTTGACCGAGCTTTTTATATTTTTGTGAATTTTAATTCAAAGTTGAAAACTTCACTTCAATATTTTTGTACAAGGGGGTCTTCCGGTCAACTTTTTGTCCTTTTATAGTAATATATTTATTTTTTTCTTTATATAATATTATTTGTCATTTAAATGTCTTTAAGAGTCAGTTTACAGACTTTGACCGGGTTATATGCTTTTTCGTGAATTTAAGTTTTAATGTTCAAAAATGTGTTGCCAGAGTCGCACTAAGAAAGCCTTCCGGTCAACTTTTCGGTAAAAAAGCATATTCAAATATATATTTTTTTTATTTTATCTTATAGACTATTATATTAGCTTTCAAAATCAGTTTTATTTATTAATTTAGCTTAAGCGGTTCCAAAGATATTAGTTATAATACACTAATTTTTCATTTCCGCGTTTTAGACCTTCCCCACTTTTATTACCTCCATTATAGGAGATCGATATTTAACATTTAGTAACCAACCACGATTTTTCACCTCCCTTACAAGAGATCGGTATTAAGCATTTAGTGCCAACCGCGATAACAGTCGGAACCTCTAGTATATTTAGATTACTTGCATCGTAAATGAACGAGGTGTTAGAATATGGTCATTTGCATAAATCATCACTTATTTTCTCGTGGTCACGTAATAATCTTTTGGGTCTCACTAATTAGCGACAAGAAGCGTCAAGAAGCGACAACAAGCGTCAACAAGCGACAAGAAGCGACAACAAGAATTATTTTAGCGACAACAAGCGACAAGAAGACTATTTCGCGACAAGAAAACATTTTTTTTTATTAGATATAAAGAAATTTGTATTTAATGTTGTTTTTTTTTTTAAATATACGAGCAGATATGTCTAATTAAATTTTTTTATTATATAGATAGACGAAGAAATGAAACATTTGTGAGGAAGAAAGAGATTGTGTAGTTTATATTAGTATATTGGTAGATGAAGAAATTTAACATTTGTGAAGAAGAAAGAGATTGAGCTTCTTTTTTTATTTTTAAATATGAAGAATATGTATAAGATAATGTATGTATCTGTTTTCATCAAAGTCAAAGTATGAATAAACGAATGGAGATATATATGGAGCGGGCATAATGGAATATAATATTTTGATTCATTTGCTTGATACTATGCTATAAGTGTACTCTTGTTATGTCAATTCGATGCTTTATTTGTAGAACTCTCAGCCACGCTTTGCCATTTTTATTATTTAAGCGTGTTTCCAGACCCCACGACGAGGACGTGGTTCTACCTTGGGGTCCATATATTTTTTTATTTTTATTTTTTTTTTAATTATTTTTAGTCATTATATAGTAATATGTACATTCCTATCTAACATAATATTTATACATTTTGTACATGGTGGTCCCATTTTGATAAGCCGTAGATTTTTACCACTAAGGTTCACTGTATTTTTGCCCTTTTTGAAGTTGTAGTTTTAGCATTTTTAATACGTTTCCGTTGGCAAGGTTTACGTGCACATGCACTTGTTTTGGGGATTGTCAGCCCACCATCTGTTGAAGTGGTGGACTCTGGGATTGCGTTTAACTTTCTCCCATGAGTCAAGAATTTTTGCAATGCAAAAGCCTTTTCTTTCTCCGATTTAATCTGCCATAGAGCTTTTGTGCATCTAAAGTGTTTTAAATCAGTTGATACATTTGATTCATTTGATTCGAGCTTGCAAGATATACTGTCTGCCTTTATATCAGTATAAGAGTTATCTAATTCTACATGACATGTGTCACAATTGCCATTTGTTGAGACTTGGACAGGGTTTCTTTCTTTAATAATCATGCTTTGTTCATTTAATATTTGTCTAGAATTTGTCAGGACAATGATGCACAAATAATTCATTTTACGAGCTTAATATATGTTGCACGAGTTTTAAAAAACAAATTATAAGATAAATAATATGTTCTAAAACACAAGGAAAAGTAATCTCATAATACAATAATTAAACGTAATACTGGCTGTTATTCATAATAGATGATAAAATATTATGTAAATAATGTTTCATTTTTTTCTATCAATTTTAACTTTCTTGTCGCTAAAATTATTTTCTTTTGCATATTTTTTTAATATTTATTGCAATAATTAATTTTATTTAAAAAAAAATGTTTTCTTGTCGCTAAATAGTTTCTTGTCGCTTGTTGTCGCTAAAATAATTCTTGTTGTCGCTTCTTGTCGCTTGTTGACGCTTGTTGTCGCTAAAATTCTTGTTGTCGCTAATTAGTGAGACCGATCTTTGAAAATGAAAGTCAAAATGCAGAAATCGATGGGACTCTGTGAAAACTGTTAAAATATGGAAAAATAAAGGTTGATAGGTAGGTGAAACTTACATTAATGAAAAGATAAATGAAAAATGAACATATTGATGCCCGACTACACAATTCCAAGGCCGCCAGTCGGCACCAGAAGCGACGAAGCAGCGCATCTATTTTGGGTGGGCAAATATCCACTTTTTGATATGGGACGAGATCTGACGTCCCACGGCCCCAGCTTGTCTGGCAAAACAGCCGTTGGACGTCAGAGTAATCTCGGACTACGCTCACCTGACTTGACTTAGATTTTTGAAATCATATAAAAAAAGATAATTTGGCTACAAAGTAACAACACTTGGCCGACACCTCACTGAAAGGAAAGGAACACACATGTTTGGTTTCATTCTATTCAGTGGTTCTCTAGAAAAAGAAATTTGTATGTATTTTCCATAGGGTCCTATGTTAAATTACTACCACTGGGTCGATGCCTCTGCTGGTGGACTGTTAGTCCCCGAGGGTATCACCAGCCCAGTAGCCAGTACTCCGGTACTGGCATGAAAATACGGATTTTTTGTTTTATTAAAATATGCTGTTACAAAATGTTAGAAATTATTATAAATTATGGAATGTATCTCCCTCATGCAAAGCTCTGGTTGTACCTGTAGAAAAATTATTTCTAACTCATTTTTACGGAGATGTTAACCGTGCTGGAATTTTAGAAACGATCCTGGTAAACTTTTCTTTCCTTTAATAAACTTGTTCTGAAAGATTATCAATTCAACACTGTCATAAGTTCTCTTGAATTTTCTTTTTGTTTGTATTAAATCGACCTACCACTGACGGTTCCCTTCAAACTAACATAATTCCAAACTAATACATGAAAACAAAGCAAAAGTTTTAAAGTCAATATACAATGACTGAAGGGTGGATGATAATCTCCATGGTAATGACATGTGCCAATGCTAACATATTAAATATCAATTTATACTTACCACCAGTGGTTCAGCATAAACTACACCTAATCATAAACCAATATAGTGTTGCTACTGACAACTGTCAAGGCGAGAAAAACTCTTCATTAAAGAGAATAACTCCTTTAAGAATTCATCTAACAGTTTTGGCTTAAATGCACAATTGGTAGAGTTCAACATTCTGAACATTTCTGCCCAAGTCAGATTTTCTCTATTTATAACAATTTTCAGGAGACAAAACTTACATTTTACACCTTGATTGTATTTTAGCCATGTTTGCCCCTTTTGTTTGACAGGCCAGATCATTGGACACATTTTTTGTGCAAGATATCCCAATGATGATTACAGCCAAGTTTTGTAAAATTTGGCCGAATAGGTTCAGATGTGAATTTTTTTTAACAGTTGTTCAGATGTGAATTTTTTTTAACAGTTAACGGATAACAATGACGACCGATGCAATGTTATGAGAAAAGATCATAAATCTTTTGGTGTACTATTATGGTTTTTACTCAGAATTTAACCTACCAACCAAATGCTCTGCAGGGTGCAGCTTTATACAACCGCAGAGTTTGAACCCTGAACAGTTGGGGCAAGTATGGACACAAAATTCAAGCTGGATTCAGCTCTAAATTTGGATTGTGATTAAATAGTTGACACAGAATGAATGTGGTCTTATGAACTTAAAAATTTTTTTTTTGCCTTTGAGCAATTCACTGCTGTTGAATATTAATCCTCTCAAAAAAACGTTTGAAGAAATTTTCTTTTTATTTATGAAATCTGAAATGAGAAAAATTGAACTCCCCCCCCACCCCCACATTTTCCCCCCCTTATATCCCCCTTTCACTTATTCCAAAACTGCATATCAAAGAACCCCAATAATTCATTTTTTGATGAAATCAAACGAAGTTTAATTTTGGACCCTTTTGGCCCCTAATTTGTTGGGACCAAAACTCCCAAAATCAATCCCAACCTTCCTTTTGTGGTCATAGACCTTATGTTAAAATTTCATAGATTTCTGTTTACTTATACTACAGTTATTGTGCGAAAACCAAGAAAAATGCTTATTTGGGATCTTTTTGGCCCTTAATTCCTAAACTGTTGGGACAAGACACCCAAAATTAATCCTAACCTTCCTTTTATGGTCATAAAGCTTGTGTTTAAATTTCATAGATTTCTATTTACTTTTACTAAAGTAAGAGTGCGACAACCAAATGTCTTCGGACGACGACGCCACTGCCAACATGATACCAATTTACGACCAAAATTTTTTCAATTTTTGCGGTCGTATAAAAAGCTAGATTTAGTGTTTCAAGCACAAATTTTGTACTTGGGAGTACTGAATAAAGCTTTATGATCAAGAACCCTAATTTGTAATTCCTGACAAAACTGCTACCAAAATTTACCCAGACAGAAAGAGAGAAGTAAGTTTCCTCTCATGAAAAGTGGGGTATAATTAAACCAATGAGTATAAATGATAAAAAAATAGTTCAATTCCTTTAAATAAAACATATACAATGTGATGTAAAAGAAGTTTTATTCATTTGGCCAATTTTAACTTTTTAGGAGTTACAGATTTCTTAGGTGATTGCACACTTTTTGCTTTTTTGCCAGTTGAAAGTCCAGACGGCTTTTCTATGCGTTTTCTTTTCAATGTTTTTGCTGGTTCACTTTTCACCTCATTTGTTTTCTTTTGTCTTGTATTGCGAGGTGTAACATTTGCTTTCTTCTGTCCTGATTTTGGAGGCGTTTCATTTGTTTTCTTCTGTCCTGATTTTTGAAGCGTTTCATTTGCTTTCCTTTTTCTTGTACTTCGAGGTGTTTCATTTGTTTTCTTTTGTCTTTTATTTGGAGGTGTATTTACACCATCTGGAGTTTCTGTTTCTTTGACTGTGACAACTGCCTTCTGTTTCACTTGGCCTTCCTTATTACTGGTTTCTGTTTCCTTCTTAGGTTTAGGTACTATAGGTTTCTTTGCTTCAGCCACAGCTAATTCCTAGAAAAGAACAAAAAAGAAAATGTTTATCTTTGAAACAAAATGCAACATTGATAAAAACAAGAATGTGTCCATAGTACACAAATGCCCACTACCATTTTCTATGTTCACAGACTGTGAAATGGAGGTAAAAATGCGAATTTGGCATTAAATTAGAAATTTCATATCATAAGGAACATGTGTACTACATGTAAGTTTCAAGTTGATTTGACTTCAACTTTATCAAAAAATACCTAGACCAATACTTTAACCTGAAGTGGGACAGATGGACGGATGAAGAGACAGATGGATGAACAGACCAGAAAACATAATGACCCTCTACTATCGTAGGTAAGGCATAATTTTTTTTAAATGGAGTAGAAATTGTAACTGTAAAAGTTTTTAACCAAACCAATGCAAATTTAAAGGATTGGCACTGAACATTTAATTTTCCTAAAATGAACCCGACCTGGATAGTTCTTATACATACAAGGATAACTGAGGCAACTGTGTTTCCAAATTTTTAATTAACTTTACAAATTTTTATGTTGAAGAACAGTTACTTTTTTTTAAACACTCAGAGGACAATTACCAATAAATTGCTTCCCTGAGCACAGCCTGATACGACCACAGCCTGTTACACAATATTCAAGCTTAATACTATCCGACTTTGGATTGTGATAAAATCCTTAACATAATTTAGGATTCTGACACACACAAAAATGTGGTCCAAGATCTTTCAAATCTACTGCACAATACTGTGCAATTGCTGGTTTCTTCTTTCTTCTTGAAACTTTTCAAAAATTTTGGAAAAATAAATATGAACCCCTTCAAAAAATTGGACCGTCAAACTCTTTGAATCCCTCCTTGGAGCAATTACCCCATACTCAATCCAGGCCTTTATAGTATGGAACCTTGTGGTACAATTACAAAGACATCCTTTCACTTAAACACAAGTTTTTGTCTGGAAACTAGAAAATTGCTTGTTTTTGGCCCTTTTTTCTGCATGTTTGGGGAAATTACCCCCAAACTCAATCCCAGACTTTCCTTTGAGATATGGAACCTTGTGGTACAATGTCAGAGAGATCCATACACTCACACATCAGTTATTGTCCGGAAACTACAAAACTGCTTGTTTTGGGCCCCTTTTTAGCCCTTAATTCCTCAACTGTTGGCACCGTAACCCCCAAAATATATCTCAACCTTCTACCTACATGACCTGTGGTATTCAACATTGTGTTACAATTGCAGAGCAATCAAAATACTTATACACAAATTAATATACTGAAACAAGAAAAATGCTTTTTTTGGGCCCCTCATTCCTACACGATTGGTTCCATCATCCGCAAAATCAATCCCAACCTTCCTTTTGTGGTATTGAACCTTCTTAAAAAAATATCATATAGATCCATCCACTTAACTTAAGTTATTGTCCGGAAACCAAATGTGTCTTTAGGCGAGGATAACGACATAATACCATTATACGATCCCAAAAATTTGTTTGCGGTTGTATAAAAATCAATGGTTTTGTTGTATAAACATACATGTACAATGCAAATACACAACATTATTATGAATTTATGGTTATAAAGATTTGTAAAGAAAGTATTTATATTTATATAAAATATGTTAAAAAACAAACTTATAAGTTCACAACTTTCTTTGATTTCAAAATTATTTATGACTTTATCTTAAGAAAGGAGTTCCAGGAAAAGATTGCAAACAAAACATCAGGCAAAATGTTTCCTTCCTGGTACAGTGTGAAAGATTGGGCTTAATCTTTTTCGTTAACTTACAACATTCTTTATCTTCAACTCCACTCCAATTTCAGCCAATGCAGCTATTCTTTTCTGATGACCTTTCAGAAATCGTTTTGCTGTAGACTTTAGTTTTTTGTCTGGATTTTTGAAGTTATGACGTCTTATGGCTATTGAATGAGATTTAGGTTTAGAAAATTGTCTTTGTGAACCTTTAAACAATGCAGGATGTTGTTCTTTTTGTGGTATATATTTACCTGAAACATTTAAACTTCAATTATTATTTATACACAAAACAAATATTACCAGAAAACCAAAATATTGTCAAACAGTAAGTATATGTCCTACAGATACAAAAAAAAAACATTCATGTATCACTGTGAAGCTGATGGTCAAATATATCATCATTCTGTAGTGATGCATACACATGTAAAAGTTATGACATACTTATTTGTTGGACAGACAGACAGATAAACAAAGTGTATGCAATATACTGTAGATTTTTCATTTATTTTTGTGGGTACCAATATCTGTGTATAAGGTAAAGTTGCATGTTTGCGGATATTTAATTCCATGGTTTTCTCACAGTCTGCATACAAATCTTAAACATTTAAACAAATTTGTCATTCATTGAACATTTAATTTCATGTTTCAATTGTATCCACAAAATCCATGAAAGTTAGTATCCAACAAATAATTCTGAATCCACAGTATCCCAACACCAAGATTGTAGGACAATAAATATCCATTACCAGTATTTTCAACAGATGGTAAATATGTCATTCAACATTGATAGTTCCTATTACCTCCTCTATTTCGATTTTAGGCTTGGAGAAAATTGATTATGTTGTATGACATTTAGAAATTAAATCAAACTTTGTGTTAACCAAGGTCAATTTTACTTTGACTTTTATTGACTTTCCTGTGCAACACCTTTTTTTATAGCTCATCTACTGTAACACTAGCCTTTCATTACCATGATTACTGACACTACTGACATTGAGTTCAAACTCTGACTGTGGCAGGTGCACTAGACTTAATTGACAAGGAAAGTCGGTTTTCCTACTCCAGATTGATAGTTTTCTCCAGACACTCCAGCTTCCTTCAACAATAAAAATTGACTACCAGCAATCAATCTTTTTTACAAGGGCAGTGAATGTAAAAGTTAAACTAGTAACAGAGTCTTTGAAAAATGCTTTGCTTTTCTACTTCTATTGGCATAAAATGAGAATAAATGACAGAAATAAAAACTCTGAATCCGTACATAAACATGTATAAAAATTGTTTTAGGTATTTTAATGCATTAAAGATCTCAAGTAAACTCAGGTAATGAACTTACATTTTAACAATCTTTCAAACATCAAATAGTTATTCATTGTTTCAGCAACTATCTTTGCAACGTCATCACATTGGAACTCTATAAAAGCATAACCTTTGCCTTTGCCACTCTGAAAAATGTTTATAAAAAATGTATAAAGGACGTGTCAAAACATCAATACCAAGAAAGTCAATGCTAGAATGAAGGAATGAATCAAATTATAAAAAGATAAACAAAATAAATACACAAAGATAAACCTGATATATCTATTATCAAAAGGACAAAAATTGAACTAACAAATGAATACTGGTAAATGAACTTCAAAATTGATACTTGTAGTTTTTGTAGTTACATTTGTATAAGAAGATGTGGTATGAGTGCCAATAAGTGTCTATGTATTACATTTGTAATAAGTTATCACATAAACAAAATGGAAAAATCCAATAAATCATCAAAAAACATAATTTTACATGTAAAAGCAAAAAGTTACTTTGAAGAGAGAATCATAGTTTCCTGGTGAAATTTCAACTGTCAGGAACAGTTTTTTGAGAATGCCATATTTCATGATATTTTTGAAGTAAAATTGAGAATGGAAATGGGGAATGTGCCAAAGAGACAACAACCCAACCATAGAGCAGACAACAGCAGAAGGTCACCAACAGGTCTTCAATGCAACGAGAAATTCTCGCTCCCGGAGGCGTCCTTCAGCTGGCCCCTAAACAAATATATACTGGTTCAGTGATAATGAACACCATACTAAACTCCAAATTGTACACAAGAAACTAAAGTTAAAATGATACAAGACTAACAAAGGCCAGAGGTTCCTGACTTGGGACAGGCGCAAAAATGCGGCGGGGTTAAACATGTTTGCGAGATCTCAACCCTCCCCCTATACCTCTAGCCAATGCAGAAAAGTATAAACGCATAACAATACGCACATTAAAATTCAGTTCAAGAGAAGTCCGAGTCTGATGTCAGAAGATGTAACCAAAGAAAATAAACAAAATGACAATAATACATAAATAACATCAGACTACTAGTAGTTAACTGACATGCCAGCTCCGGACCTCAATTAAACTAAGCATGATTAAAATTACATTAATACAAAGTATACATGGTATAGAAAAATATATTATGAAAGCATAAAAATATAGTATGCCAGTACACATAATTAACAGTGCCTATTGATGTTCATAGCCTGACAGGTTTTGGTCCAAAAGGGACCTTCATCAGAGGCAGAATGGTGGATTAATGTTTGCACCTTATTGTTGAGACCTCTAATGTCAGTACACCTTTCCTATATTTCCTATAAAAAATATAGTTTATAATTATGATCATGTAGATACAAAAACTTCCTGAAAAGAGTAGCATCGTTCCTTCATTATTTTTATAAATAATTTGCTTTCGTATATTTATGAAAAATCAAGATCGATATTAAACATGCATTGTTTTTATATTTGTTGTCATTCCAGGCCAGCATCAAGATGACAAAAGACTTTTCTTAAATACTAGCTTTACTTGAAATTCTGTTAGACTTTTCTTAAATACTAGCTTTACTTGAAATTCTGTTAGTGTTAAACGTGTCAAGATACAAACATCAAATCAACAAAAGTGTCAGTAATACAAACATCAAATCAACTAAAGTGTCAGTTATACAAACATCAAATCAATGAAAGTGTCAGTAATACAAACATCAAATCAACGAAAATGTCAGTACAGTCAAACCTGATTAAACCGGACCCTGAATAAACCGGTTTCCTGTCCATTCCGGCCGAAAATGAAAGTCCCATATTTTTCCATTCAAATTCTTTGTTAAAATACCCTTTGTAAACCGGACCCTGTGTATTCCGAATTCCGGTCTAATTATGAAGTCCCAATACTCTTAATTACATTAATTATTACCTGTCAAAACCGGTTTGCCTAATTAATTTCAATGATCGATATGCAATCAAAACATATTTGTTTATACAGTATGGCTTTTCGTGATAATCAATTAGTCAGGTGTCAAACTGTGAACCTACAATCGTACAGTAGTGAGCTGTATTATTTATTAAAACATTATAAACGTGTCAATTAAACGAAAAGACACACAGAATATATCTCGGATTGAACTTACGTTTTAACTTGGATAAACAAATTAAAATCGCGGAGTAAGAAATTCACATCGTGATTTCGAAATCCTGGGTTCCCTGTTGTGAACCCCTAAACAAATGACCTTGATAATGAAAAACACCCCGATGACAACAATCAATGGATATTGTACACTGTACGACAACGTTTCGAAAGTGATGAAATTACGTTTGATAATATTCTGGCTTTTTAATCGGCCATTCCAACATTTCAAATTATTGACAATGGGAGTAAATCGAAACTCTCGTCTTACAATCCAAACAACGCCACCATTATGATGCAAATGCAAACAATGAAAAACGAAGTGAAAGTATTTTAATTTATCAGATATAATTTACAATCAGAGAGAACTTTTACATGCAAAATGCTGGACATCACAAGTCATTAACTTCCGGTCAAAACGGAAACCTGAATAAACCGGCTCACTGTCCAAACCAGTCCTTTTTCATAGTCCCGTAGCCGGCCGGTTTATACAGGTTTTACTGTAATACAAATATCAAATCAACGAAAATGTCAGTAATACAAACATCAAATCAACGAAAGTGTCAGTAATACAAACATCAAATCAACGAAAGTGTCAGTAATACAAACATCAAATCAACGAAAGTGTCAGTAATACAAACACCAAATCAATGAAAGTGTCAGTAATACAAACATCAAATCAACGAAAGTGTCAGTAATACAAACGTCAAATCAACCAAAATGAGTTTTGAAGACAGGAGATATCCATATATTTGAAAGTCATTTGTACAAAGATTAGCAAACCTTTTTACTACGAGATAATCTTAATCTTTGTACTGTTCCAAACTGGCGAAAGAACTGTTTCATTTGAGGTTCAAAAAATCCATGTGGTATATTGCCAAGATACACAACTCCTGGTGATGTCCCATCTTTGCTCTGAAAAATAAATATTACATGTACAAATTTATCTGTAGCAGTAACATAAAAATCAGTGCCTTTGATAGCTTAGGCCAAATTAGAAAGAAACTAAATTGTAATTTAGGTGTAAAACAGAATGGTTTGATGCAAAGTTATCATTAAAAATTTATAGTTTGAAGAGCTTGATATAACATGTATAAAGGGATTTGGGGGGCTACCAAATAAGAGAATAGACAGATTTTTATTTTGCTTGTTTATAGTAATTATTTAATTAGTGTACACTAACACCAAGTTCCGTGAAGTTTTACACTCCTACCTAGGAGTTTACTCCGGATCCCTTAATACAAAAGTAAAAGAAGAAGAAAATTGCTCCAGACACAGAATTCTAAAAGGGTTAACATTTAATAATGCAGTAAACATAGCTGTATTTGTCAATTTCTTTTGAACATATTTATCCTTATCAATGGGAGTTTTGTATATTGATCATCTTGATAGTTGACCATAACTTTATCTAATTGCTTCAAAGACATATTTATCAGCAACAAGATTATTCAGTCAACATGGTCAAAGTGGATGGCGGGGTTAATACAGGCTTGTAGGTGTAATACCACCAAATCATGGTACGTCACATCCGGTTGTATACGAAAAACAAATATGTAACACATAAACAAACGACAACCCCTGAATTACAGGCTCATAAACATGTCTTGGGTATTTCAAAGCACCATTATTTTTTTATTTGAGATTTCTATAGAATATTTTATAATCTTGAGGTTACATGGTGACTAAACCTTGTACACAGATAAAATAAGGGCAGAAATTTGATTGGTTAACTTCCAGTGATGGTTATTTTCTTATATGCAATGAAATGTTATGTAATTTTTTTTACTCATGCCAAGTATTTCTTTATTTGAAACAAAGATAAATTCTACAGATTTTTTTTGAAGAGTGCAAATTTAACAAAGACTAACAGGGGAAAATCAATAGTGGTATTACACCTGTATATAAACAGTCAGAGCTCAGACATAAACAAGTCGATTTTTGTTTTTGACTTTAAGAAGTCAAAACATGTATTTATTATAAAAATGTGTTTTCAATTTAACGGTGGCTCGTGGGTACAAAAATTTCAGCAAAAAATTAAACCTTTATTTTTTCATTACAAATTTTATTCATTACACTATTAGTTACTACTTTATGATATGGTACAAAAATCAACCCAGAAAATCGATTCGGTTTGGTCCCAGATGACTTTTAAAATGTTATATCATTAAAAAGCTCCAAATTATCTCCCTTTGGTGCAAAAATGCCATTTTTTGGCATTAAATTTGAAATATCTTTTTTCACTCATCGGTGACCTATATTTTTTATTATTGTTTTCAAATAAGCTGTACATAAACTAAATAATTGTAAAATTTAAGCGATTTCTGTAATTAGGTTATTTGTTTATTTCGATATTACCTCTATTTCTCCTATTAGTTCAACAGAAAAAAAAGGACATTAACAAAAAAGTATGCTTCTTCAGGAGGCAGATTGTGAGCTTAATGAACGGTGACCCCATTTTTTTATTTCATTTTTCTTTTAAGTATATGATAAAGTTCATTTATAAAAAAATTATAGCGAAATCCTATATTAGAAAAAAGAATTGATTTATACCCAGGAGCCCCCTTAAGACTTATCTAAGTCAGAAAATTACAGACTTGTTTAGGTCTATTTATGTTGATGAAAAAACTTAATTTTACTTGGTGGCCAAGTACACCACCTATGACAGCAAAAACCTGTCTGAGAGTTCACAAGTACTTGAGCTATCTATATTTAATTATTTTATTGAACATCCTTACTAAACACAGATATTTTACCTCATTAAGTGTGGTTCCAGGTGGTTGCATTGTAAGATTAATTAACATTATCTCCAATTTTTTAGACTCTCATACATATTTTTCTTTAGAAGACAAAGCATTGTCTTTCAATGTTGTCATTATTTGATTTAGATGCATGACCTCTTTATAATTATGAGTGGGTCTTGAAGTTAACCAATTTTGGTAACTTATCGACTTGTAGGAGTCGATATTTGCAACTTTTTTATTCTGTTTAATTATTTCTTGCTCAACAATATTTGACATTTTGTCTTGCATTAAAGGGAGACAAATCCAAAAACTTACAAATTTAGACCTCTACGAGTCAAAAGCAGATTATTTATGTCTGAGCTCTGACTGATAAATGCCTTTATAGTGTAAAAAAACAACACAAATATCATTTTACCCCACCAGTCAGAGATATAACTCTATAGGGTTATTACAGAAAATAACTTGTGTGTGTCATTACAGATTTTCTTCCTAAAATTTTCTAGATCTGTAATAACATATGTTTGTTATTTGTAAAATTATTTCATTTATACATGTAGTGGGCTCTAGTGAACTCTTGAGACTTTGCCCAGAAACTAAAGGCATAGCCTTGATAACTTATTTCTTAAGTATATTAATACATTTTTGATTAACCATGGTAAATCAATGAGACGAGGCTATTAAGGCCAAATAAAATAGTATGTGTGGTTCCAGTTACATCTGAACAAAAGTTAGGGTAGGTAGGAAGGGATTTTTTTTAATTTTTAATTTTTTTTACATTGAGTCTATGGAAGCATCATTCTGACTTTAACAGTGCTTAATGAAAAATGACAATAAAATCTTTAGGGTAGGCTATTTTTAAGCCGAAAAAGTAGGGAAGGTAGGGTTACTGGAACCACACATATATTTTTTTTGGCCTAAAGGATAAACTTAGCTGTAATAACAAGGCTTAGTTATTAAAGGAACATAACTTATTATACAAGACACTTGGGAATTACTGAGAAACTTGTGCAGAACTTCATTACATGCTCTGGTCATTATTTCTTACAATAAATTAAAATACATTGTAATTAAGCATGATCTATGTCTGAGCAAATCCTTTGAAGTGATATAGAGAAGCTGTGATAACACCCATTAGTTATTTCAGGGATATTTTTTCTGTGATAACATATAGGGTGTATTATAAAAAATGGCAAACTATGAACTGTTATATCTTTCAGGGTCATTCTAAGAATTAACGATCAAACACTGTCACAACATCATTTCATGAAAAAACAAAATATGTATGTCATATACTTATATGCAAACATGTTGCAATACACACTCTGATGGTTTTATTAAACAAAGCAAAGCTAATTTTTCTATTTATGTATCAGAAAAAAATAGATATCATGCAAATAATAAAAAAATGCATAAAACATGCTGTCACAGTTTACCATTTCTAATTTGTCTAAGCAAATTATTGACGTTTCTTTCATCTAAACTAAGAAAGAAAATATTCACGAGAACCCTTATAATCATATTACTACATTTTGAATAAAAATCAAAGATGTAACAAACTAGAAACAAAATCTTCAAGTTAGATTATATGTCACATAGTTGCGTGTCATTTCCGTAACACGGGCTGAAAATTTAAGCTGTAGAAAAGGGGAGATAATACGAATATAGCGTTCATGTCGTTTATGACGTCATCGCCCTTTTACGTTTTGTATGGAAGAAAGATGGCAGATGAAGACAACGGTATGTATATTTTGTTAATCTTTTTACACACAAATAATCACGTATGTTTTTATTGAGTCATTGCCGTACGCGTCTCAATTTATATGCATTTTAGTATTTTCCAAAATTTGATATACATCGTGAAAGGTGAATGTTTCCTCGTGAATTTTAGACATCGTCCAGCCCTTAAAACATTTCAAGCCCGCTTATATCCACGAAAGTCAGCACAAGTGTCAATTCCGTAACGTATCATCACCGTAACGAATGCAATGTTACGGTGATGACTAGAGTCGTTACGGTAATGACCAAAAGTTATATATAAGCGACAGCAATGATCTTTTTATTTTGTATTACATATAACCTACGCTTGCTTTTGTGAATAAGTTTCTTAAGATTTATTTGTAATGAGACATCTTAATTAAAACACAATTAAACAACTTTTTTTGTCAACAATTTTTATATTGCTAGAAACGTTAGAGCAAAAAGTTTCCCCAACCTATCAGTACTTGCGTACACTGCGTATATACAATATTTAGTCCTGGTATCTATGATGAGTTTTTATATACATATCTACTAAGATAAGTTACAGTTCAGGGACAAGTGCTTTTTCGTGATACAATTTTATATATAACTTATGATAATAATAATTTTAAATACTCAATAAATAATAATCGTAATAAAAACTTTTATTTTTGTTTCTAGAAATAAGTGAGCTTAAAATTTGGATAAAAAAATTGGATACATCATTAGTCCTAGCTGAATGTGAACTAAAAAAAATACTACGAATACATCCTCTTACAGACGACTTTAAGATAACTTGGTCTAAATACGTGTGTGATGCACAAGAGCAAATTGACTCTGCAAAAGAAAAGCTAGTTCTAGCAAACAAAATCGCAAAACAAAATTATGGTACTGACGGGTGCTGAAAGAGCAAAGCTATGGAGAGAACGCCAAAAATCAGACCCACGAAAATATTCTGAATATCTTCAGAAGGAAAGAAACAGATATAAAGATAAGAAAATATCTGGTGTTGTAAAACCAATTAAAGATATGACAGACCGGGAGAAAAGGCGAACACGAAAACACTGGAGGAAACATCAAGCCAATAAAAGGGAGAGAACAAAGCAGGCAATTGAAACAAATAATTTCTTGGCAGATAACACACCACCTGTGTCTCCAGAAAACGGAGATTTTCAACATAACATCAGAAGAACAAATGCTCAGCGACGAGGAAGAAAAAAAGTTAGAAAAGATAGATCAAAGGCGTACAGACAACTAAAGAAATTGAATGTCCGTTTTATCAGCGCAGAAAAACAAAACCAACGCTACCGTCAGCGTCTTCATAGAATGAAAAAGAAAGGAAAGCTATCATCTGAATCACCCCGATCCAAAACAAACATTTTGCTGAAGGGACAAAAAGTTTGCCCGAAAGTGAGAAAAACCCTTATGTACCATTTCAGTTTAGTAGAGGGCATAAAACAAAAGTACAGAGATAATAAAAGTGAAAAGAAAAGACAACTTATACGAAACGTAGTAAAATCAAACATTTTGAAAAAATATAGATTTAAACTTTTCACAGAGAAAACATTTTCTTTCTGCAGAAAAACAAAAACAACAGAACATTTAGAATACACTAGAAAACAGCATAAAAACCAAACTGTGACGAAATTTTTAAAAATGGTCCGCGAATTTCTGCAGAGGGATGAACACAGTAGATGTGCCGCTGGTTAAAAGGAGACTATAACCAGAAATAAAATAAAAATGCAGAAGCGTTACCTAAATGATGATCTTCGACATCTTCACGAGAAATTTTACAGCAAATTTCCAGAACATCCGGTTTCATACTCAATGTTTTGTAAATGTAGACCCTTTTGGGTTGTCAAACCGAGCACAAAAGATAGAGAAACATGTCTTTGTATAAAGCATGAGAATATTCAGTATCTAATAGAAAAGTTGTACCAATCACAGTTAATAACAACTAAAAGGATTGAAACATTTATTGGCAATATTTGCTGTGATATCGACAATAAAAATTGTATGTACAGGCAATGTGACATTTGTGAAAAGAGAGAAGTCGAAATGAATGAACAAGATTTAACAAAACAGGTATCATGGTATAAGTGGTGTACACGAAGAGAAGAAAAGGTAAAAAATGATTCCATTGTAACAGTTTCAACAACAGTTAAGATTGAAGAAACGGTAATATTAGGTCATCTTATTGATGAATTTCAAGAAAGTTTAAAGAAATTTTGCTACCACTATTTTAACATAGTTCACCAGTATCAGGCCCTGAAAAGGCTGAAGGAAAACTTGAATGACAACGAAGTAGTAATACATATGGATTTCTCCGAAAATTTTAACTGCAAATACGAAAAAGAAATCCAAAGCGTCCATTTTGGCGCAAGCCAGCGTTCCATTTCACTACATACTGGTTTGGTATATCATCAAAATAAAGTGTTATTTTCATTCTGTTCTGTTTCGGATTGTAAACAACACAACCCAGCAGCCATATGGGCACATGTTACTCCGGTTTTGAAGATGATTAAAGAAAAGATTGGTACAATTGATACTGTTTACTTTGTAAGTGATGGACCAACAACCCAGTATAGAAATAAACAGAACTTTTACTTGCTGTGCACCTATTTCTTCACCATCAGGTTTAAAGTTGGAAATTGGAACTTTCTTGAAGCCGGTCACGGCAAAGGAGCTGCAGATGGCATAGGGGCTGCGGTGAAAAGGACAGCTGATAGGGTAGTAGCAAATGGCCAGGATGTGACAGATGCAAAATCGTTTATGCAAGTGTTAAAAGACTCTAATACTTCAGTTCAGCTGTTTTTAGTGGAGGAAGAAGACGTTGATGCTGTGAACATATTATTACCAGATAGTTTGAAACCAATACCACAAACAATGAAAATTCACCAGGTATTATTTATATGTATACAATTAACCAAACTCAAAATCCTTATCAACTGAATGGTTGCCAAAGATTAAAAAGAAGCACGAGATCATTAAGAACCCCATACCAGACCTCAGAAACCATCAAAAGTCAAATTGCGTAACCTTCATATGATCACAAGGCCGGTTAAAAATACAAATTTGTTTTTAAAAAAAACCCACTATGAACAAAGTTCAGAACGTTCTTTCAAAAGCCACATATGAAGTGGTTAAACGTCTAACCCAAATCATCAATACACTAATATATATATATATATACAACTCGTCTAAACATAAACCCAACAATGTTAGATCTGTAAATTTTATATACGACTCACATGGCAAAAGAAACATTCTGATTTATTGATGACAATTTAGATCATGACAGCAAATTCTGCTAGCATACGAAACAATATTTAAAGAAAATAGTATGGTAATACGAAACGCTAGTACTGTTTCAAGAACCTATCTATTAAATTCCACTGACTTGTTAATAGAATCTTGAATACAAGAAACATTTTTGATAAAATTACTGTTAACAATATTTTAAAACTTTTTACCCCAGTCAAGCGTTTCAAATACTTTGATTTTTTGCAACTGGCGTAAATAAACATAACTTGTTGTATTTCAGGTTTTTTGTCAGGAGCACCATAATCTAAAAGTACAGTCAAGGCATGTAAGTTGCTTCTGTAAGAAACCAGAGCCATGTGATTGTTTTGGGGTATCTGAGTTTCAGTTTGATAAAAGTAATGCTAAATATACAATCAGACTCCTTGGACCAATCAGTCATTGGAAAATGGTGTATAGTCACTTACAATAACAAACCGTACCCTGGAATTATACAAGATATCGATGCAAACGAATGTGAAGTTCAGGTGATGCACAGGATCGGCGAAAATAGGTTTTATTGGCCTATGGTTCATGACATTTTATGGTATCATCATTCCAATTTTGTAACTTTAATTGAACCTCCAACAAAGGTAGGATCCCGTCATTACGAGGTTGACAAAAGAGTCTGGAAGCGAGTAAAAGATGATCTTGGCATTTAAAACTGTATATAGTGTAATGATTTCTTTGAATCATGTTTCTAGTTCGTTCGTTTTCATTCATTAAATTTGTTTAAGATTGACATATTTAATTTTACATGTAGCTGCACTTGATGAAACCAATTGAAATAACATATTCAATGCATCTTTATATAAAATAAACAACAATTTTATTTGAAAGTCCGGCTGATCAAAATAAAAACAATATTTTGTTTTTATTATAATTATATTAGTAAATTAGTAAACTATTAATAGATATATAGGAAGATGTGGTATGAGTGCAAATGAGAAACTCTCCATCCAAGTTTCAATATATAAAAGTAAACCATTATAGGTCAAGGTACGTTTTAGTTAATATAAGTAGAAGTCATTTGTCTAGTCAAACAATCTCAAAACGTTCAGTATGATTTTGGATTTTTCGGGAAAAAATATCAAACTTTGGCGAGTCATTGACAAACTATATTGTTTGCGATCCCAGTCGAATACATCCTTTGATACATAACAGTGATAAGTTGAGTGAACACAGATGCATTTGCCTAACCAAAGTCCTTCACCACTTATTTTTGAGTTCTTGATTGTCTCATCAATACTGCGTATCTAATAAACTTTCTTTCGAAATAAAGGATACCATATCGTTAATGAACTTATCAGTTTCCGGATTTTAAATGTCGTAGTTCATATTATTTTAATACTTTTTTGCACACTACTGGTGTAAGAGTTTTTTTTTTATTAAATTATCCTACAGCTGAGAGGTTCGGTGTTCAAACAGGTACACATTTTATAACCATTTACGCAGTTTAAGGGGACACAGTCATTGCCGTAACAGTAACCGTCACTCCCGTAACACTTTGTCATTGCCGTAACAACATTGACTTGCCGATTTGCAACACTGTTATTATATAAATGATACCATTTGTAAAGATTACTATAAAATATAAATACAGTTTATAAGTAACAAGGTGTTAAAACACAAAACAAACACAACCATAATATTTAAAAACAAAATAAGTTCAAGGAAATTATAACAAGTATTGTTTGCCAACATTTTTCCATTAAAATTTATGTTTTATGCTCATTGTAACGGGAAATAGCTAGAATCGGTTATAAAACTTCAAGATTGTATACGATATGTCAATAGGACAAAAACAAATTGAATATGGTTTTTACAAAAATTAATGTCTTATAATCCGTTACGGTAATGACATTTTCCGAAACTATGTGGACTATTTCATTTTTTAGAGATCTTAAGGTTACGTTCTAATCACTGCTCACTATGTTTCTTATAAAACCAATAATTTTGGAATGCAATGATACACAAGAAAAACAGCTATGATCACATTTTCATCTTATCTAATACACGTTGTTAAATGGGCATATATGTGTAGAATGACCCTTCAATAGTTAAGTATACATAAAAGTAATATCAATAGAACTTTTAGAAATTTTAACGAAACTAATGATGTATATTGTCCCTTTGAAACATGTAACATACGCATACATGTGATTCTTCCGGCGGGAGTTAAAATCTCCCGCTTTTCAGACCCTCTTCCGTCCCTCCCGTTAAAATTTGAAATCTTCCGCTTTTTGAAAATGTCAATCTCGAAAAAATTTCAGTAGACATTTCTGTTTACAAAATAGATACGGACAGGGAAAAAGTCCGAGAAACTCTAAATTGATATGGGAAAAGTCCAAGAAAAACGGAAGTTTCCTGTAATGGAACTTGTGTCAAAAAGGTAAATAGGAAAATAGCCTCAAGTAATCAATGAAGGTGTTAAGGATTATAGACTGTATATACAACAATAAAAGATGATTGGCATTTACCTAGCTGCCTAGTAATCAATTAGCTAGTTAAATATACATATCTGGATGAGTAAAAGTGATACTGACAATGGAACAGTTGTAACTTGTATAAACATCGACTTTAATAAATTTTGATGCTGTTGAAAACATGGAACAGACTTAGTTTATACTGAACCTCAAAAACAATAAAATCAACTCAAATATGATATTTATGTCTTGTCTTCTATCTAGGCCAATGGAATACCTATATAAGTGTGTTTGTATTATAATTTGACAAAATACAAACTGTATCATGTTATCACCAAATACATGTACCCCATGGCCAGCATAATATTAAAGAAGACACAGTATCTAGCCAAATTTAAAAATGGTGCAAGTCCAGTGCCAAGTGTCAAGACAATGCTTACTACACTTCATGCAAAGCTGACTATGGGGCCCTAATTACTTGACCAAAAATATGGAGACAGCTACCCACCAGAAAGCCCACAACTCTATCAATTCAACACCTTCTTTTACAAACATGTTCAGTAGTGGTACTAAAGTTGACAATGTGGCTAAAGCAGAGGTACATTTTGCCAACTATGTATGATAGCTGATCACTTTATCTTTGAACTATATATGATGGCTGATCACTTTAACTTTGAACTATATATATGATGAAAATACTTGACCCCCAACCCCCTTTATCTTCTATTTTACTAAGTAAAAATGGTTATGCAGGTGCTTGAAGGTATGAAATCATTGGGTTTTTTTTAAACAAAAAAAGAAGATATGCAGTTTAAACACACACGAAAAAACAATTGTGTACGTCGATAAAAAATCTCCAGTTATGAGGCCCAAACTCCAGCTGAAAATTTCCAAATCTCCAGTTGTGGCTTGACAACTCTGTCACATGTATGCATACGTATGTTATCACAGTTCTTTGATTTTTTAGTTTACAATAACAAGTGTATGTTATTTTCCTGTAATAACCCTATAGAGTTATATCCCTGACTGCCCACCTAACCTTTTTTTTAAATATTCAAAATTAACTGATTGGACATTTTTTCTGTAAATGATGTACTTCATGTAAGTACAAACTTCTACTGTGTAAGCTTCATCAAGGGAACATGAAAAATCATGTTAAAACAGTCTTCACGACGAACTTTTAAATCTACAGGCCTGGAGCTAATTTTTTGAAAATTTTTAGTTAGATTCTGTTGGCCTGTAGATATGATTTTTACAGGCCCATTTTACTAGCCTGGGCTGCCACTCAGCGTGAAGACTGTTATAACAGTATGACATACTTACAAGTTATAATAACCATCTACAGTTATATTTCAAAATACATTATAGATAACATTTATTTCGAGAGAAAAAACAATCTTGGTCTGATAATTTATGGCAGTATGGGCGAAATAAAAATTTGGAAAGTCGGAAAGACGAGATCTGAACTCAGCTTATATAAAGAAAGAAGTATATGAGTAACAATTTTCACAACTAACATTTTTCTTTATCGTCTTTAGCTTCGTCTCAAACGATTTTTGTTTATGTTCGTCTAAAGCAACAGTCTCGGGTAGTGAAGTTTCTTTACTTTTTTTAGTCACACGTTTCTGTCTGGGGGATGCCATCTTTGCTGTTCGTACAAAAACGAATTCAGAGGCTTTCTTTGTCAGCATACGAAAAGGTCCGAAACAACCGAATGAATCCGAAAGTAGGTTCTTTTCGTAGAGATTGACGAAAAAATAAAATTCCGAAGAATCACCTGGCAACCATAAACAAGATGGCGAAGATCGTAATTGCAGGTAATGTTAATAAATAAATACTCCTTTTATCAATAAAATAGATATAATAATAGGTAGCAAAAAAAATGGAAAGGTGGATATTCATTAGCGAAGATATGTGGACTACATTTTGTACTCATAAATTACACTAAAACAAAACAACACTAACCCGAAAGTCCAGGAACCACTTCAAGTCACTTGAGTAAAAGAACTTGATGTATTCTCTGAGGAAAGTAGAAATTACCAATACATAAATATAATATGATTTAATACACTACTAGGGTCTCTACATTGTGAATAACCCATGGAGAACAAAAATCTAAGTCTGACAGTGAAATTACTATGTCTGCAATGCCGCAAACTGAATAGACCACCTTTGAATTGGTGCACTGTGTCACACTTATAATGCTATTACATGATATCACAGTTAAAGAACTGATTTTTTGGTGGCATCAATCATGCAGATTGATATTTGGTTAACTTGTATATTTACATGTATCTTGTTTATTATTAATGTATTAGGGGTAAAACACATGGCAATACACCGGAAGCAAGTTAACTCGTACCACCGAAAACTCGTACCACGTTAACTCGTACCAAAAAAGTTAACTCGTACCAACGTAAACTCGTACCACTGGGAAGTCGTACCATTAAAAATATATTAAAAAATATGAATGTTTTAAATTTTTTTTGTAAACTTATTAATAAAAATAAAGTTGAATTACTTGACTTTTATACTGGATTTTAAGGAAAGCTTAGACAAAAATATGAATGTTTTTTTTAAGCTTTATTTTTTAAACTGATCTTTCAGACTAGTTTTAATCCAGAAGAAAGTAAAGAAACATTGCTTTAACTGTACCTTAAGTTGAATATCTATATCCAAATTAAATTAATGAAAGCTGTAATCCATGATCACAAATTGAATGCTATGTTTACAATTGTTGAAAGCCATGTGCTTTATGGCGGGAAAATTCGGGAAACCCCTTAACAGGAAACAGTTAGTCATTTCATTGTTATTTATAGACAGTAAGGATTTCATTTTGGAAATCATTTTGATTACCCGTGTTAACTGCTAAGATTTATTCATGAAAAATAAATATTTTCTTGGGGTGAAACTTAAAATACTCTAATAATATTACAAATATAAAGTAAACCAGTCTGAAGTATTTTCTATCCAGGACCAATAGACAAGGAACATTACGGCTACAAATAAGTCATTGTACTTTCAAATTATATATATTTTACAGACTTAAGAGGTATTGAGTGAAAGTTAAGTATATATTCATCATTTAACACCATTTAAATGCATTTAGATAAGTTGGTTCGAGTTAGCAGTGGAACGAGTTTGCATTGGTACGAGTTTTTTTTTAGTGGTACGAGTTGACGTTGGTACGAGTTTACAATGGTACGGGATAACTATAATTCAATACACCTTATCGATAATCCCGGCTGACCTGGCCGCTTGAATTTTTGACGCATACAACAATCACTTTTCCTTAGTGGCATCAGATATTTTGTTTTATGACATCAAAATTTTACAGGAACCTGTCCCTAGGCTGTGTGATATCTAGTAATTGTGGACAAATAGTGATAAGGTGTATACATGATTATACGATATATGATAATATGAGAATTTGCATGTTTTAGTTTATCTCACAAATTCAAAACAAATGCTGTTTCTAGCTGAAAAAGATATGTATGCTTCCAACAGAATTTGAACAAAGAAAACATGGTGAAAAAAAATAGTTAGACAGTACAAATAGTAGCAATGTTATATTCAGTTTATTGCTGTTTTTTTTTTTTGTAGGAAAATCTGAGTGTCCTTATTATGCAAGGGCAGAATTATTAGGAGATAAACTTGCTAGAAATCTTCCAAACTTTCAACTCCACAAGATTGTTCAACAGCCTGATGAATGGGAGGTAAATATTTATAATTTAAGTACATGTACAGCAATGTACATGTACAGACAGTACATTACACCAGACAGAGATTAAATTATTTTTCACAATGTCTTGATTTATTGCATCAACACATTCTACCTCAATTTTTTAGCTCACCTGGCCGAAAGGCCAAGTGAGCTTTTCTCATCACTTGGCGTCCGGCGTCCGTCGTCGTCCGTCGTCGTTCTGCGTTAACTTTTACAAAAATCTTCTCCTCTGAAACTACTGGGCCAAATTTAACCAAACTTGGCCACAATCATCATTGGGGTATCTAGTTTAAAAAATGTGTCCGGTGCCTCGCCTAACCAACCAAGATGGCCGCCATGGCTAAAAATAGAACATAGGGGTAAAATGCAGTTTTTGGCTTATAACTCAAAAACCAAAGCATTTAGAGCAAATCTGACAGGAAGTAAAATTGTTGATCAGGTCACGATCTATCTGCCCTGGAATTTTCAGATGAATCGGATAATCGGTTGTTGGGTTGCTGCCCCTGAAATGGTAATTTTAAGGAAATTTTGCTGTTTTTGGTTATTATCTTGAATATTATTATAGATAGAGATAAACTGTAAACAGCAATAATGTTCAGCAAAGTAAGATCTACAAATAAGTCAACATGACCAAAATGGTCAGTTGACCACTTTAGGAGTTATTGCCCTTTATAGTCAATTTTTAACCATTTTTCGTAAATCTTAGTAATCTTTTAGAAAAATCTTCTCCTCTGAAACTACTGGGCCAAATTTAACCAAACTTAGCCATAATCATCATTGGGGTATCTAGTTAAAAAAATGTGTCCGGTAACTCGGCCAACAAACCAAGATGGCCACCATGGCTAATAATAGAACATGGGGATAAAATGCAGTTTTTGGCTTATAACTCAAAAACCAAAGCATTAAGAGCAAATCTGACAGGAAGTAAAATTGTTGATCAGGTCACGATCTATCTGCCCTGGAATTTTCAGATGAATTGGATAATCGGTTGTTAGGTTGCTGCCCCTGAATTGGTAATTTTGAGGAAATTTTGCTGTTTTTTTGTTATTATCTTGAATATTATTATAGATAGAGATAAACTGTAAACAGCAATAATGTACAGCAAAGTAAGAACTAAAAATAAGTCAGTATGACCAAAATAGTCAATTGACCCCCTAAGGAGTTATTGCCCTTCATAGTCAATTTTTAACAATTTTCTTAAAATTTGAAGATTTTCAATAACATTTTCCACAGAAAGTACTGTTATAGATAGAGATAATTGTAAGCAGCAAGACTGTTTAGTAAAGTAAGATCTACAAACACATCACCATCACCAAAACACAATTTTGTCATGAATCCATCTGTGTCCATTGTTTAATATTCACATAGACCAAGGTGAGCGACGCAGGCTCTTTAGAGCCTCTAGTTTATAATTAAATAACATAATCATAAACATGTACTAGCTATTGATATTGAAAGATTCATTTGAAAAAAATCTAAAAACCAGCATATTTTCCCTGAAATTGTAATCTATCTGGTACAAGTTACTATAGTATAAAAAAGCAGATATGTTTAAATATGATTGGCAATTAAATGAGACAACTCTTCACAAGAGACAGAATGACACAGAAATTAAGAACTATAGGTCACAGTATGGCCTCAAACATAGAGCAAAACTCATACCACATAGCAGCTATAAAAGGCACTGTTTAATTACAAATGTAGAACAATTCAAACAAGAAAACTTGCAGCCCAATTACTGTACAAAAAAATGAATAAAAACAAATATATGTAACACACCAACAAACAACAACTGAGTTTAAAAAAAAGAAGAAACAAAAATTTGTAAGTAATGTCATACATGTACTAAAAAATTTTGGTGATTAAATTCAAAATTATTCAATGCCATATTCCACCAATCTAAGTAATGAACTTTGAACCCTACATGTATATTCAAAGATTTTCAAACAAACCAGTCTTTGAATGAATCAGACATTTTAGAAGAATTTCACAACCTGCTGATTCTCTCATCCGGATTAAGAAATGGTAGGTCTTGAAATTTTACTGCTTGCTTGGCAATTTGAAATCTCAAGCCAAGATAACTTTTGGTTATTAATTGTTAATTTTTAATGTATTTCTATCAAATTATATCTTGAAGTACCAGAACAGGAAAATAAAACGCATCTACATGTATCCTATTGACTCTGCACCACTTTAAATTTTGTACTTAAATTAATGTATGCTTGAGCTGGATTTTGTATGTCATTTTGTGTGTCTATTTAATTCAGACAGTGCATAAGACCCTCATGTGTTGTTAAACACCCTAGAAGTAGTAACTAGTTAGATTGCACTCTAGTATAAAACATGTGCAAATGTGAAATATAATTTTTTTTAAAAGAACATCTGCACTGTGAGCCACAAGTCTAATGCCAAGACTAGAAATTTTTTATTCTGACCAGAATATATATATTTGACAAAAAAATAAATTTCGTATTTTACATGCGAAAAGTAGTTGGAAATTTTTGATACAGACTGATTGTATTATTGTCAACACTATTCTTTCCAGATGACTTCAGACATCTGAATTGATTGAAATACATGTAGCTGTATACATGTATATATGGAAGGTCATTAACACTGTTGATTTTCTGTATTATATTTAATTATTGTTTTTAGAATTGGTTGAAAAATACATGCAATGAAAGAGGATGGCAACATATGAAGTCACCAATAGTATGGAGGGAATTGGTTGATCGAGGTGGCAAAGGTGTTTTGATTGGTGGAGCCAATGAATTTCAGGAATATGCATTTGGTTACTATGGTATCCAATCAGATCAAGTTAGTAATGATATGAATTTGATTTCGAAAGAAAATAAACAATATAAAATTGATATTGTGAAAGAGGAAGCAGAATTTAAAGCCAGAAGCAGTCCCATACATGTGTGTATCACATGTGCAACAAGTCCAGTATGTTATGCAATTATAAATTCAATTGGTCAAGGAGATGTATTTGGCAAACATACAGAAATAGCTCTTCATTTACTGGATACAAATGATAAACTGGAAGAGTTAGAAGGTTTAAAAATGGAAGCAGAGGATCTTGCACATGGTTTACTCAGAGAAGTTTCTGTAACTTCAGACACTAAGGATGCTTTTAAGAATTGCAGTGCAATTGTATTGTTAGACGACCTCATACAGAATCCAGAAGAAGACAAGTCAGCATGGATCAAAAGGAATTCTTCACATTTTAGTGCTTATGCCAAAGTTATAAATGATGCAGCTTTAAAAAATGTTAAAGTTCTTCTGACAGGAAATGGACCGGTCAATATGAACACTTATATGATGATTCAGAATGCTCCAAATGTTCCAAGACAAAATTTTGTTGGCTTGTCTAGAAGAATTGAAAACAATGCAAAAGCTGTTGTTGCAGAAAGGTTAAAGGTCAATACAAGTGGTGTTGTTGACTTGATAGTTTGGGGGAATGTGAATGGGGAACATTATGTAGATTTAGCAAGAAGTCGTGTCCATGGATATGATGGCGCTATCTGGGGACCACCAAGCTTTTCACTCCCTGCTCCTGAAATGGTATGGGACAAACCTTGGATGGATAAAGACTACATTGAGCTGGTCAAAACAAGACATGAAAAAATGACAGAAAATCTTAAACATACACCATCTATGTCAGCTGGTGGTGCAATTACTAGTATGCTGGAACATTGGTGGAATGGGTCTCCTGCTGGACAAATGTTCTCACTGGCTGTTTGTTCTGAAGGTTTGTATTAAAACTCCTGCATATGATTAATCTAAAGATAAAGAGATATATCATGATTGTCAATGAGACAACTACATGTATCCATCACCAAATTACTGCATACATGTACAGAATTTTACTGGAATTATCAAATTTGATGAAGAAATGCAATTTGTTTGTGGAAATAAGGAATTTGTTTGATTGTATTCTATTTATCTTAGTTATTGTTATATTTTTTTACATTGATTGAATCAAAATTTAAACTTTGGTATATAAGGGGAAGTAACTCACGAAATATAAATGAATGCACTGCATATATGTATATATTTTCTGGTTTAGAAAGAAGCAAGAGAAAGGGACAGTGTACAAAGTACAAGAAATGATTAGATATAAAATTAATGCAAAATGTTGGAAAAGTTATTAAGAAAGTGTAGTCATTTAAGAAAAATATATGTAATTGTATTGAATATTAACAATTTTATGTATGCATTTAGGTTGGTATAATATTCCTGATGGCATTGTATTCTCGTTCCCTGTCACAATGGTTTCTAAAGGATATTGGAATGTTGTGCAAGATATTGAGCTGTCTGAAGAAATGAAGACTGCAATAAGTGCTACACTGCAGGTAAAGAAATTTGAAAATTATCTCCCCTGTTTTATAGGATATTCAGTCTGATTCAATTAATTCTTTACTTTTTTAATTTGAGTTTTGCCACCTTAGCTATTCAAAAATGAAACACATCACAAGTAGAGCAATTATTTTACATCTCATTTATAAATAAAAAAAACAACAATTTATAGAAAAGATTATTATACATCTAAAACAGTGTTATATGTTTAAATATATGTATGCATTTTGAAACAAGGATAAAAAAGGCATTTTGAAAGTATTGCATGGCAATACATAGACCCCATAACGGTTCAAAATTAATTGTACTGGAACAAAATGCTACCTTTATCTATAACTTGTCAAAGTTGTCATGGTGTAAACTATATAACAAATATCAAATCAATATCTTCAAGCATGACATAAAAAAGTGTGAAAAACTGATTATTCAATTTTAAGTGTATTTTCTAAGTCCAAGGACCATATCTCTGCACAAATTCAACAGACTGAAACAAAACAAACTTGGTCTGTAACTTATCACAATAAAACTATATACCAATTAATATCTTCAAGCACGACGAAAAAAGTGTGGAAAACTGATTATTTGAGTGAATTTTTCTCAAACAGACGGAGTGCAAACCTTAGGTCCCCTTCGACTTCTGGTAGAGGACTTAAAATACAAATAAATCACATCTCGAGGTCATCATGCAATCATTAACATTACAGAGATGTCAATATATATATATATATATATATATATATATATATATATATATATATATATATATATATATATATATATATATATATATATATATATATATATATATATATATACAATGTACATGTCTATTAGGTGGATAGTTTTCTCATTGGCAATCATACCACATATTCTTGTTTTTATATAATTATGTTGTATATCAGATGTTAAGCAATAAATTGGTCTAAGTCTAGACAAGTTGTGAAACATGTATATTTGAAAATCTTAGTAGATAAAGAGAATAAGCCTGTATGTGCACTAACCATCTACAATGTAACACTATTATGTATGAATTGATCTAATTATCTCCCCTGTTTTATAGGATATTCAATCTGAGAAGGATGTCTTATTTCCTCCTCCAACTCCCCCTCCTACAGAATCTAAAGTGACAATTATAGACCCTAAAGATGAAGAACAACAACAGGAAAAGTCAGAAAAGACAGAAAGTAGTGAGGGAGAAAAACAGGATGATTCTGAAGGTATTATTTATAGAATATTATATGGCATTTAATGTTTCAGCGAAAGTCAGAAAGAATCTACCGTAGACTCACAAATCATGTCCACAAGTTATGCTAGATAATTTGAGAATTGGCATACTATATGACATGGAAAATTACATGCTTTAAATTAACATATTACCCCTATTTGGTGGAGGGGAATTGGTTACCATTACACTTACATATAACCCTGAAACTTTCAAATAGTGTTCCTTTAAAGCTTTAAATATTTTGTTTTTATTTTCTAAAGAAATTCATGGAAGATAAAACTAAATATGGTGGTTGCATTTTATTTTAACTTTTGTAAAAATTATAATTAAGGTACCAGTAAAAAGTTTTTTTTAATTTTATTAATTGGTGGTCAGCTTTCTAGGGTCTTTAAAAATTTGCATTCCATGCTTTTAATTCTTGAACAGGTCTATGTAAAACCTTGTTAATGGCAGGTGTAAGTTATATTATCTACTCAAGCAATGAATTCCAAAATGGCAAATATATGTTCATTTAAATTTAATTCCACCTGTATCCTGAAATGGTCAGCTTTGAGGAGTAAATAAGACAAAAATACATGTATTATTCTGTTTGGCTACCATTTTCCATGTTAAGTGACAAATCAAATATAAATTATAGTAATTATGTTTCACAGGATCGACCAATGCTAAATCCAAGTGGTAGGTAAATACAAGGTGTTGTATAAATTATCTGCATGTTTCATGATGTGTTTAACCAGGAGGTGTTCTTAACTTACTATAATTTCTTAATACACATACTTAAACAAGTTAATATTCAATAGTGGTTGTCTAGAAAATAAATGTTTATCTAAAAAAATAATTCAGTGTGAGAAATAAAGTTTATATAAAATGTATACATGTATGTGGTGGAAAACCTATTAAAGGATGGTTGAAAAAAATGAATTACAGAACTTGGTTAACATTGGTTTTCAAACAAAGAATCTGTAATTTTGAATTTTGTAGTTGTTTGTTACCATTATTTAATGATAGATGTTTAAAATATGTTTTTTGAAACTATAAAATTTTGTAATAGAGAAAATAATGTTTTCTTCTGTTGTGGTATTATTTATTGGTATTATTTTATTAAAAAGAATACCTGTAAATAACTATATTGCAGTTAAAATTTGATAAATGACCAAATTTGGGAAATTATTTTTAATTATGAATATAACTTCTATCCTCATGCAAAGCTCCCTTGCCTGGCGTTGGTTATATTTACTGTATCTTGCCTGGCGTTGGCTATATTTACTGTATCTTGCCTGGCGTTGGTTATATTTACTGTATCTTGCCTGGCGTTGGCTATATTTACTGTATCTTGCCTGACGTTGGTTATATTTACTGTATCTTGCCTGGCGTTGGCTATATTTACTGTACCTTGCCTGGCGTTGGTTATATTTACTGTACCTTGCCTGGCGTTGGTTATATTTACTATATCTTGCCTGGCGTTGGTTATATTTACTGTACCTTGCCTGGCGTTGGTTATATTTACTGTATCTTGCCTGGCGTTGGTTATATTTACTGTATCTTGCCTGGCGTTGGTTATATTTACTGTACCTTGCCTGGCGTTGGCTATATTTACTGTATCTTGCCTGGCGTTGGTTATATTTACTGTATCTTGCCTGGCGTTGGTTATATTTACTGTATCTTGCCTGGCGTTGGTTATATTTACTGTATCTTGCCTGGCGTTGGTTATATTTACTGTATTTTCATGGATACTTGATTTCACGATTTTTGTAAAAGTTTATTTTAACATAGGCAATTTGTGTTTCTTCAAACATTTAAATTCAGGGTTCACCTTTACCCAAGAAATCAACGAAAAATTGGTATTGAACGAATAATATTGAATCCACAGTATGTATGTCCTTGAGCATCACTGAAGAGACATTAATTGTTTAAATGTGCATCTGGCAATAAAATTGATTTTTATAATATTTTTTCTAATTCCAGGAGAGAAAACTGATCCAAAGCTAGACACCATTGAGGAAGAAAAGACAGGATCAACAACAGAATCAACTTAAATTTGTCATAATGAACAATTAAACAAAGAATTCGATTGGTTGCCTAAGTCATGTGACATATCACAATCATACAATTTTATGGTATCAAGAAATGAATTTTCTTACGTGTAGAGATTGAAAAACATTTACACTGACTGTGACATTTATTTTATTTCTCATTTCACAATATATGTCTGATCTATTGAAATGTACAAACAATAAAATATAAATCCATGATGACTTTTATGATTTTACTGAACAACTTCTCAACAACAAATATGTGCCACCTCCATTTATTTCTTTGGAGTAAACATTCTATTGCATATTACTTTTTTCAAAGTGATTGAAAAGAATAAAAATTTTGACATGTTTCTAAAGTCTGATATATAGCTGTTTTTAAGATAATGGAGAAAACTTTTTATCCCTATATTCTATTTTAGCCATGTCATGTATGTTGGTTGATAGGCTAGGTCCTGGAGACGATTGTAGCAAAGTTTGTTTAAATTTAGCCCATTAGTTTTAAACTTTTATGAGAAACCATGAAAATGAGGTAAAGGCCAACGAACATGTCAGTCAGGAGACTGTAACTCAGTTGTTGTTGGTTGCTGTCCTTCGTTTGTTGTATTAAGCATACATCATGCTCCTTTTTTTTTTTTTTAAGTCTTTCAAATTATATAACATATATTTCCTGCCATTTGAATGTATCTTTATATTTTGAGTTTTGCTCATTGTTAAAGGCTATACACTTACAGATTGTCATTTACATCCTTTTCCATTGGTATCTGGATGATAGTTGTCTCACTGGCTAACACATCATATCTCCTAATCTGTTTATATATGCCAAACTGTAGAACCTAAGCCGTATGTGTACAAAACAAGAAATTTCCAGTCCTCCTTCCTTCTAAAATATTAAGTTTATACTAGTAGTTTACACCAGTGCTGGAATAGCATTTCTTTGTCTCAATTTTAGATCTGCATCATTTGTTGCTGGAGCGACAAATACATGTCAATCACACAATCTCTACATTGTTATTCTTGATATTGGGGGGAATTGATGTGCTGTTCAAGGTTTCATTCCTACTTTCTACTATTTTTTTTATATTCAGATGGCATATGAGGAGATGAAATCTCAAATAGGAGTGCACCTGGTGGAATATCTCACTTGCTCTATGGTGAATTGCTTAGCT
Source organism: Mytilus galloprovincialis (assembly GCA_037788925.1). NCBI lineage: Eukaryota > Metazoa > Mollusca > Bivalvia > Mytilida > Mytilidae > Mytilus > Mytilus galloprovincialis. Next base: position 19,614,618 of record CM075331.1, on the reverse strand, counting down.
TGTACACCTTACAATCATTCCATATCCCAAATATAGTAGATATCTTAAAAACTACCTAATCTAAAATAAATATTGACCAATAAACCATGAAAATCAGACTGACATGTACACCTTGAAATTATAATTCTATATCCCAAATATAGCTGAAACTACCTAATTTAAGCTAAACATTGACCAATAAACCATGAAAATCAGGCTGACATGTACACCTTACAATCATTCCATATTCCAAATATAGTTGATCTATTACAAATACATGTAGTATCTTAGAAACAAAACCTAATTATGAAAACTAACATTAAACAATGAAACATGACAATGAAGTTAGAAAGGTCAGACGATCCAGGCCAGACAGACATGGTACAGCCTTAAATCATTCAGAGGAGTACATTGTTCTAAGATAACATCCAGTGCATATTCAGGAGATGATAATGTGATATAAATATTAACTCTTCTTTGTATTAAACTTTCACGCTGTGCTAGATTTTGAACATGCTAGTTCACAAGATAAAAGTCTATAGACATGTTACCAGACACATTATTCTGATTCAGAGTCTAGCAGTCTTTGCTGTTCCTCTACAATGTTGTATGATTATTGGAGAATCTGCAAATACCAATTTTCAAGTCTTTGGTTTGACCCTGTCAGGGTTAAAACAACCAAGCTTGCTCTGTGACAAACATGCTTCCAAAAGTGATTGTAAAAAGAAGCTATATATGCTTAATGATTTCAAAGCATGAAGTCATTGAAAAACATGTAGCTCTGACCAGGTAAGTACATGGCACCAACAATTTATCTTTTGTGTGGGTGAAAGTGGTTTTTTTCAAAAGACTTTTTTATTTATCTTATTAAATAAAACATCATTTTATTCAATAGCATACAGCAACTAGATTTTTTAGAAAGGCAGCACCATATTTATCGGATTTCTTCCCCCTTCTAATTATTAATGAATTGAATCAGCAATAATATAGTATTTTTTATTTTTCCATATGAAACTAAAAAAAAAATTTAAGGTTGGTGCCTAATAAACCAAATATGTTTCACACACCTTAAAGTCATCAAATAAAATCAAAATAGTGTTTTAGATAAATTTAATTCAGATTTAAAAGTCAACTTTTTATTATTAAATATAAAACATGTTTGCACAATAATAACATAAACATGATGAAGTCATACATTTGACAATTTTTAATGCAATGAAAACAATAACTAATGCATTACTTTGCATTCAAATATAAACCAAGCATACAACAGAAGCTTCAAGAAGCATTTGTCTGATAGACCTGGTTAGATCAATAATTGATCTCAAAATGAAGAACAGAATTATAAATAAAAACAAACAAAAATATTCTGCATTTTATCAGATTTTAATACAAAAGAATCAATATGTGCAAACTTGTCTGCAAAATTTACCTTTCATTGTTTCAACATGTGTGTTTTTGATTTGATAAAAAAAAAACATACCAGAAACATTTTGATTTGAAGAAACCCATGTTAAAAAGCCATACATTAGACCATTGGTTTTCCCGTTTGAATGGTTTTACACTAGTAATTTTGGGACCCTTTATAGTTTTTTGTTCGGTGTAAGCCAAGGCTCTGTGTTGAAGGCTGTACATTGACCTATAGTGGTTTACTTTTATAAATTGTTATTTGGATGGAGAGTTGTCTCATTGGCACTCACACCACATCTTCCTATATCTATTGTTTCCTACACAACAGAAAATTAATAATCTTGATATCACAAGCATAAAATCTTAAGATTTAAATTTGTCACTACATGTATTTTAAAGTAAGGATATAGACCTCACAATTGGAAATATGTCATTATTTCTGCCTATACCTAGAAACAAAATATACATATTGATCTTTTTACAGTGTATGCCCAATGCTTTCAGATTTTAGGTACATATATCATTTTAAAGTGTAATAAATCATTAGATATATGTTGAGAAAGACTAAAGCTATTTTTGATATATATATTTCATTTATTATACAAAAGAATCTAGACATGTATGTGATTTTTCACAGGTATCATCAAGAAGATATAATATGGGCCAAAGTGCCTGTTTTTAAATCCAAATTTAACAGCTAACTTTATGCAGTATAGGTTTTGCTTGCTGAGGTTCGTCCAGTCACCTGTAGTTGATCCTATTTTTGACCTTTTGTCTATATGGATAGTTGTCTCATTCACAATCATACCACTTATCTATATTCTGTTTTTTTACTTTCTGACTTTATGTACTAGCAAGTACTAGCCCATGTGTTGATGTATGAAGAAGATTAAAATAGATATTTATAAATACAGCATGATTGAAGATGTTTGTATAACCTTATCAATAGAATAAAATATGTGTCTCCCTTTGAACCAGTGATCTTAACTTGCTTAAAACTATAGCACTTAATAATGATAACAAACATTTAATGGATATTTCATAATAAGATAAAAACATTAGAACAGCAATCAAATTTACTGTACTGTATATTGCTGAGCATTGCTGCATAGTTAGGTCAATTTTTCCCTTTCACCTGCCGCATAATTTTACTATTCGTAAATAAACCACTGAATGCATGATTATAGCACGACCCAGTGTATAGGAATACCTTGTGATAAAGAATCAATGTCTGACAAATAAAATCAGAGGTACTTTGATTGATAGAAAATAATGTGTCTTTGACCAATATTATTTATAAATGAAATATACAACTAGTACATGAAATCATATATAATTGATAAAACTTAAAATAGAGACATATGACATTTAATTCTTCTCTCAATTGTATGCAAATTGTTGTTGCTGTTTTTTAATCCTCCAACGAATATTTCTCACACTGTGGGATACCGCCTTTGAAAAACTTGTCTGAAAGTAGATGATAATTTCTTGTAATGTCAGCACCATTCTTCTATTCATTCACCTGTCACATACTCTTCCATAAATTGGAGTATATACAAAACGTAATAAAAATCGTAACAATTATACAAACTAAAATTCTGTTCCGTCTTTTGTTATGCGACGAAATTTCTTCCGTAAATTACGAACTTTTTGTGACACATGGTAAGAATATTCAGTCTGAAAGTACAATATTAGTACATGTTCAGAAAATGATCTGCATAAAAATGAATAACAGCAATGTAATACTAACAAAATTTATGTACAAATTTTTTTGATAGTTCACATTTTAAATATCTGTGCTTGGTGGGCCTTGGCTTTTTTCCTGGCAGTCCATCTTAAATTACGAATACTGGCAGATATTGAATGTGCAAGTCCACTCTGAAACAAACAGTATACCCTTCTTCACTGTATTATATAAACTAAACATAGTTGATATAGATGCCAACCATTTTATAAACACTGATTACTCTTTTAGAGTTCCTATACAAGCATTCAAAACTCATCAAAATTATCTTTTTTTCAGTTAGTTTTCCTCTTTTATAATAAAATTCTGTGACTTCTTTTTTTTTTCTTGGGTACCAATTTTCATGGAAAAATGTGGATATTGGATTTTGTGGTTTTGATAATGGTTGCATACAAGCTTACAGAAAATTTAAATTAGTGGTTTGTCTGAACCCACAAAAATTGGTATCCAACAAAATATAATGAATTCACAGTTAAAAATTGCAACTCGTGAAAAACATTTTAAATAGATATATATTGCATGCTTCTTGGTTATAAAATAGTTAACATTTCTTTCTTCAACTAGTCATCCTAAATAGTCATGATGGCGGAGAATGATAATCAGCTAAGATGGATATTATATAATGAACTGTACGATATCCTATGAAGTGGGCCAATGTCTTTTGTTCAATTCTTGTTTAGCTTTCCATCTTATTTTACGAATTTTTGATGATAATCTTAAGGCCAAAAGTGTCTGAAAAGAGAAAACAAAATAAAATCTGTCATTCCCCCTGAAAATTTTGAGTTATCTAAAATGTTTTGTAAGATATTGGTGTGTATACTGTGGATTCCTAATTATTTTTTGGAATCCAATTTTCATGGATTTCGTGGTACAGGTGAACAACAAAGTTAAATCTATATGCTTGTATGCAGATTTTGACAAAACCACAAAAATATTTTTTTTTCTCAAACAACAAAAAAAGTAGTACATGTACAGTGTAACCTGTCTAATCCAACACCTGCGTATTCAAACAATCTGCTTTTATCACACATTTGTCATGGTCCCAAAATATGCCTATCTTTGCAGAAAATACCTAAGTATTAATTGCAACAGCCTGCTTAAACAGACATTTTTTTTCTGACCCCCCAGTGAGTCAGATAACACAGGTTACACTGTACCCACAAAATAAATGAATCCATATGTGTTTATAATCATAGGACACCATGAGGATGACTAGCTCACACTATTCTATTTTCAGTCACTGGGGCGGTAACTCCCTAATCTTTATCAAGATGCTATTTTTTCACATGTACACATTTTAATATGTTCTCATTGTTGACTACTACGCATTACTTAGCTAATGTATCAAGCTTATTGACAACATCTTCAAGATTAACTTTATTAAACCAAAACCTTTGTCTACTGTAATCCAGAAATTATAGTGATGGTTTTATTGATGTGAATAAGAGCTGGTTATAAAGTGTAACAATAATAAGAACTAGCATTCTGAAATCTGATACATGTATCTGTATGGAGCTTTTCTGAAATTGTAATTATCTATAATATATAGGCAAATCATATATCCTAAATGTCAGCAATCACCAGAAAGAAACTCTAAGTTTGATTTCATAGTATTCTAATATATATACCTTTTGAGAAACACAGCATCTATATTTTAACAAATATTTTTTGATATGGCCATGAACACACCACGATTGCTTTTGACCATGTTCAAAGTTGGCCAAGATCATGAAGATCTCATAACAATCGTAATACAACCTTACTGCGATCTGCATGATTGCAGTACGATCGTCAAATATTCATTTTTTTCACAGATTGTAGTGCGATCGTGATCTAGTAGGACTGCAGTATTAATCTAATTTAAAATATGAATAAATACAGGTAGCTTTTGTGAGAAAAAAAATATTTACAGATAGTATGGATACTTTAATTTATTCGAATGATATATGATGAGATGTAATAATATACAGTTAGAGGATAATTACATGTTCATTTGTACATAGATAGAGGATGATTATAAAGATAGATGTTAATGAGTCATAATTGGAGTTTATTTTTTCCCTCATTTGCTTTTTCCCTGGCAAATGAGACTAAAAAATCCAGACTAAAAAATCCAGGCCACCTTAGTTGCTTTTTAGGGTTGATGTAACAGGTGATTAAACTAACAAAATATGTTTAAAAAAAAAAATGAATAGGGAGCCATTATTACCATGATATAGGTTTCTTTCTATCATACCACCGACACCAACGAACCCTCTGAGAAACTTTCTTGGCCATAGCACTCTGGAAAATAGTAAGCAGAAAAGGGGATTTTTTTATATCAAGTCTCTTTAACAGGACAATTTCACAGCATACAATTTGTTTATAATTCTCAGAGGGTTCATTGTTTATCAGTGTTTTGACCTATAATGGTTTACTTTTACAAATTGTGACTTGGATGGAGAGTTGTTTCACTAGCACTCATACCACATCTTCTGATTTGATCATATCAATATACGAATGAAATTGTAAGAAAGACAGATGAATTAAGTATTCTGATTGTTCAAAGCTACACATATTATTATAATTTTTACAACATCTACCAACTTGATTAGGGTTTGATCTTTAACTTCTGATGACTATAACGACGTTTCGATATGTATCTCAATGTCCTCACTTTCTGGGAAACTGATTTGGTAAAAGAGGTCTGAAAAACAGACAAATAAAACTTTGGTCAATTTTAGAGAATCGTTGACAGTAAATTTTAACTTATTTTTTACTGATCAAACTGAATATGTAACCAATTTTATTTGTCTGTTTTTTAACATAAAATTGATGGCCTGCAGTCGAGGGACAACTAGATTAAATTTTTTCAAAAGAGTAGAGGTCAGTCTGATTGATGTGAAAATGAGGGTTAGTTTTTTGCTGATTAAACAAACAAAGTTTCCAGGTATTATTTTACTGTTTCGTCATCCCCAAGGTCATATTCATTGGTATATACAAATATCTACTGAGGATTGATTAATATTAGTCATGTTAGTTGGATACAAATTTTCGTGAATTTCGTGGGTACAAGGTAACATATTCAATGAATTACATATTTTCTTAAGGAATGTATGCAGACTTTGCCAAAACCACGAAATTAAAAATACACGAGTATGCAAGTTTTCCACAAACCACGAAAATTGGTACACACAAAAATAAATGAATCCACAGTATTTAGAATATATGTCCATAGGACACCATGTCCAGCTCACCATTTTCAGTTAACAGCAAAATCCAGATCAAAATTCTAATTTAGCATTAAAGTTCACATCATAATTAACATGTGTTAAAAATTTTAAGATGATCTGACAACAATTTTGGGAAAAGAATTAATCAAAAACTTTTACCTGAACCTGACCATGCAACCATATGCACTGCCCAGAAAACATAATGCCCCAGCTATTGTCAACTAGGCATACAAACATGACAAATCAGGGAAGTTATTTATCAGCTGACTCCCAAGTGCAACATACACCACACCTTACAGATTTAGCATTTGATTAGTATTAAGATCTTTCACCAAAAGTGTTTTATTTCTGCAGTTCTTTGAAAAATCTATTCAAAAATGTTAGAGAAATTCAAACACACTACCATAAACCCTGGTGCAAAAGTACTGTCAACATGCTTACTTTAAATCATGGTAACTTTACAATAAAAATATGAATACCTACCCAAGGATTTGGTCCTCTTGAAGTTCCCACACATGGGTATCTTCTGAAGAAACTTTCAGCAAATGCTTGATAGTCATGTTTTCTGGGCACGCCTTTAGATAATAAATGATAGGCACATCTGGTGATTATCTTTGACCACATATGACGAGATGGTGGTTTGTTGTCCTCCAAGGCTCTCCTTACTATAGGATCTTCAAATGTAGGCAATTCAACGTCTTTCCTGTACTGTCCCATTGCTGAAGGGGGCATACTGTATGCTGAATCATCTCTATCTGAATGGAGATCATTTCCATAGTCTGCACTGTCAGTATCATCCATACCTCCTGAACAAATGATAAATATGAGTCAAATGTTTATCTTTTTTTTATATAGTGAATTCATTTATTTTCATGGATTGTGGATAATTGATTTATATGGTTGAACCAGTCTCCATTTAGACCCTAAGAAATGTGTACTTCACTAAAAATTACAATATAGTGTATGAGTATCATAACATTTGGTTGACTGGCAAACTTAAATAAGAGAAAAGAACAAAAGGTCTGCAATATTCCATTTCTAAAGGGGGACAACTCTTGAAAGGTAAAAGTGTTGTCACCAAAATTCAAATTTAATCTGTGTTTTGCAGTGGCAGATCCAAAATTTTCATAAGTGGGGGCCCACTGTCTGCTTTAGAGGTGGCCTGCTCTAGTCATGCTTCTGTGATTCCATATATAATCAAACAAATTTTTCCAAGAAAAGGGGGGCCCGGGACCCCTAAAATACCCTCTAAATCCACCTCTGTTTTGTGTATATTAGTTTCATAACATTTTGTTGAGGCAAACTGAAGTTAAATTATGGAATCAACTTTGGCATGTACAGACGCACTACAGCAAGGGCATAAAAAAATGTTTCTAAAAATTCTTTATTTCAACACATATCTAACAAATGCTTAACTAGACATCATTGAGATGGGAGTCATTTCTGTTGGCCACGCTGTGAATAACGTGTGGTAAAAAATTTGTATCTTTACCATTGGACATGGGGTTGTCAACTGAAACCAAAGTTTTTGACCTTGACCTTTGACCTATGAAAATGAACATGAATTGACATACCCTCTGGTGTTGGTTTGTATACATGTCAAGTATAAATTTTGAAATCATAACGTTTCTCAAGATATAGAAAGGACACAAACTTTACTATAGGTCATGGGGTTGTCCACTGAAACCAATGTTTTTTACCTTGATCTATGATCTAGGAAGTTGTACATACATTATGACACACCTTAGGGTGTTGGTTATTATACATGTCAAGTATAAACCTTGAAATCATACATTTTTCTAGACAAAGAGCGGACAAAATTTGTTTAGGACAGAAGGACACGGAGATTGATCACTTTAGGGCATCCACCATTTGGTGGGGCTATAATAAAAGTTTGGAAGCCCCCTGCTTTGTACATATTTTTTCAGTCCCAGGGCAACAACTTAAAAAACTTTTTAGGGTTCACCTTGTGGATGGTAATTATATATAAGATGTTGTCCTTCATGTTCTTATTCCAGTGACTATACATGATTATAGGACAGCTGTCAAAATTAGCACCTTATAGGAATATATACATGTGGCAGATCATAGTTTGCACCAAAGTTATGAAACAATGTATCCATGGATGTTCTTGCAATTGTATTATTGGTGGGTCATCCTATTGTTTCTGTTGTTTTTGCATTTTTGTATTTAATATTTGCTGTTTCTACCTATGTTGAATAGTCTATGAGTAGACTGTAAAATCAGAAATTAGTGTGAGTTTGTTTTTATTTGATGAGAATAGCAATGATGAGCACTCCCATTCTGATATATTTGTTAGATCTTTATAAATTTAACGATCAAGATTTTTCTAAAGTCTCTAAAATCTCTCTTGCATTATTGTCAATACATTGTACTTCCAAAATTTCAAAATCAAAAGCACAAAATAGCTTCTGAATTAACAGTTGGCAAAAACACTAAAATAAGAACAAAATTGTCATTCAAGGGAAATACACCTTATTAATGAGATTTTTGTAGATCATAAATTGCTGATTATTTTTTCCTTAAACAGTTCCTACATGTCTAATAGTTTTTTTAGATACATTTTGAAATAAGGAAGACCATCAAATTAGCAAAACATCGTCTTTTAAGGGTAAATAAAGTAAGCATGGTTGTATTTTTAGTAACTATAAAAGTTATTAAAATGAAAACTTTTATTTTATGGTTGGACCGGTATTGTGGTAAGAATATAATAAAATGGCCTCAAATTAATGTTTAATCATGATAATCTGGAACAGCCCTAATAGCAGTCATGTGATATATTTTGTGAAAATTGGAAGTAGTTGGATCTTGATTATAGGAACAGTTTGGTACATATGGTGTTGTTAACTGATATCTGAGATAAAGGAGAAGGTTCACGAAGGGTTAAAATTGGCCCTGAATTTTTTATGTTTTTTAAATTGGGCCAAAAAATTACACATTTCACATAGAAATACTTGTGATAATACTAGTAAGACAAAAATATTTCTTCTGGCACTTTTCTTTATAATTTATGGAGCTGTGACCCCTTAAATAAACATAATTTGTATCAATTTTGGTACTTTTCCCCCATAATTTTAATTGTTTTTGGCATATTTAACCTTGGCCGCCATCTACGATCCAAAAAGTTTTTATATTGATGAAATCTATATCCAAATTGGAATCTTTTGGTTACAACACCTTTTTCATCTTAGGTGGCGGGCCAATGTGTTTCTAAAGCTTTTAGGTCTGAAAAATGCACAAAATCATCATATTTTGACAAAATGTCCATACTTTGGAGAATATTTTGTACTCTTATGAAAAGAACTGATATATTTAGCATTTAGACTTTTAAAATAGACCCATTTACGAACCAAATTGAGACCTTTTGGTGTTTTATGATAAAGTTGATATTTTAGGCCATTTTGTGCCATAAGTGAACCATGTCCTTTAAACTGTTCACTGTTTTCAACCCACTTTGTTAACTGTTATCAGCATTTTTGCATTTGTTGTTTACTGTTTTTGCCCAAATCAAGGTGTTGTTAACATGTTAACGAACCCCTACTGCCCCCCCTTCTTTTATGGTTTTGAAGATATAAAACAACTAATGCCTTTACCCAAATGTTCTATTTTTAGTCATGACTGCCTATTTGTTGACTGACAAGGGAAAAAAACAAACACAATGTTGATACTAGATACCCTACCGATTATTCGCACAAAATTTGGTGAAAATTGGTTTATTAGTTCAAGAATTAAAGTTATGGATGGATGGCAAATGATGATGACAATAGCATGTAAATGCCTGTGTGAGCTAAAAGCATTTATCACACTGTGATAATCCTGACCTTCACATTTTCCAAGACGATTTTGAATGGTGCATGAAATCCGCCATTGTTTTTACCGGAAGTGTTTCCGTGGAGTTCAATTTCATAAAATTTGCATAAAGTGCAGGAAACCTTATCACATCAATGAAAAGAACATTTCAGGAAACTGCGTAAGTGACGAAAGTCATATGTAAACAAATGATCCTCATAGAAACGAAGATGGCGGAATGACAATGGAAAACATTCTGGAAAATGTGAAGGTCAGGATTATTACAGTGTGATCACTTAAAAGGTAGGTCAGTAGTGGTTTTTCATTTTGCGATTTATGAATGGAATGTGAAAAACTATATCTCGAATGAACGCGATTGATAGTTTAGATTATTTTTACCGATAAACGCTACAAATTTCAGCTGACGGCGACTATACTTTATTTGATATCTGCTGAAGGGTAGTCTCATGAGCAATCATACACATCTGCTTTAGTTGATGAGAAATAGACCATACAGAAAAACTTAAGAAACTTTGAACTAACATGAAATGTAAATCAATGTTATATCACCTATCTTAATTAGCTGACTGCAGAGGTAAATAAATCAATGAAATACAAACAAAAGTTTCTGACAAATGGATTTTAAATTTATTAATTGGTCTTTAACTTCACTTTCAGCATGATTTTGCTATTTTGTGAAGGTCAGTTTATATTGATGCCAGTGGTGGAAGCTGGAGTGCTCAGTGAAAACCCCTGACATTCTGTAAGCAAACTGACAATCCTAGTCAATCAAGATTAGAGTTGAGAGCACCTGCCATACAAGATACACAGAATTCAAACTAACAACCTCAGTGTTGACAGGCTAGTGATAGAGTAGTTACACTACTAAAGTTCTTAGACCCATCAGACACCCTTGGCTTTTTAAATGCAAAACTCAACCAAATAAGGACACACAGACAGAGTGAAAATTGAAAATCTATATGTGGTCAAGCATACAATGTACATAAGTAATTTGCTGACTTGTCAATGCTTGTGCTCAAATAAAGTAACATTTTTAAAACATTAAAAATGTAAATAAAATGTAATGTCAATCTATTTTAATTCATTTGAATGGTTGTACATGTACATATTTAACATGGTTAACAATAAAACTGCATTGTAACACCTAACCTACACATTACATTTATACACAACAAATTTATGAAATTGTGTTTAAAACTGGCACAAATAAATAATATCATTAATATATAACACTATATTTTTACTTTGGTGCATGTCCAATAAAAAACTGTAACTTGAACAAATGGTTTAATTATGTACAATTACAATTTAATCATTTCAAAAAGGCTATAAACAAAAAAATTAAACCAGTAACTAAAAACAAATCTTCAAATTGGAGGTACAATTTGGTGGAACACTTTTCAGTTATTATCCACTAGATACAATTTTATTCTATCCAAATTTAGACTGTTCATGTATATCACTGTTGACACAGAAATATTTTTAGACTGTGCAACAAGTTAACTATAAAAAAAAATTCAAAGTCAATTATATGATTGATGGAGAGGGACAGCTCAATAATCTCCCTGGAAACGAATATATATAGCTGCCTACCAAAAACATGTTTCATACAATTTTTGTATGCTCAATATACATGATATAAGTGGTTTACCTGTGACTGGCCTAATCACAAAATTTAACAATTGTTTACACCTCTGATACCATCATGACCAATGTATATTTGACTTTATCTAGATAAGATGAACAACTTCACTGGAGTTGCTTAAATAGTAAATGTAGGTTGTAGTGACCCATTTTTCAGTGGACTGATGTATTTCTATAAAGATTCTTACATCACGTTATTTAATTATAGGTCTTAACGTACAGAAATACTGAACTATTTTCTGTCTATGTGCAGCATTAATAAATGAATGGGGCAGTAAAGTCAATTCTAAATGGTACAATATTACCAATGATTAAGGTTTCAAATATGTTGTGAAGCAAATATATATTTAGTTTTCTCATTTCATATTATACAACAGTAAAACATAAAATAGGATAACAAGAGTGCACATACTGAAATGTCTCGCCTTCTTTACTAATCATTGATATTATGTTGATAGTCCTAAGTATAAAGCGTTATTACAACTGTCACATAAACTTAACATTAAACAAGATAGTTAAACAAAGACCAATGAACCATGAAAATGAGGTCAAGGTCAGATGAACCATGCCAGGCAGACATGTACAGCTAACAATGCTTCCATACAACAAATATAGTTGACCTATTACTTATAGTTTAAGAAAAATAGACCAAAACACAAAAACATAACACTGTCCAATGAACCTTGCAATTGAGGTCATGGTCAAATTAAACCTGCGGGACTGACATATAGATCATAATATATTTCCATACACCAAATATAGTTGACCTTTGGCATATAATTTTAGATAAAAAGATCAAAACTTAAAAACTTAACTTTGACCACTGAACCATGAAAATGAGGTCAAGGTCAGATGACATCTGCCCGCTAGACATGTACACCTTACAATCATTCCATACAACAAATATAGTAGACCTATTGCATAAAGTATGAGAAAAACAGACCAAAACACAAAAACTTAACTATAACCACTGAACCATGAAAATGAGGTCAAGGTCAGATGACACCTGCCAGTTGGACATGTACACCTTCCAGTCCTTCCATACACCAAATATACTAGCCCTATTTCTTATAGTATCTGAGATATGGACTTGACCACCAAAACTTAACCTTGTTCACTGATCCATGAAATGAGGTCGAGGTCAAGTGAAAACTGTCTGACGGGCATGAGGACCTTGTAAGGTACGCACATACCAAATATAGTTATCCTATTACTTATAATAAGAGAGAATTCAACATTACAAAAATTCTGAACTTTTTTTTCAAGTGGTCACTGAACCATGAAAATGAGGTCAAGGACATTGGACATGTGACTGACGGAAACTTCGTAACATGAGGCATCTATAAACAAAGTATGAAGCATCCAGGTCTTTCACCTTCTAAAATATAAACCTTTTAAGAAATTAGCTAACGCCGCCGCCGCCACGGATCACTATTCCTATGTCGAGCTTTCTGCAACAAAAGTTGCAGGCTCGACAATAAAACCTGCACGACTGACATATAGATCATAAAATATTTCCATACACCAAATATAGTTGATCTATGACATATAGTATTAGATTAAAAGACCAAAACTCAAAAACTTAACTTTGACCACTGAACCATGAAAATGAGGTCAAGGTCAGATGACATCTGCCTGCTAGACATGTACACCTTACAATCATTCCATACAACAGATATAGTAAACCTATTGCATAAAGTATGAGAAAAACAGACCAAAACACAACCAGGTGCTCCGCAGGGCGCAGCTTTATACGACCGCAGAGGTCGAACCCTGAACAGTTGGGGCAAGTATGGACAAAACATTCAAGCGTGATACAGCTCTGAATTTGGGTTGTGATCAAATTTTTGACATTACATGGGTTTTTTTTACACAAAACAAATGTCAAGATTTTACAAATCAATTAAAGATTTCTTCTTCAAACTTTTTAAATCTAAAATTAAATAGTTGACACAGCATAGGTTTCTGACACAGAATGAATGTGGTCTAATGAACTTAAAAGTTTTTTTTTGCCTTTGAGCAATTCACTATGCTGTTGAATATTAATCCTCTCAAAAAAATGTTTGAAGAAATTTTCTTTTTATTTATGAAATCTGAAATGAGAAAAATTTAAACCCCCCCCCCCTTTTTTTCACATCCCCGTTTCCCTTTCTCCAAAACTGATATCAATTCAAATTTCTAATGGAGTTTGCAACAATAACTACTCTTTTAAATACATCATAAAATATTAAAATGTAAAATAAAGTGCTTGTTATCACTGAATGGTAAAGATTGGTTGGTAGTAAAAGTGAATATACATTGTTTATTGTATAAAACAATAAAAAAAACTTCATCAGCAACATTTTATATTGGCAAATTTCCAATGAAGTTATTTACATAAAGTTATTGGCAAATAAAAATAGAAAATGACATCATAGTCATGTCTGGCAAATGTCCAACATACATTATCTAAAAACATTTTAGATAAGATAAGGAAAAAAAGCTTCATCAGCAACATTTTATATTGGCAAATTTCCAATGAAGTTATTTACATAAAGTTATTGGCAAATAAAAATAGAAAATGACATCATAGTCATGTCTGGCAAATTTCCAACATATATTATCAACTACTATTCTATACAAAGAAAGATAACTCCAATTGAAAATTAATTGCTATTGCACAATATTGTGCAATTAGATATTTCTTGCTATTGTGCAATACTGTGCAATTGAAAATTTCTTGTTATTGCACAATACTTGATATGGAATCCTGATTTGGACCAACTTGAAAACTGGGCCCATAATCAAAAATCAAAGTACATATTTAGATAAAGCATATCAAATAAGCCCAAGAATTTAATTTTTGTTAAAATCAAACTTAGTTTAATTTTGGACCCTTTGGACCTTAATGTAGACCAATTTGAAAACTGGACCAAAAATTAAGAATCTACATACACAGTTAGATTTGGCATATCAAAGAACCCATTTATTCAATTTTTGATGAAATCAAACAAAGTTTAATTTTGGACCCCCATTTGGACCAACTTGAAAACTAGGCCAATAATTAAAAATCTAAGTACATTTTTAAATTCAGCATATCAAAGAACCCCAAGGATTCAATTTTTGTTAAAATCAAACTAAGTTTAATTTTGGACCCTTTGGACCTTAATGTAGACCAATTTGAAAACGGGACCAAAAATTAAGAATCTACATACATAGTTAGATTCGGCATATCAAAGAACCCCAATTATTCAATTTTTGATGAAATCACACAAAGTTCAATTTTGGACCCTTTGGGCCCCTTATTCCTAAACTGTTAGGACCAAAACTCCCAAAATCAAACCCAACCTTCCTTTTATGGTCATAAACCTTGTATTTAAATTTCATAGATTTCTATTTACTTATACTAAAGTTATGGTGCAAAAACCAAGAATAATGCTTATTTGGGCCCCTTTTTGGCCCCTAATTCATAAACTGTTGTGACCTCAACTCCAAAAATCAATCCCAACCTTCCTTTTGTGGTCATAAACCTTGTGTCAAAATTTCATCATAGATTTCTATTCACTTAAACTAAAGTTATAGTGCGAAAACCAAGAAAATGCATATTTGGGCCCTTTTTGGCCCCTAATTCCTAAAATGTTGGAACCAAAACTCCCAAAATCAATCCCAACCTTCCTTTTGTGGTCATAAACCTTGTGTTAAAATTTCATTGATTTCGATTCACTTTTACCAAAGTTAGAGTGCGAAAAATAAAAGTATTCGGACGACGACGACGACGACGACGCCAACGTGATAGCAATATACGACGAAAAATTTTTCAAATTTTGCGGTCGTATAAAAACTTAACTATAACCACTGAACCATGAAAATGAGGTCAAGGTCAGATGACATCTGCCCGCTAGACATGTACACCTTACAATCATTCCATACAACAAATATAGTAAACCTATTGCATAAAGTATGAGAAAAACAGACCAAAACACAAAAACTTAGCTATAACCACTGAACCATGAAAATGAGGTGAAGGTCAGATGACACCTGCCAGCTGGACATGTACACCTTACAGTCCTTCCATACACCGAATATACTAGACCTATTGCTTATAGTATCTGAGATATGGACTTGACCACCAAAACTTAACCTTGTTCACTGATCCATGAAATGAGGTCGAGGTCAAGTGAAAACTGTCTGACGGGCATGAGAACCTTGTAAGGTACGCACATACTAAATATAGTTATCCTATTACTTACAGTAAGAGAGAATTTAACATTACAAAAAATCTGAACTTTTTTTTCAAGTGGTCACTGAACCATGAAAATGAGGTCAAGGACAATGGACATGTGACTGACAGAAACTTCATAACATGAGGCATCTATATACAAAATATGAAGCATCCAGGTCTTCCACCTTCTAAAATATATAGCTTTTAAGAAGTGAGCTAACACCGCCGCCGCAGCCGCCGGATCATTATCCCTATGTCAAGCTTTCTGCAACAAAAGTTGCAGGCTCGACAAAAACCATGATAACTATTACCATGTTTATATCACAGACAGATATTCCATTGACTTTAATCACAAGATTGTAAGTGCAAATCTATGGATTTATTTTTATACCAGCCCTAGGCCATGTAGGCCTAACCTGTAAACAAAAAGTACTGTTCATTTCTGTCCATAAGAAGTACATTTACAAAATATAAAGGTCAATATGCATAAAGTCTATTATAATACAGAAAACAGTTATAAGGCCAAAATAAAAAGATTGTATGTTTGCCCAAACACGACCGACCCAAAATAAACCTGCCGACTCAAATTCTTTTTTTGACGTTTTTTTGAAGAAATTTTTTTTTTCGGATTTTTTTTGGGTCCGCTCTGTCATCGTACAAAACTTAATGTTTGTCATCTTTACGTTTGAAAGTAACTGTGAATAAGATTAAAAGAAAGCGTATAAGAGACGCAGTTAATCGATATTCGATGTTCTCCGTTTTTATCTTCTGATTTAACGAACGTAAAGAAGTTAAACATGTGAAGTGGCACAGTTTTTTTACGCTGTAGTTGTCTGTACTACCAAACCCTTACCTATATGATCAATGTTAATTTCATCGTGTTATCGAATATCTGATAAGAATATTCAGGTAGATTTGTTCAAAACCATGTACAATCGAATATTTTCAATGTTATTCTGACAGGAAATGGATCCTGAAGTTGCGAATTTACAATCTTGCAAGAAGATTTTGTTTTTACTGAATAAAAAGGAATTATTTCTTGATAAATTGTTGGCTTTAATTATAATCTTCCTTTATCATGTAAATTAGATGCCCTTTTATTCAAATAGTTCAAATTTACAAGTCTCATTAGACAAGATCAGTACGTTGCTGTTTGGGAGAATTTGATAAAACTATAATTGCTCACAGAATCAGAAATATAATCTTAACTGAATGTAACTCCTTCTGAATAATTTATTGCAATATAAATCCCTTTTGACAAGAGAAATCTGACTTTTGTCAGAAATATTTTTTTCACATGTGCAAAAGTTAAAACATGTTATGGACGCCATATTGGATTTTTATACAAATTTGTGAGGAAGCCTCTAGAACCATGACCTAAAAATAAATAGTCTTCAGAAAACGTTAACTTCATGCAATTATATTTTATCAATAATGATTATTTTCAAAAATTTAAACTTGATTATTTAAAGAAATAAAATTATAACAAATACGTTTTTAGTTTGGAGATTCTACAGAACATGCTTTGATCTATTTATAGACAAATTAGTTTACCTGTGTGATAATGTAAACTATAAATTTGTTTTCAAAACATAAAAAAGACACAAACTACGGATGGTAGATAATAATTCATATAAATATTTTAGGACATTTAATCCATTTTAATAGAAATAGGATTTAAAAACTGCAAACAAATTTAATCATTACATAATCAGCTGATATTTTTTTTACACAAACATCGTGTTGATGGAACTGTTGAAAATCACTTCATAAATCCACCAGCCCTTTCACACAGCTAGCAATTGTCAGGGTTAATAACATCTCAGGATACAAATCATATAGTAGACTAATTTATTTATAGAGGTTTTAAATTCATGGCTTTTGGTTGTCTCTACAAAGGTTTGACGGGAAAAAAAGATATACTGTTTTAAGATCTTTTAATATTTTCATGCAAATTCTGATAAAAAACAAGAATGTGTCCACAGTACACGGATGCCCCACTCACACTATCATTTTCTATGTTTAAAGGACTGTGAAATTGGAATAAATTCTCTAATTTGGCATTAAAATTAGAATGATCTTATCAAAGGGAACATGTATACTAAGTTTCAAGTTGATTGGACTTCTACTTTATCAAAAACTACCTTGACCAAAAACTTTAACCTGAAATTTGCACTATCATTTTCTATGTTCAGTGAACCGTAAAATTGGGGTCAAAACTCTAATTTGGCATTTAAATTAGAAAGATCATATCATAGGGCACATGTATACTAAGTTTAAAGTTGATTGGACTTCAACTTCATCAAAAACTACCTTGACCAAAAACTTTAACCTGAAGCCAAAAACTTTAACCTGAAATTTGCACTATCATTTTCTATGTTCAGTGAACCGTAAAATTGGGGTCAAAACTCTAATTTGGCATTTAAATTAGAAAGATCATATCATAGGGCACATGTATACTAAGTTTCAAGTTGATTGGACTTCAACTTCATCAAAAACTACCTTGACCAAAAACTTTAACCTGAAGCCAAAAACTTTAACCTGAAATTTGCACTATCATTTTCTATGTTCAGTGAACCGTAAAATTGGGGTCAAAACTCTAATTTGGCATTTAAATTAGAAAGATCATATCATAGGGCACATGTATACTAAGTTTCAAGTTGATTGGACTTCAACTTCATCAAAAACTACCTTGACCAAAAACTTTAACCTGAAGCCAAAAACTTTAACCTGAAATTTGCACTATCATTTTCTATCAGTGAACCGTAAAATTGGGGTCAAAACTCTAATTTGGCATTTAAATTAGAAAGATCATATCATAAGGAACATGTGTACTAAGTTTGAAGTCGATTGGACTTACACTTCATCAAAAACTACCTCGACCAAAAACTTTAACCTGAAGCGGGACAGACGGACGAACGGACGAACGGACGAACGAACGGACGAACGGACGCACAGACCAGAAAACATAATGCCCCTCTACTATCGTAGGTGGGGCATAAAAAAGAATTTGCCTACCTACCTACCCACACCCAGTCATCATGGGTCGGGTTTGGGCAAACTGAAATATTTTTAATTGTGGCCTAATTTAAAAAAGAGCATGATTAAATCTGATACATGTATACATCACTTTGAAAACTTGGTGTACATCATTTTAAAAACTTTGAGTACATCATTTAAAAAACTTGGTGTACACCATCCTATAAAGAAAACATGGTGCGAACAATTTAAAAAAAAACTTGGTTTCATTTAACTAAAACAATGAGATACAAGGAAAGAACTGTCACTATAAACTTACATAAATCACTATCCTTAGAGTACTTTATAAAAGCAATGAAAGATTCATAAAATGTTACAATCTTGAACATACAATGTATTTCAAAGATGAAAATAAAGAATAAAAATATATGGTTTAATAAAATTGAATCTTCTGATATGAACATGAATGCCTTAAAAAATCACAAGTAAAATCTTCAGCTGAATCATCCATTTCACTGGCTGCTATACAATCTATCTTGTTGACTTGCTGACCTTTCAAGCTTTTGGTATTTCGCCTGTAAAACTTTCTTTGCCCGCCATGATCTGGTACATAGATTATCACTAATAGCCTTATACACTTTTGACCTTGTGTGACGACCAAGATTTGTACAGAAATCTAAAACGAGATGTAAACTTTTATAAGATATTTTTGATCTGCCTCCAAAGTCCCCAATACTTTTATCCCACTATATCAGTCTCATCTGCTGAAATTGGTAAACATGAATTATGTTGAAAATTTCCCAGGGCGTTGTTTTCTTCTCTGACGCCATGCTCTCATGGACAAACTGACACTCATTGCTCTCTGAACAATTCCACGTCGTTGTCTGCCATAGGAAACACAAAAATCTACAAGAAGATTGGACATCCTTGTTAGAATCATTTATGAATGCAGACACTATGACAGTCACAAAACAGTCACATGACATGTTTCTTTCCATTATCTACAACTTTAGAAAACAGTCCCTTTATTCACATAATCTACAAGAACTGCTAGTTATTCCAAGTCTGATTTTGATAGGCCATCTTAATATTTCTTTTAAAACGCCATGTTCGCATAGATAAACTATCACTCATTGCTTTCCTCACTTTGACCTTGGAGTGGTGACCTTGTATAACAGCAAACTCTAAAAAAGATGGAAATGTCTTGAGTAACAGCCATATTTATATTTGTTGTACTTCACTCCAATAAAACTAATCAAGTCATTTTTTAAAGTACGATAAATCCAGATCCACTAAAAATAGCTTTCTCTTCAGTTTACATCCTAAATAATTTTGAATTTACACATAAATTTTCTTCTTTCTCTTGTGGTTCTGTTTGTTATGCTACTTCCCAATGTTTGGCGAACTTGTGACCTTATATGACGACCATTTCGAACACAAAACTCTAAAATAAAAAATGTTTCAAGATTTTAGTCTCCTCATTTTAGCCAAAATTCGTTGTCTCTCCAAAGATGTTGCTTTGGACACTGTACTTCCCAATACTTGTCGCACTTTAGCTCTCGAATGTTGACTATGTGTTGTACAAAAATCTAAAAGTAGAACAAAAAGTGTTCAGTAAAGAAATGCATTGGGTTACAATGTTCCATCCGCTTGTTCAGTCCAACTATTATCAATAAATAACTGCAATGTTCTCGATCATGCTAAATTATCAGATCCAAAAACTAGTCAGATATTAAAAATTTCCATTCATCAGTTAAAAAGTTTCTGATATTATTTTTTTAGTTCATAGTTCAGACGGCCAGAATTAGCTGCTTTCCTAAATTTAACCACACTGGACATTATTCTTTGTCTTTCAATCCATGTTGCCTTAGAAACACAGCTCCCCAACACTTGTCGTACTTTAGCTCTAGGGTGACGACTATGAGCTACACAAAAATCTAAAACAAAGAAAAGCAGGTGTACTGTAAACTAAAACAATTAGTCAGAAAAAGTAACTCTGAAAATTCTGAAATTACCAAATATATTATAACATTAAGGCTGCTTCAAAATTACACAAAACATCATTGAACATGGCACTGAAATAAAAAAAAAATCCAAAGAAAAAAGTTTTGATTATATTATGTTCTAAAAAATATATCTCAAGACTGACATTTGAAACCTTAAATTCCAGTCTCTAAACCTTTCTACTTGTACAATTATATGCATTTAATCAACAGAAGCACCATGGGTGCATATAGAAGCCAAGTTGCAATCTTTATGGATAGAATTTGAAGTGACTAGTACAATGAATTTTAGTGTGTCCCAAAGTTATGTCAAATGGTGGGAAACCCAAATGTCAGTCATTTACTTGCTGCTGTAACCTTAACATTTGACTTAAAAATCCTTAAAGTCTTTTTCACTTAAGTATGTTGGCATCCTGCTAACATGTTTAACCCCGCCACATTCTGTATGTATGTGCCTGTCCCAAGTCAGGAGCCTGTAACTCAGTGGTTGTCGTTTGTATATATGTGTTACATATTTGTTTTTCATTCATTTTTTATACATAATAAGGCCGTTAAGTTTTCTCTTTGAATTGTTTTACATTGTCATTTCGGAACCTTTTATAGCTGACTATGCAGTATGGGCTTTGCTCATTGTTGAAGGCTGTACGGTGACTGTAGTTGTTAATTTGTGTGTCATTTTGGTCTGTTGTGGAGAGTTGTCTCATTCATTTGTCATTGGCAATTACCGGTATACCACATCTTCTTTTTTTTTTATACCCTCCTAATACTGTAAATTAAGAAATTATTTCTATGTTTTGATTGTTGCTAAAATGTGACAGGGTTATAATCGCAATAATTTAAACTCTTATTTTGAAATTTTTAATATGAATTAAACAGGATTTTTTCTGTATACCACAAAAATTAAGTCCCATTTTAGTCTAAAATGACAAAATCACAATAATAAATGCACGCAATAATATCTGAATTTACATAAGTAAAAATGTGATTTTAAATGTGAAAAACATCTTTTTTTATTTCATGCTAGTCCAGCGATTTCTGTTAGAATCTTGACGTTTGACCTAGTAAAAGCTTCAAAATCAAAAAGAGTTTTTCTCATCTAAGTTGGACACGTGGATCAAACAACAACAAATGCAAGCATTTCTAACCAACAAGATTTTATCCATATTTTATTCCTCCAAAAGCACTGGTAACCTTGACCTTTGACCGATTGATCTAAAATTCAAATAGAATCTTCTCTATCCCAAGAGGAATTAATTATCCATAATAAATAAATTTGGACATATGGTCAATTTAAGTCCAGTCTATCTCACCAAATAGGGCATTATGGAACCAAGATAAGTAAAACAGCAGACATGTTTTTTTTTTTATCAAAATCAAAAAATCTCAGGCATAATTGATCAAGTAGATAAAGGAGCATTCTTACAAAGATTTGTTCAAATCAGTTCAATGTTTCAGAGAAGATTTTTTGAAAAGTTTATGAAGACTTACAAGGCTGCATGCAGTTTTTAAAAAGATATACAACACACAAATAATAATTATAAACCCCTATTTAAATATGATTTCAACATAAAATATGAGAAACTGGCATGGATAGAGCACCTTAAAATTTCTTGTTGTCTTGAGTTGAACCCCATTTCATGTATAACATTTCTATTTTCTTCTTTTCTTTATAAAGTCTGGATGACAAACTTCTATCAATAACAGTTTTACAGACAGATCTCCTATGTCTGCTATTTAATTCACAAAAATCTGCAATTGATCATGATCAGAGTTAACAATTATGTCCTGTATCTATACATGACTCTTGATTTATTAAACAGAAAATGTCACTTAATAATTATAAAGAATTCTAGGCAAAATAACTACTGTAAATTCAGAAATAATTGGAAGACTTTTACTAATACAAATAATGTGACAGTGATCAGAGGTCACAATAAGGCCAAAAAAAAATATATGTCTGTTTCCTGTTTCCCGACCGACCCTGACTCAAACCCCCCGACCCTAGATCTTTTTATTCAAATCCGGAAAAAAATCGTTTCCGGTCCGGAAAAATTCATTTCCGGTCCGATCCAGATCCGTATTTTACTATGCCCAAACAATCAAAATGGCTGCTCCCAGCACAAATGTGCTACAATTAAGGTTTAAAAAATGTCAGCACTGGGAGGATTATTCAATTAAAGCTTCTTTAAAGGGATTAAATCATTTTGGGGTACAGGACCCTAACCAAACATGACATGTAACCGACTGCAAATCTGACAGGGAGTGCAAAAATAAAAAAAAAAATCCCGACCTACCGACCCTGATTTATTTGCCTTGGAAGCAGGAAACAGACATATATTTTTTTTTGGCCTAATAAGAACTCTTATTCTAATGTCTGATAGATATATCTGTATACACATTTTTCTGAAATCTCAATAATTAATTTCACATTTTTTTCATCCTTCATAAATCGCAATAACAAATGCATGAAATAATTTCTGTATTTACAGTAATTTTCATCTGGTTGGCTTCTGAAAAAAATAGAATTCCAAAAGAACATATTGAACGGCAATTGACTGGTCTCAAATATGCTGACCTGCAACTAACAAAAAAAAATTGGAAGTTATTTATTAAATCTAATTCCAACTATTTTAAGCCTTATATATTTTCATTTTTAAGCATGATTTACATATTTGGTAACATATAATTTCATGTTTGTGTTGTTGTCATTAGCCTGCATTTGTAGCCTCTAGAGCAAATTCCAATTATTTTCTTGGAATACCTTCTGTTTTGTTTGGGTTTTTTTCTTCAGATTTATAGATTTTTTCAATTTTTGATTGGTAGGACTTTCAATCTGATAATGCTTAATTTAAAAGACTGGTTTTAAACACTTTGTATTTAAAATTGACTTTTAGCTCTAGTAAGTAGATGATAGATCATCAGCAAGCGAAAAAAAAATCTACTCATTTAAAACGTTGATTTTTATAGCTCAAGGTGTTGCGGTTATATTTAATGAAAATAGCAATTTTGGTTTGCTTTAGGTCTAGCAAAAAGATTCTTGTTTCCTGTTGGTTATAACATATCTTGTTTATCTATGCTGTTTGATTGTCGTCTCAACGATGCTTACCCAACATGCATTACATTGTATATACACATTATAATCTCTATCTTGTTATTACCTAAAATGGCCTCTATAATCTGTTGGTTTAAAATTTTCTTCCCTCTTCCAGCTTTAGACAATGTAGCACCAACAAGTTCTTTCCTTGACCAGAATACATTTAGAAGATATCGAGCCATTTTTTCTCCATTGTATGTTCCTGTCTGACTCTCAGTTCCAATTTTAAATGCTTGTTGTATTGTTCTTTCATAAACATAAACACTACTTCCATTTACAAGTTCAACCATCTGGAATATACACAAACTTTTGTTATGTGTTTGTGTTTAAATGTAAAACCTAGTTTTTTGTGTTTTTATGTCATACAGTATGGTACATGCATATATATATATATATATGTTGTGTACAAGATGTAAGTTTTGTACAAGTTATAAGTTTTTTTTACATCTACCTTCTGGCAACAGGTGATACAAGTTTATATTCTAAAATGTATCAGTTTAATGTCTTGAATTCAAAATTATATACTTCAACTTAATATTAAGTGCTATTTCCATTGTCCTAAAACTGGAAGTGAGGATACCTGAGTGGTTTCAATTCAAATTTTGTTTTTCTCCCAATACCAAAATAAAATCTGTACAAATTATAATTCGTACAACATTACAACTTGTACACAATATATATATGTAAAACCTATTTTTTTGTGTTGTAATGTAATCATGGTAATACCTAACTTGCGTGTGCTTAATGTAAAACCTATCTTTTTGTGTTGTAATGTAAACCTATATTTTTGTGTTTTAATGTACAGATGTAAAACCTAGATTTTTGTGTTAAAGTATTCTAAGCTGTTGTGCTTTTAATGTAAACATTACTTTTTGTGTTTCAATGTAATCTCTAGCTCTTTTATTATTTTTATGTACAGGTAATATCTAGCTTGTTTGAAGTTTGTTTAATATTAAGATTTTTGCATGTAACCATTTTTTGCTTTTGCAGGCTTTTTAATAAACCAGGCATTTTTTTCTTCATCTTTACTTAGGAATGAATTTTTTCTCCCAATTGCCATATATCATGTATATGCAGCCTCAGCTTGCAGCTGTATTTACAATTACCTGGAATGCTTTTGCTGTTTCTGGATCAACCAGTCCTTGCCTAGGTAAGTCACCTGATGGTGCTGGCAAGTCATGTGACCTTTGTTGTTGTACTGAATCTTGTGACCTCTGTAGACTAGAATCATGTGACTGTATTGATAGATCAGAAACTGTGTCCATCCCTGAAGGTTTTGTTTCTCTTGAATTATTCCCTACATAAAATAAATACAATTCAATTGGTTTTTTTTATTTCAATAACCACTTCATAGAGATCTGTTATAATGTATACATGCTACAGTTATATACATAATTTATTTTGAAATCCTCTATAAGCTACAATAGTTTCTACATTAGTACTACATATAAATGCATTTCATGTTGTTTCTGTTGCTTCATCATGTTTAAATTGTTTTGAAAACATTCAGTACAAAAACATTATAACAAACCATCCTGATACATTTTCTTTTTTTATACTATGTTAAAAACTTCATATACATACATGTATGTAGCCTAGGCAAAATGCTAGGTTCTCTGTTCATGTGCTGACAGAGAGGGGCCCCTCAGGGGGGAAACTTGATCTACTGTGGATACACTTATTTTTGTTGCTATCATGTTTCCTGGTTTGATGAAAATTTGTATTCTCTTGGATATTTATGTTTGTGGTTCGCAAAAGACTCAATGCAACCATACATGTATAAACAATTTGCACTTCATTGAAAACTTATATATGGTTTACCAATGAAATCCACAAAAAAATGCGTCATACAAAAAATAATAAATCAGCAGTATACTAAATTCATAGCATACCAAATACTTTTTTTATACAAATGTACAAACTAAACTTAAATAAGTAAATACCTAACTTTTCTATGTCTGTGTGGTTGAACATCATGATCTTCAAATTTCTTTTTATGATAAAATCTCTAGCGGGAATGTTAAACAGCCGAGTACCCAAATCAGCCACGACACGTTTCCTTCTTTTAAGTATCGAAATTACATTGGTGTTTTAAAATTGTATTTTCTCTTTTTTTTCTTCATAAAATAGTATTTACTTTAAATAAAGGAAGTACCCAAATCACCCATTGTTTATGCACATTGATTCATGCATATGGTAATGAAATTTAAATAAAAAATGAATATGACATAAAAATATAAAACATTTAAAAAATTTTTTTTTTTAATTTTCAAAGTAAAGTCATTTGAAAGTGTATTTTTTTTCTTATTGAAAACAAATATGAACATTGCTCCAAATTAAAAAAAAAGATAAAAAAATGTTATTTTATATTAACTTATGTCAAATATTGTCATATTTAAGAAGTGAATTTGCTATTACAGTTGACAGAACGGTACAGTGGATAATTTGGGTACTCCTTCCATGTGATTGATAAGGTCCTTCATGTTATTATTATTTTGAGACAAAGTATTTTTGCTTAAGTACACATTTGCATTAATTTTTTCTCTTCCTTACTAAGAATAGAGTCAGTGGAATCTATTTGCAATACTAAATTATCATGATTATGTGTAATTCTAATAAAGTAGAAAAAAAGTGATCATAATGATTGACATGAGCCTAGATTGACATATATCATGTAGCTAGACTTATCTAACTACAAATACAACATATGATACATTCTGTATCTTACAGACTATACTCTTTAATGTTGTCTTGGGTTAGGTTATATTCCTTTTTCATTGAGATAGATTCTTACCTACGAAGAAAGAGTCTGCAACACTATCATCAACTTCTGTTTCTATTTTGATTTCCATGGTATCTGATGATGAATGTGCTGAGTTCTGTGATATATTTATATTGTCAATGTTTGCATGTAATGCTATCGGTACGGCTGAACTTGAAGTAGAAGTTTGTTGTGAATAAGGTAACTTTTGTTCACTTATGTTTGTCTGACGTGAATGTTGCTCACTTATAGTCTGACGCGAATGTTGCTCACTTAAAGTCTGACGTGAATGTTGCTCACTAAAACTACTAGAATGATCACTTTCTTGGATTTTGGGAGGCTGCTGCTGCATCGGAGGAGCTGGGCGAACATCTGACTGCCCTGACGATTGCCTAATCTGAGATTGAGAACTGGAGATATCTGCTCCTGTTCGTATTTCATTGAATTGTACTGCTTGTGCAATCATTTCATCCAGATTTGCCAAGTTTGAGGGTGCAACTAAGGGTGGCGGTGGTGCACCTAATGCAAATTTTCTGTTGGTGAAAGTCGGTGGAATATTTCTTGATGGTGATGACATATAACTAGATGAGAATGTTGGGGTGGTAACAGATGAGGTGGATGTATATATTGCTGTACCCATCGATAATGATAGTCTATTTTTAGGTTTTTGAACAGGACGAATGTTTGAATGGATAACGGGAGTACTTGTTTTATTGATATTTGATGTAATAAACATTTTTTCCGTAGGTGATGGCACATCTATTTCTATAACATCCTCTTGTCTATTTTTGTCTCTCTCGACTTGAATATTTGGTGATTTTTCGGGATACAAGGTGTTTTGATAACTTTTTTTAAGTGACATATCATCCGGTGGTCTTAACATCCTTGCTGAGTTTTGCTTTCTACTAATTTCTGCATGTGACAAATCAATGATGCCAACTTCCCCTCTCATGGTTTCTGATTCCTCCATTGGTTGTGCATTTTTCGTCTCCCTTGTGGCATTTCTATGGCTTGCTGGAGAAGAGTGGATGTCAGAATAAAAATGTCCATCATTAGAATGCTTGTTACACGTTCGACAAGGTGCTGGGATTGGTGCTACATCACTTGTAGAATCTTCTTCTTCTATCCACTTAGGTTTTGTCTTTGTATGATGATCTATGTACAATATATATAAACATGAACATAATAATAGCATGAACATATTACAATTAATACATTTTACACAATCATGACAATTGTAATCAATATGCATATCTACATGTAGATTATACCTGCTGTTCACATATTTCCTACTTTCTTTAAAACATAATTACATGTAACTTCACTCATCAATACCTGACCATATCTGGTTTAAACTTTAATCTTTTTTACTCAGCATACTTCAGATTGAATTTAACTTCTTAATTTGTCTTATTAACATATATATATTAAATCAGTCATTGTGTCAGCGTTCTGCCTAGGACATATTTGTGTGTATTTCAAGCATTTTTTTTCAATAATAAGCTAATAACTTTCTGATTACATATATATTGTAATTGTACATTTTGCATAGTTGATTTTAGTACAAATTGCATTTACATGTATAGTACTAAATTCTGGCAAAACCCAATTACTGTCTCATGTGTATGTTTCTCTGACATGCGTAAATCTGGGTTTCCTTATTTCTCATGTTTCTGGACTAACTGTACATGTTCACAAGTATAACGTTTCACTGGCTTGAAGGAGGATCATACTCATCATGTTCATAGCATATAACAAATGTTAACAAATTATCTGCGGCAAAAAAAAAAGGATTAAAGATTTCGTATGGCATTTGATTTTTTGGAGTTTTTACACATTTCAATATTTTTCTGTATCAATGTGTATAATTATATGTTAATCATTTGATTGAATAAACATGATAAAGATCTATCCATTTCTTCTGATTGAAACCACCACCCCCTTGTTGATCAGACAACTTGAAGGCCGTACGGTGACCTATAGTTGTTAATGACTGTGTCATTTTGGTCTCTTGAGGACAGTTGTCTCATTGGCAATCATACCACATCTTCTTTTTTATATTGTTCAGTTAACATGGTAAACTGCAGAGCCATCATTGTCTTTTCACTGAATTCTTTGATTAAATTTATGACATCTTATAATTTATTCAGTAATCTACATGATCTAACAATGGAATAATTTGAGATTCCTTTACCATGTTTACAAAGCTATGACATTATATTTCAAAATATTCTATTTCCAGGGTCTCACTTCATGCACTAGCTCAGGAGTGGCGGTTTGTGAGAAGCATTAAACTATAATCATTTAACAATTTTCATCTTCATATCCTTTCTTTAGAGCAATCAACATACCTAAGACCATGTATCCTTTTATCTTAAACTCTGACAATTTGAGGTCCAGCCACATGACAAACTGAGTAAGGGTCCATGGTTGAGCCTCCTTCACTAGTCCAGAGAAATCCTCCTTGATCTTACAAAGATCAATCATTTCTGTTATTCACGTCTGTAGTTTAATCTAAAAAAATTAACATTAATTCTATTGTAACAGTTATATATTAATTTTATAAAGTTTGATGGACTGAGATATGATGATGGCCACCTTAAAGGAGTTAGTTAACACTTCCAGAGCACCTAAGATCACCCCTGTCTTTTTTTATGGGGTTTAGTTTTGCATACTTTAGTTCGTTTTAAGTCTTGTTAAGCTTTTAAATGTTTATAAAAAAAAAAATTCTTGTCAAGGTATAATCTTTTTTTTCAACTGACGAGTTGGAGAGTCGCTATGATATTGTTCACCTCTCTTTTATAAGACATGGATGAAACTGAAAATAGGGATTTTCGAAATACTTGTTTCTGTTAAGCAAGTTAAGTGTTACTGTATCTTCTAACCATGCTAACAGAGACAATATTGCAAGATTGTCCTATTTTCAATTAATTAAAAATATATACATGAAATAATTGGCAACTGGAGATAAAAGAAATAGACTTTATACTGTTCGAATTATTTCGGTTCTTTACATACAGCTAATGATACAACTTGTTATGAATTTTATAACATAACAATGCATTTTGATTGGTTCCTTTATCATGTTTATATACATGTACTTGAACTGTAAATTCAGAAATCATTGCGAGGTTTTTATTATTGCGAAAATTGCGACAGAGTTGAAAATGCAATAATTTAAACTCGCATTTTTAAAAATTTTATATGATTGAATTAAATTAAAATCGCATTTAAGTCTAAATTGACAAAATCAGAATAATAAATGCACGCAATAATTTCTGAATTTACAGTAATTTAAAGAATTTAAGTTTTTTATTCTGCTGTCGATAGCTGAAAACTGTGTTTTCTGTTAAAAGTTCATCCTGTGGGGCATGGCAACTACATTTGATTTATTTGAGCTTTGAAACTTTTGTATCTTTATTTTTCGTAAGTTCTTTTTTTGTTGATTAACAAATGATTAATTTTCCTTTTTTTTTTCTAAAATTTTTGATCAAGTCATTTGTTGAAAGAGGGACGAAAGATACCAAAGGGACAGTCAAACTCATAAATCTAAAACAAACTGACAACGCCATGGCTAAAAATGAAAAAGACAAACAGAAAAACAATAGTACACATGACACAACATAGAAAACTAAAGAATAAACAACACGAACCCCACCAAAAACTAGGGTGATCTCAGGTGCTCCGGGAAGGGTAAGCAGATCCTGCTCCACATGTGGCACCCGTCGTGTTGCTTATGTGATTACAAATCCGGTAAATAGTCTAATTCGGTAGGTCACATTCATGAAAGGGAAGGGGATTGTAGTTACGACGTAAGGAACATATCCGATATCATTTGTGAAACGGTTATTCCATAACGGTCAACCAACTTGTGATGGCGTCCGTAAAATTTTAGAAGGGATGATTTCAACTTCACCATTTGATACTCTTGGTTTAATAGCTTCCTTGTGAGCAGTAACCCTCTATCAAGAAAATCATGATAGGAAATGCAAGCACGGGAATATCGTATCAATTGGGAGATATATACCGCGTATGCAGGTGCTGCTGGAATGTTGCTACTTAGAAATGGAAAGTTCACAATTGGAAAGCTGAAATCATCTCTTTTGTCGTAAAGTTTTGTTTTCAAACGACCCTCATTGTCAATTTCTAGATGTAAGTCAAGATATGAAGCCGACTTAACTGTATCTGTAGTATCCTTTATCTCCAATTCGATGGAATAGATGCGTTCCACATAGTCACCAAATTTTGAATTGTTTAGTGAAAGAACGTCATCTATATAGTGGGAAGTAGAGTTAAAGGATATTGCTAACTTCTTATCTTTCTTCCTAAGAAGTTCCTGCATGAAGTCAGCCTCATAATAATAAAGAAACAAGTCGGCAAGTAGAGGGGCACAGTTTGTTCCCATTGGGATGCCGACAGTCTGTTGAAAAACACGTCCTCCGAACGTTACAAATATGTTGTCAATCAAGAAATCAAGCATCTTGATAATATCGGTTTCAGAGAATTTTTTGTTTGAATCAGAGTGATTCTTTACAAAGTATGATTTATCCCTCCCTAAGACAAGATACTTGTATCTACGTTGGCCATTCTTTCAATTTGTCTTTTAGTTTGGAATGTGGAATACTTGTGTAAAGAGTAGAAAAGTCAAATGTTTTAATACTGTTACAAGATGAAAGAGAGTTAGATTGTATGTACTCTAAAAGATCTTTGGAATTTTTAAGTATCCACATCTAATTCACGCCACCTCTAGAATAGGCAGTTTCACAATAACTTTGAAGCCCGTCTTTGATTGCTGATAAAATAGATGTTAATAATTTAGAAAGAGGTTTTGTGGAGCACTTGGAAGACCCAGCAATATACCGTTGTTTGTAAGGAAACTTATGTAGTTTAGGTATCCAATACAGTGATGGAAGATCCAGTTCTTCATCTTTGGTTGAAATACCAAAGGAACAAAGAACAGACCTATGATTATCCAGGATTTCCTCTTTGGTAAGTGTCGTGAGGGTATATGTTGAGTTTCCAAGTGAATTGTCTATACCTAATTCGTTTATCAAGCAATTAATGTAGTGACTTTTACAGACAAAAACGATGTTATTTGGGGCTTTGTCTGCGGGGACAACAACATATTTATCATGGAGGTCGGATAAGTGTTTAGCAACATTTGGGTCTTTAAAGATTGACGTAGCATGGGCATTGATGGACCCATTCAGTTTCTTAATTCTGATTTGTATTAACGACCTCACTGCCTTAATCCATTCGGATAGAGTGTCTACGTCTTCCTTTTCCATTTAGCCCATTGCCTGGCATAATCCTCGACTGAGTCCATCAAAATTTTAAAGTTGTATTTCCAATTGATGGATTTAGGCTCACGATATTTAGGACCTTTCGATAACACATTTCGTAGAGAAGTGTTATTAACAATGTTAAGGTCACTGGTAATAACATGGCCAGCAGGATTATATGTGAATTGGGAACTAGTACAAGTGCAATCAGGAGGTTTAGACTTGAAGTCGTCAATATCGAGATTCTGCAAAACGCGTTTGTAATTGAAAATTTTAGTTGCAATAGGTTTGGTATAGGTATAAGAAATTATTGGTACAGACTGGTCTTTGAAATAAGGAGGTATTTTCGGTTGAACTAATTTATGATGAAGGATATTGCCTAGGTTGACGCCATCGAGACCTTTGTTGGCAAAGGAAAGATTTAGAAAAGATCTTTTCTCTTTTTCATCTTTTCCAATGCGAACTGGCTTGAAAAGTCTGTGACTTGCAATATCCGAAATATAGCTTGAAGTTTGTATTGGTTTGAATGAGGGTTTGTAACAGTGGATTCCAAACATAAATTGAACAGAGAATGAAGTTTTGAAATTTCATATTTTTTCAAGTTGCTCTGTCTTACACAGGAGGCTTACCATGCCTTTAACCCGAAATAAAGCAAGAAAATGTAAATAATTAAGTGAATTTGGTTTTGATTATGAGGACGTACTACATGTGTCGGACCCGACTTCTGACATTTTTTATCATGAGACTTCACCTGACGATGAAGTAGATAGGTTGGAACATCGGATCCACAATTTAGAATTAAGCATTTCCGAAAAAGAAAGAAAACTTGAAAAAACTGATTTTGAAAAACAGAGGGCAATTCCAAAAATGTGTTTGAAAAATGGGGAGTTGAGTAAACTTATTGATTGGGTTAAGGAGAAAGGTGTAGGCAGGAAGTCGAACAATCCACACAAGCTACAGTCAAGTGCACCTAGAGTGAAGTCTACTGAAATAGGCAGTAAAAAGACAAAATCAGTGCTAACAGAGACCATATTGCAAGATTGTGTACATTTGTAGGTAAGGGCAATAATATGTCAACAAACTCATAAAACATATATATTTTAATGAAAAAATTTATCAAACAAAAAATACAAGGTTCATCAGATTGCTTGACAAATATATCTTTTCATAGGCGGTGTAAAAACCAAGTTAGAATCTTACTTTCGTGGCTCTAGTTTATATAAATATAACAATGGTCCAATAATTAGGAGATGTAAACATGATCCAAGGACATTGAATGGTTTAATAATTGCTGATCACGATTGTCTCCTTTGATAAGATGCAAGACAACTCGCCCCACTGTCTGATCTCATTTAAGA
Source organism: Mytilus galloprovincialis (assembly GCA_037788925.1). Lineage (NCBI taxonomy): Eukaryota > Metazoa > Mollusca > Bivalvia > Mytilida > Mytilidae > Mytilus > Mytilus galloprovincialis. The sequence goes on along the minus strand of CM075331.1, from coordinate 19,581,120 downwards.
GGGTGGTAATGGGGTTAACTTCATAACTAATAAAGTTAAAAATTCTAGCCAAATAACGTTAACGGTAATTTTTGGTACTGTCTGATCTCATTTAAGAGGGTGGTAAATTTATGAGGTTACCTTCATAACTTTAATGTTTATATTATGTAGGTTATGTCAAACATTTAGACTTTTTTAGATCACATGTTGTCAGTACTGAGAGTACATTTTGTGATGTAAACACGGTTTTAATTATAAAAACTTTATGATGACGGTCTAACCAAAACAAAGCACCTGTTTAGTAAAGGGAGACAACTGTCACAGTAAAAGTAACGCATGATTTAAACTTCATCATCCCCTTATGCAAACATGCATGCAATTTCCTGTCTTAGCATATAATCGACCAATTTGATTACTGCATGGAAATGATAAGACATTACCTGTAACAATAATATAGTTCAGTCTTGATATTAGTCTAATAACGCGATAAATACTTGTACAGCTTCCTTTTCATAGATGTCGCTACTATCGTGGACAACCTGGTTCCCTGTCTTAAAATATGCAAACTCGTCCCTCTTAAACGACCTCATCCTTAGCAAGTAATGGTTTGAAAAACTTCTGAAGCAGTGTTCATGGTGTTGTTGCTCGGAAGTAACTTAGTTGATTATTCAAATTATTAACTCTTGCTAACATTAAATTTCAATCCTCTCATTCACTAAAAAAATATGATGTTTTTTTTCCAGAAATAAATAATTTATTTATGTATGAATTTACTTTAAACAAATTTTCACGAAAACAACTTTCCAGGAATCATCAGAAACACAGTTAACATTTGATATTGCACTGTTGTAAAAGTATCATTGTTAAATTATTTTCTCCATAAAACTGATATCGCTATATTTTTTGTCTTATGTTTTATATCGGAATTTTCGCTTCAAACATTGAGTGAATTAGTTTAAACAAGGATTTGTATAGTAAGATCTTACTATACAAATCCTGGGTTTAAACAGTATATTCATTAATGAAAAATTAATAAACAGTTGAGAAGTACAATGTATAATATGGGATTCGGGAACTAGTTTGGAAAAGCTTTAATATAATATATAAATCCGTCTTCCCCCCAAAAAAGAACATTAGTTGCAATATTGAAAATATGAATTTCTTTTCTTGTTTTATTGTAAGTAAGTATCAGCAAGAAATTTATCATACCGTGAGTATATAAAAGAACAGAGAAAGGAAAAGGGGGATGTGTCGAAGAGAAAACAACCCGACCAAATAGCAGAAAACGGCAAAAAGCCACCAGTAGGTCTTCAATGCAGCGATAAAATCCCGCACCCGGAGAAGCGCATTTTCTATGTTCAATGGACCGTGATCATATTTATTTTTTGTTGTTTTATTTTTAGTTAGTATCAGCAAGAATTTATCACACATTATATAAAAGCAGAGAAAGGAAAAGGGGGGGGGGGTCAAAGAGAAAACAACCAGACCAAATAGCAGAAAACGGCAAAAAGCCACCAGTAGGTCTTCAATCGGCAGCGATAAAATTCAGAGTTTTATCCCAATATGATCACGGTCCATTGAACATCGCCAGGTTGCATCGAAGACCTACTGGTGGCTTTTTGCTGTTTTCAGCTATTTGGTCGGGTTGTTTTCTCTTTGACCCCCCCCCCCCCCTTTTCCTTTCTCTGCTTTTATATAATGTATGATAAATTCTTGTTGATACTAACTAAAAATAAAACAATAAAAAATAAATATGATCACGGTCCATTGGACATAGAAAATGCGCTTCTCAGGGTGCGTGATTTTATCGCTGCATTGAAGACCTACTGGTGGCTTTTTGCCGTTTTCTGCTATTTGGTCTGGTTGTTTTCTCTTTGACACCCCCCCCTTTTTCCTTTCTCTGCTTTATAATCATGTCAAGTATAAACTTTGAAATGATAACGGTTCTCAAGATATAGAGCGGACATAGGACATGGGGTTGTCAACTGAAACCAAAGTTTTGACCTTGACCTTTGACCTAGGAAGTTGCACATAAATTATGACACACCCTTTGGTGTTGGTTTATATACATGTCAAGTATAAACTTTGAAATGATAACGGTTCTCAAGATATAGAGCGGACACGATCTTTACCATAGGACATGGCGTTGTCAACTGAAACCAAAGTTTTTGACCTTGACCTTTGACCTAGGAAGTTGTTCATAAATTATGACATACCCTCTGATATTGGTTTATATACATTTCAGGTATAAACTTTAAAATGATAACGGTTCTCAAGATATAGAGCGGACACAAGCTTTACCATAGGACATGGGGTTGTCAACTGAAACCAAAGTTTTTGACCTTGAACTTTGCCCTAGGCAGTCGTTCATAAATTATGACACACTTTCTGGTGTTGGTTCATATACATGTCAAGTATAAACTTTGAAATCATAACGGTTCTCAAGATATAGAGCGGACACGATCTTCACCACAGGACACAGGGTTGTCAACTGAAACCAAAGTTTTTTTACCTTGACCTTTGACCTAGGAGGTTGTACATACATCATGACACGCCCTCTGGTGGTGGTTAATAAACATGTTAAGTATAAAGTATGAAATCATAATGGTTCTCTAGATATGAAGCGGACACAAAGTTAAAGTGTTACGGACGGACGGACGGACGGACGGACAGACTGATCACTATAGGGCGACCCGCCTAAAGGCGGGGCCCTAATTACAAATTAATGATTTTTGTGCTTATAAAAAAAGAAATGCAATACGTGAAATCACCCCTAGGTTTTTGATGGGGTTCGTGTTGTTTATTCTTTAGTTTTCTATGTTGTGTCGTGTGTGCTGTCGTTTGTTTGTCTTTTTCATTTTTAGCCATGGCGTTGTCAGTTTGATTTGGATTTATGAGTTTGACTGTCCCTTTGGTATCTTTCGTCCCTCTTTTAATAGCTGTTTTTATTGGAATTTGAGACACACAACAGCCTGTGTTTGATTTTGCCTTTTCCACCTGCCCACCCGTGCCCACTCTAGCTATAATCTCTTTTTTGTAAAAATATTGATTACAAATGCTTATCTGCTTTTTTCAAGTGATTGTACTTGCATGTTTTTTAGATTAAACAAAAGAAACTACATGCCCACTCCTATGGGTGGGCAGAGTGAGTGAACAAGGTAGAATTTTTGCCCACCCGGTGCCCACTCCTTTGGTGGGCCGGTAGACAAAGCAGAATCCACCTGCGCTGAAGTGTATGTTCATAGTTATTTGAACAAAGAAAATTCACAATTATGAAAATTGTAAGGTGTTCCTTTTATATTTAAACATGTTCTTTCATTAACTTTTAAAAAGTGTCTTTTACATGGTATAGTTACATTAATGTTTTATGGTATGTCTGTAAGATTTTTTAAAACAGGTATATTCATAAGCACATGTTTTAGTCAGAAGCATGTTGTTTGAATTGTTATAACAGTGTTTTGGTACACTTAGTAGGATGCAGTTCAAAGTAAGCCAAATATTGAAGGCTGTATTATAACCTGTAATTCCTTACTTTAACTACACTGTATCTTACTGGAGAGTTCTCTTTTGGTATTCCTACCACTTTACAAACACATTTTCTCTCTGACATTAGAATGATCTAAATATTTAAATTGAACTGAAGTAGCGTTGTAGATTTCTTATATTGACCTATCCTGCTTCTCTTATACTAGTCTAGTCATTTGGGTGCACTGTATAACCTACTGATCACTGAGATGGTTTGTATTGAAAGAAAAAAATGTCAGTGGCGGATCCAGAAATTTTCATAAGTGGGGGCCCACTGACTGACCTAAGAGGGGGCCCGCTCCAGTCACGCTTCAGTGATTCCCTATATGAGCAACCAAATTTTTTCCCAAAAAGGGGGGGCCCGGGCCCCCTGGCCCCCCCCTAAATCCGCCTCTGAATGTAACCTGTAAATTTACATTTTGCCTAATTGTACCACATTGTGTCTTGAAAGGGAGTTGTGTCAATGACATTCATACCACATCTTCTGAATTTTAAAGCGAATCTGTTTTGAATGAAAAATTAATTGATTTGCAATATTGATTTTTTTTTAACTCAAACCAGTTGAATCTAGAGAAAGTAATCTCCAATTATATATGTCATTCAATATCAAGGTTCTTGGTGTTTCTATGTTTGTTCAGTGTGAGCCAAGGCTCCGTCCGTGTTGAAAGACGTACATTGACCTATAATGGTTTATTTTCTTAAATTGTCATTTGAATGGAGAGTTGTCTCATTGGCACTCACACCACATCTTTCTATATCTCTGTATCAATTAAAAATAATTTTATACTCACTTACTGTCTTGTTAACTAATTAATTAGTACAACAACCGATTTGTTTTTGCAAGGCTAATTTAACACCACAAAGAAACACATACAACCCATACACCGTAGCGATTATATATAAGACATCAGAGGAAGTTCAGTTTACACAGTTATGAGAACAGTACTAACTGTTGACCAGGAGCTTTTAATTAATTTATAGAGAACGCGTTTATATTAGTACATTATCAAAATGATCAAACAAAGCTTTGTTGCTTTTGATAAAAAAAATTAAAAATATCATTAATAAAACAAACTTCAAAATTTCATAAAATAATATATTTTACATGCATAAAAAACCTAAATATCAAATTTATACATAATCTATAAAAACCGAAAATTCATTATCTGATTGTTTTCACAAAAAAATAATTATTTTGTTTTTATAAAGAGGAACATTTTAAAATTAATTACTACAGAAGTGATAATTAGTTCCCTGGCTAAGGTAACTATAAATAGAAAGTATTTGTGGCTAAGGTAACTATAAATAGAAAGTATCTGTTCTTATCTCTATCTGCATCTGTTATCACTCGGTATGTAAAAATTTAATATTCAATATCTATTTAATTACATTTTAATAACCAATTTTTTTTTTATTAAAGTTGCAATATTTAATCACAAAAAATAACTGTAATTTAATCATATGCAAGAAAAACTTCCCTTTAAATTCATTAAAAAATAAATAGCTTGCTCTTTACATCATGTACATCTTCCCTAAACTTAAAATCTAAAATAAAATGCTATTAATACTATTTTTAAAGATTTTATTTTTAATTATTCTCGTTCAGAATATAAATCGCATTGTTTACATGAAATCTTATCTCATATCTAAACACAGCTGGTTTCAACGTTTGACTCTAATTAAAATACACGCATGTAGGTTAATATTAGCAGCTTGTAATCGTGTGCAAGGAAATATTATATCATAATAAATTTCAGATCATACGTAAAATATCTCTATAGCAACTTAAGATGCTAATGCTTATTCAACAGATTAGTAAGCTATTGTGCATGTATTTGAAAGGTGGTCATAGAAGCTATTGCGCATGTATTTGAAAGGTGGTCATAGAAAGAACAGAAGTGTTCCGAATAACATCCGGTGTTCCGAAAGACTACAGATATCGTCCAATATATACTGCGTAAACCCCTGAGATTAGTAAGCTATTGTGCATGTATTTGAAAGGTGGTCATAGAAGCTATTGCGCATGTATTTGAAAGGTGGTCATAGAAAGAACAGAAGTGTTCCGAATAACATCCGGTGTTCCGAAAGACTACAGATATCGTCCAATATATACTGCGTAAACCCTCAGGGGTTTACGCAATAAGTTGTCAGATACAAGAGCGAATCATACGCATATAAACACCATATAATGGTTACACGAATCCCCACGATGCGAAGAGACGGTCACCATTGTTTATAAAAATGGATAATGAACAATAGAAATTGAACAATCGTCCGTGACTCTTTACAAGGTATGGACGGTGTGGCGGTATGATCGACACAGCCTCCTATGGACGTCATAGATATAGTATCTAAAAAAATATATTTCTTTTCTCAGACATGACTCCGAGGAAAACAAAAACAAGAAACGCTTAAATTTAAGTATTTCAGTTTTCATTCTATTATAAAGTCATATGCCAATCAATGTTCTTTTTCCTTATACTTGTATTCTCTCTATATGCCCCTTGTGGGTCCTTAATTGGAAATAAAATATATATTGGACGACCTCCTAGCCTGGGGTCCTGGCTAATCTTGTCAGTAAACCTTACGACGCGCAGCTAGATATCGGGCCGGGATACCAGGCTAGACGACCTCCGTAGTCTTTCGGAACACCGGAAGTATTTTCGGAATACATCTGTTCTGTTCTGTTCTGTTCAGGTAGTTTCCTCCGTTATATATCGGAGCACTACCACTTGGGGATATACGGTTTAAGACATTTACAGATATTTACAGTGTGGTGTGGTGCTCAAGTTTAAAAAACCTTATATACAGGTAAAACTGTGAATTTTAAGGACAATTGTTTAAAATTATGTGCTATTTACATCATTTATGATTCTACCTAGGTTAGAGTTTGAAGACTTTAAAACCGATTTTTGATTCCTTTTTATGAGGCATTACTATCATATGTTTAATAAATTAAAGGATTAAAATGTGACAGAAAAATGATAAAATCAAAAGGTAAAAGGTAAAAATAAGTTGATCAAAATAAATATCTGTTCTTTTCTATGACCACCTGCGTAACAGGTAATTAATTGATCTAATGAATATTCATTAGCGTTATGCCGAAGAGATAAGTGTTAATCGAGACTATATGTATATTTGATATCCTCTGGGACTACTATACTAATATATTTTGTCATAGATAGCCTACATCAGTAGTTAATTGATAGGATATGATGTATGAAGTTTTCTGAAGCACACGCTGTGCTCAGTGGCGGATCCAAAAGGGGGGGGGGGTTCCGGGGGTTGGACCCCCCTTTTTTTGGCCGATCAATGCATTTGAATGGGAGCATATTGTTGGAACCCCCCTTTACTCTGTGTTGGGAACCCCCTTTTTAAAATGGCTGGATCCGCCACTGGTGCTCCAATATGGGATAAGATTTTAAGCGAGAAAAACAAGTGACTGTCAGTGAATAGATAAGGCGTTTTTCTGATTTTAAAATTTAGCCATTTTAGCGAATTAGAAAATAGAGCGCAGACCATTTAAGCAGCTTTTAAATTTTAAACAGAATAAAGTACGGCCTTTCGATTGTCAGTAATTGCTCAGCTCCACTTCATTTAAACTCTAGTGGATAGTTGTCTCTTTGGAAATCATACTTTCGCATATGTCCATATATTTTTTTATCAATGTTATATGAAAACATAGCCAGTTAACCCTGGAAATTTAGACTAAATTCAAAGGTGTATTAAATCAGTGAAATATTATAAGCGTCTGGCCAATTAAATGCAAAATTATGTCATATCAATACAGTTGATTGATGAATACGCGTTAGACTAAATCCTTAAAATTATCCTATAATAGATATATATAAAACGAGTCAAAGGGATACTGACCTGTGTCGACTACACTCTCCAAAAATATAGTTATAAATGGATAAAATTCATTATTTTACTTTTGTCATGCATGTGAAAACCCTCCCCAAATAAACCTTGTTAAAACATAATGTAGCAGGTGCACAGCTTTGTGTCTTATAAGTCTTATAAATGAAGTTTGGGGAATTCCGCCAATTCATTTACAAGGAGTTGCGGCAATCTGTCAATAAGTCAAGTTAGAGGGTCTAGTTGACAGAGGCCCACAGCGTACTGGACTTGAACTACATGTACATGTACATACTGCATTGGCCTTTTCATTTCGGCTTCCTTCTCAGTTTCTATCACACAGCCGTATAAAACCAACAAAGCGACAGCTTCTTTTTATTTGGACTAATTTAAAAAAAAAAAAAAAAAAAAAAAGGACAAGCTTATTCTGCTAGAAATAAAAAAGTGAGATTTGTTTATGATTCATACTGTTTCACTCCAAAAGCTTGAGTTGTTACCCGTGCATGGCATTAATAAATTAATTTAATTAATTATAAATATCGTGAATATGATAGCTAATGACCAAAAAAATAAAACAACACCAATATCAAAAAAGAAAACATTAAATGTACAGCCACTGTAATCATCTATAAGTATTTAAAGGAAAAAATAAAAAATTGCATTCAACATTGTTGTTATGATATTTAGAGTATTTATATGTATATAAAACTGGCTGCAAAAAAAATAACATGATTCATTGATTAAATTTCTTCACATCGGCATTTAAACTTTAGTCTGAAAACTAACTCTTATAAAAAAAAAAAAAAAAACCAACAGCACCTTAGAAGACTTAGAATGGAACATCCAGTGGGTGACTTAGGATGTTGTCTTTCGGGAGAGAGGAGATAACAAAAATGATTCCTTTAACCAAGGAATTGTATATTATGTATATTATAAATATACAATTCCTTGCTTTAACAAGAATATTTCACCCAACATTGAACAGTAGTTACATTAATAAACAAGGAATTGTATATTTAAATATATAATTCCTTGCATTAAATAAACAACAATAACAATTTTTTATTACTTTAAGCACATCATGCTTATCAGTGCAATAAATACAAATACATTTCTATAACACACCATGACATAATACATCAGAGAAGCAAATAAATATCAAGTATTGACTAATAACAGTTCGGTCCTATGATTAAGTGCATTAAACAAGAATTTACACAAATTACGCAAATCTTTTACATTTTCAGTGCTGAGAAGTTGCACTAATTTAAACGACGATGGACGTCTATAATAATAAGGTTTAACAAACTGTCTCCTTAAGTCTCTATAGCATTCACATTGTAAAACAAAATGGAATTCATCTTCAGTGATATTCAAAGTACAAAGAGTACACTTTCTATCTAACCTATTTACTCCATGATAACGGCCTACTTCAACAAACAAATTATGAGAAGACAATCTAAGGCGAGTTAAATACACTCTAAAATTCATATGTTTAGTTAGATAATTCTGTAAACATACATTATTGACAATATATTTATATAAATAACACTTAGATGAAACGTTCAGTTGATCATTCAAAGTCTGTTTTGCTTGATCGATCCTTGTTTTTACACATAATAATAAATTTGTATCAATAATCAAATTGTCTTGGTTATACCAGATCTCATTTAAACCTAAGTTAAACAATAATTGTTGTAGTTGATAAATCCAACTGCTTCTAATATTACAAAAATTATACAGTGTTCCCTGTAGCAGTTTTTAAGAACACAGTTGCTTGTGGATAACAATTTTAACCAGTACTTCACTATTTTGTACATTCTAAAATATATCAAAGGATATCTACCCAATTCAAAATAAACCATAACATTTGTTGTACATTGTTTGACACCTAATATGTTTTTGCAAAAATCAAGTTGTATTTTTTCAATATTTGGAGCTTTATGGAAGCCCCATATTTCACAACCATAACATAAAATACTGCTAATGTAAGTATCAAATAAATTCAAATATGTAAAAACATTCAAATACAATGACGAAACCTTCGACTTTAAACCAAAAACAGCTTTTCTACTTTGCTCAGCTAAATGTTTTTGAGCTTTAACAAATTTACCGTTAAAATTTAACAGTACACCAAGGTAACAAAATTCATCCACTATGTCAATAGCATTGCCATCATAATACCAAATTTCTTCGACTTTTACAACACCTCCGTTTCTAAATACCATAATTTTTGTTTTGGCAATATTTACAGTCAAACCCCATTTACAAGTATATAATAATAATGGGCCATTCCAGTTAATATCTGCTAAAGGGGGATGGATGGTCCTTTCTGAGGGGTGTAAAATTTATACATCTTAGTGGTTAAATTTTGGGTTTTTTCATCTGACACGTATACTTATACGCAAAAATTTCTGAGGGTCTTGCAGCAGTAAATAATTAAAAATAATTACATCTTAGGGGTTACAAAAAATACCTATTTCAGATCTTAGGGGTGCTTTGGAATGTAGACAGTTTCGTATCATGCATTATATTTAAATTCTGATGGGTACAATCCTTGCAGTAAAAAATTCTGATAGGTAATTTTTTCCCATGAAAGCCCATCCACCCAATATGAACAGAAACTCTACATCTGATAGGTCTTAATCTATAGATCTGATAGGTAGTTTTTCATGATGTTTTTTTCTGATAGGTATGAAAAAAAATCTCCCCATCCATCCCCACCTGTCAGAAATTAACTGGAATGGCCCAATGTGTCTAACATATCTTGCAAGCCAATAACTGTATCAGAAAATAAGATCATATCATCAGCATACATAAGTAAAAATAATGACAAATCTTGCACTTCATATGGTATATTACGATTACGTAGAAATTCCATTTCAAAGTCATTTACATATAACGAAAAAAGTATAGGAGAAAGAACTTCCCCTTGCATAAGACCAACTGAACTTGTAAACTGCTCAGAATAAAAACCATCAACTTTCACACATACTTTTACTGTAGAATACATTGATTTTAAAACAGACAGTAACTTGCCTGTTATACCAACTCTTGATAGTTTCAACCATAAGTTAAGTCTGGTTACGGAGTCAAATGCCTGTTTGTAGTCAACGAAACAGCAATATAAACGTTTTTTCTTGAAAAGTACTTTCTGAACGAGTGTCAACAAAGAATAAATTGCATCAACAGTGCTGCTACCCGGGCGGAATCCAAATTGCGCATCTGTAATAATATCATTCTTCTCAGACCATTTTATTAGTCTTGAATTTATAATAGATGTAAACAGTTTCGCTAAATTACTGACTAAACTGATTCCACGATAGTTCGCTGGATCGGACGAGTCACCTTTTTTAAAAACAGGAATTAACACTGTGAGTGCCCAAGATTTCGGAAAATGTCCTGATGCTAATATCTTATTGAATATTTGCTCTAAGAATGGAAGCAGAATATCCTTAAATTCAATGAATAACTCGTTAAATGTACCATCAGTTCCATGACTTTTACCACGTTTAAGGTTAGAAATACACTTCAAAATTTCATCTTGTGTAATAATTTGATCAAGTTCATCATATGTTGTGTCGGAAACGGTCTCTGGAGTATCGACTGTCACATTAATACCATCATTTGTGACCAAATTTCTAAAAAGTTCGAAGAATTCTGAAAGTGACACATCAGAAGTTTTGGCTCTCTTCTTTTGAAAAAGTTTATAATATTTCTTTGGGTCGCTTTTACGCAATGTAGCTATCATATCACCCTCTTGACGCTTATATTTTCGTTTTAGTTTATTTTCTAAACGCTTGTATTGTCTTTTAGACATTAATATTTGATGATTTTCAACATTTTTGTCTCTATTAAATGTATACAAAGAACTAATATAGATAGATCGAAGTCTTTTGCACTCGTAGTTAAACCATGGTTTGTCATCTTTATATCGGGTCGTCTTACTACGGGTACGGTCACAATTATTATTTGAATTATGTGAGTTACAAAAGAATTGTGAAATAATGTCCATCAAATTGGAAGTAAACGATTCAACATAATTGTCAATACCATCTTGGGATTTTTCAATATCAAAAAATACTATCTGGCTAAGAGAACCACTGTTTAAAGTTAAAGACTCATAACACTGATCTTTTAGCTCTTCCTTCCATCGGTAACTATTATATGAGTTGTTTGACGTACCACTGTTACGCTCAGGCTCTTGTGAATCGTGCAATATGCACCGCAAGCGAACATGACTGTAAAGGCGCGTGGTCACTAAAAGAAGTGAAGTTGCAAACAATAAACTGGTCTATAATGTGTGAAAGTCATATGGAGCCAATAAGTAGTCCACAACACTCATTCCCCGGGAACCACAAAATGTATAGTCATTAGCTAAGCCATCCTTATGCCGACCGTTCAAAATACGTAGACCAGTGCTTCTATACAGATTTAACAATTTTAACCCGAACTCATTAGTACTTTGATCAGGATTTCTTCTTACTGGTAGGTTTGTGTCACTTAAATACCCAAAAATATGGTTGAAACTATCAAAAATTGGGCCACATACATTGTCATTTATGATAAAATCATTAACTATAGCAGTTCTTGCATTCATATCACCTAGTAAAAATACTCTTGACTTTTCTGATGAATATTTTTCAACAGAATTTAACAAATCATAGAATAAATCACAATTATACATTTTATAATAATTTGAATAGGCAGGAGGCAAATATACACATCCAATAAAATAATCAAACCCACAAGTTGATATATCCTTTGACACCTTGAGCCATATAATTGTATCGTTCTGAATATCAACTACTTTAACATACTTTGCAAAACAGTTTTTTATTAACAAATATAGTCCACCGCCTTGTTTATATTTACTTTTTAGTAATGGGACTGGCTTACAAATATAACCATCTACAATATCATCAAATGACTTATCAATCCAACACTAAGACAAAATAACAATATCATATGTTTTAATGTAAGATAAAAAAATTGGCTCATTAAGCTTATCATGTAAACCACCATTAATGTTCCAATACAAAAAGTTAATAAAGGAGATGCTTCTCGATGTGTCCTAGTCTGGACCTGTATGCATATCTGCTAACACTTCAAAGCGGGATCTACTAGACGAGCCATCACTCACTGAAGATTTACTAAACAATCAATGTCAGTTTCTAATTATACAACAAAATAGTATAAATACATCTTTGTTAAACAATTAAGCACATTTGGATTTACGATTGCATTTCTTTTTTTAAAGAAAGCAACTTGTAAGACTTATACATTGATAAACGCTGGGGTGAAACGATTCACATTTAGGGCGAATCGACCTGGCGCGAACGATCTGGGGCGGAAGAACGTCATCGCCCCAAACTAATAATAGGGAACCAGTTATGCATACCTAATAAGGCGTTACAACCCTTTATCTATGAACTAAGTATGTATTCATGTATAAAGACAACAACATTGACAACATGACCTCATTTCAGTTTAGCTTCTATCTATGGTTACACAAAAATCAAAATATTTGAAAGCACTGACAACATTGTTAACTCGATCTGGTTCATCATGTTCATGCAGCCAAATTTCTCAAAGACAAAGGGGAGATAAGTAAAGTTGAAAATGTTCTGTTTAAGGAAAAATAATCCACAGAAGACTTCTTTGTCAAGAGCATAATACATTGGAACCAACTGGAAGACAGAGTTGTATGTGAAAATACATGTGAGAGCTTCAAGGCAGCTCTTCAATAATGTCTGCCAATAGATTATTGAATAGTAGCAAATGGTAGTTGGAGATTTAGATTATCCTGACCATGGTCCATACACCTTATCGCTATTTATCTGCCATTACTTGATATCACACAGGTTCTTGTAAAATTTTGACGTCTTAAAACAAAATATCTGATGCCACAATGGAAAAGTGATTGTTGTATGCATTAAAAGTTCAAACGGCGGGGTCAGCCGGGATTAGCGATCAGGTGTATACTGCATATATGACCATCTAGATGATAGATTTCTCTCTTGTTGAATAAAAGTCAGAGTTGGTTTCTTCAATGTATACAAATACAGACAGAATTTCACAATATCATGAAACAGTGTTTTCTTTTTTTGTAAATTGTTAATTTGCAGGTCTATTCTGTATGTTCATGTTATTATCTCCCCTTTATAAATTTACACACACTGCACAATAAACCTTCATTGTATATAATTTAACTTTTAAAATATATATAAGTAATAATAAGAGCAGCAGATAACAACTCACTTTTAAAAAAAAATGACACTTGTCGCAATTTTTTCACATTTTGATTACCAATTTGACAATCCTGGTGAAACATGTTGCATTGTATGTTGTACATGTATATATCTCCATTTAATTATCTATGAAAAGATGTATGACACAATGTATGACATGCTTAAGCTCATTTCTGTTTTCATTGTAATGATTTGATAGCTACTTTAAAACTGTCTTAACACATGTAACATGCTTAATGTGAGAGATATTTGGGCATTAAACACTAAAAACCATGGGAACTACATAAAGAACTTCTTCTTGCCATTCACATTCATTGATTTTCACCAAATTCAGATATTATGTCAATACCTTTGCACGTTAAAGACACATTTGTAGATTTCGAAAAAGAGCAGGCTAATGCCGCTACAAGGCAGCACTCACACCCGCAAAGTGGAAAGGGATTAATATAAGTTGCAAAACTTGTTTCCAATCCACTATAAATAAATATATTTAAACTAATACATTCACATTGACATAAAACTTCAAGGTGGGAGAATTCTTTATGAAAGCTTTAAATGAGCATTAACTATGTTAATCATATTGATAGAACTTACTGAGACCTTTACTACATGTACATGTACTACAATGTAATAATAACTTACACAACAAACACTTGGTATGGTTGAGTATTGTGCATTAGACATTGTGATTACTTTAGCTCTTACTTTTTGAGATATTAACATTGCTGTTCATGTGTTGTTGTAACATTTATTTTCAGCAGTTTGATGTATTAACAGCATCAATCATGATTGATCTTAGTAAAATAAAGGAGGATTTTTCTGTACTGGTGAAGGAGGCTCAACCATGGACCCTTACTCAGTTTGTCATGTGGCTGGACCTCAAATTGTCAGAGTTCAAGATTAAAGGATACATGGTCTTAGGTAAAAAAAATATTTCTTATTATTTACCCAAGCTGAAATCGTTGTGAGGTATTTGCAGCCACTTAGTATAACTGTACATGCTGTATAGTGTCATTTAATTTTTAGATTGTTTATCATGTTTATAATTGTTAATCATTTAAATTCCACGTCACCAACATCATGATGTTGACATGAATATTCTTCACCATGATTACTGTAGTTGCTCTTCTTACCATGCTAACATTGCATTGAAAAAAGCCATTTATATTAAAATATTGACTTTTAATAAAAGTAAACATTAGTAAATTAAACTGTTACTCTCTGATTCTAAGTATTAGCAAAATTCATTGGAAAAAGACCTATAAGACACCTACGAAGGTCAAATAAGATTATACAAACAAAGGCTGCCTCGTCACAGTGCAACCAACTTAGATTAAACTAGCTGAGGCTCTAATCATGCTAATGGCAAAGTGCAACCACGATCACACAAAGAAAGGATGCTGTAGACAAATATCACCACAATATGATGGATTAGAGACGCAAAGATACCATAGGGACAGTCAAACTCATAAGAAAAACAAATAAACTGACAACACCATGGCTAAAAAAGAAAAAGACAAACAGACAAACAACATTACACAAAACACAACATAGAAAACTAAAGACTGAGCAACACGAACCCCACCAAAAACTGGCTGTGATTTCAGGTCCTCTTAGGGTAACCATAAGCAGATTCTGTTCCACATGCAATGACATGTGGTACCCATCCCTTTGCAAAATATGATGGAATTGTATTTATAATTGTATCAATTCTTCTCATCTTAACATGCACACCATGCCAATTTAGTGAGCAAAATAAAGGTTTATTATATATTTTGGAAATTTTTGTAGGTTTTAACATGTTTAATGTTGCAAATGACATTTATATTTCAAGGATTTTATACATTGTTCATGAACGTTATACAGTGAAACCTGGTTAAACCGAACCCTGATAAAACTAAATTTCAGTTTAAACCGAACAATTTTCAAAGTCCCACAAAATTTCCCTATCAATTAACGTTAATCTAAACTGAAAACACCGAACCCTGTCAACACTGAATTCCATATGCTTTTTGAAGGCTCGTTAGTAAATATGTATGTAAAAATTGCCTGTCAATATCGACCGATATCAATCAAAACAAAAAGTATTTTTAATTATTTGCATGATTTAATTAAACAAACACAGGATGACAGAGTATCCCCGAGGGTATTTGAGGTTTAATGAACTGGTGAGTTGTTATTACAAACTAATTAGCATGTCTGTGCCTAGGTATTCAGTGATCAATTGATTTTTTTTGTAAAGAAACGTTAGACTGGTCCGCTGCCCCTTTCCCTTAGATCAATTAAATGCATGTTACTCAAATATTCATGGCAACATATTCGTAACTGCCATTCAGTAGCTAAACTGTTTAATTAAATAATAGTTTTAAAGCGTTTAACTTTATAAAGAAGTCGTTCAACACAACAAGGTCAATAACTTTCTAATTAGTATTTACGGGATGCCGGATACCCTCTAGAGGCCCTATATATATATAATTGAGATGCTCCTGCAGACTTCCATAAGCTATTTAACAACGATAAAGTCCGAGAATAAACTCGTGTTTTGCTCTCATCTTGTGGTAAAGTAACAAACAGTGGATGGCCAGTTTAGTCTGAGAACTCACGTGAACAGATAATTGAAAATGACGATCTCGATTCAACTACGTAATCGTCATTTGACAGTGACTGAGAATCTGAATTGGTCAGTGAATTTACGGATGAGAAAATAATTTTAAGAAGCAAAATAGTTCCACGTGGGACATCATTGAACGAATAATACATTTGCACAACAAGGAGCGTGATTGACGGAGGGGCGTTTGATTTATATACAAAAACGGAACAATATGTTTATCTTCATCTACCTAAATTTTTATACGACCGCAAAAATTTTAATTTTTTGGTCGTATATTGCTATCACGTTGGCGTCGTCGTCGTCGTCGTCCGAATACTTTTAGTTTTCGCACTCTAACTTTAGTAAAAGTGAATAGAAATCAATGAAATTTTAACACAAGGTTTATGACCACAAAAGGAAGGTTGGGATTGATATTGGGAGTTTTGGTCCCAACTTTTTAGGAATTAGGGGCCAAAAAGGGCCCAAATAAGCATTTTCTTGGTTTTCGCACTATAACTTTAGTTTAAGTGAATAGAAATCTATGAAATTTTGACACAAGGTTTATGACCACAAAAGGAAGGTTGGGATTGATTTTGGGAGTTTTGGTTCCAACAGTTTAGGAATTAAGGGCCAAAAAAGGGCCCAAATAAGCATTATTCTTGGTTTTCGCACAATAACTTTAGTATAAGTAAATAGAAATCAATGAAATTTTAACACAAGGTTTATGACCACAAAAGGAAGGTTGGGATTGATTTTTGGAGTTGAGGTCACAACAGTTTATGAATTAGGGGCCAAAAAGGGGCCCAAATAAGCATTATTTTTGGTTTTTGCACCATAACTTTAGTATAAGTAAATAGAAATCTATGAAATTTAAACACAAGGTTTATGACCATAAAAGGAAGGTTGGGTTTGATTTTGGGAGTTTTGGTCCTAACAGTTTAGGAATAAGGGGCCCAAAGGGTCCAAAATTGAACTTTGTGTGATTTCATCAAAAATTGAATAATTGGGGTTCTTTGGTATGCCGAATCTAACTATGTATGTAGATTCTTAATTTTTGGTCCCGTTTTCAAATTGGTCTACATTAAGGTCCAAAGGGTCCAAAATTAAACTTAGTTTGATTTTAACAAAAATTGAATCCTTGGGGTTCTTTGATATGCTGAATTTAAAAATGTACTTAGATTTTTAATTATTGGCCTAGTTTTCAAGTTGGTCCAAATGGGGGTCCAAAATTAAACTTTGTTTGATTTCATCAAAAATTGAATAAATGGGTTCTTTGATATGCCAAATCTAACTGTGTATGTAGATTCTTAATTTTTGGTCCAGTTTTCAAATTGGTCTACATTAAGGTCCAAAGGGTCCAAAATTAAACTAAGTTTGATTTTAACAAAAATTAAATTCTTGGGCTTATTTGATATGCTTTATCTAAATATGTACTTTGATTTTTGATTATGGGCCCAGTTTTCAAGTTGGTCCAAATCAGGATTCCATATCAAGTATTGTGCAATAGCAATTAATTTTCAATTGCACAATAGCAAGAAATATCTAATTGCACAATATTGTGCAATAGCAATTAATTTTCAATTGGAGTTATCTTTCTTTGTATAGAATAGTAGTTGATAATATATGTTGGAAATTTGCCAGACATGACTATGATGTCATTTTCTATTTTTATTTGCCAATAACTTTATAAATGTAAATAACTTCATTGGAAATTTGCCAATATAAAATGTTGCTGATGAAGCTTTTTTTCCTTATCTTATCTAAAATGTTTTTAGATAATGTATGTTGGACATTTGCCAGACATGACTATGATGTCATTTTCTATTTTTATTTGCCAATAACTTTATGTAAATAACTTCATTGGAAATTTGCCAATATAAAATGTTGCTGATGAAGTTTTTTTTATTGTTTTATACAATAAACAATGTATATTCACTTTTACTACCAACCAATCTTTACCATTCAGTGATAACAAGCACTTTATTTTACATTTTAATATTTTATGATGTATTTAAAAGAGTAGTTATTGTTGCAAACTCCATTAGAAATTTGAATTGATTTCAGTTTTGGAAAAAGGGAAACGGGGATGTGAAAAAAAAGGGGGGGGGTTTAAATTTTTCTCATTTCAGATTTCATAAATAAAAAGAAAATTTCTTCAAACATTTTTTTGAGAGGATTAATTTTCAACAGCATAGTGAATTGCTCAAAGGCAAAAAAAAACTTTTAAGTTCATTAGACCACATTCATTCTGTGTCAGAAACCTATGCTGTGTCAACTATTTAATTTTAGATTTAAAAAGTTTGAAGAAGAAATCTTTAATTGATTTGTAAAATCTTGACATTTGTTTTGTGTAAAAAAAAACCATGTAATGTCAAAAATTTGATCACAATCCAAATTCAGAGCTGTATCACGCTTGAATGTTTTGTCCATACTTGCCCCAACTGTTCAGGGTTCGACCTCTGCGGTCGTATAAAGCTGCGCCCTGCGGAGCACCTGGTTACATTTTATAAATCTAAATCATCAAAAATAAATTGTCGTCTGTTGTGTCACCTAGCGTCCCTTGTCAGTAAAATTATTTTGGTGTCGACTTCTGTTTACCTCTTCAATCCGAACACCTGTGAAAACCGAACAAGAGGCAAAGTCCTGTGGGTGTTCGGTTTGCACAGGTTTCACTGTATATATATATATATTTGATAGATATTTTTTTTTAATGTTAAACTTAAAGACCACCTACTCATTGTGTAGTAAGTATTTATCTTTCAGCATTGATTTTCTGTTTGAGAACACATTCTATGAAGATCAGTCTGATGCAATGAACTTTATGATATTTATATTTATAGCTAACATAAAAAGTATAAATGGGATAACATATTGTAAACCAACTTATTTTTGCGAGATTTATTTTCGTAACTTTTCTAAGCATGCTAAGTAGAAATATACCACGAATATGAACTGTCGTGAATATGAATGGTCATGAACATGAATCCTTGTGTATATGAATCGTCTTGAATATCATGAATATGTATAAATTGAATCTTTCCTTTTTAAACTACATCAAGTAAATTAGAAAATCACAAAATTAAATAGATGCGAAGTGTAGTAAGGGAAAAATGCGAAATAAAGTAACAGCAAAAATAAGTTTAATTCAGGTTTACATTTTTTGAAATGGATTTTTTTTTTTCAGATCATAATATCAAGACTAAACCAAAGTGGTTAGTTGATGACAATGTTGCTGGTGATATAACCCCGAGTCCAGCACCGTGTCAAAATTGTAATAAACCAAGACGGGAGGAAAGACAATTCTATTCAGACATTCATGCATCTCCATCTGAGTTACAGTATAGAACAGTAACAAAAAATGTTTCTGACAATTCACTGCAACAGGTACAAGAAGATACAAGTATCAGAGGAGAAGTCGGAGTAATTGATTTATCTGATGGAATAGGGCAGCGTAAAAACAATACTCAAACCTCAGGAAGAACTGAAAATATTCAAATGCAAAGTTATAGACAAGTTTCTTCACATGATTATCACATGGGAGAAAAAGAATCAAATTTTTCAAAAAGTGAAAAACGGCCCCGTCAAGAAGTCATAGAAATAGACGCTCCGTCACGGTCACCGCAAGAGAAACGTTTCATTTCAGGATCTAAATCATTTCAAAAGACCAGCACACCAATAACAAGTCCTCGTGTCATACAAAAACCTAAAAATAGACAATCATTATCAATGGGAACAGCTATTTATACATCTACGTCATCAACGACCACACCCACTTTCTCAACAAGTTATGCAATGTCCACACAAAGAAGTGTTCAGTCAAACAGGAACTATGCTCTTGGAGCACCACCTGTTGCATCTAATGCCTTCTCAACATCAACAAATTTATCGGATTTTCAGAATCTGGAAAAATTAATCGCACAGACTAGCCAATACAATGAATCCCTTTCATCCCACAATATTCATCCTCCTAGTGTTGTTGAACAGTCAAAAGGATTCAGTAATTCTCAGGGGCACCACCAACCGTCACAAGTTAGTGTAGCAGAGTCACAAGGTAGTTTTGGACAGTCTACGTTTAGTGATATAAACGTACAACCACATCTGACGCCAACAAGCTTTAGTGATACTGTGACAGATCCGTCACATTCACAGTATACTATTACTACTAACCAAGAACAGAACTTATATACTCCACAAAGTGAAGCCGTTCCAGTGGCTCTCCATGTTATTAATAGAGAAAATTCTGTTGGATCAATGCCATCTACATCAGATATTACTGAAATAAAAATTGAATCAGATTCAGAGGACAATATGAATGATTCAGTATTAACAGGTAGGTCTGTTAACCCATTGTTATTTAACATACAATGACAAATGCAAAAGCAAGTAGATAGACATGATAGAAGAGATAGAAGATAAAGATAATGTTCTGTGATTAATGTGTGTATGGGGACAAGCTGAGGAATTCAGATTCCTTATCACATGTATCAGATACAAACAAAATGTATATACATATCCTGCATATCAGCAATATGTATGCCGATTTTCCTAAAAATGCAATAACTACAGCAGTGGCGGATCCAGGGGGGGGAGGGTCCGGGGGTTGGAACCCCCCCTTTTTTTTAGCCGATCAATGCATTTGAATGGGGACATATAGTTGGAAACCCTCCTCCCCTTTGTCCTGGGTTGGGAACCCCCTTTTTTAAATGGATGGATCCGCCCCTGTACAGTACCATTCAAACTGATCGATTTGATATCTTTTTTTTTTCAATTTCCGTGTTTTTCAGAGCCACACCGAGTACCGCGGATTTCACTCCCAAATTCCTCCAAAGATTCTCTCCCAACACCTCGTGGCTGTTAATTGGTTTATTGCCCATTGTATGTACCAAAAATTAACGACGCGTGACAACATAATCAGATTAGCCAGATAATTTACCATGTTTACCTACATGTATGTACAAATGATGTACATTTAATCGATCTTGATTGCACAGGTGTGCTTTAAAATCACCGTATTAAAATTTGAACAAATGTTTTCCTTTCTTTGACAGATAAAGATGTGACATTATAATTTAGAATAAGATAATTATGTTTTTGTCCCATACCATTATCTTTGAAATAAAACGTACAAATGAAAAAATATGAAGAAAAAAATTGTTATTTCGTGTTTCTATTACAGTACGGTCAGGTCATACATTGTGTTCTTTAACAAAGACGATTTTGCCACCATTAGAATCTTTTATGACTTACTCAATAAGCAATATCTGTGCATTGATTGTTCATTATTCAAAAATCAAATGGCTATTAAAAAAACGTTGTTTTTATGGTAACATGATCGTCCAATCTAAACAGAGTTGATTCATCAGATCAACAAGTAAACTCAATTTATTGAGCAATGTAAAAAATTATTTTTCACCACCTCGGTACATTTATACAGATTTGAATAATTTAATTACGAAAAGAAACTGTAAAGTGACAAGTCTGTTGAACAAAGGAAATAACTTCAAACGGTTTTCAAATTGACGAAAGTATTTTCATGATTTTATATCAATTTTGTCATTTAAATTTGGAAAGTGTCAAAATATTTTCACATTTAATTACTATAATTCTACCTGTCTTTGTGTTTTTGACAAGTTTATTACGCTCAGCAAATTAACATTTACATAAGATGTTAAAAGTTGTGATGATAAGTAATCTGCTTATCGCTATCCGATAGGTCACTAATCCTTTAATTATTATCAAACCTCATAATTGCCCATGATAATCATGTATACAGTATGCTATCTTTTTTCTCTTACTTGAAAATATGTGAAAAATAGATTATTACATGTCATTTTCCATATGGTCCGTGGTATCAGCCCATGACTCATATCAAGCCCTTGGGCTAAAACCCTCTGACTCGATATGGGAGTCTAGGGCTGATACCAGGGCCAATATGGAAAATGCCATGCAATTTAAATATAAGTAATGCCAACAAATCATAAAACGAAAATGCCTTAATTATTAAGCATAAAGGTCATGCAAATGGTGAATAATATTATTTTTTTTTACTTGCATATAGAAAATTTTGAGACACGTAATTTTTATGATTTTCTCTAAACTGCTCTCATTAATTTAGCGGAAGTTTACGGTATTTTTACACAAGTATGTCCATTTCGTAAATAACTTATTAATTTACTGGTGAAGACATCGAGGTCAAAATTAAGTACAGTTTTTATTTTTTATACAACTTTAATGCAATTGAAAGAATAAACAACAACATTTTGGTTTCAAATCTTTTATTCATTCCAGCAATTAGATAATCGTAAAAAGAAAAAGCCGTAGACTTACAAAATGTACATCATTATTATTGGGCCATTATTATGCCTAACGACATGAACGAATGGTGAATAAATTTTCCCTTTTACTTGCATATATTCAAAACTTTTAGACACATAATTTTGAAATAAAGACTTTAACTTTGAAGTAGAATATTGGGTTTTTCACATTTCCACTATATTTTATAAACCTTTTTTTTAAAAGCGAGTACATTTAAGCAAGATATTTTTAGATTAGCAAGC
Organism: Mytilus galloprovincialis; assembly: GCA_037788925.1. Taxonomy (NCBI): domain Eukaryota; kingdom Metazoa; phylum Mollusca; class Bivalvia; order Mytilida; family Mytilidae; genus Mytilus; species Mytilus galloprovincialis. The sequence continues at coordinate 19,558,360 of CM075331.1, read as the reverse complement.
AAGAAACACGAAAATATTTTAACTTATTATTGCCACAAATTAAATATAACTAGTACATGTAGTATTAAATGACATTTAAAATTATACACCTGTTTGACACTTAAACTGGTTCAGAAGACTGGAAATATAATTCTGTATTACATCAACCTTTACCTGTCAGGTAATCCAATTACCCTATCAGTTGAGTGCCGGTAGAGATCAAAGTAGGATAAGGGCATGCGCAATTAATTCCTCTGTGTAGGGAGTGAGCTCGCTATCACATTAAAACATTTACATGATTTTGGGAGAGATTGATCCTAAATTCCTCCCAACATTTTGGGAGAGATTGATCCTAAATAGTAAATTCCTCCCAACATTTTGGGAGAGATTGATCCTAAATTCCTCCCAACATTTTGGGAGGAATATCAGAGTTTTTCGGAGTGACTCCGACATTTTCCTTGGTGTAAGGTGTGGGAGAGTTGGTCCTCTTGAATGGTACTGTAATATCAAATTCTTTGCTTATCCATGTCATTTGAACTCAGGTAAAAAGTTGTATTATTTGCAGTCATACCACATCTCCTCATTTTAATATAAACACATTGAATAAAATAATATTGTATTCAAGTTTGATAATGAAGAAGTGGTTGTTAAAAAACTCAATGATTTTTTCTTTGAAAAATGTTGAAAAAGGATAAGAAAATCATTTTCTTTACAGATGCCAGCCTTGCAAGTATATCACAACCATCATTAATGGACACATTACCCGACTCACAGCAACCTTCACAAAGTCAATCACAGTCTTTTACTGAAGAGCCTGGAGGTCTACCAAAACAAGGTTTAGTGGACCCAGAAACAGCAAAAGCATATCAGGTACTTTTGGTCCCTGTTCTGTTTATACTAATTAATTATCTTACAACACTTCATCTTACAGATACTGTAAACCAAATAATTTATCACAAGCGACTTAATTTAGTGACTTTTGTGAGAAGGAAAATAACGTGAAAAGAAATATTTACGAAAATTTAAAACTTGTATCTTACATTTACCTTGTCTAATTACATCAGATAAATTTGAAATCATGAAATTAAATCACTGTGAAGTTATCTAGAAAGGGTAAAGGCGAAATAATGAATATGTGAAAATAAGTTGGTTTACTGTATATCACTTTTGTGCCAAGGCAGTGTAAACAGTAAAGCAACAGACAATCAATCATCATTGTAGATGGTTGAATTGATTTTATGAACAGTAGAGAAAATTACTTGTTTATCAAATATCATGCATACAATACACATGTTAACATTTTTGTCCTTTGTTATTGTTTTCTTTGCCTTTTTTTCTTCATTTGAAAGTTTCTCCAGAATTCTTGATGATCCAGAAAATTCTCTTCAAGCCGAGGGGTTTTATATAAGTATATTATGCCTTGCTTTTGTAAATGCCATTTTTTTTCTTTCAATAAAATCAATTAATTTTCATACAATATGTTTATGTAAATGTATTTTCAGATGGTTGAACTTGTAACTGGCAGTGGTGTATATGTATTTGATAAAAACATTCAACAGGCATTCAAAGTGGGTGCTGAGAGTCAAACTGGAACATACAGTGGAGAAAAAATGGCTCGATATCTTTTAAATGTATTCTGGTCAAGAAAGGAACTTGTTGGTGCTACATTGTCTAAAGCCGGAAGAGGGAAGAAAATTTTAAACCAACAAATAATAGAGGCTATTCTAGGTAATGATCCATTTTCTTTATTGTTGGCTTGGTTTGTTGGAAAATATATGGGACCTGACTATATGAAAGGAACTCTCTTTTTATCATGGCTATAAGCCAGGAATAGCTTTTGCCATCACTTTGTGTCTGTCTTCTGTCTGTTAAATTTTTACATTTTCATCTCTGCATCTGAAACCTTGTAAATACATGGTACCAAACTTGCCAGCAAAGTTCCTGGGAAGATCTGGTTCAGAATTTATTATTTTAATTCCGATTCAATTTTACATGGTTGGCTGCAATGGATGGATTATGTGTTCTGATCAACTGAAATTGAATTTAATCTTCATTTTAATCTCACCTTATTATAAACTTCTACTCTGCTAGAATGTTCCATAGATGTCCTGTACCAAATTTGTACTTTTGGTGCAGATTGAAATGCAAGACGGTTGCCTTTACTGTTTACTAAAGATAAAAAAAAAACATTACAAAAAATCATATAAAAATCTTCTCCTCTGAAACTGCGGGTTCAAATAGGACAACACTTTTATGGGAATTGTCCTTAGGCGAAAATCTTCATAATCGGCTAGCACTGTTGCAAAATTATGCCATTTGGTAATTTTATTATTCCAGTAATGATCTCCTTCTCAAATATTAAGCACAGGGACTTTACTTAACACTCGCCCAGTCGCTCAAGGAGACAAGATTTTAGGCTGGGCGAATATATTTTATTATCCTGATCGCCCAGCTGGCCACTGTAAGATATTTTGAAGTGAATCAAATTTCTATCATCTCCCCTATGATATAAAAAACCAAAACCTGCTTGTCAATCTAAGCGGGATAATTAAAGAGAGAATTTCTGAAAACCAGTAAATTCATTTTGATAACCCAAACCTGATCTGACAACCATGTTTTCAATACGATATTTGACATATATACTTTCTCTCTAAGCATGTGTTCTTATCCTTGTTTTAAATCTTCTACAGTTATTTCATTATCGTTTAGTGTTTTCTTCTAAACTGTTCAATATGCATTGCTCAATGTTGCTTAAGGATGCATTCCAGTTGTACAGGGAGTCATTACAAGCCTGTATAAGATGATAACTTGTCCACAGATCATTTTTTACAAAAACTTCACTGAAAAAACAAAATTATTAAATAAACTCTTAAAAAATCATAATTTCTAGTTTGATATCCAACCTTCAATTAAAAGTAGCTGAATAATATTTTTGATCAACACTATTAGATGATGGCGATGATGGCTTGGATTTGAAAAGGCATTTAATGATTCATAGAAACAGCCATATTGTCAAAAGGTCAACAGGTTAGCCAGGTTAACCTGGCATTAGAAATTTAAGGGAGACTATTTTGGAAGAAAATGTACTAAACATGCTAAAGTCAGTATAGTCAAATCTTGTGATATATTTCTGGTGACAATAATTCAAATATCATAAAGTTATCACACAAAGTTTTACCAGAATTACCTAAGAACTGAGACTTTATTAGTATATGAAAATTACTTTTCAGGTTTTTTTTTTTAGAATGAAAATAGGTTGGGCCCCTTAAATTTCAACAGGCCCCTTGAAAAAAGGTTTTAGGGACCCAGCTGGTCCCCAGAGAAAAACAGTTTAGTTAAGTCCATGAAGGGGAAGCATATTGTTAGTTTTCAATGCATTGTTTTAATATTGTATGGAGATCAGCAAATCATAAATGTTTCCATTTTATAGTAAATAGTATTGGAAACAATTAGACAATATAAAACATTTGTGTAAAATATAAGAAGAAACAAGATATGTCGAGAACCTTGACTGTTTTAAGGGCGTGACTTTTTCAAATGAAGATGTGAACAAAAGATGGAAAATTGAGGAGTAATTTGAATAGGTAGGTAGTTTTTTGAAATTTTGTATAATACCGTATAGCAGGTTATTTTCTCGGATGTAAAATTTCACAATTTTCATTGAATAATGTATACGAAATATTTTGGCGGTTATTATTTTGGCAGATTAAAGACTTATCAATGCCTTTGTATGTGCACTTGTAAATTGCCAGAATTTATTTTAATAATTTTGTATCTCCGCTCAAAATAAGCAAAAATTTACACCCCGTGAAAATAACCCGCTAAACAGTACGTTTTCTGCTTTAATTTTTCCTGTGGACTGCTTATTTAGGCTTTAAAGCTGTAATCACACCCTTAAGGATTCAGTAGCTGTCCTGTTACTCTGGGGATTTGGAAGCAACAAGCCACAGCCAACACAAGCATGTAAGGTCAGATAAAAAATTGTGTGTTTCTGATTCTGTGAAACTTCTAGAAACTTGAAATGTTACATACATAAATGTTTGTCATTGTTTTATTTCTAAAGTATTGTACATTTAAAAATAACAATCAGATTACACACACAATTAATTATATGATCTTCCAAGCACTCATTTTGTTATCCTATATCATGATTATAACTGATTTGTATGCATGATATATAATTGAAAACTGTTAATTTCTGAAATAATTGTGGTACATTTATTTTTGCAATTTTTGAAGAATGCAATCAAAAGCAAGATTTGTAATTGCGATTTCAGGCCAATCTGCATATACATGTAGATTGAATTCAGAATGTGCTCGAGCTTTTATAATTGCAGTCGCCCAGTCATTTGCCAGTCATATTATTACATTGTATTAATTTACATTAAAAAAATAGCATAATTTCTGAATTTGCAGTTATTTGAGACAAACAGTAAGAACAGTAAAAGTTCTGAAAAGTTCATTTAGCATTTTTATTATCATGCTAATTTAATTTGAAATTAAGGTTAAGACTTACCGTGTACTTATCACAGTATAATGAATGCATGGTTGTCATGGTTGTCATGGTTGTCATGGTTGTCATGGTTGCTTAGATTTAATATGTTAAACTACATATCATGTGTAAATATCTTCATGTATGTTCTCAAGTACATGTACATTTATATGATAAAGGTGGCATAAAGCTGTTCCTTACTTTGATAGTACCCATTTGGCTTGCTTGAAATGCTTACATAGAGTGTAGGTGTGTGAAGTATTACAATATGCCTGTTTGAAAGGAAAACAAATGGTAGTTGTTAAGATCTTAGGTATATATATTTGCATACATTTCTTCAAATCTGTAATATCGATGGATCCTCTTATGACATGAAAGGCATATACATTATATATCCAACACTTGATGTGCAATGTTGTAGTATAATAAGTTCTCTAATTCTTTGGCAATTTAACCCTTTCTGAACCCATTGTATGGAAGTATCTAATTAACATGTGATTGTCGATGATGTCAGAAAATGATTGGATGAGTTTATAAAGAGTCATAACTTTTGTAACCTCACTGGATGAATCAGAATGTGATACCAGGTGTTAGAGAAATTGACATATTTGTAGAACGTGGAAGATACTCAAAATTTTTTGTTTGTTGAAAATGAAAATTTGTATGATAATCATTAGAGAAACCTATTCTTACTTTGTTACTTGTGGATTTTTTGATTAATCCAGTCTCAATAGTTAAATTATCAATTTAAAGACCTCTCAGAGGCTCATGAAGACTTTATAATTTGATAATTTAACTATCTTCATTGAATAAATCTGATAATCTGCCAGTAACAATGTAAGAATCAATAGATGTAAATTTTTCATAACAATAACACTGCATATCATTATGTGAAGTGAAGACGACTTTGGCCTGGAGATAACAGACCACCAATATACGGATATTTTTTGTAGTTTTCTGTTTGAAATATAGTCATCACTCTCGTGCAAAAATATATCAAGCAATGGGAAGTTATGTAACAGCAACCAATAGTTGGGGAAGAAAAAGATTGCTAAGACTAAAGGCCAGTCAAAAGAAGCCAGTAGCTTTATAAGGTAAATCAATTGTGATGTTTATTTACTGTGATTTGAAAAACTCTTGAGGTTTATGGCCAGTACCAAGTCATAATAAGCTACTAAACATTTATAATATTATTTCATTATTTCATTTTTTGCGGTAAAGATGGCTTTAATTGCTGACTTATATGATAGTTATCAATTTTCCAAACTTTATCACTACTTTTGTGATCAATGCGCACTATCCATACACTGTTTAACACATTTTAAGAAATTTATCAATGAAATTTAAGCTCAGATATTCAAGATACGAAAAGAAATGCATGTGTACAACAATGATAAAGACATAATCTTTCAGTCAGTTTCAGATGTCCTGAGCTTGCATGTCAGTAACTGCTAGTAGTCCTTTGTTAAATTATGTATCATTGTCATTTTGCTTAGTTTCTTTCATTACCTATTCTCACATCAGACTCCAAACTTCTTTTGAGCTGAGTTTTATTGTATTTTCTTTTTTCATTATTTTCATGTCAACATTAACTGTAGATTTATCATATATTTTGGTTTTATAGATGTTTATCTTAGTAAATGTTAAAATATTTCAGCTTATAATTATTTTTGAAGGTTTTGTAATTTCCTATTTGTATGTTTGAATATATTTTATTTTCAATTTAAATTGTGTGTATTGTATCAACACATGTAATTTTGTATTTTATTTTATAATGTTAAGCTGAAATCACAGCAAAGTAGACCAAAAAGCCCAAAACATGTGTATCAAACAGATTGATTTTTTTTCACTTTTATTTGAAATTAGAAAATTGATAATTTTTTTGTTATGATTTTCTCTCATAGATTAGAAGCTATATTTCAGCTCGGATGCTTGTCTATTACATTTAGTATTTATTATGTATCATTAGAAGGAAATGATTAACTGTTTGATTCTGTAAAACAACTTATTTTCACGGACACCTAATTTCATATTTAGGTGTTTCTAACCCATTTCTTGGTGATTTTTTTTTGCAATTCACAAATTAACTTGAGGTAGATAAATGAGTAAAAATCCAAGTTTTACAAATTCACATAATTTTTCTACTGTCAAAAATCGCGAAATAAATTGCTCGTGAAAATTATTTTGTTTGCAGTATTTAGTATTCTTCATAATTATAAAATTTTACAAAGATGTAGAAAATGCAATGTTGAGCATTTACTATGGAGTGCATTGAATATGCTGTGTTGATCCCATAATCATGATAACAAATTGTATTTTTTTGTTATAATTAATATTTTTAGAACACTTCTTTTTAGTTATTGTGAAATATGTATGTATAAGGAATCTATGATATGAATTTAATTGATATGACAAAAAAGATATATTGTCAAATTCAGAAATTAGTGTGTGCATTTATTGCGATTTCAACATATGGTAGATCAAAATGTAAAAATAATTATTACGAATATACGAAAAACTGCATGCAAATATATAAATTCCACTATTAACTCGCTATGCCCTAACTTTATGCATTTGATTCCTATCCAAAAACTGATATGGCTTCTTAATGTAGAGAATCTTGATATCTTAATATCTGTCTGTGAGTTAGTTGATGAAGACAAAATATAACTTGAAAGATAAATATTTAAATCAGGCTTTCTGCACTAGGCACGAGGTTGGCATGGTGGGGTATAGGACACATCGTATAAGTTCTATTACCGTACCTTTCTGTTTGTGATATTTTTTATCAAACTGCTAATATTTTATCCTTTTCGTAATATGTGCACTTTGGAATGTCAATTAGCAATGTCCCTTGGTGCCTCTTGCAGTTGTGTCACTTTAAAAAGTACTGACTCCTCTGCAACAGGCACGAGGATGACATACCAGTTATGTGCAACTTCTTACAATATTTTACCATATCATTAGTGTCCTGATACAGTTTAATATGCACCCACCATACCATATAGCACCGTCCCTTGGTGCCTCCTGCAGTTCGGCTAGATATATTCGGCCTACTCACAGTGTTCTTTTTTGTTACTTTCTAGAGGTGTGCCTGAGACGAAGGTTTTATGTATACTCCTATATATATATATATATATATATATAATAATACATGAAGACTGTTGTCTCTTATTTGTGTTTGTGACTATATATACTGTATTGTTTATTATATTTGTAAAAAAATAATATTGTAATGATATTATATCATGCTCCTTGTGAGCCCATTTTATGGAAATAAAGCATCTTCTTCTATATGACAGATTTCAGAATGGGAGTTCTTATTATTGCAATTTTGTCTCTGAGCGAGTTGCATAATGTATTCCAACAATGAAAAAAAAACCCAAAAAAAACACTAAATAATTTCAGAATTTTCAGTTAAGGAGTTAAATATTGTTATGACTAGCTATTGAATATTGTGCTAATTATAACTTTAATCACATGCACCCTATGTTTATTCTGTGTCAATCATTGGGTTGGAATAGTCTGAACAATATTTCTGTGCTGGCATGAAAAGCTCTTTATTTTTAAGTTTTGGATTTACATGTATTTTGGTCTCAAGCATCACTGAATAGACATTCATTGTTACAGTGGACATCTTAGGTGCTGAAAAATTGGTACCTTTAATTTTATTGAGATAGTTTCCCCTCTTTTACAGATTTTTGTGAGACCAATGGAAGACACAAAAGGCCACAGTGCAGAAAAGTCTTATACAATGCAGTCACATCTAAAACTTTTAAAGAAAGAGAAAAATTAAAAAGGGAAAGAACTCTGTTAAAGCAAAGATTTTTGGATCTTAATGTTTTCTCAATGAAATGATGGATACTTTATAAAAATAGATTGTTGTGATTTTTCTGTGAAGTTTTGTATCTGTGAGTTATTCTCCATCTTGTTTCTGAAACCCAAATGAATATATACTGTGGAAATCAGACTTTGGAAATACCATGTTTCATCTGTTTGATGGATCCAAATTTACTGGAAAAAAAAACCACTTTTTTGTTGAGCAATTTTTATTCCATAAATTTTATTAATACTGTTCGATTATTTATTCGAAGGAAACATAATGAAAAAATAGACATGATAGAAGAAGATGCAAATTCTGTCCTGTCCTTTTGAACTTTAGCTAGCTCACCTGATCCAAAGGTGACGTACAGGTCCATTTCCAGTTCTTGTCATCATGATCTTTCATCATCTTCATCTTTGTTATAAACTTTCTTCAGTTTTGATATTTGATTTCTCATGAACCGTATATACACTTGATACAAAGATGAATTTTATGCCCCCACCATAGTTTTTTTCATGCATATTCCAAATCTTAAATGGTTGACATGCTAGAACACATCCTAAATCTTATGGTAGTAAATGTGTATATTTTCTGTAAATGATATGGTTTGTACAGATTGTTGTACTGCCCATGAATAACCATGATGCTTTCTCAAAGATTTCAATGTAAGATTGATATTTATGAATTTGATTAATTAGTTGGTTGTTTTTTAAGTGTATACCATCATGTTGTAAAGTGTCTAAAGATATATATTACATGTATCAGTTATGTGAACATTTTATTGGTAATTTGTACATTTTTCCTTTGATGTGTACTCGCTGATAATGTCAATATCAGTGGACTGGCCGTGATATAAAAATTATTTGGTCAGTACGCAAATCACATTAGTGAATGCAACGCGTAAGGATCTACTTTGCCCTTTCATTCACTAAATTGCGCTTAATTTTTTTTCACAGAACACACAAGTTTTTTAGCAAATGAAATGCTTCACTTGTCATTGTTTGAAACTTTCACAAAGTTAGCCTTTTTGAACGATTGTTGTGAAAATATGAACAGAAAATGTATGAAAAACCCGATAAACCTTAAAAAAAAAAAAAAAAAAAAAACGTTATCTACACTATTATTGATATATGAAGCTTTCCTTGCTATTCACAAGGATGTACAAGTACTACAACTAACCTATCATCCATGTTGTTCCAATCTGAGTTTTTATTCATAGCCTGGTGCTGTTCCAAGTATAGTTTTCTGTTTCTTGAGAAGTATTTGTTTTACCTGTTCAGTCACTATAAAGTGTTACAATTCAGATGCAACACATAAATAGTGACCAAAAAGGTACCGCTATCGCATGAGAGAAGCTAGAAAAAAATTCAAATGTACGCATTTTTGACATTTTTGTTGGACCATCATACTATACAATTTAAAAAGATGTGGTTTCATTGTCAATATAAAGACAGATATTCATAGAACAAAGAACAAAAAATTGAACATATTCAAATGCAGATTTAGGATAAATTTTATAAAGCCTTTAAAGGGGTAACCAGGGGCACCAAACTAGACAACGTTTTGTATGGAACAGACATGTGGCAAAAACTCTGCATTGACCATATTTGTAGCCTTTATAAGGGGTGACTGACCCGGGTCGCCTTCCCCTAAATTCGCTTCTGAAATTATAGGTAATCCCAGGTTAAACTCCCAAGTTTCATATTTCTAGTCCGTGTTGAAAATAAATGAACATGACTTTGAAAAAAGCAATAATTTTAAGCTAAAAGTTGAGTGACGGCTATTAACATGATTAAAATGTTTGAAATAATTATGAATTGGACAAGAAATGAGCTTGTTCAGATATTTATAGTCAGCTTACATTGCACAGGCACTTGGTTCTATCCATAAATATACGTTAATAGTGGGTCTTCCATTGGATAGAAACAAAAGTGCCAGTGTTACATTGCCTCCTAAAATGCTGCTTACAGTGCTTTCTTAAAATTATTTGAAATAAATGTGATCGTTTTCATGATGAACACTGAGCGAATAGTGACAAGATAAATGTAATTTTATCCACTTAAGTAAAATATGATATATATAACTTGTTTTTGAACTTAAAAATGATGATAAATCTGCTGATTCATATCGTATCATTGACCATGCTGATGCTTTGTGAAAAATAAAGAAATTTGACTTACCGGTATGCTAACATTATATCAGGCATTGTTAGAGTCGATGTCCAAAGCAGAATATTAATGTAACACATGCAATAAATCCTTTTCAATACTTTGTGCAAGAAAACGCCATGTTTACTGCACTGTGACAAAATTTCAAATGACGTAATGCAGCCTGTGACGTCAAGTGTGATTCGCCGTGATTCGATGCGAAAAAGAAGTTTGTTATTTTATATGAATTTGGTTAAATATACTTACCATGAAATTACATTTATATTATATAGAATATGTTTGCTTTCACAACATGTTCTCATCGCAATTAACTAGGTGATTAAAAATTACATCCATGAGATGTACTCACCTACGTCATAGTTCACCTGTGTAACATACACTAGCTTTAGTTTTAATTTTTGCGTTCAAGAGAACGCATGTTTCTCGTCGGCAAGGATTTTTAACAGTTTACTGTTGAAAATCCTTATGTTTTATAAAAGACATTATTTGTTTTCGGAATATCGGTATACTATTAATTTAATGTGAATCAGAATACCCACTTCCATTCTGCCAAGTTTCTGATATGCACGTTTTCGTCATTTTTACAGCTTACGAGTCTGGAAATACGACGACATAGAAAATGACCTTTGTTTAGCCGCCATTTTCAAACATTAAATCGGGTCCGAGGAAAGGCAGAATTTAGCTGTCAAAATCGGACATGTTACGTGAGTGCTACGTTTTTAAAAAAGATATATATTTAAACGGATGTTTATTTCTTTTTTTTTTTCACGCTCAGCTGACCGGATTTTTCACTGCATTAGAGCAATGCTACGAAACGGGTCGAGTGTAAAGTTTGCCAATGGATAAAGTCGATTGTTTACAATTTGCAGTCTGTACACGAGACTGTGTAAACACATCACTATATTAAAATCAGAATAGGTATTTTGACCAGATCTGATTGTTTTTCATGTGGAAAACGTCCGTATGGGAGCGTATACCACTATTGTCACTAGAACCTCAATTGGTTCGATTGTTTACAATTTGCAGTCTGTTACGTGTACACCTGGTACACGAGACTGTGTAAACACATAACTATTAAATCAGAACTATTAAATCAGAATAGGTATTTTGACCAGATCTGATTATTTTAATGTGGATAACGTCCGTATGGGAGCGTATACCACTATTGTGACTAGAACCTCAATTGGTTCAATAAATTTCAATCAGAAAAGGGAATCTGCCCATTTCTGATTGTTTTATTTGGAAAACGTTCCATACAGGGAGCGTAGACCAACAGTGATACTGTTTTAACAGTTGATAAATACATCACAATCAGAATAGGGATTTTGCCCACAACTGATGATGTTTATTTGGTTAACCTTCCATTCAGGGAACGGAACATAAACCATATTTATTGAAAATAAAACGTGCTCAATGGATCACTATAGACTTAAAATAGAATAGGGATTTAATTAAGTCTATTTGATTAATGTTGACATGTTTCATACAGGAAACATAGGAACTAGAACAACATGCATGATTTAGAATCTATAAGTTGCATTCATTCTAATAAAATACAGATTTGATATCTTACATAAAATTAAATCATAACTATTTATTGATTGCACATTGATATTTATGGAGCATAGAATTGCACGTGGATGATTGTTGCAAATAAAATAAATTAGAATCAGACTAGTGAATTTAAGTCCAGGTCTATCTGACTTTTCTAGACATCCTTCCACCCAGGGAACATTATGTCTACTTTTATTATATTTTAAAACAACACAAGCATAGCTAATATTTGGTTGCACATTGTTTTTTGTGATGAACCATCAGTTTAGTCAATTAACATATTTGCTCATATTGAAAATATATTGAACAAGTGTCTGGAAATAGTCAAGACAGATATTAAAGACACTAAAATGATACATTGTTATCTAGTACAATACAAATGTGATTGTAGTTTAAGCATACCAATACATACTTCTTTTAGATATGTCCAGTTTAAATCAGGACAGTAATTCTTAGAAGCCTGAAATATTTTTCCAGAACAGCAAATTACTGTAAATATTTAATTATTTTTTTACTGATAAATAATTCTCCAATGCTCTAACAGACATGGAGACAGTAAGAATGGAGCACTGTTCTAAATACAGTTGAAAGCTTGTGACAACTCTTTTTACTAATATTAAATTTCATGGTCAGTTTACTTATGACAAGAAGAACATGAATATTATAAGTATGAACTGCTATAACCAATTGTTTGTTTTTGTCGGCAGTAAGGAAACAAAGGCTTTTATATGTTTTTATGTAAACATTAGATTGTCTATTGAATAAAGAGTTTAGGGGATGCCATGATGCATTTCACAAAGACTCATTCAAGGTAATGGCTTATATATTGATTACATAATTCAGAGTGTACATTGCCAATGCATTTATTAAATATAATATGTACTAATTCTGTTTTGTTTTGAGTACACAAAAAAAGAGGTGATAACGGAAGACTTAAGAGACTATCTTACCCTCACTATATGGGAATCACTGTCAAATTATACATATATCTTCCAATCATGAAAGCAAAAGGAGTTTGGATGCTCTTTTTAAGATAGAAAATTATGCCTTAATTTACATCTTAAGTTTTCTAAGCAATGCCAACAGATGGGCAAGTTTCTGCTATAAGGATTCATTCATTGGGTCTGTTTTATTCTTAATGTGAGATTGGTAGAACCCAACAGTTTATGCAATGGCTACACATTGTTTTTCCTAGAGTTAAATATTGATTCAGAATTCTGAAGTATAGAGGACTCAAATATGCTGATTTATAGAAACAAGATTATCATTAATTTAGATCTTGTAAAAAAATTAGTAAAATATTGGTAAATAAATAAATAAGATTTAAAGCATTGTGGATGCAGGATTTATTTAAAATGCTAGACATGGTCTAGGAAATTGAAGTAGTTCTCAAGATTTGAAACTATCTATTATACAGCTCTTTATATAAACCTTTTATTTAGTCAGTCTTTACGAGATGCAGAAAAAAAAAAAGAAGAGTTTTTTTTTTGGAGTAACACATGATGTACCAATATAAACATATAATATATATACATTTCAATTGGTTCTCAAATTTTAGCACCAGTGTAGAAGCAGTTAATCTAACAGCAAAATGTAGGAAAAGCAATTTATTTAAAAGACTGATTAATAGTTAGCAAATAGCTTTCAATAGTCTAAGAATAGTACATGGAAGTAAAATATAGTATGATAATTCCATGATTATATCAAATCAAATGCGAGACATTTTCTTAATTTTATACCTAAATATTAAAATGTCACTGTTTATTTTTTATTTTTGCTCATTATAAGCATAAAGTTACAAAAATCTAGTCTGGTCAAAGTCAAGTTGTGTATTATCTATATGCAGGAAGGTTTTCCGAATGCATGTGATTTTAACCTCGGAATTGATGGTAATTATTCACTTTTCAATTTCCATATTACCAGCCAGAATAATATAAATATATAGCATAGAGTTAGTATCTTATACAAGAATATGCTACACAAAATTGAAATGTGTTTATTTTAAACAATTACTTTGAATTTTGATTCAATTTTGTTTTGAAAGATGTGATTATTTAAATCACATTAATTTTGTTTTTGCCAAATCTGGGGACAAATGCAAAATTCTTCTGAGTGACTAAGTTAACCAAATGACTGGGTTGAAGTCACAAAATACTACCAAAAGCTGTTTGGTTGATATATATTGAATCATATCAGAATGTATAGGATTCAGATGAGGTGAACCAAGACAGAAATAAAATGAGCATTTTTGATAGTGAAACCATTTCTGAAATAACTAAGAACACTTAAGGATACTGCAAGTTAGTACAAGTGTTTTCCATATTGCCAAACAAGTGTTTTTCTTTAAATACAACTATAGAACTATATTTGACAAGTTGCATTTTAGTATTTCTGATAGCGAAATAATTTCTGAAATTAATATAAACAATTATCAAGAGCAACATACAAGAGTTGTTCATTATGTCAAATTTTTGTTTCTTTAAATTTGGAACTGTACATGGCAAGATATTCTAGAAAGTTAACCGTTGTCAAATGTTAATTAGAAATATCAAAACATTTTATTTTAGACAGATTTTTCATAGCTGGAGAAAATCATCTGTTAGCATTCTTTTTGGACTTATAAGGACAACAATCATGGCTTTAATTCAGCTCAACATCCAAATGTTCTGTGGAAGCAGTATATCAATGGTAACATGTATACTGAAACTTTTCCACTGATTTGTCCTTTTCTGTATTTTTACACTTGAGTAGTCCAATACAAAACAAAAATATTGGTCATGGTTGAAATGGTAGACATTGTATTCAAAGGTTCTACCACTCATAGAAATTTTATCAGATTTTTTAAATTTAGTCAGTTTAGAGAATTGTCATTATACAATAGTACAAGACTTCTCTTGATGAAAATATTTTATTCTAAATCTATAAAATATTAAAAGTAGTATGTCTAGCAGAGAAGCAAATTCTCAGGGACTATAACTTTAAAAAAGTTTAAAGATTAATCCAGATTTAGCATAATCATGAAACAACTTTGGTTTGAGTCTTTAATAAACTTTGATTGTATTAAGGACACCTATTTACAAAGTATATTTTAATTGATTATAATTCTTTAATTAAGTAGAAAAGAATTTATTTCGAAAGATGTGATATTGATCAAGTTATCAAAAGATGACAGCAATCATATATTATCTGTTATTATATTAATATAGAGAAAACAATGGAAAGTTAAAGAAAGGTAATAATGTTTCCAAATAAACTTAAGTTTAAAAGTGGAAAGTAATGAAATTAAGGTTGGATTAGTTCTTGTCGATTTGTACAAGCAACAAGAACAACCTATTCAGAAATAAATGCTTATTTACTGTTGCATAAATATTACAACACATTTAGCTCATAATGAAGGAGCTTTAATATAATTATTTCTATACTGACCTGCAGATTATTTATTCATCAGATATAGAAAGATGGGGTATATATATACATGTGAGTGCCATTGAGATAACTCTACATCAAGTCTATTAATTTTGCATATTTGTATTTATACAATCTGCAAAGTTTGCCATTGATACATATAGTTATGCAGCATAGCTTCATTGTATAATAAATCCAGTAATTTCGGTTTTTTACTAATATCCGTATTTACAAAATTTAATGGAGTTACTTTTTAAAAAATTTCACATAATTTTTTATATGTTGAAATTGTATGTGTGTGAGAGAATTTATCCTCCACCAAATGAAATACTGCTTGTTAATCAGTAAATATTCTATATAATATAAATGTAATTTCATGGTAAGTATATTTAACCAAATTCATATAAAATGGTAATTTTTGAAATCTCAAGAAGAGATTTTATATGAATTTATAGGGTTAAATATACTTACCACAATCCACCACCACCCCTGGAATAAATTCAGTTTTTTGTTCATTTAAACGACAAATTAAAACTAAAGCTAGTGTATGTTACACAGGTGAACTATGACGTAGGTGAGTACATCTCATGGATGTAATTTTTAATCACCTAGTTAATTGCGATGAGAACATGTTGTGAAAGCAAACATATTCTATATAATATAAATGTAATTTCATGGTAAGTATATTTAACCCAATAAATTCATATAAAATCTCTTCTTGAGATTTCAAAAATTACCATTTTCTCTATTATTGTAGTGATTTTATTTTATTTTTTTAAATTACCAATAAACTTTTTGTTTTTGATACTGACTTTATCACAGTAAAATATCAGTTGAGCCCAAACCTTTATTCTATATGTATTTCGATATTATTTGCATATTTGTATTAAAATTGTAACTTTTATTGATTTTTTTAGGTTCTTTCATTAACAGATGAATTGTAAAAATATGTCCTATTTGAATAAATGTTGCTGGGAAAGTGTCTTTATTTTTTTGTTGGATTCTGCTCTAATTACTGTAAATTCAGAATTATTGCCTGCATTTAATATTGCGATTTTGTCATTTTACACTAAAATGTGATTATTTTTTGCGATATTCAGAAAAATCATGTTTGATTCATAGAAAAAAATTCAAAATGTGAGTTTTAATTATTGTGATTTTAACCTTGTCACATTTTTCGCAATAATAAAAACTTTGCAATAATTTCTGAATTTACAGTAAATGTGTGATTATCAGAAAAAATTGAAATGGGGAGCCTTAATTTGAAAGAGGGACTTAATATAACATTAAATACAATTCTTCTTGTAAGGGTAGGGCCTTCATTTCTTAGAAGATTGTCTACTTATTTGTTAAAAGGTTTCAACTTATTAAAGACTTCTGAATGAGTGGTCTAAGTATTTCTACAACTATATCACTAGCCTGTGTACACTATGGTTTTGAGTTAGAATCCTCATGTGCAATTGACTCCAATCTAAATGACTAGGATTGCCAGTTTCATGCCTGTAAATGTGGTTCTTGAGGCACTCTTGCTATGTCCACATATAAAAACTTCCTGCCACAAAATAGCCAATAGTTGTGAAAGTGGCATGAATACTTCCTGCCAGAAAATAGCCAATAGTATTGAAAGGGGCATGAATACTTCCTGTCACAAAATAGCCAATAGTATTGAAAGTGGCATGAATAATTCCTGCCACAAAATAGCCAATAGTTGTGAAAGTGGCATGAATACTTCAAAAACCAATCAATCATCATTAAGTCTGTAGAAAATCAAATTTAGGGATAATTTTTCTTTGAAAAAGACTTGTAAATAATGAATCCACTGTTTTAAGCATTTAGAATTGCTGTACTTTGTGAAATTATTATTAAGATAATTTCAGCAGTACGATCTTCACAAAGTAAAAAAAAATGCATACTATTACAGATATATAAGATATACCAGGTAATGAAATGTTTCGGTCTTTAATAACATGATGGTAAATAAATAAAGCTGGAGCATATAGATATTGTGCTATTTTACAGATTTTTGTGAGAAATATGGAAGACATTCACGTTCTCAGTGTCGGGAAGCGTCACGTAATGTTGTCACCTCCACGACATGTAAAGAAAAAAAGAAGATATTAAGACACAGAATTCTAATTGGACAAAGTAATTCACAATTTAAAGATCCTATATGACACAAAAACAGTACTTTTTAAAGTGGAAAAGGGACATTTGAACTGTCAATTTTCCTATTTTTCAGATTTTTGTGTTAGTCAAGGACGGCATACTCGTTATCAGTGCAGGAAGGTTATTGTGTGCAGTATAACATCTAGGACACATCAAGAAAGACAAAAATTAATGAGACTTAAAACTCAGTTTGGATATAGCATAAGTGACCTTTCAAGAGGAGGATTTAAAAAATAAAATGCATCTTAACAGTGTTGTGTCATGCCGATTTTGATGTGAAACTGCAAGGAAAATTTAACTGGTGATATGTGATAAAAAGACTTGACTCAATGAAAATAGAGAAACTCAGTTGCAGTGGAATATTTAGCAATGATTAAAACATTGCAAAATTATGTGAATATATTCACAGTAAGGGATTGTCATAATCATTTTAATTTTGCTTTTGTCATGTCTGTGTTATATACTATTATAAGTTATTAAAATAAATATGTGCAATACACACATGACACACTTATAACCCTTGAAAAAAAGTTTGTATTTGTTTTTTAAATCTGTACTTCTTATAAATTGACTAACTTTTACATTACACTTTTACACTGACAGCAGCATTTGCTGGCAAAACATAGGGTTCTGTGGAACCTTTGAAGAATATTTTAGTTTTACTCTACAAAACTGCTTACGAAACTATGAATTTTTTAAATGCGAAGGCTTTTCTACCTCAAAAATAAGATTACCTTAGCTGCATTTGGCAAAACTTTGAGGAACTTGTGGTCCTCAATGCTCTTCAACTTTGTACTTCATGTGGTCTTTTTAACTTTTTTGATCAAAGCGTCACTGATCAGTCTTGTGTAGACAATAGATGTGTCTGGTGTTAATACAATTTTCAATTCTGGTATATATGATGAGTTTATTTAATTGAAAAATTATATTGATCAGTAGATGAACAAAACTGTGATTAATTCATTAAATTCTAGTATTTTTTATTTTAATTTGTACACAGCAAAAATATATACCGGTAGTTCTTGAAGAAGCATTAACAAAAATTCTGCAACCTTTAAATGTGTATTCTCTGACTTAAATATATGTAATATTATCTAAAGTTTGAAATAGAAGAGTCCATTATACATGTTTATAAATGCTTTAATCAGAATCTTATAATTATTACATTTGTAATTTTTATCATACAACAAAATCTACTTATTTTCATATAATGGACAGTTTGTTGTCTGCTCAATGGTCGGATTGTTGTCTCTTAAAATTGACACATTCCCCATTTCCATTCTCAAATTTATTTTATTAACTTTTGATATTTTACAAACATTAAAAATAAAAGCACAAGCAAGTAAAATGTAAATTTTTTTTTTTTTAAATATTCAGAATATATTGAAAAGTATATAAAAACACTTCTATGCCATATGTCTCTTGTGGAGAGTTGTCATATTGACAATCATTCATTATCTTCTTATTTTTACAGAGGATGACCTTGAGGTCACTCCGATGTATTGTTATCGCTTTAAAAATTTCCTTCATTCATAAATTATAGTCAAATTAGTTTTGGGTTTTCAACACCAGTGAAAAAAGTGCATTTTCATACCTGCGATTTCTGTTCTCCGGTTGTACGATGTTTCAACAAAATATGGAATCATTTCAGTTGTTGATTTAGTGGTGAAAATTTGACTGAATTATATCTTAATAAATACGATTTTATATGTTTAATTGGTGTTTCAGAAAGAGGTCAGGTGCTCTTGTTCATTCATAAAATTATCGTTCATTCATAGATTTATCGTAAAATAAAAATCACTACACAGGTTATACGTGTAGTGTAAATGACCACCTGTAATCTAAAAATAGCGGTCTCACTAATAACGACAAGAAGAATTTTAGCGACAAGAAGCGTCAAGAACGGACAAGAAGAATAAATTAAGCGACGAGAAGACTATTTAGCGACATGAAAACTTCTCGTATCGCATGAGGATGACACATATCAAATGAACAATTATGTGTGGGACTTAGTTTTAAGAAATGATGTCAAAGTAACACTATGAAAATATTTTTAGTAAGCTGAAATATATATTTATTTTTTTTACATGTTTATGTCTTGTAAGTTATTTTATTTCTGTCCCATTTTTCAACATTAGCGTCTCGAAAGGTGAAATGTTTTAACTGAATGGTTAATTTAAATTAATTATGAAAATTGTTAAAATTAAATAAATAAAAGTAATTATTGCCCAGTTACAAACACTACCAGGGGATAATCCATAATTACCCCCAACTTTAGCCTGGTAAACTTGTTGTCTCCTTGTGAAATATAAAACATATTAAAAATGATTTCCTGCTTAAGTCTTTTATTGATATAAAGTCAAAACCTTCTTGCTTTTCACTAGACAACCATGTCCTGTCAGGTTTAATTCTTATATATGTAGATGAAAAATAAAAGTCCCCAAAACATTAACATGGCAGCAATTGCTTTTACAGCCTTTAAGGCTTTGATTTTTTTACAGAAGAGTGTCCACCATGCACTTGCACTGCACTATAATAATAGTAGAATAGAATTATCATATACAAATAGATGAAAATTATATATACATGCAATCGTAATATTAATAATATATATAACAACAAACCAGTGTATTCTCTACGACTATTATTATATAAGTATAATAGTCCAAGGTATACTGATTTCTTGCACTACAATATAATAGTTATTACGGTGAGGTTGAATTTCCTGTCATTTATTCATCATTCAAGCATGAACTTCTATCAGAAAAAAATATCTCTGTAAATTAACCCAAGTTTCAGGTATAGAGATGTGATCTGTTTCTGTGACATGCGCTTTTGACCATCCACAAGAACCTGTGGTCATCCGATGTTCAGTACTTCAGTACTTTGATTATATATATGCCAATGTTCAGTTTTTACTGTTTTAGAAATCTTCAAAATTATTGTATGTATTGTAAAGTAATTCTTTGATTTTTTAGATTTTTTTTTTTAGATATTTAAACAGTTTGATTTTTTATTATATAATAATAATATAGCATAGCTCATAGATATAGTAACAAGCTAAAGATAATCATTATACCGTTTTGGTTAAGGAAAACACAATTTAGTGATGTGCAAATATTCCCATAAAACTGCTATAATTGTGAATGTTAATAATTTATATCATTATTAATATTCTGTAAAAATATTGAATATATGATAAAATCTATGTATACATTTCTGTTATTGATTTCAATGTTTGCAAAAGATTATCAGTAATAAAAAATGAAAAAGAATTACCGATGTTTGTGTGCAATCATTGTCAATTTGGTGCATGGTTTTATCTAGAAATAATACGTACATTTGTTACTATTTATATATTTTTGATAGATATACCCTAACAGTGACAGAAAACTGAGAAATGTTCTATTGTATATCTGGAAATTTTCTCATTCTTTGAATTGTATACACAGTATGGTGACTTAATCCACTATAGTTCTGCAATAGGCCTCTTGATAACTGATGAGTCATTGTTATTTGGTTGAATCCTCAGATACCATGGATTTCAAATAGTACTTGGGAACAACAAGTTTAAATGTTTAAGAAAGTATAAATTTTCTGTAGGAATCTAAACAGACTATAACAAAACAACATAATATAATATCCAAGAAAATGAAAGTAGTCCTCAACTGACAATACTTGGTACCCAAAGAAATAAATGAATGTTTAGGTGTAATACCACCAAATCATGGTACATCACATATGGTTGCATACAAAAAAAGGTTGAAAAAAATGTTTCCCTTGAATTTGACAGTTGTAGGTAATTAATCCAACATTTATTGCAGTAAAACATTTTTGGAAGTTTTAGTTTATAACTTAATTTTAAAGCACATGTTAACTAATGTGGATTTGCTTGTCTTTTCTTCATTTTGTTTTGCCATGGAGATGTCAGTTTTTCTTCAACTTACAAGTTTTAATCTCCCCTTGCTATCTTTTTCCCCTCTTTTTTTATGTGTTCTGTCTTTCTCATGTTTTGTTGGATCTCATAGACATGCATGTCTCATATCTTCTATTATTGGTATCATATTTTGTTATAAAGATATTTATTGCTATTTCAAAAAATTTGATCTTGCTGACTGATAATTTTCTCTCTCAATGGAGTCGAATGATATGAAAATTATCGCTAGAAACTAAGGATGAACATGCTCATTGTCATGATATTAACAAAGTCTTCATAGGTATAATAGGGATAAACAGATTATATTTGGTCATCTCAACTTGATTGCTTTTCTCACTTTTCAACGTACAGGCTCAAGCGAGAAAATCAATCCCGTTGAGATGATGAACGATAATCTATAAATAGTAGTGATTAAACATCTCTTAAAACATAGTTTCACAGTTGTCTGTATAAAAGTACATAGAAAAAATTGAAATGCTTAAAATCACATTTATGTATTATCAAGTTTGTATCTAGTTGTTCTCTCAGGGCCTTGTTGGCTGAGTGGTCTAATTAATTCAACATTTATGTATTATCAAGTTTGTATCTAGTCTTACTCTCAGGGCCTTGTGGGCTGAATAGTCTAAGTAATTCAACAACTCAGGGCTTTGTGGGCTGAATAGTCTAAGTAATTCAACAACTCAGGGCCTTGTGGGCTGAATGGTCGAAGTAATTCAACAACTCAGGGCCTTGTGGGCTGAGGGGTCTAGGTAATTCAACAACTCAGGGCTTTGTGGGCTGAGGGGTCTAAGTAATTCAACAACTCAGGGCTTTGTGGGCTAAATGGTCTAAGTTATTCAACAACTCAGGGCTTTGTTGGCTGAGGGGTCTAAGTAATTCAACAACTCAGGGCTTTATGGGCTGAGGGGTCTAAGTAATTCAACAACTCGGGGCTTTGTGGGCTGAGGGGTCTAAGTAATTCAACAACTCAGGGCTTTGTGGGCTGAATGGTCTAAGTTATTCAACAACTCTTGGCTTTGTGGGCTGAGGGGTCTAAGTAATTCAACAAATCAGGGCTTTATGGGCTAAATGGTCTAAGTAATTCAACAACTCAGGGCCTTGTGGGCTGAGGGGTCTAGGTAATTCAGCAACTCAGGGCTTATTGGCTGAGGGGTCTAAGTAATTCAATAACTCAGGACATTGTGGGCTGAGGGGTCTAAGTAATTCAACAACTCAGGACATTGTGGGCTGAGGGGTCTAAGTAATTCAACAACTCAGGGCTTTGTGGGCTGAGGGGTCTAGGTAATTCAACAACTCAGGGCTTTGTGGGCTGAGGGGTCTAGGTAATTCAACAACTCCATCACTATCCTGTGAAAAAAGGATGTGAGTACAAATCCTGCACGTAGCAGGTGTGCTCAATTCCTAATTGACAAGGATTGTCAATTTTACTGTCAAGTAGGTTGGTTAGTTGTTCCTTCAGAAACTTTCTTAAAACTTTTTTTATGCCCCACCTACAATAGTTGAGGGGCATTATGTTTTCTGGTCTGTGTGTCTGTTTATCTGTTTGTTCGTCCGTCTGTCCCGTTTCAGGTTAAAGTTTTTGGTGTTCTTTTGTAAGTCTGTCAGGTTTCAGGTTAAAGTTTTTGGTCAAGGTAGTAACTGATGAAGGTGAAGTCCGAACAATTTGAAACTTAGTACACATGTTCCCTATGATATGATCTTTTTAATTTTAATGCCAAATAAGAGTTTTTACCCTTATTTTACGGTCCAATGAACATAGAAGATGAAAGTGTGAGTGGGGCATCTGTGTACTGAGGACATATTCTTGTTTTAATATTAAAATAAGATGTGGTATGAATTCCATATATAAAATTCTGTTAAAGTGAACTTTTAAATATTCACAAAATAGGTTGGATTTTTATGTCTTTGCAGAATTCTGTTCAACAAATAGTCGTCACAATAAATCTAAAATAAGGACAGCTTTAGCCCGTGGTGTGTCTGCAAGAACTTCAGCAGAGAGATTGAAGATTCAAGGCAAAATAAGGAAAATTTCAAACTGGAACTAAAATAGCTGTTTAATGGATGGATATCATACAGCATCAGTGATGTGTTTGTTCTTATTTCTATAACACACTAAGTCACCTCTTCTGAGTAATTTACACATATATATGTATGTGTATACACAGTACACATAAGCAGTTGTGGATTTCGTGGATTTCTGACTGAACTTTGCTTTCTATGATAAAATTTTAGAAAAATGAAATTTTATTTTATTGAAGTTTCTTTTGTAAGATAATATTTATGTTTGTTAGATTAATCTGTATTTCATTACAGATTTTTGTACACAAAAAAGTCGACATCGTAAGACTGAGGTTCGACAAGCTCTTCATAATGGAATAACAGCAAGGACATCTCAGGAGAACAAAAAAATCAGCGTGAGAAAACTACAGCTTCAAAAAGATCTTCAAAGTGGATATCAGTATTAAGCCTCTTCCCTAGTCAAGAGTAGGGACTTGATAGAAACCCTTGGCTAATGAAGATGGATATTGAACAGTTTATTGCTATTGAATAGAAATATATATAGGAAGGATTAATTCACATTTACAACTTCATTGAAGAAGAATATTCCAATTTTTCTGTGTGTTGTGAAGCTAAGGCAATATTCCCATTATAGAGGGAAACATTCTCAAGACTGCATGGATTATTTATCTTAATCATATTCAGTACTCAGTACTTATTTCATCCTCAATCTGAATCGGCATAAATTAGTTGGATGTGGCAATCTGAATCTGATTGAATGAGTAAGATGCAGTAATCTGAATCTGATTAAATTAAATGCATGTGGCAATCTGAATCTGGTTAAATGAATTAGATGTGGTAATCTGAATCTGATTAAACTAAATGCATGTGGCAATCTGAATCTGGTTAAATATATTATTTAGATGTGGCTGTATCAAAAACATGATAGCTAACTATTTTGATATGGAGAAAGTATTTAAGTTTGCTCAGCATATTGACTTCTGTCATCATCATCAGACTGAACTTTGTACTCTATTTTAAAATATACAAAATGTATTACTCTTTATTTAGATGAAGACAATGTCAATTAAATATTAGTATAAACTACTGGCATATATTATTTCCATGAATCATAACTATTGTGCCCTCCCCTTCTGCCATTCAGTCTAATGACTTTGAAACTTTTGCTTATAGTGATTAGGTCAATTTTGAAGGGGCACTTAGTGGTAGGGTATTGATAATTAGTAGTTGGATGTGTCAAGTCCATGGAGATTATTTGGCCCTGTCTCCTCATTCATAGTCTTTTGAATTTGAATTGTTGCATAGTTTACATGTTTTAATTTTGCCATTTTAATTGCATCATTTTGAATTACCGGTATACATGTACAAAATGGACTACCAAAATTACATAAAAGCAAGAGTCAACATTTTTTTTTCAATGAAATAGCCTCCTTTTGACTTTGAAAATCACCAAAAAATAGTAAATTTAACATTAGCATAATTTTTAATGGGAAGTTTTGAATCATGTAAAAATGTACCAGAAGGGCTGCTTTTGATCAAACCAAGGTCAG
Organism: Mytilus galloprovincialis; assembly: GCA_037788925.1. Lineage (NCBI taxonomy): Eukaryota > Metazoa > Mollusca > Bivalvia > Mytilida > Mytilidae > Mytilus > Mytilus galloprovincialis. The sequence continues at coordinate 19,533,267 of CM075331.1, read as the reverse complement.
GTTTGATATTGAAAATTCCTGTCTATTGTATTTAAAACAGTTTCAAAAGGGGGTTTCCACACTTATAGGGGCTCTAACTTCTGGAAGGGAACATAACAAACAATTTTTTTTCCTCAATCATACTGTCAGTAAAATGCCTACTTGACCCTGTTGTATATGTTTATGCCCGCAGTAGCGGAGGGGGCATTAAGTTTTACCCTTGCATGTCTGTAGGTCCGTAAATCCCAAAGTTGGTTTCCGTTCTCTTACTTAAGTCTGCTTAACCAATTAATATGAAACTTATACACAATGCTTATTACCACAAAATACAGATCAAGTTTGCATTTTGGTTGTGTTACTCAAACCAATCTAGAGTTATGCCCCTTTACAAAATACAAAAAGCAGAATTTTTCGTTTCTGCTCTCTTACTAAAGTAATCCTCAACTAAATGTTATAAAACATGTTAAACTTATACTAAAGTTAATTACCACAAAACACAGATCAAGTTTGAATTTTGGTGGCGTCACTCTAATGGTTGTAGAGTTATGCCCCTTTACAAATGGAAAAATTGCAGAATTTTTGGTTTCTGATCTCTGACTTAAGTTAGCCTCAACCAAATGTTATGAAACTTACACATAATAATTATTAACACAAAATACGGACCAAGTTTGAATTTTGGTGGTGTCCCTTTACAAATTAAAAAAAACAGAATTTTTTGTTTCAGTTTTCTTACTAAAGTTACCCTCAACTAAATGTAATGAAACTTATACAAAAGTTTATTACCACAAAACACAGATCAAGTTTGAATTTTGATGGCATCACTTTAAGGGTTCTAGAGTTATGCCCCTTTACAAGTGGAAAAATGGCTGAATTTTTAATTTCTGATCTCTCACTTGAGTTAGCCTCAACCAAATGTTATAAAACTTATACACATTGTTTAATTATTACCAAAAAACACAGATCAAGTTTTTCAAGTCACAAAATAATGAAAAACTTAATTTGTCAAGAAAATTACATAACTTGTTTAAGGTGCAGGAATCTGATATCTGTTCTTAAAATATCAATGATATAATTGTTAAAAGTTATTGTTCAAATTGAGTTATCTTCCTTTGTCCATAGTTGTAGTTGAATCATCTACAACTAATGCTTATAATACAATGAATGCAATATTCACTGAAAAAATTAAAACAATCTTTAATCTTCTTAGATTACAAGCACTTTGATTAATGTTTTTCAGTTTTGCCCCTTTATAACTTTATACCATATGCAAGCAGGGGCATCATCTGTGTCCCATGAACACATTCCCCATTTCTTTTTAACTGAATCTCACTTGACACATGGGAAAACTAACAATCCTAGTTAATTAAGATTAGAGTTGAGTGTACCTGCCCAATGAGGGATTTAAACTCACATTACCACAGTGTTGACAGCTTTTTAGGTCCCAGCCACCATTTATGAAGTTACCCTCTTTTACATAAAGTTGAAAGTGTCTGGTTGCACATTATGTTCTTCTAACTTTATTTCATTAAAGCCAGGTATTCACTGCTTTATTTATTATGAGTTCCTACATTATGCATGTAATTATGTTCTTGCAGAGTTTTGTACTTCAAATAGTAAACACAGCAAGTCTCAAGTGAAATGTGCTCTCCATCGTGGTGTATCAGCAAGAACCACACATGAAAAGCGAAAGATTGAACACCAAAGTGCAATGGTGGACATCAATAGAAAATACAAAACAGGAATATAATCTTAACTATTATATAAGAGTCAACATGCATTAAATATTTGCCACTGGACATCTATTTTAAGTGAAAGTACAATTGCTTGTTTACTGTGTCATTGTAGATTTTTGTTGTGTCACAGGTCGCCATGGGAGACCTTTAGTTCGTGCTGCACTTGCACAGAAGATAACATCCATTACATGTCGTGCAAAACAGAGAATGAAGAAAATGAATGCAATTCATGGAGATTTTGGTGGAAATTGAAAAAAAGGAATCTTCTTTAGAAATTTACAATAGTGATAATGTTTCTGTGTAGTCAACGAAATTTATGTAACAAGGAATTCCTAGAAACCCTTTAACAGCAATGAAGAATGACTCTGTGTATCTTTTATTTGCATGTCTATTTACTTAGTCACTACATAAGACAAGAGTCATATTAAAATAAATATTTGTTGCAGCTTTAATTGTTTCACATTTTCATTCAGTATATGATTTTATGTTATATTTGTTGCTTGTTGTATTTTACATCTTTTCTATATATTTTTCCTTGAAAAGATAATATGGAAAAACACAACCATGGATTGGCTTATCTTGAATATTATAAAATTTTGCAAGAGTTATCTTATTCAATTATCCGATGCCTCGTGTAAAGAGAGTGCCACGCTCTTTGCACGTTAAGAACCCTTGCAACAACTCTTTGAGGGGTCCGTAGGTGGCCTGTTGCAAGGCAAAATTTCTGTCCCTATCCAATATACCCTCATTTTCCAGTGGCAGTCCAAATTTCCCCGACCATCATCCTAGATGGCCTCAATTACAGCAACCTACCTATTGTATTTATTGTGAACTTGTTCTCGTCCTGAATATGCATGAAATATTTGCCACTGGACGTTAAGCAACCAACAATCAATCAATCTTATTCAATTAGAACATTTTCTGTTTGAACAACTTTGTGAATTTATAATATACTCATTAGTCTTGAGTTCACTTGATCAAAAAGAGATATTGTATAAAGCTAATGCCATCACTTTGCCTCCATCTTCCCTTGCCTTTTATTTTGGGTACTAATCGTTCATATTTTCATTATTGCCCCTTACATTTATAAATAAAAACACTTTCAAATTTAATAGAAATAATGCTGCTATGATCCTTAATAAAAATTTGTCCATTTATATAGCTTTGATTAAAATCAGAATGCTAGAGGCAGTAAATGAGTCTCTGATATGTCAGTTTTAAATAAATCTTCTCTAAAACTACAAGGCAATGTTTTTTTTTAAAATAAATGTTGGATAACCCCCTCCCCCCTCAAACCCTGTTTCATACAGATTGAGTGGCATATTTGAGTCAAATAGTAAAAAAAATTGGGAAATTTTGCTACTTTTTAAATGTCATTTTATGATTTTATGTTATAACCCATGGAAAGGGTATACTTTAAATAAAACTGCATTTTTTTGTTATTTTAAAAACATGAATTACATGTTGTAGTTATGAATTTGACTTTTACATCCTACTTTCCTTACATGATATTAATGGATAAATTCTTTTCTAAGTTTTATTAAATCATTGTTTGGAAACCCTCTATAAATATACTCTTTTTTTTATGATAAGTGGCAAAAACATAGCATATAAAATTTTAAAGGGAAAATTCACCAGTGGAAAATATTTTTTTTATTTGTCTGCTTTTAATACCCTTACATATTTTATCATGCCATTAAAATGTTCACATAGGATTAAGATCTGGTGTGAAGGACAGTTTTTGAGAATCAATGCAGGCATCTGGTAAAACTCAATGACAGCGAATGAAAAAAGAAATAACCTTATATAATAATCTGATTGGACTAAGATATATTTGGTGATATTTTGTGATTGGTATTTTATGAGATAGGGTATAATGCACAAAACCAATATTTCAGATGTTAATGCAGATTGAAAATTAACACCAAAAATATGATAGATATGCTTTAATTATATGACAATTCATTGAATATTTTTGTTAATTTTATATGATTTTTCTTAGATTTTGAATATACCCATATCTATTGTCAATACAAGGATCTAAAGATATGTTTTTAAATGTTATAATTAATATTTTTTTTACTTAGGTGATATTTTGTCTTGTTCAAACCAGAACTTGTTTTTGGTCGGTCATATTATATTATAACATGGATGAAAACAGAATGTGAATTTATCTTTTTAACATGTTTGAACTTTTTTATTCTTGGATATTAGGATTTTTCATTTTTTGGCTCTTTTAACTCAACCCTTTTCAAAGAGATTTAAAACTTTTTTTCTCAAGTTTTAAGGGCAAAAAAGGTGTGTGTACTATACAGGTGTGTTTTATACACACCAAAGACGAAAATATACCCCCATTTTTGCATGGTCAAGATCAACTTTAGTATGTAATATACAAGGACTATCAAAATGACATATAATTAGTGTCATCATCATTCTTTAAATATTAGAACTGTAGATATATTTTCATTTTATTCTTTTATATTAAAAAGTATACAACCTTCAATATTTTAAATTTTTCATTTATTGTGTTATGTATATTTTTCTCTATTAAGTAGAATAAAAATGTCATAAGAATCTGTTCATCATCATGTGTTTCTTACTCACCAGGCCTTGAAAGTTAAATGAGTTTTTGATTACATCACTTGGTGTCCATGATTTAGAAAAATAGTAAATGTTTCTTGGGTTATTGCCCCTTAAACACAAAATGATTGCAAAATTATATTTTTTTTGGTAATTATCTTAAGATATATCACAGATCGAGAGAATTTTTGTCAGCTAAACCACAGGCACTTGTCTCAGGTTCTTAATCCAGGACAAAGGGGAGTCCAACTACATGTCCTCATTCAAATGCAAATTTTATACGACCGCAAAAATTTGACTTCTGCAGGCGTATAAAACTGCACCCTGCTGAGCACCTGGTTAGGCTATAGCTGATAGAAAGAATCTTTTGTTAGTAGATATGTCAAACAAAATACCATCTACAATTTATTCAACACAGATGAATCATAAATTGACTCCTTATAAGAGTTCTTGAAATTAAATGACCAATTATACAGTTTTTTCTTCAGTTTTTTGGCAGAAATTATAATAGAGAAGATAAATCAAATGTATAAAGCAAAAGTGTACACCAAAGGAGATCTTCAAATAATTCAACTTTGCTGAAATTCTCAATTGATCATTGCCCTTGAAAGATATTTCTTTTCATATTTTGCTACAACTATTATAGTCTAAGAGAAATTGTAAATAGAAAGAAGTTAAGCACAATTAGATCTACAAATAAGTTAACATGACAAATCATTGACTGAAATGGCCAACTGACTTCCTTTATCAGCTATATTGTGCCTGAATGACCAATTTTACCTGTGTTTTTGCAGACACACAAAAATGTTCAGCACAATAAAATCTACAAATAAGTCAACATGTCTAAAATTGCCAACCAACACCTTGTAGAAGTTATTTCTCCTGAATGGTAAAAAGCAAAGAAGATCAACAAATATTAAAGATCTACAAGAAATTCTACATTTTTTGAAACATGTTTGAATCCACCACATTCTGTATGTGCTTGTCCCTAAAATTCAATGGATGTTGTTGATCATTTATATTTTCATTTACTGCTACATACATCAATCTTGAGGTTATTTTTTTTTCAGTTGAATTGTTTTACATTTGTCATTTCCTAGTCTCAACTATACAGAATGTGGCAGGGATAAACATGTTTTAAAATGGTGACTTTCTTTTGCAGATTTTTGTCAAAGAAACAGTCGACATGCCAAACCAGCTATCAAAGCTGTTCTACATCACAAGATTTCTGCCACAAACTTTCGTGAAAAACAAAAAAATATTGTGTTGTTAAGAAATATTAAAAGTACTTTACAGGAGGAGCTGTGAGGGTTTTTTTGTGTAAAATTCATTGGAGTTTTTTGTAAAGTTCATGGGAGTTTTGTCAAAATGATTGACATCTAAGATAGGTTATAAAGTGTAAACTACAAGATCTTGTAAATATTATGAATTACATTTAAATTTTATTTTATAAAATAGCAAAAATTACTTAGTTTTGATACATATTTGTGTTTGAGAAATTAAAGGTGCATGTGAAAAGGTGTTATATATACTGGTATATAAACCAACATTTGGTAAAATATCTTTTAGTCAGATCTAAATATAAAAAAGAAGATGTGGTATGATTGCCAATGAGACAACTGTCCACAAGAGATCAAAATGACACAGACATTAACAACTATAGGTCACTGTACATGCATTTTGCTTTTGTTGGAAAATTGGCCAAACTCTATGTATTGTTGAAAGAACGCTTAAAAGTTTTAGAATAACTTTTCCATGATAATTGGGCCTTGTTTGTTACCAAGTCATTGATAATAAACTCTATTTTTGGTTGTAGATTATATATTTGATATAAAATCAACAATTTAAAGTATGAATAACAGTGAATGATAAGGTCTAGTAAATATAAAAAAAGAAAAAGTGGTTAAATTTGATTGCCACTGAAACAACTCTTCAAAAGAGACCAAATGACACAGAGAGTAACAACTATAGGTCACTGCCTATAGCCCATAGCAAAGTTCTTTTTGAACCCCAGCTTTGTTCACTATTTGGTTTCATATCATTAGAAACTAGGCCATGTTTTTGTCCTTTGTAGAATTTGTGTTTTATACAGTTTATTATAAATTTTTGGAAGTGTCTCTCTGCTTGAAGTCATAGTTTGAAGAAAAAAAAATGCAGTTTGGTTTAAAACATTAGTTATATTGTCAAATGCAGTATGTTGACAGCAGATTATTTATTTTTATTTATTTATTTATTTTTTTTGGGGGGGTGGGTGGGGGGGGGGGGTTGAAACCTCCCACATTTTTTTTGTGTGAGGTTTTCAAACAATAGTATGTTTTTGCAGACAATAACACTTGTTTACTGTATAAACTATGTCAGTATATGATGCCTTTAAGATTTCATTGTAAGTCATTGGTACATTGCTGTCAGTTGTCACAATGGGGTGGTCTGTAGTTGTACATTTGTTTATTCACAGATCTGATGTGATACATGTATGTGACTGTATAATTGTATAGATGATCACAACCAAGTTTATTCATAGATTAAGCACACTTAAAAATTTGTTTATGACTGTGCATTATCATGCATGTTTGGTTAAACTTTCTTGTACCAACATACTAATGGTAAGATCTCAAAATGAAGCTATTTTGTCAGTTTTTGCAGTTTAATTTATTGCAAATACATGTAAAAACGATCTTGTAATTATATTTAGCAAAAATTGTTAACATATACACTGACAGATTTTTGAATCATTTTAATATGTTTGAAATTGTATCAAAAGTGTGAATTTTAAGATCAACTTATTTTAAATTTTCAACACAGATATGATGATGTTATAGTACATCAAGTTAAACATATCTATATATGTTTATTTATAGTATTAAAATTAGTATTAAATTTATTTTCTTAGTGTTATCAATATTGATTAGCCTCAGGTTACCAGCAGAAAAAGCAGACTTATTTTCATTATGTGGAGCAGGATCTGCTTACCCTTTCAGGTAATCATCCCCAGTTTTTTGGTGGGGTACTTGTTGCTTAGTCTTTAGATTTCTATGTTGTGTCTTGTGTATTATTATTTATCTGTTTGTCTTTATTTTTTGGCCATGGCATTGTCAGTTTATATTCGATCTGTGAGCTTGAATGTCCCTCTGGTATCTTTAGACCATCTTCAACCATTTAAATTGCTTCGAAATTGTGGCAAATCTAGTGGCAAAAATAAAAATGAACCCCTATACAAATTTTGAGATACAGACTTCTTTAATTTTTAGCACATTCTCTATAAGGATGCTATACTGATTATAAATTCATCAGAACACATTCTGCCAAATAGAAATGGTAAACACGAAACAGAACCAGAAGTACCATATAATGTAATTCAACTTAAGCAATTCACTGCTTGGTGGTCTTGAGGTCACCTCATATGTTGAAGACTATGGGTTCAAATCATTCAGGTTAAACCAAAGATTTTAATATTTGTGGTTTCTCCTCCTTAATTGTTGACTGTTACCTTGTGAACTAGCATGTTAAAAATCCAGCTCAGCATGTTGGTCTAGTACAAAGCTGGGTTGATATTCATATAAAATGTATTACTAGTACATTTACATGTACATGTTCTCATCCTAAATATGCATTTAATAAATGCCATTGGATGTAAAACAGCCATCCATTATCACCATGAAAGCAAATTAGGTTCTATGAGTATTCTTACTAGGTGTAAAAATGATATAGGTAAATTTAGCTTTTTTGCAGATTTTTGTCAGTGCAACAGTCGCCATGGTATACCAGCTATTATAACTTTTTACACCACAAGATATATGCTTCTACTTCTTATGAAAAACATAGAAATATTATCAAAATGTACAATAAAAAATTAAAGGAGCATTCTGCTGAATCAGATTCAGAAGAAGATTAGTGTTTTTATTTGATTGGTTCCCTGTCCTTTTTCTGTTTGGCTCTGACAGACTCAGATACGCATATCTTGCAAGGGAGAGTACCAGCTTAAGTGTTTAATTCAGTTGAAAATAAAAATATAATACACAAAAAGACACAAAAGATGATTAGACAATTTGTGTCGTTTTAGATTTTTGTAATGGAAACAGTAGTCATTCAAGATCAGCGATTAAAACAGTGTTACACCGCAAGATGTCAGCAATTGATTCAAGAGAAAAACAGAAAAATATTGGACAGAGAACTTCTTATGCAATGCAGTATTTTTAAATTTTTGAACATGTGAATTTAATCCATAATGAACGTGAGGAATATCAATTTTATATTTGGAAAAGTTGAGTGTCAGTTAGGTTTTAAAATGTACAATTGACTCTCGCTATATATTGTTAAACTTTTTTTAATGACAAAATTAATGTTATCTGAAAGTAATGTCTGACCCAATTGATGTATTTTGCATTATATTTAATCCCGATATCTCAATTTTCTACTTTGTTCTGAAAATGCATAAAGTATTTGCCACTGGACGTTTAGCAAACAGCAATCATTCAAATTCCTGATGATTATCTGAAAGTTGTTTGGACGGACGGTCAAAAATATTTCATATATTTTTTGTCAATCTGATCAACTTTCAAATAATCATGCATAGGCGGATTCAAGTTGGGGGAGGGGGCTGGGCCCCTTTCGTGGAACCATGACTGGAGCGGGCCCCCGCCCCCCATTAGGTCAGTCAGCGCCCCCCTTTATGAAAAGTTCTGGATCCGCCACTGCCATGATAATGATAATTAGGACGATGATGATGGACCAGGTAGTTGGTAGATCAGTGTTAAATCAATCCATATTCTGTACGAGAACATGTTGATGCAAGACGAATTAATATGCACTAGACTGAAGCCTTGAACTTGATTTGTTAACCTGTTAATTAATTAGGTAAAAGACTATAGAAAAACTTGTTGCACTGTCTGCACAATCTGCTGCTGGACACATCATTCTGACTTTAATCTTCGCTCCAACTTCTTAATACTGCATGCTTAGTAGACAAACAGGAAATACCAATGGTCAAGTCCATTCGGTTTTGCCCAGTCAGGAATTGTACCAAGGATCTCCTGCAATGGAGTTAGTCCCCATCTCAAGTCCAAGAAGTGGGTTTTCTGATACCTCGAGTTTTCTGTATTTGATTTGTTTTAAAAGCTGCATTAATTAAGTTCTCAATCAAATTCCTTCAAATGTTGCACTGCTTTAATTTCTATTTTCTAATACATACATGTAACAAAACAAATCATTCACGTGAGATTTTAGAAAAGATACAAGATTAAGATAAAACAAAATAACTCAAAATGATGTTACTGTTTGAAATGCTTTTGATAATTATCATTGATTATCTGAACTAGATTGATTTTCTCGCTTAAGCCGTATTTCCACCGTAAAATTTGAAGTTTTATTAAAATTTCACTGACATTCCATTGGAATAATAGGGTGAAAAATATTCTATATGTATTAGATGAAACTCCAATGGAATTCCTTTGTTTGGAATATTTGTTTCCACTGATCTCGCTGGAAATCCAGTGGGATACCATAGATATTGTCAGGGTTTTATGAGATGTTATCATAATGTATCAATTATCATAAATCAGCTTTATGTACATGTATATATGTTAACATTTCTTAGATTATATAAATTGTGAATTCTTAATTCCGTAAATAAATAGTTTATGGAACTAATTTTACACGTGTCAATGACTCGTAAATCTATAGTTCTTTTGTTTTACAATCCTGAGATTCAATGTAATTTTATTTGACTGATATTTGATGATTTCTTTGTCCCTATTTTTTTGGTTGTCCTTCGAAGAATAACAAGTGCTTCCAAAATAAAAGAATGGTAAAAGATACCAGAGAGACAGTCAAACTCGTAGATCGAAAATAAACTGACAACGCTTTGGCTAACAAAGAAAAAGACAAACAGACAAACAGACCAACAATAGTACACAAGACACAACATAGAAAACTAAAGACTAAGCAACAGAAACCCCATCAAAAACTGGGGGTGATCTCAGTTGCTCCGGAAGGGTGATTTTGCTACACATGATGCACCCGTCGTGTTGCTCATGTTATTACAAACACGGTAAATAAGTTCAGTCTCCACAAAAGCCTAAAGTATTGCCATATCACATGGGCATCGTATCTGCATTACTAGCGTACACTTATTCATTAGCTACGAGGAGAATAGCAAGTTTGTCGTCCACCAAGACATTAACGCGAAGCGGAGGAAAAGAGTTTATGTCGTAGGGACGATAAACCTGATATTGTCTTAAACGTGTGTAAATCATTTGATGTTCCGAGAGTTCTTTTAGATTTTGATTCCATTATGCAATTAATGTTAACATCAGTGGCGGATCTAGAAATGTTCATAAGGGGGTCTCACTGACTGCCTAAGAGGTGACCCGCTCCGGTCAAGCTTCAGTGATTCCCTTTATAATCAACCAAATTTGTTCCGGAAAAGGGAAGGAGCAGGCCCCCTTTCCCCCCCCCCCCCCTAAATCCGCCTCTGAACATCCCCATAGAAGAACTAGAGACTCAATTGAAGCAAATATTCAAATTGATATATATTTTACTTCCGGATTTCCAACTTTTAGTATAGTCAGTTTCATTGCAAGTGGACTTCTGTTTATGGTCGAACCGAACTATTAGACAAAGACTTACCGATAAATTTATTCAGTATTGGGTATCGCATATTCAAAATTCTTCAGGGGAGAATCTTATTATTTATTCAATAACTAAGTTAATCAAGTTTGCTTAGGAAAAATATGTGATGAGTCTTGAGAGAAATTCATTACTAAATTGAGATGTGCAAACATTAAATTTCTTATAGGAACTGGTAAATGGGCTGGTATACCTAAAGAGAGTAGAATTTGTAACCTTTGCAAAAACGGAATTGGAAAAGAATTTCATTATTTGTTCCAATGCATATTTTAACCATTTGAACAACTTAGAAAACAATATGTACATGTATCTAGTCACTGTAGTACAAATCCAAGTGAGATAGAAATGCAAATTATGTTGTCATAATGTCATGTTCGAGTACAGTATATAAAAACCAGTGTTTGTTTCTGAAAAAAATCTCAAAGTATTTTTTAGAGGAAAAAAAACATTTATCAGATGGTGTTTTAATAGACATTTAAATTTTTGTGAGTCATGATATCATATGTTTGATTTGTATGTATTTTCTCTGTATTTTGTCAGTCTCGCCTGCTATCATTTATGTATATAATATTAGTTTAATTATTGTCCTCGTGTACATTCAATGTGTCTGAAGTTAAATAGACTTCGACCAAGAATCAAGTAACTGCATAGTTAAGTTTTGGTTCTAGTTTAAATATTTTTTGAAAAAGATACAAGTTAATTATTGAGAACCATTTGCATTATTCATACTTTTGATATTCAGAAGATACCAAACTTGAGCATGATCATCTTAAGACTATCTAACTTATTTTCGTCGGTGGCTAAAGCTGTAACAAGTATCAACTTTCTTTCATCAACTAATGTTTTTGACTATGTTTACAGCGCGAAGTACCTTTTCTGAATACACATTTTTTCTTTCATAACAGCTGAGACCCACCTCTGGGTGTGGGATTTTCTCGCTGCATTGAAGACCCATTGGTGGCCTTCGGTTGTTATCTGCACTTTTTTCGGGTTGTTGTCTTTTTGACATATTTCCGATTTCCGTTCTCAATTTTATTAATTGTGTATTTGCAGTTTTTTGTATTTCCAAAGGCCGTCAAACGAGACCAAGATTGAAGAAAATTCTGAGTGATTATGTCGCTATTAAAAATTGGAGAGAACGACAGCGAAATCTGAAGAAGTTTGGAAGTCATTTAAAGAAATTTTAAACTCGACTTTTTTCATTTTATTCCAGACTTTTGTACAACATATGGCCGACATAACAGACCTGAAGTAAGAAAGGCTTTCAGGAATAGTGCTTATAATGTGACATGGCGAGCAAGACAGAAGATTTCAAAGAAATTTCGGCCAGGTTTCGGATGATTTTTCAGGAAATGTCTGTCCACAACCAGACATTTTTGAAATTGTAAAACAAACTTATAGGACGAAATATTTTCAGTCTCTACCCAGACTTTTGTGGTCGTCGTAACATAGTTTAAGTATGGAAGCTGAAAGCTAGTTCTGCTTATGACCAAATATGGTTAAAAACTAAGAACAAAACAGGTGGCGTAAATTAAAAAGAAAGTTCGACAGTATTTCTGTGAATGTAGTAGATATTTCACAATACTTGTATATATGACTGCACAATGGTATTTATAGTGAAAGATTCACAGACAAAGAGTTACAGAGATATAATTTGACAATATAATATTTATCTTCTTACAGAATTTTGTGTGACTCGAGGACGCCATCAACGATCAAAATGTCGGAAAGCATTGACAGATAGTGTAGTGGCTACGACATGGAGAGCAAAACAAAAGTTAAAAAAGTTTTTGAGTATAAAGTGAAGAACTGTGGACGAAAAACAATATTATTAAAAGACAGATTTGAGGAGATTTAGAAAAGTAACCGTCTGAATGATGCTACATGTGAAATGACCATGATGTAAAGTGAAACTTGGTTTTTAATGAAGACTATTTTTTTAATATCCGGATATAAATTTGTATTGTACAGTATTGCAGTTTGGACATCATCATTGTGGCATATGTGTTTACCAGAGAAAAAACATTATTGAATTTGTAATACATATATTATGTCCCTGGTGTTTATTCAATATGTTTGCCTCTTCTGTTAGTTATGTAATTTAATGCTTGACTCTTTGTATAACTGATATAATCATGGCATATTTTGAACTGTAAATTTGACTGTTTCAAACAAATATTTATTTTATAGTATTCTATTCTTCCTTTATCATTATCCGATATGTGCCAGTCGACTCTAGAGTTGTCTTTCTTTTGCATCGAAACTTGAAACATAGCTCTATAGAGATTGAAGTCCTACATGTAGTTGTATTATTTGGTCATGTATTGTACACATGGACTCGGTTAGTAGATTAGAATTATAAATTGCTAGAAAACAACGAAGTATTGCTGCCAAAGTTAAAAACGTAAATAATGTAATACAAATCAACAGGAAATACGAAAAAAAGTTTGAACACAATGATAAACAAAATTATAATCAGCTAACCTATTCCTTATGAGTATTGCATTCAAACAAAAGAAAAATGTATTCTGTTCATTTTTTTTTATTCTTTTTTGCAAAAATACAAACTATCGTTTAAAAAATAAATAATTATGTTACAGTATTTGGTCATAAAACATTCCTGATATCTCGAAGTAAATAGACCAATAAAAAATTCCTGGAATGACATATTTCATATATAATACTATCTTTTAACAAAAGCCGTCATTGGACATTCCAATAAACATATACTGTATATATGTCGTGTATAAGTTGCGATATTGTACAGGTTATAACATGTACAAAAATGTTGTACATGTTATTTGTACAATGCAAAAATACAAATTATAACATGTACAAGAGTACCTCGTACATGTTATAACATGTACAAAATATTGCTTAAAAATGGTTTTAACTTGTACAAAATTTAAAAATACTAATATGTTTCTATTATTACATCAACCTCAATAATATTTTCATCATTTTTTTGTTATTGTCCATTTATGTTTGTTTGATATCCTTTTTTATACAGTTAAAGATAAATAGTATTTATATTTACTTAATTCCTTAAAAAAAGGTTTTTGAAATACACATGTAGTCAACAAACATTATTCGGTATTCTCACCTGGTGTTCAAACAAAAGAAGACTAAGAAGCAATATTTTAAGCAAGTTCTGTATTCAATAGTACATAAAGTGAAGACCCTCAGACAGTCTTAGAACTTAATTCCGACGGATATTATTACTGACACAAACACTGAAACATGCTTCATCAGACAAAAATGAACAAAGCATCGGGTTAGAAACAGAAACAATGGCAAATGAATTAAGTGATGTTAACATGGCTTATGAAGCAAGTTTCAGCATGACATCTACTGATTTAGTTCCTTATAGTTGATTTCCAGTACAGGATTTATAAGGTTCCTCTTCACAAGACTCGTAATTTAACTTTATGCTATTACTGCTTTGTCCGTGACTTCCGGATATTTCTGCTAAATAGTCGTTATAATGGAGCTCTTCGTCAAACCAATATTTATCTAGTCGGTTTTTAAAGGCATTTATGGTTGGGGCCTTAGTGACTTTATCTGGATGTATGTTCCAGATTTTAGCAATTCTAGCATAGAATGATTGGTTTCGGGTATTAAATTGGAATCTGTGATGGATGACTTTGTTCTTTTTTGTCCTGTTACTGGTTCTATGTTGTGAGCCATCTGCCATTTTAAAAAATGAACTTACTTTATGGTCTTAGTAGCCATTCATAGTTTTGTAGATATCAATCACATCCCTTTGTATTCTCCTATATGAATTGTAGGTAAGCCTAGTTTTTGGTGGAAGAAGACTTCAAGTCTTCTGAAGGCCAATGGTGCCGACTTTAAAATCATTAAATTCTCCGTATGCCGCATTCGTTTCTGTGTATTACAATTTCATAACAACTTTCGATTCCTGACACCGATTTTAACATAATTAAGCATCTGAATCATTTAATTTGTAAATTAGAATTGAAAGACAATCACTATAGTAAATATGTACCTTTTTATTTATGTAAATTATTAGATTTCATCTCATCTACATGAACGTCATTTGATTACTTGTAACCGGATGTTTTTACTGTAGATATTTGTAGTACGCATGCGTGAATTGGGTATCGGGACAGCTCGCCCTGTTTACATGTTCGCCCTTGGTCTGTTCTTCCTGAGTTCTTTCACCCGTATAACCCTGTGTTCTTTCTCTTTACTCTTATCAAGGATGTTTTATAATAATAGGTTGCATTTATTAAAAAATATTGATATTAAGGGTATCGTTAAAATACTCTAAAAAAAATGTGTTCCTTGTAAGACAATCGTGTTCAGCCAATCAAATTCTGTGTTTCTCATGATCAATTAATAAGCCAATCAAAAACGTTTTCTCTGAAGATTATTCTCACATGCTAGATTTTGAACTTGTTTTGTTTTTATCTAGAACATTTGTAAAATCGCCAGTGAACATGGCATGTGAATTTTCATCTGCAAGCAGGTTCTTATACACAGCTGAAGGATAAAAGCATGGCTGATTGACAAAATTCAATGATGCAGTACTACCATAAGATGATAAATAGTATTTTTTACACTAATTTTTTGACATAATACTTTTTGTAACATATTTTATTTTTGTATTCAATTAAATCATTTAAAGGACAATGTACTATTCTTTATTCACGAAGACAAACAAACAGGTTGGGACCCCCTTCCCCCCATTATGAGTGGTGTTCTTTAAATGAGGGACTGTCCCTAAAACAAGGTGTCGTTTTACTGTTGAAAAAAATAAAAAAGAACATTTTTAAGATTTTTAACTCAAAAGAAGGAAAATGCATTATATTTGGAACAACTTTTCTAAATGAGGGTTCGAATTAATAAAGAAGATATAAGTTTAGAAACATCACAAAATTCTTTTGACATGTTTTGACCATTTAATACTTGATAGATGCATAGTTCTTTTGGAAAAGTTTCATCAAATAATATGAATATAAAGGTGCTCATTTTTTACAGTGGGTTGTAATGTACTTCCAATGAGGGTTACCCCTCATTTGGAGTGTTGTTCCCAACCTGCTAAAGGTCCATCTTTGTGCATAATTCAAAATTGGAAATTTCAACAAACATCTAATATTCTTACACAAGAGAATAAACCCTGGTCTGCTAGCTACATGTTCATCTTTTCTACCGGTTTGATAACAAGAATCATGCAAACAGACTTAAGACAATGGCATGTAAGTTCATCATACAAATATGACACTTTTTCTAGACAATCCAGATCGTGGACTTAGCTAAAAATCGTAACCTTTAAAATTGTTGTCGCGCACTAAAAACCCCCATGGGAACTTTCAAAAGTTGACAGGTATGTAACAAGTCTTACTATTTTTATGCCCCATTTATGGGCATTATGTTTTCTGGTCCGTCCGTCTGTCCTGCTGCAGTTTAAAGTTTATTGCCGAGGTAGTTTTTGATGAAGTTGAAATCCAATCAACTTGAAACTTAGTACACATGTGTTCCTTATCAGGGCCGTAACTAGGGTTCTAATTCAGGGGAGGCAGGGATTTGGGGCCGCCGACTGAGTGAGGCCCCCAAGAGAGGGGGTGGGGGTGGTAAAATGGCTAAAAATGACCCGTTTCCCTTCAATTTCCTTACTCTAAGAGACATCAGTATTGCTTGAAGTTGGAAACAATTTTTGTGCAAAAACAAGCTGAGATTGCTGTTTGGGGTGAGCCAAGGCTCCTTCTTAAATGCTGTTATTTGGCCTATAATTATTAACATTAAATACATTGTGACCATGGATTTTTTTCTCAATATGGCTATAAATGACCCATTTTTCTTCGATTTCCTAATTTTAAGAAATATCAGTAATGCTGGATCCTGGAAGCAATTTTTATGCAAACAATTATTACCTGTATTTAAAGATATTTTTATTAGAAATCAAACTGGTAAGTTAAAAAAAACATATAAAGCAACTAAGATCATGGAACGCAAGATAATTTTTTTATCGAGGACCTTGAATTTTAATATTGTTGAAAGCTGAACAGACATGTATATAGCTAAAAACAGGGACTTTAAATACATTCAAGTATATACTTAGTATAGAAAGTCCCTGCTACAACGAATGGGGGTGAACTACTAAGGCATTAACCATAATGTTCTCGTACGATCGTGAGAAGCGGTTAAAACAGCTGATTCAGCCGGTAACGAATTCCCGATATCATAAAAGATTCACAATTGAAAGGGAACTTCCTCTGCTGAATTGAGCCCCTAAATAAATGTGAATAGTTAAGTTTTATTCAAAATTGTCGAAAGCAAAGTTTCATATGTGTTTTCGTACGAATACTGAATCTTGAACAGACGGACGGCCACACAAAAAAAAAATTATAATACTGTAACGGTTCACTTTCGATCAAAAATCCGGAAAATGACACATATATCACGTATCATGATAACACTGTTAAAACTGTAAACTTGTGTTGTTTATTATATAAATTCAAGTTCTTGGTGTACATAATGTCAAAATTTCATTTTATTACTTCCAAAAAAAATTTGGTGTAGAAAATTCAGGGGAGGCAGTTGCCTCCCCTGCCTCATAGGTAGTTACGGCCCTGCTTATGATATGATCTCTCTAATTTTGCTACCAAATTAAAGATTTTAACTCATTTTCACAGTCCACTGAACATAGAAAATGATTGTACGGATGGGAAATCCATGTACTTATGACACATTCTTGTTTGAAGAAAAAAAATACGTCATAACGATAATGGAACAAAGCAGGCTGGGTTAGTGGGGCTGCTTTTATGGTAATTCAAGTTACCTTTTATTTACCTTCTTCCACCTCAGAGCTATCAGCTCTTTGATTTAGTCTTTTTGGATTACTCGTGTCTTTGAGACCTGGTAGTTTTTTTTTTACCCTTCATTGGATTCCCTTTTCATCAATATCGTTTTTCGTCTATGCCGGACACCATACTGAACTAGCATATGCAACTTTAAATGTGTTTGAAGTCCCAATAAGTGATATGAGTGTGAAAGAGATACATGAGATAGTGCGTAAGTTATCATTGAGTGGAGGGCAAGGTTTTGTGCATTGTCAGTGTTAGAACGGCAGCTGTGCTGTAAGTCTGGTAGGTTTTAATTAAGAAGAATGAAACTCGAGGTGTCACATGTCTTTATCTTTTAGCAACAAGGAACACAGTTGTTTCGAAAATGTATGAAAATGTAGTATTTTATGCATGCTGTAAATAATGCACCTTCTTTTGCTTTCGATTATTGTTCTTTATTATTCATCAATTTTAATTTTGCATATATATTCTGCTTTATTAATATTTTCAGATTTTGTACAGGTTAAACCCATTTTAAGCAATATTTTGTTACGCGGTATTTTTTTTACATCTTATAACTTTTAGCATTGTACAAATTATAACAGGTACAATATTTTTGAACATGTTATAACCTGTACAAAATTGCAACTTGTACACGACATATATATCTTTTGAATGTTCATTCTAAAGGGTCTTTCGTCCAAGCAGAGACGGGTCTGATTACTTTCAATGTAATCGATTAAATAACAATTACTTTGTCATTTGTACGATTAAATTAAATTAACGATTACATCATTTCTGAAAGTATCTGATTAAATTAATGATTACATTGGCAAAGTAATCATGATTACATCTGATTACAATGAATTTAAAAAAAAAATGAACGATGTGAATAAATTATCACGTTTAATATATAACTATAGCATTTTTGAAAAAGGGTATTCTTTTTTTTTTACATATAATATAAAATGATAGCTTAAGCTTCATCTATTTAATAAACCACAAAAGTTCACTACATATTAGATAATAATGACCCATTACACTTTTTCATCACTGATCTCTGAATTGTTTTGAATTCAACTGAATAACCGTTTATAAAGAATTTGCTGTTTGTCTTCTGACCTATTCCAGACTTCATATATATTTCAAGGTGCAGTTTATTGAAGTTAGAATATGGATAAAATAAATACCAGTTAAAAACTATATAAAATTTTATAAAATTATTAAATAAATTTGTAAACAAAACATAAGTACTAAAAATCATTGCATTTTACATATCCAGTTCAATTACAGACTTAAATTTGTTTATTTTAAACAACATATTTGTCCAAATTTTAATTTAATTTGTGCTAATTGGATAAATTTTCAAATGTCTGATTTATCCCAATATTGACAAAAGAATATAAATCAGGGTTTATATAGAAAAGTATTACTTGAATGTAACAGTTATTATCATATATATATATGTTCATCTTTTAATTGTGAATATATGTACAATATATTTTACTAAGGCCAGAGGCATATTTGTTACAGAATTATACACATCAATTAACATGCTTAAAGTAAACAAAAATATTTAAGCTTTACATGTAAAATACTTTAATATGAATAACAAAAAGATTACAATTACATTTACCCCAAGTCTGCGCCCAAGTTTGCCTTAGAAATAAGAAAGTTTTTTTAGGGGAAAAAATGTTATATTAGATTCTGACATAAATTTGCTCTTTACTAACTATCTAAAATATATATGAAATATAAAAATTTCTTAAATAATTTCATAATAGGAGATCTGTTATTACATGCACAATTTCTTCATTAAAGACTGTCGAAGTTGATTACCCAAAACGTGTGCCTCTTTCATAAATTTTGCTGAATTCCCAGGTCTGTAAAAAATGAGAAAAATATCTTCAATCATTTTCATAATATCAGGTGTACATCTTTAACGTATGTGCAATCTTCTTTTGAAGTTTCAGGGATATGGGTTCAAAACTGTAGGAGGAGTTGATTACACAAATTAGTTATCTACTTTTTCCCCGCCCTGCAATCCGCCTGATATCACCATACTATATTTCGGTTTTGGATTCTGTCCAACCCATCAAAAAGGACCAGATTTTTACCATGTTTATTTACTTGACAGAAAAATTATGATGATATAAAAAAGAAGATGTGGTATGATTGCCAATGAGACAACTATCCACAAATGACACAGACATTAACAACTATAGGTCACCGTACGGCCTTCAACAATGAGAAAAGCCCATACCGCATAGTCAGCTATAAAGGCGGTGTGTGGTTGCCATTACAGCAAAATGCATTGAGTGTGTAGGTACAGGTAATACATTTGGTAAGCTTGCTTACTATAGCTGAACCGTGAAGTATACTACCCTCCTTTAAGAATAGTCTAGTCCGACAGATAACCAATCTATCTTTATGTAGGACTAGACTATTCCGAAAGGAGGGTATAGTATACGTAACCTAATAATGATTTCACGGTTCAGCTAGAAAGCAAGCTAATTAAAGGTATTACCTTTACCTACACACTCAAGACATGTTGCTGTAATATTTGAAATTTTATAATGACAGCTGATTCCAGGTGGAAAAGTGCCCATCTATTGTAATATGTAGTGAATGAATTATTTTTGTCAGTTTTTATAGGTGTTGTAAATTTGTTTCAGAGTTTTGTCTGGCAGTGAGCCCACAAAGCAGGACTATTATTAGAAGGGCATTGGTAAATAGTGTCACTGCAGCAACATGTCATGCTAAAACTAGAATGATGAATAAAATCAGAAAGAGTTGGATGAAAAAACAATGAAGAGACGAACTTTGATTGTAAAATTTATATTGTTACATGTATACACGAAACATACTGTGGAACAATGATAATATATAAATTCAATATAAATATTATCTGTACAAAATCTTTTACTTTATAGATGCGACT
Source organism: Mytilus galloprovincialis (assembly GCA_037788925.1). NCBI lineage: Eukaryota > Metazoa > Mollusca > Bivalvia > Mytilida > Mytilidae > Mytilus > Mytilus galloprovincialis. The sequence continues at coordinate 19,512,604 of CM075331.1, read as the reverse complement.
ATTAACCTTAACATGAAAGGCTTCGCTTGCATTTATATATGTGACTATTAACCTTTTTTTTATACGTTTCATAGTTTGTAAATAAAACAAACAGAACATCGATTTCGTTATTGTATTTATTAGATGACCTCACTACACTGTAATGCTATTAAACACTTTCCAGCTAGTACTATTCTCACCTCAAACTTTACACTAGACACGTTGGACTTCATGTCAAAAACCTCACCGGTCACATGTTTCTCAGAGATGAAAGACTGCATACTTTTTATTATATATTTTTAGAACCATTTAGGCTTCATAAAGATTATATAGATATGACGTATGTTATTTTTTCAGCCTATTAGCTTAAATCAGATAAAAGGATATTTCAAAAGACGCAAATCTATAGCAGCTGCACTACTGACTCACTTTTTGTTCAGTACATTTAATTTCGTCTTATGTAACGTGCAGATGAGATTTTCTCTTTCTTACAAATGATATTTCTTGATAATACACACTAAGTTTCATAATACGGTCAAGAGTACTGTTTTGTCTTAACAAATGCTTCCAGTTTGCTTTAACAGCTTAAAGAAAAATATATCAGTTATTATCAATCTGTGAAAATTTCGGACACCTGCACCTCTAAGAATGTTCTAAACCTTTATTGTCCTTCAGTTGGTTCTATTGTGTTTACAAAGACCTTTATAGTGGTTGCACGAAGTAAACCTCACTTTTATACTTTTTGTTTGTTCTATTAAATATTGGTTATTACATTACGACATGTTCAATACTATACAAACCGTTCTTGTGCTTTCGTGATGCGCAATCTTCAGTTTTGAATGTACTTTTTGTAAACTTGTTTGGTTTTTCGTCGTTTTTGTTTTTTGCCATAGTGTTGCCAGTTTTCGACATATATGGGTTGGGATGTCTTGTTGGTATCAAACTAGTTTTTGAGTTGTTTTGTGCATATTAATTAGTTTTAAATATACCGATATAAAAACTTATTTAAAAACAGTTAAAGATGCAAGGCTTATAATTTTGTACGACATATGTTCGTTTCGTCTATGATATTTTTAAATATCCTCAATGTACGCACATGCCCGTCTACATTGTTGAATTGCTACCGGGTTGCTTTAGCAGTTAAAATATTTCCATATTTGGTTTTCATTTTGGTTTTATGGGTTTAAAAATGCAACTAGCCTATAATACTTAAATACAACACTGAAACAGTTAGATTCAAGTATAAGTAACTTATGTATTACGAACTTTTGTTAAAATTTGTGTTGTATACCCTTCTTAAATAAAATGTACATGGATCTTATGTCTTCATTTAGTTTCGGGATGAGTTCTGCTTGTTTTCGGAATTTGTTGATTTTCTTTTTGTATAAAATAAGGAGATATAATATGATTGCCTGTGAGACAACTATCCATCACAATTCGAATATAGTGGATGTAAGCAATTATCCACCAAATGAATTGGATTTAATCAAAAGAGAATCAATGGATACTAGAGGGACAATCAAGCTCACAAGTCGATACGAAACTGACAACGACATTGCTAAAAACGAAAAAAAAAAACCAACAACATACAAAAAATAGTGCACAAAACACAACATATAAAACTAAAGTCTGAGCAACACGAACCACATCAAAAACTAAGTCAAATATCATTTGCTCCGGATGAGTAAGCAGATCTAGCTCCACGTATCAGCAACCGTAGTAATCTCCAGAATATTTCTTTCAGGTTTACTTTTTAAAGTTTTCCTTTATCGTGTACTTTACGATATTGCAACTATAAAATATACAATTGTTGCGTCAATAAACTAATGTTCCAACTCCTTCAGGCAAAGATGACCTCCAATAAACGATATTCTTTTAAGGTAACATTTTGTCATTAAGCTCCTCTCATCGGTATGTACATCTACTTCATTGGCTTTAAACGTTTGAGAAAACGCGAAAACGCGAAAAGGCGAAATGACCGCATCCGGCCACCATACGTTTGTGTTTGATGAAGGGAAATACAAAAGTACTTCTGACTAACGTAATGTATTGAAGAAATGAAAGTTCTTTGTGTTGTGGTGTAAAAATTTTGACCGAAGCACATTTGTATGAAGAGCTTCATTTTTAGACTGTGTGCACGACTGCAGAACTTTTACATTCAAAAAAATTACAAAAAGAAGCATCCATTTCTTAAGTTAACGTTATATTATAGGCTAATAAGACCATGAAAAAAAGTAAATTTTACATGATTTTTTCTTCTTCTTGCACTTATAGTCTTTTTTGTGGAAGCACGTGTCATCACGAATGTAAAATTTCACTTCGATATGAAGGTTGATTTTTGAATGACTAGCGATTGTTGTTGGCCAATCAAACAAACAGATTCTCGTGAAACACACACGTAATGTAATTATAAAGTGTTATTTTCGATCAAAAATGATTGTTGAAAAGTTCAGGTAAAGAATAAAAAGGAATCCTGAAAGCAATCTGTTGTTATATTGTCTGTAAATATAGGTAATTTCTTTTCTGGACCGTGAAATCATTATAAGTTTAAGTATACTAGTCTCCTTTCAGGGTTGTCTAGTCCTACAAACAGATCTATTGGTTTCTTGTCGGACTAGTCTACTCATAAAGGAGGGAAGTATACCCAACCTAATAATGACTTCACGTTACAGCTAGCAAGCAACGCTAACGAAACATATTACGTGTACCTTTACCTACACACTTAAGGCATTTTGCTGTAAAGCAGTTTACGAAACCGTGATTTATGCTGTTCAAAAGAAGAAAGACCATGCTTTAACCCTGTTGTAGTTTCATTTGTTAAATGACGTGTTTCATTGTTTCGTGTTTATTTCAGGATTCTGCACTGAGAATGGCAATCAGACAAGATCAAGAGTAAAACAAGCTTTACATAATAGTGTTTCGTCAGCAACCTGTCATGCCAAGCAAGCAATAACTCGTAGAAAGACAAAATTTGTTCCACCATTACCTTTACTGTATAAAACTATGCCGAAGATTTGTCAAACAGACGAAAATTGACTGTGTGCCGATCAATTGATATAGTAATCTAGAAAAAAAGCTAGATATTTTTGTAAATTTTAGTTTTTTGTTATTAGTGTAGGATATTCATGTATTTGTTCCCCCGTGTTAGTGTAGGAATATTAATTATATACCGGTATATGTTTATACAATCTCATTAAAATTGATGTTTATATAAATGTTGGAATTTTATTAGGCGACGCTTGTTCTGTCCACGTATCTGATTTCTTTTCATTTGTGAGGGGGCAATATGGGGTTCGTTAACATGTTAACAACACCTCGATTTTGGCAAAAACAGTTTACAACAAATGCAAAACTGGTGAAAACAGTAAACAGTTTAAATTTATCTCAGATAACAGTAGGCCAAAACAAGTTAACATAAAAAGGTATTGCCCCTCTCATTTGTGTCACTTCTTCTTGATCGAATTGTTGTTTATTTGTAAACCGTTCTGTCAAAGTAAATTTACAACTTATTAAGTATTGATTTTGACTAATATATGATGTTGAGTCTGATACTACGTTTATTTCTCATATTAGGTTCTTTAGTTTTGACAAATACAGTCTAACTAGTCCAGTCGAAATGTGAAACAATTGCTCAGATTGTGGTAAAAGCATCAAACTTTGCAGAGTGTTAGTTGAGGTCATAACTAACATTTATAGCTATGGACCCAATTCAGAAAATTAAAATGGCGGCTCTGGGCGGCCATTTTGAAATCATGTCCAAAAAGTCAATAAAAATTATTAGAAAAAATATGAAAAATATGTTACTTAACTAATTTTGATAAACTTTCGTATTTCTTATGACAAAGAATATAAACTGAGGACTATTGAAGTATTCAGTGGCCATCTTGAATGGTGGCCATTTTGGAAACGTCAATTTGCAATATATTATTATTCGCTATCCTAAATTGTTTTTTGAATTAATACTAAGTTTTATATGCATTTACAACTAGTTTTGCTAATCATTTATTTATGACTGTTGCTTTTCATATAAGATTTATTCACCAAGTGCTCAAATAAGGTATGCATATGTTAACAAATAAATGTATTTAAAGAAATACGTGAATTCTTTTAATTGCAGTTTAGCATGTAGGGCTTAGGTACTTTTTTACCATAAAAAAAAATGCGTATATACAATATGAGCACTGTATGTTGAACAGAAAAAATACGTAGGTATCAAAATCACTAGAGCTGAAAAAATCTAATAAATAAATAGACTGGAAAGAATTCCGTAACGGGAAGAGAGGACACGTGATGATTTAAAATGCCAAGCAAATACAAAAAGAGCAGACTTAGACATTTGAGCTGGTAATCAGTCATTTTTTGTAAGCATACAACTGTTCCACGTTGATGAAGGACATGCAATGGGAGAATCAAAAGGCAAAAGGTACTAATCCTGTCAAAGCAAATTTTAATATATATAGTCAGGAAAAACAAAATGAGTCACGGATTGAAAAAACCAGTAGAATAACCAGCCACAGTTGTGATGAATCAACAAGAACAATGACTGCAGATATTTCTTTCTTTCTTTGTGATGAGGTATCTGACTATCATCATGAAGCATCAACAATTGTGATCGACAATAGAGTATGTGACTGTCACTTGAACTACTAACCATTGTTCTTTTAGCCAGACTCAGTGCTGAAGATTAATATTTCAGGAGCCGATCTCATGCTAAATGTTTGTTAAAACTGCACGACAAGGCAATTAGACAGAATTCGAGACACAGAAAGAAAGTCAGGAATCTGTTATCCATTGCAATGGGGCTTGCCAAAATAATAGAAAACAGTGACGGCTCACAGTCTGGAACAGATATTCTTTTAATATTTGAAATTGATGATATGGAAAAATGGTACAGTAAACGTCCTTAGTAAATATTAGTTGTCATGGAAGGAATGATTAATACAACATTTATGAAAAATTGAATACTAGCTACCATAGATGATATGCAAGCACACATGAAAGGTTGGGTCTTTCTCTGGATTCTCAATGAATATGTTGGGGAAGTTCTGAAGTTACAAAATGTTAAAGTCGTGATGGGGAAGGCCTCTTCATAGTCAAAGTAACTATAATAGTTTGAAGAGTTAGGCTTGCTACTATAGAAAGGTTTACAGGGACATTCATTGTAAATGAATCCGTTCCACAATTTTTGAGACATCTTACTCTCTATCGGAGGACTGATAAGATGCAGTTGTACCCTCTCGATGACGAGTTGCACTATTGAACTATTATAGCTGAGAAATGGTGAGTGTTGTCTTCCACTCATCGATATTACTGGATTGTGTCTCGATGTTTGGCCATCCTGTATCATTCCTACTAAGGAAACTTATGTCTGGTGAACTGATTCGTGTTAATAGCTGTTGTTGAGTGTCCCTGTAAAGCTTTTCTAAGTATCAAGCATATATAGTTTGCCTGTTATGGCTATGGGGATACCCTTTAATTATCAGGTCTGTTTCAGAGCTTCAAGAATACCTTTGTTGAAAATCAAGAGAACTAATTTATCTTGCTTTTATGCTTGCAGATATCCTTTATTAGCTACATTCCTATTTTGTTAGATGCGTTGTATCAGTCCTTCCTTCCATGATAACTACAAGTTGTTCCAGGCGTTTATTGTACAATTTAGCGTGATCTGCAAGCTTAAAGATTGGTACAATACCTCTGCCAGACCGTGTGCCGTCAATCTATTTTATTATTTTGGAAAGCACAACTCCAAGGATAAAAGATTCTTGGCTTTCTTTCTGTGTCTTTTATTCTGCCTATTTGCTATGTTGTCAAGTTTTATCAATCATCAAGCAGGATACTGGTGATTTGACATCTCCAGCTCTTACTTTGGCTAAGGAAATATGTCTTGTAGTACAGGTGCACAGTTATGTCCCATTTTTGTCGATTTTTAAATTTCGAAGTATCGTGGAGATCTTCAGATACATCACCACAGAAAAAAATACATTGCAGTCATTGTTTGTGTTGATTCAGTATCACTTAACAGTGTCTAGTTACTTCTTGTTTTCTTTCAACTGGCAATTTATCTTCAACATCAGAAGTATGTTTTCCCTTTTACTGATGAAATATTTTGAGGTCTGAAAATTTGTTTGACAGGATTTGTGCCGTCTGGAGTGCTTCTGCAGTTCCATAACCCTCATTCTACTTTTTCAAATTGAGCGAAAGGAAAACCAATTCAAGACCCAACATCGTTGTATGCCTGCATCAAAAAGAGTGATTGTCAGCTCAAATGTCTATGTCTGTTCTGTTTGGATCTGCTTGGCATTGCATGCAAACCCTCACATGTCCTCTCTTGCCGTTTCACACATTCCTTCTATTCTAAACGCCCATTATGTTCTTCTGATATCTAGCTCCAGTGTTTTAGAAATCTACAATTTCGATCTTTTCCAACAACAACGTTCGGTCATAAATTATATCATATATACGTAATTTCTGTTTTAAAAAGTTACTTAGGCAAACGTGGAAGTAACAGTTAAAAATTCTAATACTAATATCTTTATTTTGTAAACATGTGCATGCCTTATCTGACAATTTTATAAATATCCAATGCATATTAGTAAAAAAAAATGTGAATGCAAACAGTGAATAAATAAGATTAGCGAATAATGTTATATTGGAAATTCATGTTTTCAAAATGGCCATCATTCAAAATGGCTACCAAAAAATCAATTCATATGAAGTCCTCAGATGACAGTCCTTGTCATCTGTGATGAATATACCATATGACTTTATAATAACTTCCTGCAGCAAGCGCTTAACTGATAAGTCAAAGTGAACACGGTTACTAAGGAAATGCAAATGTGTAAAGGCAGTATTAAGTTGTACTACTCTATGTAAATGTGGAGGACAATGTGATAGAACATGATAGACAGAGTGAGGTTTGACAAATCATGTACATTTCATTTTTGTTAACGTCAATTGAGAACATTTGAGCAGTTGATGTTCCTATAACATTATAAATTATTTAATTAATTACTTGTATGATATGAAATTCATTATGTCTGCAATCAAGGTTTTTGAAAGTTGTTTCAAATGAACAATATCAACAAAACGAATTATCCTGTAATCAGCCAAATATTATAAATGACAGGTATACAAATAGGCTCGCTTTTCGTCCTCTTTATATAGCTCAAACAAATACATTTGTATATCTTCGACATTGTTTTTTTTTTAAATTTTCATCGAATAATGACTACCTTTTTTGGCTTAAAAAAAAAGATTTTTCGAGATGGCCGCCATCTAATATGGGTAATATTTCCAAAAACTTTGTTCAACAAGACAATTGGAATCAGCACTGTTATTCTATTACCCAGGTTTCATGTCAATATCTTCTCTAATATTATTTTCATAATTTTTTTTATTAATCTTTAGAGATTAAACGGCCGCCATTTTAAAATGGCCGCCTCTTCCGCAAATTTCGACTTTCAGAGTGGGTCCATAGCTTAAAATGTTGTCCATGACATATACTACCACTATTCCAAATTTCATGCTTTTACCACAATCTGAGCAATTTTGTCAAAAATCTGCACAAATCGACTGGACTAAACGTACAATAAGAAGCATGGTATCTAAGGCTGGTCCTCTCCCTTGCAACATACGGGTATTTCAGACACCCTTGTTGTCAAGTCAGAGCCAAACAGATAAAGGACAGGGAACAATCTACGTCGTATCTTTGATGATTTTCTACAAACCTAAATTAAAGGATTGAATTCTTTATTATTTCAATAAATGTCCATAGCTGTGGCATTATTTAAACGAATATAGTTTGGCAATGCAAGTATAGTTCCAACGCATGAACTCTAATGTGTTTTAAGTTTGTTTCAATTTAAGCCATTCGTAACTCTCCCGGTGTGTTGTGGTCTAAGTGGGAGGTCTTTCAGTTAGAATTAAACCAAAGTGCGGTGTTATGGTTCTTATATACTTTTTGAGACGGGTATGCATATTATGAAGCGATTTATCAATTTTAATATTTAGATGCATATGGTTGCTCAGCATGGAACAACTAGTAATCGTTATTTTTATTTAGTTTTTACTAAAGATTTTGATTTCACAGCAAAATAACTTATGTTGAAAATTGATGTGTTTTGATTATAGACAATTAGTCCGTTGCGGTTCATTATTCTTGTACAAATCAATGAGTTGCAACAATTATAGTGTATTACAAAGTCATATCATATTGTTAATCATGCGTCATGAATATTGTAAGACTTATCAAACGTTATGAATCATATTTTACCGAATTTTCATCTGATTGAATAGACTTAGAATAAAGTGTTATTTTGCTTAATCCTTCCTTGTACTTTAATATACATTCTTATACTAAAAAGTGTATCACTTACCAGTATTTTTACTCTTAAGATTTTTTGTGAAAAGCGCCACATGCTATTATTTACACATCGTTGTCAATATAATGGAATTTGATGCGACTGTCATACAAGTGAGAGGTTTAGCTAGCTATAAAACCAAGTTTAATCCACCATTTTCCACATAAGAAAATGTCTGTACCAATTCAGGATCATGACAATTGTTATCTATTCGTTTGATGTGTTTGAGCTTTTGATTTTGCTAATTGATAAGAGACTTTCCGTTATTAATTTTCCTCAGAGTATTTTTGATTTTATTTTTTTCAGACTATTATTCTGCTGTTCTTTGTCTTTATTTCGGTGTGTTCGCTGTTTTCTTTCGGAGTAAAAGGGTATAGGACAATGGAAGTTGATGTGTTATGTTGTTCTGTGAAGTATTTTAGCTGTTTAATGTTATCTTTTTTTAATGTTTTTACAAAATATATCACAGAAAAACTAGATATCAAACAACACAAACCCCACTGATAATCGTAGATCCAGTTACTTTGGAAGCAGTTCCTGCTAAATCATTGACATCTTGTCACAGTACTCATATTTCAACTTTAATAATAATTAATTTTTAAAGCTTCACGTATATCACACATCTCTAAAACAAAAGTCCCAGTCTAAATTATGATAAAGACTGAGTATTAGAATTTTATGAATTATTCGAAATACTAAGGATTTTCTTATCCCAAGCATAGATTACCTAAGCCGTATTTGGCAAGACATTTTTGAATTTTGAATTCTCAATGCTCTTCAACTTTGTAACTGTTTTGCCTTTCTAACTATTTTGATCTGAACGTCACTGATGTAGACGAAACGCGCGTCTAGCGAAATTATAAACCTGGTACCTAATTAACTAATTAAACGGTGAAAATAACTGTCATGCTACCAAACTATGTACTAGATTATTTTATAATGAATTAAAGGTGATGTGATTTATACGTCAACGAAGCAGTAACCCAAAAAATAAAAAAAAATAAATATCACTCAGGGTTTTCCCATCTACAGCATCTACACAGAAGGTTTGAATTGCCGAGTCCCACTCAAACTCTCGTTATGTGTTCCAGACTATAAGGGCCCACCTGAAACTATCGTATGGATATGTACAGTTTTTATCAGTTATATACTAGTACATATAGGACAATATAGTATGGATTAGTTGTCAAGTCAGATGACCAAGATATACAAACACGAATATTAACCATATCAGTAATATTATGTTATTTGATAAATAAGGATAATAAGGATAATATTCAAGATTTTAATAACAAACATGGATGAAGTTCAAGATTACTTCAGAACATGTGGATCAAGCTTTAAGATTACAATAGATATGTTATTAGTGGAAGATTAAAAGAAAGATTACATTGTTCATCTGACAGGGTACTTATTCGCACTAGTCTTTTAAAATGTACATCAAGCTTTGTTGTACAGTGAGAAGCGTGTACTAGAGTATCAGTAAATAGATATAGGAAGGAAAGCACAGAAGAAGAAAAATATGAAAATCATGAATGTTGAAAAATGTATGACAATGATGTCTTGATTTCATTGACAACTAGCGAACACAACAGTATACGAAACAGAATTACTGTTTACAGGAGCACCTTAGATCACCCCAAGTTTTTGGTGGGGTTCATGTTGCTTAGTCTTTAGTTTTCTATGTTGTGTCTTTATTTAGATAAATTATGCTGTGGTATGCATTGCAATAAAAGATAGGCAGTTTCAACTTAAAAAACATCATTTCATTTAATTTTATTGAAACCGTGGAAGAGATATCTTATAGAAATTATCCGGAAGTGATATTTATTATATATTTGATTATTCCTTTTATACAATACCATGAAATATCATTAAATATTTTTTTAACTGTATATTGATATATTTTCTTACACAGACTTTGGCTGACGATGATAATGCAACAACTGGGTTCAATCATAAGAAAGAACTAAATTCATTTAAATTATACTTTTAAAACCATTCCACATATATTTATTAATAAGCTATCGGAAGTAGATTAATGAAAAAAGGAACAAAGATACAAAAGATGAAATCGAAAATCATAAGCTGGAAAGACAAACGACAAAAAAACAGTCTTCAAATGTCTATACAGAAAATTAAAGACAGTGCAACATGAAATTTAACAAAACCGGAGGTGATCTTAAGTGCTCAGAAAGGGGAAGCTGATCCTGCTCCATACGTAGCCCCGTCAACGGTTGTTCATGACAAGTACACATTCGGTGATAAGCTGCATTCTGTGATGTCATAATCGAGTTGATTGCATAAAAAAATCTAAAAATGAAATATTCAATAAAACTTTGAATGATTTAGTGAAAGAACATCATTTACGTATATATAAGAGCGAAACATAAAATTAAATGGTTTGATAGCTTCTCTTCACTCTCTGTAAAATCCATATGGTATACCCTCTCTTTATATTCCAAAATTGAAAGAATTTGTTACAATAATCTCAAGTAAACAGATCATGTTGTGAAAATTTTGCAATTTCACAGGCATATCTTGGATAGTCAGACGATTTGATTTTTCCGTGTTTTAATTTGCCCTTATGTAAGCCTTGTATGTATAACAGTCTGAGTTCCTAGAGTAAATATTTGGGGTGTTGAGTAAATATTTGGGTGTTTTTTTTTACCTTTCTACGATAATGCTACAAATGGTTGTACGTAAATTAAAAATCACCCAACATCTGAACTGTAAACATATACATAAATGTAACTTTAATCTTAGACTATGTTTTCAATAAAGGCAACAGTAGTATACCGCTGTTCAAAACTCATAAATCCATGGACTAAAAAACAAAATCGGGGTAACAAACTAAAACTGAGGGAAACGCATTAAATATAAGAGGAGAACAACGACACAACATTAAAATGTAACACACACACACACACACACACACACACCCATTGAGAAAGGTTTGAATTGACCAAACAAAAAATCCGTATGCAAAGATTCGAAATTATGGCTTTGGAACTTTAAGGAAATGCTTATATTTTCTTTTAAATTGACAATAAATGAACAACATTATATTAACCAAAATACGAAATCTTTGGTTGAAATTTTTCATCTATACAGATTTTTTTTCAAATTTCTTTGTTTGTGTCTTAGGATGACAACGGTAATCGTCGAATTTAAGAATTTGAATTCAACTTTCCTTTTTGTTTATGTTTATTTATAAAGACTGGGCATTAGAAATATTGATCGCTATTCCATACGCAAAGCTAGCCTACCATTAACTAGTATTTAGATATTTTGTACTGAATCTGGCACAACAAAGATTATCTTTTAATTGTGTAGGACTGGAAATTCCTGATGCAAAAGCTAGGCTAGATAAGCATATACATTTAAGTAGTTTGAACCAAAACTATACAGTTTTCTTTGAGTATTTTAAGGGTTTCTGTAATCGTATTTAAGGATGGTTTCCATACGTAAAACGTAGACTTTGTTCATGCACTAAAGCTTAAACAGCTGCGGATCAATGATTTTGAAATTAAGAAAAAAAACCACGTGAAAAAAGGCATAGAAAAACAGCGTTTTGAGTGATACTTATAAAACGTCTATGTATTTAATAAATCTAATTTTTTCAATAGACGTTTAAGATTCATCTGAGTACTCGAGTATCATGACCGAGTATCCGAGTATAAAATTTCAGATCTTTTGACAGCCCTACTATTTATCACATTTAAACTCCATTTACAGGCTGATCCCATGTCCCTCCACCTAAATTCGTCTCTGTTTACAAGCTCTGGGTAATCGATCTTAGATTTCAGTATTATAAAGGTTAACCTTAAACAAAAGCTTTCATTTTTATGTATTTGCTGCTTAAATTATAAGAGGAAAAGAGGTTTCATTTAACCCCATCATTGTATCTGAAAAAAAATCATTTGATAAAAGTTTTTTATGTCATGTTTTTTAAATATCCGTTTTAAAAGCTTTTTGAAATTGATTATTAATGTAGGTTTAATAATGTTTGTCTCGACATTTAACTTCAACTCGTGACAAATACAAAAGCAATACACTAAAATTTATTTCTCACTTTTGTTTTAGTAATGTTTAAACTATAAATCTATATGATCGCTGGTCTTTTTAATTGGCAGGTTAAACTCGCGGATTTAAAGTTCAGAACATTTTAATCTCTTACTGATCATAATACAACTAATGTTGCGATTGACCAGACACATTTCATTTAAACCACCCGAAGTATCTAAATACTGAAATTTGAGGATTGTTCGCTTTCTTTTGTTTTACGCCAAAAAATATGGAAATAAGACACTTGATACAAAGAAAAGTGCCTTGGCGACATACAGTAATACACCACCATTTTCCTTTTAAAGTTTTTGTGAAATATTAAAACGGAATATTTTTATTTTTATTTAAAAGGAACATTTTCACAGAAATCTAACGGAGACTGTTGTGTTAAAATGTTACAAAATGACGATTAGACAGTGTAATATTACAAATTTTGTGTTTTTATCAAGGATACATCGTTAAAGTTGTGAATTATTGTTATTAAGTGATAAGTATAGTGTTTTTCCCACTTTTTTCCTATTTTGATTCAATAAACAATGACGGGAAAGATTCTGGGTCCCCGTTCGTCGACTCCAAAAGGACCAACGTCCAGACTTCTACCACAAGTGCCAAAGTTTTCAGTAAAAGAGCCTCCACTTTCAAAACAATCTCGGATTCTGCCACCAGTTCCGCCTCCAAGAGAAGGATCGAATGTTCCAAACAAAATCCGATCGCTTCCTCGTGTTCCACGACCAATACAGGCTCCATTAACTGGACAACAGGATACAAACAACTTCGAGAAAAATCCAGCCATTCCGATTGTCCCTAAGCATCCAAGACAGCTTCCGAAGATACCTGTAGTAAAATCTAACCAAAAACCAGATGACAGAAGAGCTCATATGTTTGGAGTATATAAACGTGATGCAGACGAATATTTACGGAAGAAGGAGTATGACAAGGCTTTAGATGCTTACACATCGGTCAGTATCAGCTACTAATCTATCAGCATATGAATATTTAAATTATTGAATTTTTTCATCATTAAATTTAGGTCATTTTTTTTTTATATATAAATCTTGTATAATAATGCTATACAAGTAAACAAAATAACAAAGTCCAACTAATACTTTTATTTAAATATGAAAATCTGGGTGTACTAGTTCTGAAAACAGTAGATATAATTTAATATGGAATTCTGCAGTATAACTAGATCTGATTTTTGTAAATAAATATATAAAGATAGATATAAAGTAATCTATGAATATAAATTTCAACAATTTAATTTTAAAAACGTAAGCTAAAATAAAAGCAATATTTTTTACCCAGTCAAGGTTTCAAATGTATGGATAGATTATATATATATATGTATATACTTATATAAAAACAAAAGTGGAAGTACTATGTTCTAATAGATAAGAATGCAAAAGTGGAAGTTTTAACCTGACTGACCCTGTATTTGCTCTCTATAGAGGATAGGTAATAGCTAGTCAACAATGTTATAAATTAAAGTTGGTCAGTTTACATTTCCGTATTTACCACAAAAAACCATAAAAGTAGATATAATATACAGTAAAACCATAAAATTAGATATAATATACAATGTACAGTAAAACCATAAAATCGAATTCAAACTAAGTGATATCTTTCTTCAAAGTTAGATTGCAGATAACAAACTTTTATTACAAGTTGAGATAAAATTACGTCATACTGGCGTTTATGTTTGGTCAATTTGTTGTTCAATCATGTATTGGAATCGATTCTTGTATCTTTATTGACGACATTAACTTGACAAACAAACTGGCTAAGAGTGTTTATCACCTCTTATATAACTCAAAAGTCTTGATTTCTTATTACAAACGAGGGTATGTGAAAATAAACAAATAATTATCATGTATAATGTTAATTAAATGGTATCTGGGTAGAAAATGAAAGCGAAAGGAAATACAGTCCAGTTGCAAAGTAAAATTAGGAAGAGAATGGCGGTGAAGTTAAGTTTAAAACTAACATAAAAAGAGTAATCAGCAACTGTAACAGTATGATATCAAATTAAGACTGTTTAAACAGCAAAGAGACTGCTTTGGACTTAGGCAACACTCAACCAATTACGATAGTTTTCACTAAAAATAAAAGCATATTAATAGATAGTTGTAGGAATGTATTACTAAATAGCTCGTCCTGTTTTTCTGTAACTGTTTATGTCGTTTTTACACTAAATCCAATAGAAGTTTTGCATATACTGATTGATATTTTACATGATATTTATCTACTGACTTTAAACTAACTGCCAATATCTTTGAGTACATTCAGTTCTGTAATTTGTGTCTTTAGTATTTTTGTAAATATTTTTAGGAACTTTGTGTCGACCTGATGAGTTAAACTCTTTTCAACTGATTTGTATTACCCGTTCGGTTGTTTTTTTTAGTTCAATTAGGTATATATTTTGAATGTTTTTCGTTTATTTAAGCATGATGCTTATCCTGATAGCTTGCTAATTTCATATTGAACTTGACGTTTTGTGCATCCAGAGCGAGTGACAAGCAAAACATAAATATATCTATAACAGCATGCATATATTTGTATTTGATTTACAACATAGGCGGTTGATGATTCCCCCTTTTTAGTTTTATCTACAGTAAATTTTATGAATTTCTTTAGTATTTAACTTATTTTCCTACTTTTTAACGTACTCTTGCAATAACCTCCACAATAAGACAAAACTACTCCTCTTATGTAAAATAAAAAAGGATGGTGTCCATTCTCCATGCGCCTCAGTGCTATTTACTAACGTATTGAGTCGTCTATGTTCGCCGATAAAACAAAGTAGATGAAAACGCCGACGCTTGTTTGTTCTTTAAACGAGATTTATTAAATCGCAAATCGACAAAATTTTAATGTAAATACAATTGATTCTATTGACATTCCGAATGCAAATATTCTGATACGTTTTTAAACCTCTATTTCTATAAAACTAATAGGAATTCCTACTTGATGAAGTGCCTATACTTATTATTATATTGTTTGTCCAAACAATCATAGTTCTTGTTCATCGATTTAATTTTATCACTTGTTTAAATAATTATTGTAAAGAATAATTAAAAGTTGTGAAAAATAATTAACAGTTTGTAGATTACGTGTATATTGTTTATCAACGCATTACTATGTTGCGTAAACCATCGTATTTTCTGTAAGTAATTCAAAGACATTATATTCCTTGGTTAAACATAACTTTGTAAGATATATATTGAAAGAAAATATTTACAAAATACGTTATTTTTTTACAATTCGAAAGTGAATTTGGGTTATTTTAGTCTACTTTATAATATGTACGTATGGCTGATGTTGCTCACTTCATTCGTCAATATTATCGCCTAGGTGGTCTCGTAAAAGCGTGTTCGCCTGAAGTGCGAAGTCCTTGTGTTGAACCTCGACCAGATCAAACTAATGCCATTACAATTTGTATTTGACGTATCTCCATTTAGCAAGCGGCGTTCATGAGCAAGAGTAAAAAAGGGGCGAAAGATACCAGAGTGACATTCAATCTCATAGATAGAAAATTAACTGACAATGCCATGGCTAAAAAAGAAAAAAAAAGACAATCAATAGTACACAAGAGACTCTGACAAGAGACAACATAGAAAACTTAATACTATATATATATATATAAGCAACAGGAACCCCCACCTAAAAACTAGGGGTGATCTCAGGTGTTCCGGAAGGGTAAGCAGATCCTGCTCCAAATACAGATCGACGAAATATCGACGTCTAGGAGTCAGAATAAAAGGTTCGGATAGGATAACATGTCTACATGCCGACTACAACCATGTGAACTATCATGTTTAAAAAATCCAGCTCAACATGTCGGTCTTTTACAAACTACGGTTCATATAACATAAACATATTTTCATCCTTATGTTCATTTAATTTGCCGCTTGACGTCAAACCGCCATCCATCATGTAAGGTCAACACACTAAAAACTCAAATATTCGTAGTTTTAGGATTAATAGTGAAATTGTATCGAGTTCAATTTCGATTCATAACTTGAAAAGTGTATTTGTACTCATTTATCTAGCTATTTATTAGAATACCCATTTGTTTGTTTAATTTACTGAACACGAATATTTTAAATCTATATTAAATTATTGATAACACGAATGTATATGACATACTTCTAGTTCATGTACAAACGGATTATTCACAATTTTCATAAATATCTCTATATTGCCAAAATCTTTCATTCAAATCTGTTAATGAATTAGAGATTTTTACCACGCCCTTAATATTTAAAGTAAAATACCAAAAATACCGTTTATTGAAGCTTTAATCTGTTCACCAGAAAACACTTTAGCATTTTTGAGTAATATCACATTTAGAAATGAATATATGTGTTTATTGACCTTTATTCCAGTACTGATCGAAAATTATTATTATTTTTAATCTCGATCTTTTTTGTATCCCATACATTTACAGTAAGATTTTGAAGTTTCACTATATTTTATTTATTTTATAGCTTCTATCGTTTCTTTAGTCTGTGGTGCAATCTCTAAAACTGTATGCAAGACTGAGATATGACGACCTTGTATATATTAATTGTTTAAGCAAATGTGTCAAAGATAAAATGAATAAAAGAGAAAAATAATCATAACTTTAAGGTGAACGAGACAAAACAATGAGAATCACTAATTACAGTCAGTTAAGGATGTACACCTCTGAGGAGCCAAAAAAATCTAGAATTAAACTTTTTTTCTTAACCTGATTTTTGGGTTTATAAGACTGTAACAAATTAATTGGTGAAGAAAAAATCATATGTTGGTGCACTTCTTTTTTTGCTACGGCCCTTTGAAAATGCCTGATTTTGATGATTTTCCCATTTTTCATCGATTTTTACTTATTTTTGGGCTATTATCGTGGAAAAAACTTTATTTCATACTTTCTATAAAGATGAAGTGGACCAATCTGAATAAATTTTATTTACAAAAACTATAGGTAGGTGTTAATATAAGAAAATTTTATCATATTTTGATGCATTTTTGTGTAAAATTTACCATGCTGTCAATTTTGTATTTTTGTGATTTTTCTCAGTTTTAAGAACAAAATGCATTTTATTTCAACTTTTTTGTTATTAATGATTGAAAAAATACATATCTAAGAAATTTGAAAAGACCAAAATGATATGGGATGTACATGATTCTTGTAAAATTATTTTTTGTATCCCTCACCCATTTTCTCAAGCTGAGATTTTATAGAAGTCCATTTGTAGTTGAAAAAAATGAGATTTTATAGAAGTCCATTTGTAGTTAAAAAAAATGAGATTTTATAGAAGTCCATTTGTAGTTAAAAAAAAAAAAAAGGTTGCTGAGTCAATTTTCGACGAGACATAGTTTGCAAATTTTGATTTTTAGTACATTATGATCAGTAACAGGTCCAATGTTCAGATTTTTTATTTGACCGACTTTATGAAAAATACGCTCCCCCCCCCCCCCCTCTTGAAAATCGATCGCGTTTGTCGATGGTTGTGCACAATGGGGTTTCCTATATATAGCCAAAGGCAATAAGATGGGCTGCTGTCATTAGTGTTTTCGGGATTATCACTATGCCAGTTTAAGCTTACTTTCATATTTAAAGGATCTAAGGGTGAAAGTTTAGGGGTCGAAAATAATAGTTAAGAGTTAGTATTGGAGTTGAGAGTCAAGTTGAAAAGCAAATTTCTCCTCCATGATTCTATTTCGATAAATCGACTCTGGTATCAATACTTCGATATCTACAGAATGGAGTATACATATAATAGGTTCAAGACTACGAGCGATCTTATTGCACACACTTTAAGAATTTCATTAACGGTACAACGACTTATAATAAGAGGTCAAAATGTAAAAAAAAAACAACCCGTTCCAAATTTTGCCGTTTCGCCATGGTACGCAATACATTCACGAAAACAACCCAAATCAGATAAAAATGACAGCTTTGCAAATTTGACATAGCTTTAATCGTTTTTCAATAGATGTGCATACAAGCGAAAAAATCATAAGAATTCGTCAATTAAAAAAAACTTCACCGCTTTATTAAAACAATAAGAATGAAATCTAGCACTATACATAGTATACAATCATAATGTTTCAATTGGGTTATGAATATCAAAGCAAATTCGTAAAATGAAATGTAACAGGAAATGTTAAAATCAATTACCCAACTTATTAGAAGCAATACCTATCTCAATATAACAAATTGCGGATATCTAATGGGAAACTAAATGACCATTTTAGGGACTCATTAAACATTTAACCAAAATTGAAATGAAACAACGCAGAACTTCTCAATACCAACACTGTCTTTAAATGAGACGCGTACACACTGAACTACTGTTTTTTCTACAAAATATGATACACCAACAAATACCAAATTACCCATTAGATACTCTTATAACTTCAGACAGAGGAACAAGAAATATACATATATATGTATACTTACCATTAAGACTACATAAAACCAATAAGAACTCATATACAGTGTAAATTTTTTCATAATATCTACAAATTATAGCACATTCGAAAATGCTACCAAGAATAGCAGCTCTTTGTACAACCGTTTACAGCTTCAAAGAATAGATTTCTATACCGATCTTTCAAAATATTATAAAATAGCTTTACTAGTATAAAGTTTTTTTCAAGCAATATACAAAGAAACATAAAACAAAAACACTGTAATACATTGTTTTCTTCTCACCTAAATATCATATAAACTCCTTATTCTTATAATGACTTGAAATATGTTTATGTGAAAATTAGACGACGGCCAATGAGAAAACTCTCCACCAGAGACCAAATGACATAAAGTCAACACATATAGGTCACAGCATTAAAGATTCGCGATGCAACTATTTTGAGGAAACAGGGACTGATTAACCTCAAATATATAATCATGGCAACTCGTCCATGTTGTCATTTGAGATACTAAAAGAGTTACATTTACAGATTAAATAAACTCCATAGATGTGTATGTAAAAGAAGCGAGGATCATTCAATAATTTATATTTATTTCAGGCTTTAAAATTAGTTCCCGATGAAATGTCAACACTGGTAGCAAAGTCCAGATGTCACCAACTGATGGGAAAACGAAAGAAAGCGATGCAGGATGTAGAAACAGCACTTAGTTTAGGACCCCTGTTCCACGAGGTATGTACATGTTGCTTAAAATAATCATGTTTTGTTGTTATTCTTGAAATTTCTCATTGTGATATCCCTTTTTGTATGATCTAAGTATTGTGCTGAAATTTTAGATTTCCAGACTGAATAACAAGTGATAGTGTCTAGACTGAACAACAAATATGACAATGTCTAACAAATTGGAGAATGTTAAGATTGAATAACAAATGGGGCAGTGTTTAAACTGACATTACAAAAGTGACAATGCATATACTGAATAACAAAAAGTGATATTGTCTAGACCGAAACACAAAAGTGACAGTCTTAACTGAATAACAAAAGTGACAAAGTGACAGTGTCTTAACTGAATAACAATAGTGACAAAGTGACAGTGTCTTAACTGAATAACAATAGTGACAAAGTGACAGTGTCTTAACTGAATAACAATAGTGACAAAGTGACAGTGTCTTAACTGAATAACAATAGTGACAAAGTGACAGGGTCTTAACTGAATAACAAAACTGACAAAGTGACAGTGTCTTAACTGAATAATAAAACTGACAAAGTGACAGTGTCTTAACTGAATAACAATAGTGACAAAGTGACAGTGTCTTAACTGAATAACAATAGTGACAAAGTGACAGGGTCTTAACTGAATAACAAAACTGACAAAGTGACAGTGTCTTAACTGAATAATAAAACTGACAAAGTGACAGTGTCTTAACTGAATAACAAAACTGACAAAGTGACAGTGTCTTAACTGAATAATAAAACTGACAAAGTGACAGTGTCTGTCAGTTGTTTATCTTAAAACTTGATTTCTTGGTTATTACTTTCTATCTAAACTAAAAATCTAACATATATAAATTGAATTATGATACTAAGTTTTATCCTGTAATACTAATTATAGTTTGGTTTGGACTGTAGTGCAAACTGACAAATACCAAACTTATTATTACAGTTGGTACCATGCAAAGTTTTAGTTTTCTGGTTTTGTTGTTTATATAATTTTTGACTGAGCTAATTTTTGTTCTTGTAAGTAACATCCTGGCATGTCGTATCGATTTTTTACATTTTTTTCTAGCAACAGAAATTACGCCACAGTCCTTTTTAGTCTCCAACTATGCATCAATTTATTTTATTCATGAATAATAGATGAATAAATGTACTTCTGAAATTTTTTTAGTTGCATATATTTATTCATCATATATATATATATAAGCTGCAGTTTCGACTTGATGTAAACATCGCATCATTGTTTCTAATATTTGATATATGTAAGCTGTATTTCTGGCTATTATACAAAATTTTGTGTTTTACTGCCAATAGGACTAAAGTCATTAGTCATGCGACAAACAGTAACGTCTTTTGTTGATTTTAAATGGTTAAACTGTAACAGTTAAATGATTGGATTATTTTGTTGTATATTTCATTGTTATGTTATTTGATTGTTTGTTTAATCAAACAAAAGTGTTATATATATGCTAATCCTAAAGAGATTAAAAAACATTGCATATTGCTTTGCGGAACTACTCTGTAACAATTAAGCAAGTTCAGTACCCTTATGTCTTTTTGTTTGTGCCCAAAAATATAATAAACATTGGCATGTTGTATGTTTTTGATTATAAGAGCATGAAAGTTATATATTTTGGATTATAACGGCTTTGGATTACATATGTATTATTTAATATAAGCCATGTTTCGTTGTGAAAATAAATCAACATAGTTGCTTAATAACAAACCCTTTGGTGGAAATATGCAAAACAAATGCATACTTTGGGTAATCAGTGCATATAGTATTGTAGTCATAATCCATAATCTCATAACAACCAACATCATACTATGATTCCACTAACTCATATCTATAAATAGAAATGGAAAAAGATAACGTCACATGTTAAACTAAATATAAAAAAGCCATAAAAAAGGTCACTCTTATAAAAGAAACGAGTTTTTTTTGTGCGACACCAATATTCATAGTATATGCATTAAAGGACATGCGCACAGCGTCGCTCGGGTAAAACTGCATGTATGATAAATGTTGGCCCTATAATTCGAATAAAAAAGTACATGTATTACAAAATTATCAAACAATATTCCAAAAATGTTAATTTGTCAGTTAGCAAATTGATATTTTGGATTTAAACATAAAAAAAGTGATAGTAAGATCACAGAAAATAGCACAAAGTACAACAGACAATACAAGGAACCATCACCCGACTGTCACTCTCCTAAAAACCGTGACATCAACAAAGACAAAACAACGACGAAAACACATGCTTCAGATAGTCTGACTTGGTATAGACTCAAATATATTAAACCACTCTTACGTACTCACTACACACACCTCCTCTTTTCCCCTTCTATTCCGCATAAAAACACATGTACAAAAAAGAAACCCAAACAATGCAACCACGAACAGGATGATCACCAATGTTGACAAGAAAAAGCATGCTGAGGTCATTTCAGCTGTTTTCGAGAAAAAGTAGTACCCAGGGTCTGCCTTTCAATGTTCACACACGATGTGAATAGATTTATCAAATGCTACTCAAAATAGTGCATTATATCAGTTTATTAAACAATTTTCATTAATATATAAAAACTTTGGAATATCTTGAATCGTGCAACAGGAGAAAATATAAAATTATGAATAGGGGAACTCTATTTATTAGAAATATCTAGAAACCAAATAATTTTAATTACAGGCACTATTCCAGAAAGCTGAATTACTTTTCATTGACGGAGAGTATGATACGGCTTTGGTCTATTATAATAAAGGAAATAAACAAAGACCAGATATCCAAGCATTCCAAGATGGTATCTTTAAAAGTCAAGATGCATTAAACAAGCATGGTTCAGGTACGTTTATTTGATCATATTCATGTTGACCATCATAAACTGCTATACGTTAAATTTTCATAACTAAAGATATGAAATTCCATGGGATTATTCACAATACTTTAAAAAACGTAAATTCAGAAGTGCAAATAAACACATTGTTACATAATTTTGTTCATGTAAATAATGAAACTTTCCCTTAAGGATGTTTGCTCCTCTATTTTTTGAATTTTTGCCAGATTTTCGGAATTCTCTTGTTTTATCCATGTATTGACATTAAAATAATTTGCCCTCTAACCCCTACTTTTCTTTTCATATTTTTATTACATATAGTTTAAAAAGCCATATTTCAAAATCTTATAAAATCCTTGTTATTTTTTCATAGTTTTTTAAACAAAAAAGGTGCCAATGTTAAATGTAAGAAAAATGAAGAGAGAATTATTTCCGCCAAATTTTCAATGGCTTGTATCTCGAAAACCAGCACACGGACCCTCCATTTTTTTCTGCTTTTTTAGTTTCTTTATTTACATATTATCAATTTATAACAGTCTTTTAAAAAGCTTGTTATTTTTAAACAGAGTAGCAAACCTCCTTAAAGGCGTATTTTAGTGTAGTTGTTTATATCATGATTTGTATCTTCATTTAAAGCAAAAACAAAGAAGAAATCGAATGTGCCAACAGAAAGTCATGGAAATCCAACAAAAAGGGTAAATATTTTAGTATTTAATAACATCAACCGTAAACAAAATTTCAACAAGAAAATACTATGGTTGTCCATTTCAATTAATCAATACAAAACTTTAATCTATCCTGAAGACGTTCGTCCTAAATATGCATGAACTATTTACAACTGGACGTTAAGCAACCAAAAATCAATTAATCCTGAAAATTTTCATTATTATTGCAAATATGGTACATTCAACCAATAAGTTAGGCATTTGAATCTTTATTTGAAGTCCTTATTGCCAATAATATACGTTTCCCATGTAGTATGTTTTATACAATTGTTAATACACCTGAGCTTTAAATATCTTATAACTTAAATTCTTAAAGATCTCTCATCATCTATATATGGAGAACGCTAAACTTACTCATTTTGAAACTCTTTTTTTATATTAAAGTCTTTACGTCAATCGACATGCATTGTTTAAACAAAATTGATAATTTGATGGCAGTAGTTTTTTTTCCAATAGAAAAGAGACGTCCAACCTCAATTGAAAAAGAAGCTGAATACATCGAAAGAGAGTTCAGTTCCATCCAGGAATATGGGAACACCAACGACCCGTAACGTCAGGAACAACACTTATACAAGTAATACTCCGGAGAGCAAAACTTCAACGCCTAGAAATGTTCCAACTCCAAGCTTTCGACATCGTCAGGCTCAGGCTAATCCATTGCTAAGAATGGAACATCTTAAAGGATCTATGGAATCGCTGTCCAAACCTTCTGTAGCTTCCGGTTCCGAAAAGGAAATGAATGAAGGGGAGATTACAGAAAGAAGAATGAAACAATTGTTGGGTAGAATGTATAATGACAAACAGTATTTAGAAAGACTTGTTGAACAGGCTGGTAAGTAATAAGGAAAACACGAAGTATTGTTCATAATATATTTATATTTAAGAATTGAATGTTTCTTTTGTTATTTTAATGGTATGTAAAAGCATTGACCAAAGCTCAGATTGTATAAAGGGCGGTATTCATTCTAAAAATGTACGCACGACCAACGCTTTTACAACCCTAAATAATTACAAAAAGTTTTCAATCATTGTATAAGGAAATGTGTTCTTGGCATCAGCAACAGGATATGATCACTTATGTGGTCAGGCTAGCTGTTAAACCAGGTTTAACCCACCATTTTCTGTACCCAGGCAGAAATATGGCAGTCGTCTTTCACTTGTTCAATTTCATGCATCGACGCAGTTCAACAACCGGTATTCAATTCGGTTTTGTTCTCTCTGTCTTCTATTTGTGTGAATTTTTATAATTACATTGTATCTCCAAATTATTAAGTGAATGAGAAATAAACAATCCGTTACTACGATTTAAAAAAAAAACATCATAAAGTCAGATGAAAGACGGAACATACCAGAGTGATATTTAAACTCGAAACCGATGACATACTGACAACGACATATTGCATTATTAGTTTATGACGTCAACATGAGAAGACGATTTAATTCTACTCTTAGCAATTTTCTTATTCCGGGAAGTATCGTGAACTCACGATCTGGTAGTTGACTATTTTACATACATATATGATACATGTAATGATAGTAAAAATAAACCATATGCTTTTCTTTCACAATCTCCTTAATGTTTGTAGGCGAACTCCCTTCTGGATCAATAAGTTTGTCAAACATGGCAGAAAATGGTTTGAATTTCCTCTATGACCGTGTTCTTTATTGGGTACGCCAAGGCCGTATATTACCACCAGAAGCTCCAATTTTACCACCACCACCTCAACCAAAACCTTCCAAACTGCTGGATAAAAGGACTTCACCACGATCAGATACAAGCAGTGGTTCTAGACCTAGTGTTGATGCAAAATCATCAAAGTCGGACACAAGAAAGTCAGAAGTAGGTGTTAAACAACCTGCTTCGTGGTTCAGATACTTGGAACAAAAGAAAGTTGCTAAAGTTTCAAACAGAAAGACAAATAACCAGGGTAGGTTTCTAACTGTGTTAGAAGGACAGAAAATGGAGTTAATAGAAAACAATGAGAACAAAAAATCTCTCAGTCCATTAAGACCTACGCCACCAAAAACTGAAAAGCCGTCCTTGAAACGAGGAAGAAAACGTAAAGGTGCACGGTCAAGTGATAAAGAGAATTCCGATACGGATTCAGGATTAAATATAAGTTTTACAACATACAGAGGAAACAGTGACTATGGTGAGAATCACATGTCTTTTGAAGACATTGAACCAATCAAAGAGGAATCGCCATCTCCAAGGAAAATGTCATCTAAAAGGCTCGTGAAATACATGAAAAAGGACAAGAAAGAAAAGCAGGCACAACGTCGACAACAGATGATACATTTCGTCAATAAGGAAATTGAAGACATTGAAATTGGTAAGTTAAAAAAATATAAATGCCATGATTTGTTTTAAGGGTTGCAATAATGATTATTTTCAATAAAAAATGGAGTTAAAAAAAGTAAAAGTCATAAAGGTACCCTACGTATACATTGTTACAGTGCCAAACTGTGGCACGCGTTTTGTCTGAATAACATCCATCACTGGCAATCAAACAAATCAAATATGAAGCTGGAAAACATCGAATACCAAATTATCGAAAAATTGCGCCATACGTGTCTAAGGTATTAATGCTTGGGGTAGTAATCCTTTGTGTTTCGAATCGAGTGATTCCTAACATTTATGAACAGAACATCAAAATAGTAAGAAAAAGACTGTTAAACGTAAGATAGATATGGAGAAAATCGATGTGTAATTACATATTTGAAAATTGCATCATACTTACTATTCTATACTACTGAAGGAAGAGACCTATTTCATTGAGCCGCAACTCCTCTGAAACCATACAAAGTCGGAAATAATTGTGATATGACGTATAAATGTAGTGTTTTGCACTTCCTAAATTTGTCTTTGAAACAATTTTTTCCCCCAGAAAACACCATTTTTTGAGAAAATATCTCAGTTCGGAGACCTGTTTCAACACTTGCCCAATTGTACGTTCGAGGGCACCTTCTAGTCAAATTCTTACGCTTAAGCAGTAAGTAACTTAAAATGTGTATCATAAATCAAATATTATTTAAAACTGAAAAATGTCATAAATGTCTTTTATAGCATATGTAGATGCCAGATACATAGACTGTTCGCAGAGAGCTGAAGCATGTTTACAGACTATAACAACCTTTGATGGTGAACCACTTCCGAATGTTATGTCAATGATTGGTAAACTCCATAGCTACATCGGAAATTCAGCAATCGAAAACAAAGAATTTGAAATGGCCTTACGTCATCACGAACGTGATCTACAAATTGGTGAAGAAAGGTATATATTTCATGCAGATTTAGTCTCATCCGATATCTGATAATATAGTTTTGGATGTACATTTTGAAATTTGATCCATCTTTACATAATTGATTTTACATTTCCTACCTGATAGATATGAACGAAATATAATAAAACCATATCGAAACAGAGCTACAAACGTATTACGCAAAAAAAGACATTAAAAAAGGAACAGTTTTAACTCCGTGACGGACAATAAATACTCTTCCATCAAAACTAGTAGTAATTACCAAATCCATTTCATCATAAACTACGAGATTGATTCAAAATTTCAAACTGAAGCCAATATCATCAAGATCAAGCGTGCCTGCATGGGAGTTCAAATCAACTTTTAAAAGCATTACCAATTAAGCAAAATATATGTGTGTTCAATAATATCTTTGAAAATTGGAACCGCAAACACAAAGTAAAATAGCAGTTTAACAAAAACCGTAGAGACAACATAAACGAAAAGAGCAAAACCTAGATTGTACAAAAATAACGCCTTTTTTCATCTCAGAAGTAAGATTTTGAATCCCTCTACTATTACCTTCGAACATAAATGAACAATTTCATCCTATACACATGTTCATGCCCCAAATCATCAAAAGTTTGACAAAATGAAAATGTGTTCTATGTAAATACGTCAAATACTGCAGTACTGAGAACTGTGTGAGTAATACTCGAATAGACCAATATTAAAGCAATAAAGCAATGCCAATAAAACCAAGCACATTATATGTATTCATTCAGAATAATGAGTTTGTAATACCCTTGAAATAATGGCATGTTTTTTTGTTCCAGTGACGACACAGAAATGATCTCAAGAGCCCTTGGAAATCTGGGAAGAGTTTATGTTTCTCAAGGAAAACATCAAAATGCTTTAGAACTGTAAGCTTAAGCGCTGATAATCCATTGTTGATCTAAGTATTCAAAAGATAATTTCAGATAAAATGTCATTTAAGATCATATAAGGATATGGGATATCCATTCATGACCAAAAAAAAATAGTACAAGCACAGTACTGTTCTTAATCGCAAAGTCACAGTAAGGACTTCCAACATCGAGAAAATAGACGCTCAACTCACAGCAAGTTGAAGACGGACCCTTGTAACGGTTTGATATGATTGAATTGCAAAATTATTTGGATAGACTATGATCGATGTAACACAGCCAAATATAAAATACCAAAATTGCATACATTTGATGAAAACCTATAAGTAAGGTTTCAAACCGATGTGTATTATTTTTACCTTTACTTTCTGGACCGATTCATATATTTTTCTGCGTTCTATTTAAGCTTGTGTATCATTCCTTTCGTTTAAATTTTGTTCTTTTTCAATTTTGTCAATCATTGATATGTGACATAAAAAAGTATTCAACGGTACATGTATAGTATTCATATATGTCTATAATATAATCAGGAACATATATACTGTTCCCAGATATAATACATTAGAAATATATTATTACTATTTTTTAAGATTCGTTTTACTTAACTAAATAGATAGTACCTTAGTGACTGTGTTTTAAAAATAAACAAAACATGTATATCTATAGTACATATTCTATTTTGGAAATCAATACATTTTTAGATTTTCCCGAAAAGTTCCATATTGTGCTACACGATTGGAAACAGCCTGGTTATACCATGAGATTGGGAACTGTTTCTTGATCCTTCAACAGTTTGAGTTTGCACGCGAAGCCGCACGACGTTCATTAGAGGCAGCCGAGGAAGCTGTAGAATGGAGCTACCAGTTACAGTCTAGTGTTCTGTTGGGAGTTGCAGAAGGTAAGACAAATTATGGAAGTAAAATGAAATATAATACTTCCATGAGCAAACTATCAGTTCCGGAGGTCAAGGGGTGTTCTTATGATTGATTGATTGATTATTAAACCATTTTCAACACTACACTCCTATTTCGTGGCAATCATTTTTAATTGGTGGAGGAAGTCTGGTACCTATGTAGAACCATCGAACTTCAGTAGGAAACTTAAAATCCAGTCAATTAAGATTGGAGTCGAGCGTTCCTGCCACGTGCGGGTGTGGAATACACAACCTCAGTGTTGACAAGCTAGTGATACAGAAGTTCAACTTCTTAGACCACTCGGCAACCAACACCCTCAGGTGTTCTTACGAGTTGTGTAGAATGTCATAAGAAAGAGTGAATATGCCATAGTTTTGAATGGTGTTGGCAATGACAGATGAAGTCTAGTATTTTGAATTTAGATATAGACATTATTGTATTGCATTTTAATTCTGTCGTGTATAAAAAAATGTTGGTGTGCAGTTTTGTGTTACACACGTAGTGTTATTTTGTCAATCGTTTTCATAATCTATTTTGAGTTTTACTGATTTTATAAATCAAGTTGAAATTATCAAAGATTTCAAAATTCTTACGGTAAACCGAAAACTATAGAGAAAACATCTGATTTAGTTTAAAGGATTATTATAAAGTAAAAGTAATCAATCTCTGAGTATTGTAACCTGCTTGTCGCAACCAGTCATCAGTATATTTCTTCAAAAAGTTTAAATTTTATCATCTGAAATAATGTACATAACTATTTTCAGTGAAACTGCGGGAATATCATTCTGCCTTCAATACTTTTGAGAGAGCACTGGACCAAGCTCGCATGCAAGGTAAAATGACCAAATCAAGATAGTTTGTAATTGCTCACATTGCTGCTTTACTCTTTTTTTTATTTTTATTGGTTCTCTTTATTTTCGTCGACTAATTATACGTACTATGCTTGAGAACAAAAAGCCGTAACAAATTTGTTAAATGTTCACAAATGTCTTGGTGGACACGTTTTTTGTTCGGCTTATAATTATAACGTAACTAGGCTTAACATGTTATATAAGAAGTGTTTTTTTAATATACCAATTAAAGCTAATTTAATATAGGTACGTTGGTTAATTTATATATTATTTTTAAATCCGTAACATAAATGGTTTAGCAAAGACCAAATTGAAGTCCCGGGTCCTCAATCATGTGACGATATGGGCCTCGTCTTTAATCTTTAGTTTAAGTTTGGGACTACCTCATGAACAAACAGTTTTGGGTTGGGACTAGCTCATGAACAAAACCACGTCTTACGTTAACGACATTTTGATAACAGTGAGAGAATAAACAAAGAGGCGTTTCCGCACATCACTTTTACGATTTCGTAAGAACATATAAAATTGAATGACAAATATACAAATGTATAAAATATGTATATCTAAATATATAACTATTTTTAACATTAACTGTTAAAAAAAAATCAACTATTATTTTCAGGAGACACAAAGGCAGAAGGTGCCATCAGGGAAGCATTGCAGGATGTAAACCTCCGAATTGTAGAAGAAATGAAGCGAAATCAACAAGAATTCATGTCCAGAAACAGGGCCGATTATGCAAAGTCACGTGCTGAAATGTCAGATTATTCCAGTATTTTTATACCGGAAGACGATGGTGACGTATCACTTACAGAGACAGGATATGATACTGACAATTTACATTTGGACTTGGACCAAATGCGCAGTGAGATGGAGACCTCTATGTTTGGGTCAGTTGCAAATCTTAGATCAGAAAGAACTTCTCGTAACGAAATGGGCTCCATGTTGAATTTGAATACAATGGGGAGGTCATCTATTGTACCAAGTGCATATAACATTCTGCGCAGCAATACCGCAATGGGATGATTCTAAACGGCCATACGTTTTTTCTTCACGCAACATTATACATATATTATACATTATACACTGTTTTATATAAACTGTGTAAGACATCTGTTTGATCTGCTCATCGTTTCACTGTTACATTGTTAAATTGTGCCAATATTTTAACTGTTCGGTATTTCAAAACTCATTTTAGTTTCGGAGTTTTGAAGAATATCATAAAAACAGAATCTTGTGACCAATATATTAATTTCTGAATTTATTTCTACTTTGAATATGCTAAATTTTCGATATCAAAGTAGATGTACAATGCTCAGAATATTTGTGATGAATAGTATTTCCTTTTATCGAGTGTCATTGAATTTCGTTTCGAATTTCGTTTATCAATGACATTGGTCCATTATGATTGATTTTTTTTATATTTGCACCTATCAATTACGCAGCAATATTTGTTTCATTTGTTAAGTTATATTCTTTTAATTGTTAATTGTGTCATTTCTCTTATATATGTTTTAAAAAGGTTTAAACATATTGTATTCTTACGTATAGTGCACTTTCTAAGGACTATTTTTGTGATGTTGAAATCAACTTCGCATACGTAGACTTACTAGAGATTATCACCATTGTGTTTTAACATTACTTAAAATCAAAGAAAGGAAAGTGTACACGTCATGGTAACATTGTTCTGAATGATCTCAGTTTTGACCAATAGTATCGCACCTGTATTACTTTTCGTTTCGTAAAAAAAGTTTTAATTGTCCACTTCTATCATTGTGATTATCTACTTTTATTTCTTTTGTTAAATTTTTTTTTTAAACAAACAACATTGGCAGTATTACTCGCGCACTTTACTTTAATTCGGCAGTATTACTGACGTACTGTACCTTTGTTCGGCAGTATTACTGGCGCACTTTACTTTAGTTCGGCAGTATTACTGACGTACTATACCTTTGTTCGGCAGTATTACTGGCGCACTTTACTTTAGTTCGGCAGTATTACTGACGTACTATACCTTTGTTCGGCAGTATTACTGGCGCACTTAACTTTAGTTAAATTGTTTTATTCTCAATAGATTTAAATTTTGGTAAAAATGAATCTTTAATTATATAAATAATATGTGAAAAATTTGCTAAAGTCTCACTTTTATGAATACGCCTTTCCATTTCAAAAGCCAAATACAAACTACATGGACAATTACAAACTTATGTAATACACTGAGACTATTGGTTGCACATGACAGGAAGTTGATATATTGTATCATCATATTTTTAATTTGTTTCAATAAAATATATGTTATTACTAAAGCATGTTTTCTTTTATAACAATACACCGCATTTTAAATGGTAATGCTATGATACCTTTTGTTCTTGAGATATTCTAGTGTCAATACTCCTGAGATGGAACGACCCCGGGTTATTGGTATGGTTCTTATTGCTCAGTCTTTAGTTTTCTATGTTGTGTTTTGAATTCTGTTGTTTGTCTTTTGGTCGATTTTCCTTTGTCATTTTTGAGTTTAATTATCTCGTTTGAATTTCTCGCCTCTCTTAGTTCTTTAATTGCATATGTATGACTACGGAGAATAGTTACAAGAACTCTATATTTCCTACATCTGCATGTTGTTGGAATGTTTCTTTCTGAAATGATTGAACTTAGAAAAAAGAAATGTGGAGTGTGCGTTAATGGGAAAACAACATACACACAATTAAACCAAAAAAGATAACACAGGTTTTCAACAACAGAACAGTGTTTTAGAAGGTTTGTCCATTTCTAAAGATATATTTATCTTTATTGACATTTTGTATGAAACAAAACGTTTGACAAGCTAGTTAAAAACTTCAACGGTATTTTTAATTGAACGATTTTTAAACGACAAATATATATTCTGACGCTTTCAATGGATTGTTCACCTTACATTTCCTGCAATTGGAAACTAATTCAACCTATATTTCCCTAAATTCAAACTATATTTCCGTCAGTGAACTTGTAACAAACATAATTTTTTTCAATTAAATAATTCCAATAATGAAAATTAAAAAAACCCTGCACAATCGATATTTTGATTTCAAACTTTATAATGAAATAATTTGATAATAAAAGAACTTAAGCTCCAAGTAAAGGCAATATAACGTAAAGCGGATCTTTAGTTCATTTCAGTAAGAATAGGACAGATGAACGAATCCACTATTTGTTAATAATCAATTATATGTGCATAGAAACAACTATTGTATACTTTGATTAAAATCAATAAAGAGAAAGAAAAAGTGTTTTCCATGTTGATATAGTATCAAGCGTAACTTAAAAGAGACTGCGATGCCGGGTAATACGTATAACATATATCAAGTGCCATTGACGTTTGACCTTGCAAATATCTTATAGAACACATATCCGAATGGCGATAACTAGATACCAATTTGAGTGATAATGGAGGAATTTGTAAGCTATATTGCGCTTTCAATGTTTTGAAAGATGCTTGTGGATATGGACAGATGAGAAACACTTTTTTACTCAATGCCTTCACATCTGCTTCTTGTCGATGAATTGCAATCAACATTACAGCTTGTACCGTTATAAGCAGTATTATTTTCTTTGATAAGTGAACCGTGAAAATGGGATAAAACCTCTGATTTGTCATTAAAATTAGAAAGATCATGTCATAGGGAACATGTGTACTACGTTTTAAGTTGATTGGACTTTAACTTCATCAAAAACTACCTCGACCAAAAACTTTAACCTGAAGTGGGACAGACAGACGAACGGATGGACAGACACACAGACTAGAAAACATAATGCCCATAAATCATGGGTCATAATATTATGATAATAATTAGCTAGCAAATTAAGTTAGCGACAATTTTCCAGTTATAGAATGATTTTTTTTTATGCTGACAGACATAATGGTTAATTTTATCCTCAGATGACATTAACCATATTGATTTCGATTTATTTGGGAGGCTTTTAAAGTTTTTGTTAACCTTATTTAAGTAATTTATATATTCAGATCTTTTATTTTCTAAAACAGGACACTGAAGAAGAAAATGAATTTCATCCTCAACTTCAGTGTTACATAATTTACATATTCTATCCTCCACTCGAAGCCCCATATATCTGCCTCTTTCAATTTCTAATTTATGTGCACTGACTCTGAATTTAGTGAGCAGTCGCCTTTCATTCTCATAAATTTTTGTTTTAAAAAATTGGTTCCTAAATACTTGTTTAATTCCGCCACAGGCTTATGTGATTTCAAATGTTACAGCTTGTAAATAGCCTCGTTGATGATATTGTTTGTTGGTAAATTTTAAAGGTGTTTTGTGTGTATTTATGGCTAATACATGTAGTTAGCAATATAATCTAATGCTTGATTGATAACTTTTCTAGACTCAGGCTGATGTAAAGATTACACACTTGTCAAATGTTGAAGATTCCATTTAATGAATGGGTATTATTTATTTTGAATTTATTAAACCATAAAATTAAGTTTTGACTCTTCACATTGAATAATCCGCTTAAGTGAAGAGTCAAACATTAATTTTATGGTTCAAAACTCAAAATAAATTGTTGCCATTCATTAAAAATAAATGTCTTTCAAAAAGTAAGGCTCAACGAACTTTTTATTTCATTTACTTACTTACTTAGTCCTTGCTATGCCTTATGGCACATAGGGCAAGGACAAGTTTCCTCCAGTCTTCTCTGTTTTATTTTATTTATATTAACAATAACAACGTACACACTTGTTGGCGTATGAATACACAACGTCAGAATGGGCGTGACAACACTGAAAATAAAAGTAATACTTTTAACCAACCAGAGGACAGTAAATATTCCAAATTTATTTATTATGTTTTATCTCTTTTAAATCTAAATCAAAATAAAGCTAAACCCGGAAAAGATCTCACATTCTAAAATGAATAGACTTTCCTATCATGTTTTAAATCGAAAGAATCTTGCATCAATAAAGTGGTGATAAGCAATAAAGAATAGGTCAGGACAACAATTTCAAATAAAATGATAGCAATAGAAATTCAATATCAACCTTTCCAACTGCAGATTTTTCCAAAGAAAGCAATCAAAATTTTCATTTTCAATCTAGTATAATGAAAAGAATTACATAATATACCGAGTTTTCTAAAGATTTCAAAAAAGATTAGAAAAAAGATCAATAGAAATCGGAAAAAAATCATTATTTGCCATCAAAACTAATCCCTAAGTTTATTATTCATTTTCCTTATCTCGAAGGTGTCTTTCTTTCACATTTCCGTCAATTTCTTGTGGCCTGCTATACATTTATTGGATATAAACAATGAATAAGTCACCTTACAAACTTGTTTATATCGAGTATTTCTCTAATCCTCAAAACTATAAAGTCTGTTTATCAATTTGTCCTATCCCACGAAGCAATATGACATACGTCACATAAAAAGAATTAAACTTGCCTGTCCGAAGTACCTAATATCAAAACTGGTTTCGAGTTAAATAACCTGGATTACCAAAAAAAAACGTGTAGACCTGCGCACTCTGCTTTTCTAATTTCGACATCTAAATCCATGATATTGGCTTGTCTCCTTCATATTTTATCCTTTGAACTTCCGCGTTTAAATCTTTTTACTTTTAAAACAGATTTGGTTTTCTTCCAAATTTCGTAGGTACCAAGTGTTCTCCATATTTATACTTTACTACAAGATGTTGTTTTGAATTTTATACGGTTCCTTTTATGCTTGCTATAGTGTCCTGTCCGCAAACTCATATTGCCAGCAAACTCGGGACTTCGTATCGCCAACTTGACTACTTTTTTTCGGACGTTGAAACAGATACAGCTGTATTTCGGATTTGATTTCATACCACAACTTCATAAATCAGCACTGGAAGACTCACTCTTTTAACTGCATGTTCAAAGTAAATTTGTACAGAGTTTCAATACAGAAAAAGTAAAAATGAAACAAATAGTCCTGACTCAAACTATAAATAAACGAATCGCATTCAAATGTTAATCAAATATTAGTTTCAACCCACATTCAAAAAGTGGGAGGACGATTTGTTTTAACTGGGTTGGTTTATAAATAATGTTGTCATAATAATAGAAATACAACGGATAAGTGATATCAATCCATCACACAAAATCAGTACATGTACATAAACAATAACTTATTTCAAGTGGCATCATATCCCATATATTTGTTACGAAAAAAGTACATACCATATTTTTTTAATATCTGCATCCTCATTGTAAGAGTTCTGTCAAAGGTAAAAATACTTTCAGAACATTTTGTACCAAGTACCAAGTCAGAAATATGACAGTTGTTGTCCATTCGTTTGATTTGTTTGAGCTTTTTTTGATTTTGCCATTTGATTAGGGACTTTCCGTTTTGAATTTTCCTTGGAGTTCAGTATTTTTGTAATTCAACTTTGTATAATTGTTGATAATTGTAACAACTATTATATATTGCCTTCTTCTGAGTCATTCCAAGTAAAAAGAATGAAATACTATCTTCATTTTTATTGAACAGATAATAACTATAACCCTTAACTGTACAACAAGAAAAATATATGTAACAAACAACTATAAAATGTATTCCGCTTATTGCTATTCTTTCCAAAAACCGTCCACAAACATGCACTTATAAATAAAGTAATCCTGTTAGAAATAATTACCTGCTATACGTCTTATCAATACTGTTTAACTAAATAATATTGCATGATTGACACTATTTATGTTTATAATAATGTTATTTTGTTGGACTCATCCGGGTCTTCGCTTTGTGTTAAAAGCACATATACTAATTTTTGATATTCAATTTGTGCTTATGTGCTTTTGTTGAAATATTTGATTGGTTTCATTGTGATTAAGATTATAATTTACAATGTTGATTGATGTATCCCATTTTTTGACAATGTTATATTTCATATCTGTTTGTTTTGTTTACACATTGTTGTCAATATAATGGAACTTTATGCTACTGTCATGCAAGTGAGAAGTATAGCTAGCTACAAAACCAGATTTAATCCACGTTTTCTACTGTACCAAGTCAGTAGACAGTAGTTTTCCATTCGATTGATGTGTTTGATGTGTTTGATCTTTCGATTTTGCTATTTGATGAGAGACTTGGCGATTTGAGTTTTCCTTTGAGTTCGTTATTTTTTTTATTTCACTTCTCAATACTAAGGTACGTTTTTATTTGCAACAATTAATATTACAAATAAGCTCTTTATAGATATCAGGTTTAGAACTTTGAACGCTAGACCTTGAAATAGTATATTGACTAATATAGGCAATAAATAATGTCCATGGTCAGACACAATTATCATGTTTAAAAAATTTGAAAAGTGAACAAATATTACGAAATAGATTGATAATCATAAGCGAAAAAGGTGGAACCTTGAACAAATAAAGAAACAAATGGGAAAAGGGAAGAAAATAAAAAAAAAAAAAAAAAAAAAACCAACACAGTTTTGGAAATAACTACCCTGTGCTACCCCTTAGTTATGCTTTTTTTTTGTCACAATACTTGCTCTCCTTGATCATATACCATTTGTACCATGTTCACTAAATATTTGCCGTTCACTCGTTGATAAGGAAATTGAGAAATGAAATAAAAATATAAAAACCATAAAGTATGCCAAAATATTCAATCTGTTGTTATTAGATGTTCGGAACTGAAGTTCACAAACACATTTACATTAGTTAATGTATAATGCTTATTGATGTTTTATAACTAGAATAAAACCGCCTTTGATACGTCGACATTACATAACTCTGAGTCTAATCTATAGGAAAATAAAATAAAAGTTTTATTATGTTCGGTATATGTTCTCATAGGCTTACATGGACTGAATGCTTTTATAACAGTGGTTTTCTGTACATTTTAAAGATACAAATACATGTTATAGATTTGTGTTAATACTATGATAACTCTTATCTATCAGTTTTTCTTTTTTTTCTTTTTTTTGCTTAAATTGTTTACGAAAACAAAACCATCTATTACACAATGATAAAATTTCATCTATTTAAAAATATTGGCAATCACATCTCATAGTTATTTAGATCTCCATTATTTATATTTCTTATCATATTTACAGTCGAATAATCACCAATGATATGCTTTGCATATCTTCGTTCGTAGTATAATGCCGTGTTTATCCCCTGAGAAACGACTATGACCATTTATTTACAGTTTTGTCTTCTGTCAACTTAAAGTCGTGTTGTAATCTGTTATATCTATTGACTGTTTTGGTCCAGGCGTTGACTTGTGGATTTTATTTCGCAGAAATTCATTGGAGTTTCGCACTGAAAAGAAAAACAAACAAGTTAAAAGTTAAAAATTTTAAATTAACCTGAAGAGAATAAAAGAGTTATATATCGTCGAACATCTTGCTATATATCACAATTCTAATTCTTTGGTGAAATAATGTTAATTGTATCCATAAGATAGGGTAACCAAAGAATAAAAGCTATTCAGATCGTTTTGAGAAGTAATAATATATTTTAGAAAACATATTCATTCAATAAACTATGGAAAAAACTAGCTCTCATATTTACAAATTATAACAAAATGTAAAGATAATGATCACACCTTCAAATGTGATTAGTTCACTTCTGATTGGAAATCAAGGTATAATAATTTAATCATACCTGTTAAAGACCGAACATTCGATATTTGGGTGGGAGGGGGACATTCCAGACACGTGTTTTTCGAACGAAAATAATGTGTTATGATGACTTTTATTTGCGGGGTTTGACTTTATTAATAAATTAATAATTGGTCAATGCACTTACATGTTTTGAATTGTGAGTATTAAGTAAACAAGTAATCATATACTTCAAATACAACATAACAACTAACGATTTCACGCATTTCTTTAAAGACTGTAGAAAATGAAGAAAGGTATGATATATGTATGAATAACTATAATTCTTTAATGCAGCAATCAATTCACATAAAAAGGAATCATATCAATAAAATAAAGTATCATTGTCTTTTACAGAACGTTCGATATCATTTTAATTAAAATTTCATTTCTCATTTGATACTATCATTATTATGTTTTTTTCAAATGCTTGTTGGAGGAGACGAGCTAAGATCATTTCATAGAACAACCATACATAATTCAAAAAGTTATTAAAGGTCGTTAAACGAAGCAAAAACTCTTTCAAAGATAAACACGGAAGTTCTTTTTTGCAGAATATAACTGATAATAAAATAAAGTATACACACACACTTAACGTTTGATAATATATGATTAAAATAAAGGTATAACAATAAAATATTAATTTGGAAAAGGATAGACAAAAGATGCTAAAGAGACATCTCAACTCATTTTTTGATGGGGTTCGTGTTGTTTATTCTTTAGTTTTCTATGTTGTGTCGTGTGTGCTGTTGTTTGTTTGTCTTTTTCATTTTTAGCCATGGCGTTGTCAGTTTGTTTTAGATTTATGAGTTTGACTGTCCCTTTGGTATCTTTCGTCCCTCTTTTTTTGACAAGGTAATGAGATAATACGAAAAAGGACCAGAAGAAAAACAAAAGTAAACAAAACAAAACTGAGAAAACTGAACAACACGACCCCCCAAAAAACGTAAGTGACCTCAGTTGCTACAGAACAGCAAGATCCTGCTCCACACGTGGTGATTCTCATTAAAGTACAAATCCGGTGATAAGTCTTTATCGGTAGGTTTCATTCGAGAGAAAAAGAACGGGATTGTGATAACAATAATCAGGAAATATTCATCGTCACCTGTAAAATAGATATTCCATAACAATCAACCCTACTTGTGATGGCGTCCGAAAATTTTTCGAAAGGTTCCCTTCTTGGAACGCTTCCTTCCATGTGTGAAGCAATCCTTTATCAAGGAAATCCTGCAGCAATGCAATATCTGGAATATCTTATCAACTTGGAGATATTTATTCAATATGCAGGTGCTACTGGAATGTTTCTACATATAAATGGAGACTTCCTAATTGGGAAGTTTAAATTATCTTTTTTGTCGTAAAGCTGTGTTCTGAACAGACCCTCTTCGACAGTTTCTAGACAAAAGTCAAAATATGAGGCAGATTTGACTGTATCTATTGATTAGGTAGTTGAGTTCAATATATTTACCACATTTTAGACACATAGTATTTACAGAAGAACATGAAGTTAGAGGAATATGCTATTTCTTTAGTTTTTGCAGTATTAGTTTCCACTGACCATACCCCAAGTTAGGGGACTATTTTGATATGAACAAAAGAAATGTTGGTCACAAGCCAATTCAACACAGAAATTTAAAAACAACCCAACTTTGCGATGGGTTTAAATATTGATTTTCTATTTATTATTTTAAACTGATTATTTTGCACAACTCTTTATACAGACGCCCTTCATTCATTTTCTTACTTACCTACAGAAATTAATTAATATTCACACGCTTTAAATCACTTTGAAATTTAGTATGACAGACCTTAATTTTTTTTTAATGAGTGGAAATAATCGTTATGGACATTTGTAGGTAAACTATCTGACCAGACAGTATAGAACGCTATACACAGTTTATTGATTTGACAACCATCTGTAAACTATGTTGTACATTTTTTTAATTTTTTTTTTTATCATTTTGTGTATGACAAAGATGCAAAAAAGAAATACTTTTTTATTTTGTTGTGCTGTTAAATCAATGTATAAGTTTTTGGGGAGTAGATTTTGGCTGGGCAGAGGGGTGAAGGGAATATATTTTTGACCTCGACAAATTCTGCATAATGAGTATGTGCCTGTCCCCACCTAGGAGGCTGTAATTCAGTGGTTGTCGGTGGTTGCTATCTTGTTTTGTCATCATTAAGACCGGGTTTTAGACAAAAGCACAAAACACTTTCTATAAAAATTCGATTCTATCACAAAGGTTACCCATCGTTTCACAACAAACCTATAATTATACCATAAAAGTCGTCAGAAGAAAAAGACGAGAAGCAGGATATTTTTGAGATGTATATAGATGAAAGAAAGGTTCTCCGGAAACAATACCGGAATATATTATCTGAACACTCCGCTATTCATTTCAATAGATTCTTTCATATGCAAAGAAGCAATACATTTATCAATCTTCAATATGTCAAAATAATCAGACAAATTCCAATCGTGGTCCCATTTAAGAGCATTGAAAGATCACGAATTATTCAGATTGATTGATCATATCTGATGTCTAAAGAAATGAATCGCCAAAGAAGAAAAAATCCCACATTTGATCAATCAACGTGCCTTCACATCATGTTTTTAGAATAATCATACATAAAGGTATAACAAATAACAGGCTTTATATAACAAGTGGTAGATTTATAATTACTGGTATACAAGGTTATATGGGAAAGAAAGAAAATGTTAGCGCGAAGACACATCAAGGTTTCTCTAAACCAAATGACAAAACTACTTACTCTCCTTACACAACCCTGAAGAGGTTTCTGGCTTGAGGTAATTTATCATGCACAAGTGGCTTTTTTTTTCTTTTTTTCTTTGTATTATACCAGTCATATTACTTTTGAACTCGATCAGCGGCTTACAAAAGCTTGACAAAATGATACAGGAAAGGCACATAATCATATGAAATCGGTATTAAAGAAATGACTAGTACAAACCATTCAAATGGGGAAAACAAACGGTAAAATCTATATAAAAAAAGAGAAACGAGAATGAACTACATCAACAAACGACAACTACTAAACACCATATTCCTGTCTAAAGACAGCTGCAAACAATTGTAGTGGGTTTAAACAAATAAACAGGTACCAACCTTTACCCTTATCTGAATCAATAGTGTAACATCACAACATAGAAATACACACTTTAAAATATCAATTGAAATGATTAAACTCAGTCAAAAGACAATTTAACACAAGTGAACATACACTCAATGGATACATTTGATCTATGATACAATGATAATACAAAATCAATAAAATAAGGGGTGAATAATTAAGGTAACAGTATTATACCGCCATGAAATGTTAAACGATTTCTGAAAAACAGTAATAGCCTTGACCCTGCCACATTATTTATGTATGTGTCTGTCCCAAGTCAGAAGCCTGTAATTCAGTGGTTGTCGTTTGTTTATGTGTTACATATTTGTTTTTCGTTCATTTTTTTTTATATAAATAAGGCCGTTAGTTTTCTCGTTTGGATTGTTTTACATTGTCTTATCGGGGCCTTTTATAGCTGACTATGCGGTATGGGCTTTGCTCATTGTTGAAGGCCGTACGGTGACCTATAGTTGTTAATGTCTGTCATTTTGGTCTCTAATGGACAATTGTCTTATTGGAAATCATACCACATCTTCTTTTTTATTTTGAACAAAAATCCACTGTGACCATTTACAATAATATTCACAGGTAAATGAAAATAATTTTGTTGTTAGGTATATCGTTTAAAAAGAGAAAGGAAATATTTTTACAAAATAAATAATTTTGATATTCATAGTACGAAGAAGTGAAAATTTATAGTTATACACAAACACTTCTCAAAGCGGATATTTAGACCCGATATAACCCTGCATAAGTAAACATTAAATAACAAAAAAGCATTACAAATAATATCAACTGGTCAAATTAAAAAAGAAAGTACGATTTGAGAGTACTGGCAATTACTGACAGCCAGTTGAAAGCCAAAAACAATAATTAATAATAAAAAAAAAATCAACTAAAACACATCCTAAGGATTTAGTATTTTAACGTCATGGACATTCAAAGGAGACATGACTTGTTCAATGGCTAAATTACGCATATTCATAATATTTAGATCTTTTATTTATGTATCCTTATTCTAAATGTCCTAAGCAATTTGGATACTGTAAACTTTTTTGTTTTAGCACACTTATTGGATATTTCAAAATGAAAATATACATAGTATTGGAAAGTAAAGCACTCTAAATACACTACATGTTTTTCAATGAGAAGAGACTACTTGAGCATACTCTTAAGCTGGCTGATTTTAACGACAACTCGGTAAAAATGATAATGTTAATACTCCTCCCATGAACGTACATCTACGAAATACACAGAAAAAAGTAAGATCACAAAAACGTCGAGGAAAATTCAAAACGGAAAGTCCTGATCAAATGACAAAATCTTAAATAATATCAGCAAACCCGTACTAGCTGTTATTTTGTAAATATAGTATGTGGCTCTCTATAGGAATACCCTGATTTGTATCTTGATTTGTATCCCAGGTATAGATTACCTTAGCCGTATTTGGCACAATTTTTGGAATTTTGGATCCTCAATGCTCTTGAAATTTGTACTTGTTTGACTTTGTAAATATTTAGATATCAGCGTCACTGATGAGTCTTATGTAGACGAAACACGTGTCTGGCGTACTAAATTATAATCCTGGTACCTTTGATAACTATTGATACTTTAAAATATTTATAAAGCTATCAAATTACGAGCTACATTATGCATGTTAGCAATTAAAATATATTTTAAAGTCTTAATACAATTTCAAACCGATTGAAAACAAATGTCCTTGAAGTACGATCTCTCATACGAACCGAAATTGTGTCTGGATACAAATAATGTATTGTAGTGTGCAACTTAATTTTATACTGAGATCGGATATCACATTGTCAGCAATTATTCTTAAGTATTTTATTGTAAAAGTAGTACTGTACTTACAGACATTATCATGTATTTTTACAATTATTTTGTTATCATTTCCATGGTAAAACAAATTAATACTCACAACTTTGAATACCATTTTGAAATTGACTACATCAAATACAAAAGAGGGACGAAAGATACCAAAGGGACAGTCAAACTCATAAATCTAAAACAAACTGACAACGCCATGGCTAAAAATAAAAAACACAAACAAACAACAGCACACATGACACAACATAGAAAACTAACGAATAAACAACACGAACCCCACCAAAAAACTAGGGGTGATCTCAGGTGCTTCGGAAGGGTAAGCAGATCCTGCTCCACATGTGGCACCCGTCGATAACTAATTCGATAAAAACACTATGCCAATACAATATTGTCTTATAAGCAACTAAAATAATCTCAATAACACTTTGCACGTTTACATTCAAATCATTTCAGCCTAAAATCGTTATCATGGTAATGCAATAAACAATAAAAACTACTCAAACGAATAAACAGTAAAAACATTTTTGTTTATAAAACTTGAATATTTGAAATTGACTTTCCGTTATATGCATATATAATCACTTTGATTAAGACGTTGAACGGAAGGATTGTGCTTTATAAAAAAATAATTTTTAATCCGAGCTAAACTAACTTTTTGTATCTTTTATCTTTTACATAACTTCTTCTGGTGTAAGTGTAATATCTGCTTTAACATGAAAATAAAGTCATCATAGATACCAGGATTTAAATTTTGTATATGCGTCAGAAGCGCGCTTCGTCTACAAAAGACTCATCAGTGACGACCAAAGAACACCAAGTTACATTTACCCTGATATTGTAAAATCAAATGAATGGTTAGTTGTAATGTTGCATATAGTTAATGACTCAGCTTAAACCAGGTAATGTCCGTGTCGTAAATGTAGCATTTGAACATTGATATGTTTAATAGTAAATTCTCTCATTAAAATTTTTACAAGTTATGAACTATTAAACACACAGCAGAGTTGTTTTACATCAGCTTCGACTTCGACAATTCAAAAAGGATATATTCAAAATT
Organism: Mytilus galloprovincialis; assembly: GCA_037788925.1. Taxonomy (NCBI): domain Eukaryota; kingdom Metazoa; phylum Mollusca; class Bivalvia; order Mytilida; family Mytilidae; genus Mytilus; species Mytilus galloprovincialis. The sequence goes on along the minus strand of CM075331.1, from coordinate 19,468,910 downwards.
TAAAATCACATTTCTGTACATATAAATAGACAGTTTGCAATTGAGAGGCTGAAATCATCTCTCTCTTTTGTTGTACTGTTTTTGCTTTATCCGACTCTCATTGTAATTTCTTGATGTAAGTCAAGATATCTCGCAGACCTAACTGTATCTGCTGTATCATTTATGTTTGGTGGGATAGATTAGTTGAAAATAGTGGACATCATCAATATTATATAGTGGATAATGCTACGTTCTTTTGTTTTGTAAGTTTTCATGCGAAAATATGATATCTTCAACTTATCAATACATCACGTTTAAACTATACTGATATGAACAAATTGAAAAGGGGATATATGGGCACTAGATTATAGGACACACAAATATAAACACAAATCTTCTGTATTTTACAATGACGGTAAATATCCATTTTTCATTCATTTTTTTTTTTGAAATTATAATGTACACTTTGCACCAATTTTATACAGTCGCATAATTTGCCAACAGAAATTAATTAAAAACCACTAGCCTTTCATCTCGTTGTTGTTATTTAGTATGAAAGACCTTGTTTTTTTTCATGAGTGGAAATAACTCTGATTGGCAGCTGTAACATGAATACTCTGATCAGACAACAGTAGTAATATAACGCTGTAAACAATTAATTGAATCGACAATCATCTGTAATGTATATTGCACTTACTTTTTTCATTATCCGTATGATCAATATGCCAAAATCTCTCTGTCATAATTTTGGTTCTTTTTTGTTAATTATTTTGTCTTTTTCTCCTTTTTTAGCCATGGCGTTTTCTGTTCACTTTCGATCTATGAGTTCAATTGTCCCTTTGCTATCTTTCTCCCCTCTCTTGTCTTAATTCTCCTAGTTTTTTAATTGATTCACATTTTGTCACGTCGAGACAATATGTAATGGTTTTTGCTCATTGTTGAGGGGTCAACGGTGGCCTTTAATAGTAACTGAACGATCAATTGAATTTTATTAAATAGTTGTCTCATTGACAATCATATCACATCGCCTTATTTTTTAGCTTAAACTCATTTGACTAAATTCAAGCCTGGTTCTATTTAAGAGTATTGCAAGATCACGAATTTTTCAGATTGAAGGATCAAATCCTATGTCTTATCGTTTGATTTACCTATGTTTTTCTAAACTTAATGAAAAAAAAAAACTGCATACACTCCTTACACAATTCTTAAAGAGGTTTCTGGCTTGAGGCAATTGAATATGAACAAGTGGCGATGTTTTTTTTTTTTTTTTTTTTTTTTTTTTTTTTTTTTTTTTATCTTGGTCATTCTCCAGTTGAAATTGGTCAGCCGCTTATAAAAGATGAAAACATCGCATAACCGTAAAAGCTTTAGAAACGGTATAATAAGATATGAAATCGCAAGTTCAAACAAAACTATAACAATGTAGCCTGGTAGCGTGCGTAGAAGTGAATAATGCCACTCTACACTCTAACATTGAGGGTCGAAATCACAGATTTCACACAGCACCGTAATAAACTGGATTTTATATTTGTCGCAAAACAAATCCAGAAAATTTAACAATAAACACTAGTACTTTTATATAGTGATAGACAAAATGTGAATATTCATATTGAATATAAATATTTGGAGCATTTCCAGCCGTTTTTTCCCGATTTTGTGCACAGCGTGGACAAAACTTAAAAAATTTTCAACATATATATACTGCATAAGCATGAAATATTTTGATACTGAAAACTATCCTTTTTCGAGCACACTTGTTTATTCTTTTTCAATTGGACATTTTTGAATAAAAAAATCATTATGTAATTGAAAAATAGAGAAATGTCTGCTTTCTGTTTAAAAGTGAAAGAACGATGCAAGTACAAAGTTGGTAAGTAAATAGAGAACAACTTTAAGAATCAAAAGAAATTGAGATTTATAACTATTAATATTTTATAAACAAAAAGATATTTGAAAGTCTTCTTCCAATTTCATTTTGATTGAAAAACAATATCCTTGAAATAAAGTGTTTCATAATTCTGCTGAAGTAGCGTCTGGAAACAAATTATCTGTTGTGTGTAGGTTCAATGTTAGATTAATAAGAATTTCTGCAATTGTTCAGTATTTTATAGTAAAAGTTGTGCTTTTCTATGAGACATGAACTTATGTATTTACGTTTTATTTACCTTATTTATCAACAGTGAATAACAAGATAAAATTTACTGCATCAAAAACATCGATATAACGCTATGTTAATAATGCGTTCGTATAACCAACTAAAAATAATCTCAATAATACTGTACACGTATACGTGCAATTCATTTCAACCTGTTAAACTCGTAATCATGGTTATGCTTTAATAAGCAATAAGAACTACTCAAACGAATAAACATTTAAAGCTGACTTCCTGAGACATGCAACTATAACCACTTTGATTAAGACGTAGAACGGTAGAATTGCATTTTATGAAACCTCATTTTTAATATGAATTAAAATAACTTTGTGGTATCTTTGATTTTTTACATATTACTTCTGGTTTAAGTGGAATATCTGCTCTCACATGCAAAGAACATCACGTTACATTTACTCTGATATTGTTAAATAAAACAAATCGTTAGTCGAGATTTGATGGTGCATTGAATCAATATAAACAGGTAATGCCTTTATTCATAAACAGCTCTATACGGTTAGTGAACACTTTGAACATTGATATTTTTGTTGTTGAAAATTCTCAGGTCAGAAATATGTATTGAAACCTACAAGAATCAATCATAAAAAAGCCTTTAGTTGTTAAACAATTGTCAGAAATCTTCATGATCAAATTTATTACTTAATATTATATGGTAATATTTTGATCAAAAAAGGTTTTGTCATTTCCAAGCAGGTGAATAAACATAAATAATAGACAAAGACAACTTTGTAAGCTAGAAAATGGCATCGAATATTGCGATTTGTGCAAAATTAATGTCATTTTGTTAATGCTTTTTGGACTGTGAATGTAAATTTAAAGGAGGATCTTTTTAGTCATTTTAAAACTATCTTACATTTACAAACGGCATAAAGGTGTGTACATGCACAACATATAAATCAATGTATATGTGACTTGAAAGTAGTCCATGAAGTTACACATACATTTATTTATCATGCATGAGAGTTGGGATAGAAGTAGGGTCCTCCGTATCTTGATTTCAATGACCACTTTTCTCGATTCTTTATAAATTTAACACTGCATTATTCTTTATTCTTTATAATAAGGTACTCTATTATTCTCGTTTGTTTTATAATAAAGCACTCCATTATTTTTGATTCTTTATAACTTAGTCCTCCCTCATTCTTGATTCTTTTATGTTTTGCTTATTTTATAAATTTTATTCTTTTATTTTTTTGGCTATTCATTATGTACTGTTTGTTCACTATTTCCTCTTCTACACTTCCATTTAGACCCTCGTGCATGCCAAACGAGATGACCCTAGACGTTTAGCTGTAAACTACACGCAATTCTATTTGTTTTACTATTCACACATCTTTCAGCTAAATAAATCATATTAGCATAAGTTGAAATGCCAATGTGATGACTACAGTAAAATATAAAAGAATTTATCGCAAAAAATGCTATTTGGAATATTTTTATAGTTCTATCAAAAAATGGATGACTGTTTCAAGGAAAAATTCGTAAAATCCAAATCGGAATAAATATCTTATTTTTATTCTTGGTATTCGTAGAATCTCAAGAAATTGATCTCACAAAACCGTAATCCAAAGACAAATGACATAATAATTCATCAATACGATATCTTACAATCAAAGTCAACATAGAACAAAATCATTCAGGTTAATTTTTCCGGAAAAATTAGTCTCAATATTTTATATGTGGTTTTATAGAAATGCAAAACATAGACAAACACAAATAGATCATCATCGATATTTATAAGAGCGCTTACTAGTATATAAAATTGCTGCTACAGGTCTTACCTATAATTAAGGGTATAGTTTGATCCCAAAGTAATTTTTAACGAAAATTTCAATACAATCTTTATTTCACGTTTTCAATTCAAATATATGATGAAAAAAGTATGCCTTCGTTTGCTACATACCGAGATAAATATGGTCGAACATTTAGGCATTTTCTTATCATATTTGTTTCTTGGACATTTTTATCGTTTCCACTTGCAAACTTTACTTTTTTATTCATCAGATAAACACATGCGCATTTTTGTAAAAAAACTATTTGGAACGTCTTCATTTCAAAAGAATGCTAAATAGTTATCAAAGGTACCAGGATTATAATTTAGTACGCCAGACACGCGTTTCGTCTACATAAGACTCACCAGTGACACTAATATCAAAATATTTAAAAAAAAAAAAGCCAAACAAGTACAAAATTGAAGAGCATTGAGGATCCAAAATTCCAAAAAGTTGTGCCAAATACGGCTAAGGTAATCTATGCCTGGGATAAGAAAATCCTTAGTTTTTCGAAAAATTTAAAGTTTTGTAAACAGTAAATTTATAAAAATGACCACATTATTGATATTCATGTCAACACCGAAGTGTTGACTACTGGGCTGGTGATACCCTCGGGGACGAAACGTCCACCAGCAGTGACATAAAGTTTTTAGAAATAATTCATTTTTATTGATTTTCATTGTACAGTAGTATACACACTTTCTAGAGTGGGTGTATACATCTTCTTTCTTGTCCATACTTCTAAACAGAAGGACGCACTATTTGGTCAGTCGCATAACCTAAATGAATTATTGGAACTTTTGTGAGCATATTTCGAATATATCACTCTCCTGCTTTTCGATACTTTTTAATTTTTCAATATCTTGAAAGAACTTAAACATTTTTATCATGCATTCCCCTAGCTCTTATGTCCTTCTTAATTTATGGGATAATTTGCGCAAAATCACCAAACCTAACAAACATCAGTATTTACTAATTCATAGATACAAATGCAGTAGAAAGGTGATAACATAACGTCTTTAGATTAGATTTCAGTCTTCAAAAGTTATAAAAACTATTTCAACACCTAGCACTTTTGTTTTACATTAGCATCAAATTTTAAAAGAGAAGCGAAAGAACACTAAGGAATATTCAAAATTCAGCATCAAACTGACAAAGTGATGTCAAAAAAACAAAATACGACAAACAACTGTACACAAAAACATAACATAGACAACTTAAGACAATACCGAGCAACACGAACTCCACAATACAACTTTGGTATCTCCGATACGTCGGTAGGGTGAATTAGCCAGATTCATAACTTGAAACAGTGAATATAATGTGGCGAAATAAATTTCCTCTGTGAGTATTTCATCCAACCTATACTTATCTTAATGATATCAATATAAGAAAAAACATAAACAAAACGTTAAAACAACACGATGAACCACTTATATTAAAAGCAAGCTAAAAATACTTTATCTATGTACTGTTACATTCTATTTTCGTCCATTTTGCTCTGGAAAAAAGTTAGCAACATCATAAATACCGTTAGAAAACATATTGTGGATTAAAGCTAATGTATATTTGTACAGATTGCATATTTTTATACCTGCATTAAGATTTCTCTATATTCTATTAAGTTATTATTTATGATACTAATGATGAGTATAATTAAAGAAATTCTGTAATTTATGAATAAAATTTCAGGCACTGGAAAGAGGAAAGGATAAATCAATTATGTGTCTTTGTTTACAGTATAATTGTAAAAATATCTAGATCGTATCTGTATTTTTTTGTTACGTTTCTCAACCCTTTATTTCAAGGAGGGTTTCTGATTGACGAGTTTTCAGCCTACTCTTGATATACTGGAACGGATCATAGCAAACAAAAGTTTTCCGATTACCTTATAATATGTTAAGCATTATATGACTTTGAAATTTTGAACAAACTTTATTTTCTATGCAAATATACGCGAAAAACATGTCTTTATGTGGAAGAATAACGAATACTCTACAATGTGGTAATTATCAGTGGTGTAACGTACTTAACCTTCTAGTGTAAATACGCATTAAACAGTCTGCATATTTAAAGTTATCATATTTGGATGCATTTTAAATGCATGTTGTGGCGTACAGAATTGCAGATAATTTTTTTTTTTATATTTTTAATGCACAAGAATCATATTTAATAAACAGCATTATGGCACAGAACTTGGAATTGTGATAAATGACTACTGACATACGCGATTATTTTTTCTGTTCTAGAATTAAAAAGAGAGATGGCAGATATCAAAGGGATCATCAAACTAATTAATCGAAACCGAACTGATAATTCCATTGCAGAACAGATTGTGGAATATTATTCTGCCATTAAACATGAAATTGTTTAAGGTAATAAAGGCTCCCCGCGAAAGGCTCAGGTCAGACAGAAAAGGAGAAATGAAAGGTTATGGTTATACTCATGTAAACTAGTCAAATTCAAATTTTGTATCAGATTAACATTGTTCCTCAGGACTAGTTTATTTTTGTTTTTAATTAAATCAATGTGTTAAATTCTTGTACAAGTCAAGTGATGGTGTCTAAAACTTGTTTCTCGCTTGTATGCTAGTACCATATCATTAAAACGTTTGTTCAAACAAAATAAAATCCCCAAAATCCGAAAGATTTGTCACAAAATGGTGAAAATTCTTGATATATTTGCAATTACTGCAAATATTATACATTGTAACTCTTATCTTTCAGGAGTTAAAGGGTGAAAAATCGAGGAAACTTAAAAGCCTCGTAATGCTATCACAGACACAAAAAATAAATCATACAGGTTTTATTCATGGAGATTTTATTTTATTCAAGTTATTTCAGGTCATATATATCTTTTATTTACAAATTGAATATATACCAAATTATAATTTACTGATAAAATACACAATGTATATCTAATATTTTCGAATTCAATATATATATCTTTTATTTAAGAAATTATTAGTTCTTTTATCATTTGAGTTGAGTTATAAACCGCTGACCGAAACACTTTTTGTATGGTCGATTCATATTGGAAATTTGTGCACGTTGAACGCTTTACAACACCGCCTTAGAATTACAAAAAGATACATTCAATTATTTTGATTTCATTGTGATGCCATAAACATGATTGATAAATCTGTTCTTTTTTTGTGTATTTGTTAAAAATGGTCACGGGAGGGACGTGCAGACACAGATGTTAAACAATTTTACATTTTGGGAGGAGGGATAAGATATCATATAAGATAATACATTGCCAATGTCAGAAAAATATTAACTTTTTTATCTAAGGTTTAGAAAATTGGGGAGGGTAAGATATTTTTTTCTGACATTGACCTTGTATTATTTTAATACTAGAACTAAAAATTGTTAAAATTATAATTATGAACATGTTGAAAACACAAATTTAAACCGTTTCCTTCCTTAAACAAATCCTCAACTGTGAAGAAGAGAAAAATAACATGAAAGTGAAATTGTACGAAATATGCATGTGTAATTATGTTTAGCAGATAAAGTTCTAGATGAAGTTAACAATTCTTTGGTTCACCTGTACAAAAAAACCAATGATAATTGGTATCCAACAAATAATAATGATTCTACAGTATTACAATCAGAACGACCAGTACGTTGATTTAAAAGTAGACCTACATAATGCCGCTTTTCACCCGTTGGCCAAATGTATAATTGGTGAAGGTTATACAGTTTTGATACATTTTCATACCGATTGAAAACAAATATCCATGAAGTACGATCTCTTATAAGAACTGAAGTAGTGTCTGGAAACAAATGTTAAAAAAAATAAAAATTGTTGAGATCGGGGTTTTCGGTCTGCAATTATTTTTTAGTATTTTATTGTGAAAGATGTGCATTTCTATGATACACATTACCTTCAGAAAATTGCAAATATTGTGTTATCTTTTCCAGTTTATAAACAGATTAGTACTTACAACTTCGTATTACATGCTGAAATTAACTATATCAGAAACAAAAATTACTAATTTGGTAGAATATTTTGCCAATGATGCTTTCTTCGTCAAATAACACTTTGCACGTATACATGTAAATCAGTTCAAAAGAGGGACGAAAGATACCAAAGGGACAGTCAAACTCATAAATCTAAAACAAACTGACAACGCCATGGCTAAAAATGAAAAAGACAAACAGAAAAACAATAGTACACATGACACAACATAGAAAACTAAAGAATAAACAACACGAACCCCACCAAAAACTAGGGGTGATCTCAGGTGCTCCGGAAGGGTAAGCAGATCCTGCTCCACATGCGGCACCCGTCGTGTTGCTTATGTGATTACAAATCCGGTAAATAGTCTAATTCGGTAGGTCAAATTCATGAAAGGGAAGGGGATTGTAGTTACGACGTGAGGAACATATCCGATATCATTTGTGAAATGGTTATTCCATAACGGTCAACCAACTCGTGATGGCGTCCGTAAAATTTACGAAGGGATGATTTCAACTTCACCATTTGGAACTCTTGATTTAATAGCTTCCTTGTGAGCAGTAACCCTCTATCAAGAAAATCATGATAGGAAATGCAAGCACGGGAATATCGTATCAATTGAGAGATATATACCCCGTATGCAGGTGCTGCTGGAATGTTGCTACTTAGAAATGGAAAGTTCACAATTGGAAAGCTGAAATCATCTCGTTTGTCGTAAAGTTTTGTCTTCAACCGACCCTCATTGTCAATTTCTAGATGTAAGTCAAGATATGAAGCTGACTTAACTGTATCTGTAGTATCCTTTATCTCCAATTCGATGGGATAGATGCGTTCCACATAGTCACCAAATTTTGAATTGTTTAGTGAAAGAACGTCATCTATATAGCGGAAAGTAGAGTTAAAGGATATTGCTAACTTCTTATCTTTCTTCCTAAGAAGTTCCTGCATGAAGTCAGCCTCATAATAATAAAGAAACAAGTCAGCAAGTAGAGGGGCACAATAATCGTATCTAAAATCAAGAAAAAGGAATTTTCGACTCGCAGCATTTACAATTTCTTTTTTCTGCTCTGTGATCACTTTATCTTATTTAACTTGATGGTCCCAGAATAGTTAAAGAAAAATAAACAGTCACAAAATCAAACCAGAAACCAATACTTATCTTAATGATATCAATATTAGCAAAAACATAAACATATCAATGTAATTACAACACGATATAAACAGTAGTAACCTGCTAACATCGTATTCCTTTAATGAGCATAAATCAAAACTCAAAAGAATAAACATTTAAGGGATTTTATTCATTAAACTTGAAAAATTGAAGCTTACTTCCTGTTACATGCATATATAAGCACTTTGATTAAGACGTTGAACGGTAGGATTGCATTTGATAAAATAATCATTTTAATTCAAACTAAAATTACATTGCGGTATCTTTGATTTTTTACATACGACATCTGCTTTAAGTGGAATATCTGCTTTAACATGCAAAGAACACCACGTTACATTTACTATGATATTAGTAAATTGAATTAATGGTTAGTTACTAGACGAATGTAATGAATCAATATAAACAGGTATTTTTCTCTTTTATAAACAGCTCTATGCCGTCAGTGCAGGCTTCGAACATTGATATATTAACTTATTAGTAATATCAATATGAAAAACACAACAAGAAAACAAACATGAAAACAAAACACAAATACGATGGTTTTGTACATTTTGAAACATATTATATTTGGATTTCCGTACGCTGAAATAAACTTTGCCTGCAGCGACAGTTCATAATCATCTCTTAATAAAAATAAAAGAAACGAAATGACGTACTAATCATGTTAGTCACAATTAATATAATGGTGTCATATTTGATGCAGAAACCAAGTATGATCCGGCGATTATCATAACATCCCGGACCACTTCACTACTATACAAATATGACTATAGTGCTTTAATGGTATACTACAAATATTATACTAGTGTGAGTGTATAATATTTCTTCAGTACTACTGAACAGAATGGTATAATAATATTGAATCGCACATTGCTCATCTGTCATACTCTTTGAAGTTTTTCAATATGTTGACATTTTTTTTTAAGAACATAGTGTATATTGAATTGAATATCAATATCGGGGGAAAAATGTATAAATATCCTTTATACTTTCAGTGAAAAAGCGAATTAGATATTATGTAAAAAGAAATTCATAGACTGAACGTAAACATTGCAAACCAAAGGCATTTTCTCGAAAACATACTTTTCGGATTTTCTTTAAAATTGAAATGACTGTTATTGTCGCTATTATTTAGGTTTTATTTATATGAAATTTTTTAATGTTAAACGAAATGTTCGCTGTAAAATTCATTTCAGTGTGTGTTTTTTTTTTTATAATCGTATCTAAAATCAAGAAAAAGGAATTTTCGACTCGCAGCATTTACAATTTCTTTTTTCTGCTCTGTGATCACTTTATCTTATTTAACTTGATGGTCCCAGAATAGTTAAAGAAAAATAAACAGTCACAAAATCAAACCAGAAACCAATACTTATCTTAATGATATCAATATTAGCAAAAACATAAACATATCAATGTAATTACAACACGATATAAACAGTAGTAAATGAAGGCTAAAATACATTTATTTACTGATAATAAAAACATGCCATCTTATTTTCTATCATCGTCCACTTTCCCGTAGAATTAGTTTTATTTAGCAACATCATAAATACTGTTACAAGAAAAAACTGATTTAAGATACCAGGCTTCTAAATTATCAAATGCGCGTATCGTCTATAACAGACTCATCAGTGACACTCGAATCAAATATATTCTAAAAGCTAAATAAAATTCCAAGTTGTAGACCAAAGAGAACTCACAATTCTGAAAAGTTTTGTACAGCGGTATACTACTGATGCCTTTATTTTCCATGTAAATAAAGAAAACACGTTGCAGTGTACAGTAAATGTTAAATCTTTCAAAAATTCAGATTGTATAATTGTATACCTGCATAAAGATTTCTCATTATATATCTTTTTAAGTTCTAATTGTCAATACATGTATCATTGATAAATATTATTCAAAAATGCTACATCCTGCCAATAAACCTTCGGACAGCGGAAAGATCAAAAGAACAATTCAAATCTGCATATCTTGATAACTGCATAATCATAAACAATATCTATATCTTATCTAGGTTACTTTTCAGGATTTATTACTCTTATTTTAACCTCTTCCTGACTGATTGGACAGGACCATTACTAACAGATATTTTCTCACTATCTTGAAATAATTATGTTTTATGTAATAAAGCTTTAAATTTTGAACAAAATCTGTTGTTTATGCAAATATACCCGAGAGACGAGGATTGTACTACTATTATGTAATATGTAGCTATGTTAGGTTCTAAAAAAAAATACGCATTAATCAGTCTGTATGTTTCCCGTTAGCATGTTAGGGTGCATTTTAAAATCTATTTTAGCAGATGGAATAAGGATGATTTAATTCTTAAATGGTTTAGTGTACCATAATTATATAAAGTAAACAATATAACGACACTTAACTCGGAATCGTGATTAATGACGAGTCAAATTACGCGTTATTTTTTTCTGTTCTGAGATAAAACCAAAAAGAGATGCTTAAGATATCCAACTTTCAAGTCCAAAAAGAACGGACAATTTCATGGTAGACTAGATTGTAGAAAAGTAATTTCTGTCATTAAAAATAAAATGTTTAAGGATACAAAAGCATTACTTTTACAAGGTGTCAGTTTGACAGAACAGGGGAAAATATTAGTTTACAGTTGTGCTCTAGTAAAAGATGTATTCTTCATACAATATTATGTAAATATCGTTTAATGATTAGAAACCTGTAAAACTTTCGTGTTTGAAAAGTTGATATTTTCTTACATTGATTTCATATTGTTTGTATGCTGGACATAAAAAGTATTATTAATCATGTTTAAACAAAATACAATTTAATTTCCTACCTTAAACAACCCCTAATTTCTAGGGGGGAGAGGGTACCAAAAATTACTCTTCATACATAGTATACTTGTCTGATTAGTTAGAGAGTAGACCTGTTCTTGGGAAAAGGTTAAAAATATGTAACAGATAGTTGTATGATAGATTTTTATGACAGTTCAGATGAGAATTAGACGGTGCAGCTGATCATACCTGTTTTTAATTGTTTAAATAATGATGTCATGTGAACTATCAACAAGACATTTGAATCTTATATTAAACAAGTTTTACAATTTAGGTGATTATCGGGTAAATCAGTAACCTTTACTGTAACTATATAACAGTAGTAACGAACATTTAAACTTAAATCTTCAAGGTCATGCTTTGATCTTGACCTTCAAAATATAAAAGGGTATTAAGATAGATCTAAATAAAAACATGATTTCTTACCTACTTCATCGATGTCCTTTGACATATTTAATGAAACTATCAGTAAAATTCCACTGAGCAAAATAAAAATACTCCCAATGAGCATGATTCCGCGAGCAAGTCTTTTCCTAGCAGCTTCATCATGAAAAATTTTCAAATCGTCTAGAATAGACTTTCTGTGTTTTCTTAGCGATGGCTTTGATGCATCAATAACCTCATATTGAGTAGAAATAACTTCAATATTTTCATCTATCTCTCCATCCGGTGAAACATGAATTGCAAGAAATTTAACATAGTTTGGCGATTCTTGCATTTCTACAAATTAAAACTGACCCGATCCGCTATATGTTTTATTTCTGCATCATAATGTTATCCTTTTGTATAGTATGGCTCAAATGCGCACAGGAAATATTGTTTATCCGATTAAATTCAAACTGTTTGTCAGCATCCGATACATTGTTTAAAAAATCTTTAATTTTTCTAGTGACACGAAAATTCTTTCCTGTCAGAATTTACAATCCGAATGACACTATATAACAACTAAATGGACTATTTTTTTGAATATATCATGCAAAACATATAGTCTCATTCATCTTGCTTAACATGAAGTTTCTAGTGATTAAGAGTGGAAACATTTATGTTTGCAAAAATAAGTATATTTAGATGTTATCAGCGATATAATTGATTTTGTATTTATTGCGGAATGAATATTTCATGATTATAAGATTATAGGTCCGTTCATCTCAAGAGATCTGATTCATATGTACATGGAACTGCTTTTGTATAGATTCAACGAGAATGCAACTTTGTAATCCATTTAAATTTGAAAAATTACCTGAAATCCGAATTACTTTTTTGACATTTTAATGCATGTTTTCTCCTCATTTCCTTGTATCTAACATGCATTACAATTCTAAAAATGATACAAAAGCTTTTCTTTCGATGTCAAATCCGACATTTTATTACTGACAAAACTGATTTATTTCCATCATTTTTTACACAATCTTATCATTGATATCACATTAATCAAAAGCCAATAACTTATTCCCAGAATAACCTATAAGAAGGCAGAGTGTTTTCAAACAATGCACTGCTGAGAAATGCCATTAGAATTGTCTGAGGCTGAAAGAAACTATTCTCAATCTATCACTAAGTTCTTTCTTGCTTCATTTACGAACTTTGCGAAGCATCAAATTCTTCCGTTATTCTTTCATCGTGTTCTATCTAGTAGAGTAAGTCGGTATTATTTCTTGAAATTTCTATACAATTCAACTTGTTGAAATGTTTCAGAAATATAACATGGATTCTCACTTGATGTCACGCTTCATTGATTATTTTTCATTGAAAAAGAACTGTATTACACCAACCATACACTAATACGGAGATTTTTAATTAAAAAAATAATGCTTCATGCTTTCAGATTGTAACGGCTCACTATATAGAGAACTATTTTAGATTCATAGAATAAAGAATGCGGTATAGACACTTTTTACCTAAAGTCATGCCTTTGATGCAAAATCGTTAACTTGTACGGATGCAGTTTTAAAGCCTTATTGATAATTTACCAGCCGCTGTGTCATTTAACATGCATGGTTTGATCAAATACCACATTTGAGTTTTAAGAGCATGTCACCAATGAAATACAATTAAATCATGACGATTTTATATACCCAACTTTATTAATGATAAAAATGTGTTCACAATTATATTTTTTTTACTGAATTGGGAGCAGTATTTATATTTTAAAAACCAATTTTAGTAAACGTGAACTGGAATATGCAAAATGGTACGAAATAATTGGAAACTGATTACCACTCCAACATCTCTCTCTATCTCTCTACATTTGCAAACATTGCATTTTCGTCATTTGCTTACATAGGTTCCTTATATATTTTAGATATACAAACTAGTTATTACTATCATCCTTACATAAAACTGAAAAAAAAAACAACGTTCATTGCTTAAACTATATCCGATGACTGTATCGAGTATCAGATAAAACTTCACACACATGATAATCGACTTAGGGATTTGCTTTCATTATGAACGACCAAACCGAATATTTATAGCTAAGGATGTATAAGAACTGAAACATCTAAAGCGCTATATGACAGAAGAAAAACTTAAAATATTTAATTCAAATTCGTACATCCAGAAATCGTACGTATGAAATATATAACGTGGTGTGTCCATTAAAAAAAAGGCCAAACCCATCTTAGGTCATCTTTGCCTGACAGATTTAAAACATTAGTTTCTTTAGTGAGAGAACATCATCTATATAGCAGAAAGTAAAGATAAAAGATATTGCTAACTTCTTATCTTTCTTTCTGAGAAGTTCCTGCATGAAGTAACAAATGCTTTGCGTTGAAACTTGCTTGAACGGTTAAGCACAGTTTACGTTCAGATGAATAAGGTAGGGTAATAATACGTACCCTACATCAATCGTTTGTCGGCGTATTCCAACATAAATGAAAGTATGTACCGTTTCTACAACTAAAGCCCGGTTGTAACTATCGATGTTACATTGGTCAAAACTGGTCTTTTAGAAGAAAAAATTGGTTCAAGTCAACTGTTGTTACTATCAAAGTTATTCTTTTTCATCAAAAACTTGGTAAAAGAAAACGTTGTAGGTCAACTTTGTCTAAGTCATTGGTTGTCCGTGTCAATTTTTTTTTTTATCAAAAACTTGGTCAAAGAAAGAACTGCACTGTGATTGGATAATTTCTGTAAAGATCAATCTTAGTTTCAAGCAAAGTAGGATGGGATTCATTTCCGTGCAAGTCCGTTAGATCAATGTTTTCTTTGAGGTTTGTCATTCTAAAATAAATCCTTAAAACTT
Organism: Mytilus galloprovincialis; assembly: GCA_037788925.1. NCBI lineage: Eukaryota > Metazoa > Mollusca > Bivalvia > Mytilida > Mytilidae > Mytilus > Mytilus galloprovincialis. The sequence continues at coordinate 19,453,804 of CM075331.1, read as the reverse complement.
TTAACCAAGAAAATTTGTACAAGACTAGATAATTTCCGTAAAGGTCCATCTTACTTTCAAGCAAAGTAGGACGGAATTTATTTCCGTGCAAGTCTGTTAGATCAAAGTTTTCTTGGAGGGTTGTCATTCTAAAAAAAAATCCTTAACTTTTTTTTAACAAAAGAAAATTTGTACAAGACAAAGTTTGATACAATAGTAACAACAGGCCTTTACATAATGAAAACTGATTGATATTTGGCATGTGAATTAGTAAATCAAAACCGTTTAAGGAACAATAGAACTCTTTCGTTATTTTAAACTGTATAATTCAAATGAAAACGTGAAATACAAAATAAAAGCAAGAACACATATGTCGTTTAGATTGCAGTATTGTAATTGCCTGCCCCATATGCTTATATGGAAAAAAAAGCTGATCTTTAAATTAAAAAAGATAAGATAAAAAATTGCATAGAAATATTTTCTATGCACATATCGTGCAAGAAGTGATCTTATGCTATAATGACAAAGAGTGCCTCAAGGACATTGGGCATCCACTCGCTTACAAATGCATATTCAATCAAATTTACAGAATCCAAGATAAATATTCTGATAAGAGATCATGATATTTCGAACTTCAAAAGAAATCAGAAACTGTTCATCAGCAAAAAATATTATTTTTAAGCAGAAGAGTTTAATCTTATCATCTTTGAACGAACTGTTTGTTTATGTATTACGGTCTGTTAGAGATATTCAGGTAAAAATATTTTAGCAAAGATGACGGCGTTAAAACATATTGTTGGCTGAAAGACAGGGACTCTTGTATCAGAAGATGCAGGTTTCATTAATTTACAGCTTAAACTAAACAAATAATAGTTAATACAGCCCGTAACAGAGTAGTGATCGAATTCGCGTTTCTTTACCGTCAGAATAAGTTACGTTATCGACAAACTTATTTCAGAAGTGACATAATTTAATTTTCTTCATCGACAAAATATTTCATGTCCAACGTGGAAGTTTTCATTGTTTAAGTCGAAGTTTTTTTAACACAGTAAAACATTTTTTATAATCAACCTCTGTCATTGGCATTTTCATTTTAAAAAAATAACGGTAAAGGATCAAATATGGGATCTCCGAAATTTCTATCATATGTTACGAGGAAATCATTATTAAATCGAACATATGTCTTTGTTCATGACACATATTGTGAAATGCAAAGGAGTTGAAATGATCAAATACTTTCGAACTGACGGAAACAAAAATACATAATCTAGAATGTGTGTTCTGTCATAAACAATGGCTTCGTCGTGCGAATCGACGAGATCATGTTACATGTAACTGATCTTAGCTGTAGAAACAATTGGTGCGACCTCGATAAAATCTTTATCAATTTAATATAAGCGATAAATATTCATGACTACAATGATAATTATCGACTCGTAGGAGTCGAGATTAAGAATTGAACGATGGACAGTTAGTGCGTGAATTTTTCTTGCTACCTGATTGGAAGAAATTACGAGACGTGAATAATCAAAGTTTATTGATTGGTTAGGACAATCCAAACCCAGTAAATGTCCTTCAATCCCGTAGAGTATCGGATTTGTCCTCTCTATTTTAGCAATTAGATTTTGCCTGGTCATTAATCATGCATATTCATGATATTGGTACACAGGTAACTTTTATCTATAAATAGTCGAATCTTCTGGAGTTTCGTAAACAACAACGTTTACTTAAACGATATATATATACTACTTCATAACGTGTGACATCCCGTGTGTGGTAAAAAATTTTGATTGATGCACGTGGCTATTCTAGTAAATGAATTAATCTACAAAGCGAGAGCACTTTCCATTTTCATCAGCTAAGAGTCGAATAGCCCTTTTTGAAAGGCTAATGCTTGTGAATTTATTGGAGTCACATCCACTGTTTCTACTGTAAACATGAACTCGTCGGTTAGTGCAATGAAGACACTTTTAAAGATTGAGATTGTTGGTTTATTCTTTACACCTTCGAGGTATTAAAATTATTTCAGTGTTTATCTAAAGTTAAATTGATATTCAAATCTCTTCTGTTTAAAATTGTCGAAACTTCCGTTTAAGATTTCTGTGGTAAACTATCTATTCTATAGATAGGACCATTTTATAATAAATACCCTTTTGTACAAGAATACTTTCTTTATAGAAGTATAGATCTGCTGGTTATAGATTTTTTTTTATAACTTTCATTATTGTGACGACGCGCTATGAAATTCAGATTAATTTATAAATGAAGTTGTATACAAATCTTTTAAACAGTTCGACGAGTGCGTCAATGTTACTGTAGTCTTTTACTGTAAGTTACTAAGCTTGGCCCGATTCATCTGTCATTTATGAAAACTAATTCACCACTTTCTGAGACATTCATTTTTATTTCACCATCAGACATGGAGCTACATTTGTAACTAAAGGAAAACTCTCAAATTAAAGAAATTTGACATGATATACTGAAACTTTCTTATAATCAATTAAACGACTGCTTTTCTTAGATATGTGATTTTTCATGGTCAAACTTTTTCATTGTTAAAGGACATTTTGAGATTTTTCATTGTAAAAAAATGGTGTTTTTGAAAGAAATCAACATTCAAAATTTATAACTTCATGAAAATGTACAGGAAGCTGAATTATTGCACATCTATGTACTACTTAAAATTGTACTTCGATCTGTTGCGTCCTTAAAATGTTCTGACCGTCCTAAGATTTAATGTACGGAAATGTTTCGGTAAATTCAAATCCGAATTGAATGTTTATGACACACAAAAAGAGAAACCAGAATCTATTGATGACCAAACGTATGTACACGTTGGGGCGATTTAGAGCTTTTCAGAAGGGGTGAGATTCCACCCTTGTTGAAAGCCTTGTGGAGACCTCTAGATTTTTAAATTCCCTCCGTTTTTCTCATGGATGGAGTGTGGTCTCTCTGTAAATTACCCCATATCTTTTCATTTTCCTATTTACCGAAGGTTCCATGTGAAAATTTCCATTGGATCATATCTGTTAAACTAAATGTACAAAACAGGCTCAAGAAAAGGCGAAATTTCTTTTTCAAACCCGAACTAGAAATCCATTTTTTTCTAATAGAGCACCTTACATTATCGTCAATGAGTTCAGGCATGTGAAAAATTATATAATCATACACAAGAAAAAAATATTCTCTGTGTGTGCCATTGCAAGAAATAGTTTTTCTCGTTATTTTGTCATATTAAAAAAAAATCTCAACAAAATTTTCCCGTTTAAACTGTACTAGAAAAAAGTTTGGCATGTGAAACGGACGAAGACATATTCTAACAGAAGTACAAATACCAGTCCTCCCTTTTGTGTATACATATGAGAAAACATTTCAAAGTTATTGATTGAATTCAAATCCATCACACATACGGTACACATTGTAGTCCGAAAAAATAAAGGACTTCATTCCTATCAAACACCTTTTTAATTGTTTACCAGTATATTTCTTTTAGTTTTGGGTAAAATTGTAAAGGCAATAATACTATCAAGACGTCCTTCCATAAATCTTTTTTTTCTGTTCTGACTTTGAAAAAATGACTACTTTTCGCCCAATCGAAATGGTGCATGGACATATTTTGTTTCATATTATTAGAATTATTTTCAATATTATCGGTATTAAACTTGATTCGACACATGGAAGTTTGTCAGCATTGTCAATCTTTTTAACGTTAAAGTATCAAATAGTTCGGTCACTACTCAATTAAGTTTGTCGATAACGTAGCTAATTTTGACGGTAAAGAAACATCAATTCGATCACTTCTCTGTTACGGGCTGTATTTCGTGTTACTCCTAGTAAAAAAGGATATTTCGTGACTGACTACCTGTTTAAATTTTGAAATTGTACCCTCAGTGACCCATATGTACTTAATGCTCTTTATATTGTGCAAAACGAATTTAGTTTGTAAAATTGACGCTCATGTAACATTATATATTTGTTTTGAGAGAAAAATTGATAAAATGTGTGTTAATCTCATTTAACTGATATGTAAGAATTAGCCATGTTTTAAAATTGCTATTTGGGGAACAGGTATGGGCGAACTTAGGTATTTTTAGAATGTAGCAAGAAACAAAAACATGTAGAACTGGGTGTAATCATGAAAAATGTTGTATGCAACTTTAACACATTCCAAGATTAAGCGTATTAAATATTATGAAGATGGATTTACAAATTTATAGAATATACTCAAAAGTCAAAATTTCCTTAAAACACAATTTTAAAAGTCTTAGCCAGGGAAGTCCTTTTATTGTATAGTGTAAAATAGGTAACCAGGATTCAGGTTTTGATCTATCTTTAGGCTTTCGTAATTTGGTAACTCATCTATTAAGAAAAATGCGTAATATTTTAAGAGCCTAAAAATACACGATTGAATCTGTATTACTGTGAATTATAGAAATCATCTCAGAATTTTTGAAACTGGAACATGTTTTAAATTAATTAAGACAGTTTCTTTTATTCGGGTATATAATACGGGAATATAAACTCTGCTGATAACTTATTTTATAAACATTTGTACCATTAATTTAATTAATGAAATCCTTATTATCGTGTGTTGTAATTTTGTAAACATAATATGTTGAGGCGGGTTGAGGCGAACAAAATTTTTAAATTATGTGATATTCAGTATTTCATCAGTTTTATTATAGTAAAAAGTGGTATTGGTAGGACAAGGCGACATAACTCATTCCTTCCATCTTAGAAATAAACTGGAAGTATTTTTTTATTGATTTTGTTATATTTGTCTACGATACCTTAATTTGAAGAGATGTTTCTAAACATTGATATCAGTAGCTTTTTCACGTTTAGATATTGGTTTGTTGTTCGCTAGTAACATTTGCATTATCATACTACTCAAAAGTACATAAGTAGTTTGTAAACATAAATTAGAAAAGAAACGGGTATGTATCATCGGAAGTCGTTCTTGTCATTACAATGTTTAACCATTTTTTTTTGTATTTATATTGTTTTTCGAGAAGGCCACTTTTTAGAGGTCAAGTCATTGTTTACAAAATTGTTCTTTAAAAAACAGATGATTATCAATAATGTGATTCAACTAATAGTACCTACCTAACTCGTCTATATCTTTCGACATCATCAACGTTGAAAAAACTAATGCAATGCACGTTAGAAAAATAAGAGCTGCGAAGAACCCGACTATTCTGTTAATTCTCTTTCTTCGAATTTCTACTTCTCTCGATTCAATCGTAGAATTTAATATTCTGACAGGAAGTTTTGGCGCTTCTAAACGAATAATTTGTGTAGAAATAATCTCAATTTCGTCTAAATCGTCAGTTGATTCTGTTGTTACATCTTCTGAAGGAGTATATGTCACGTGGTCATAGCTCATCATATCATTACACAAACTTCCAAATATTTAATGTCCATGATCATTCTTTATTAATACAGTTCACGATACGTAAATCTGTAAAACAATTGAAATATTTATAAAATATATTATAGTGCCAATACAATAAGCAGATCGATTTCAGATTTTTAGTAAATGAAGTATGTATAACTAGTTATATATAAGAGAAACAAACGATGATTTAAATATGATACTTAAAGAATTGAATGCTTCTTAATGTGATTGTATTTGGTTGTTGAAGCGTTGAAATGAGCGTTTTTTCTAAACTTTATTTAACTGAGGTTGTGTCAAACTATTGTTTTTTATCTGTTTGTTGATTGTTGTCTTGTCAGAAGTTGAGCTTAGTTTAGATTTAAAATGAACTTGATTGACATCCACCCCGATATTTCTAGAGTACAGAAGTTTTAATTTTTCAATTTTGATTGTTTTTAAATTAACTATAACTTTATCGTTTCAAATCGAGTAATTTAGCTATTTGTTGTTTACGCCTCGGAGAATTAGAGCTATTGTTTTTTTTTTTTTTTATAGATATCGGTGGTAATAAATTACTCATGTTGTAATTAAAACATCCCCTCTTTCATCAGCACTATCACAAAGCAAAGCTATACCATCTTTGATAAAAAAAAAAAATAATATGAAATAATCATATTTTATATAAATTGTATGCTTCAAAAGCGCCCATATCACCCGCAGACACCTAAACACTTAAAAACAAAAAATCGAAAGCTAAGGCTGTATAAGTACCGAAGTTAAACACATGAAGAGGTCAGGGAATATAAACACTGGGCGGATACGTAAATAAACTCATTATAGATACCAGGACTAAATTTAGTATATACGCCAGACGTGCGTGTCGTCTGCAAAAGACTCATCAGTGATGCTCGAATCCAAAAAAGTTAAAAAGGCCAAATAAAGTACGAAGTCGAAGAGCATTGAGGACGAAAATTCCTAAAAGTTTTGCCAAATACAGCTAAGGTAAATGTATGCCTGAGGAAGAAAAGCCTTAGTTTTTCAAAAAAATCAAAAAATTTTGTGAACAGTAAATTTATAAATATAACACTATCAATGACAATTCATGTCAGCACAAAAAGTGCTGACTACTGGGCTTGTGATACCCTCGGGGAAATAAATCTCCACCAGCAGTGCCATCGACCCAGTGTTGTAAATAAACGCATCATAGATGACAGGATTAAATTTAGTATATACGTCAGACGTGCTTTTCGTCTGCAAAAGACTCATCAGTGACGCTCGAATCAAAAAAAGTTAAAAAGGCCAAATAAAGTACGAAGTTGAAGAGCATTGAGGACGAAAATTCCTAAAAGTTTTGCCAAATACAGCTAAGGTAATCTATGCCTGAGGTAGAAAAGCATTAGTTTTTCAAAAAAATCAAAATTTTTGTAAACAGTAAATTTATAAATATAACCATATCAATGACAATTCATGTCAGCACAAAATGTGCTGACTACTGGACTTGTGATACCCTCGGGGAAATAAATCTCCACCAGCAGTGTCATCGACCCAGTGTTGTAAATAAACTCATCATAGATACCAGGACTAAATTTAGTATATACGCCAGACGCGCGTTTCGTCTGCAAAAGACTCCTCAGTGACGCTCGAATCCAAAAAAAGTTAGATAGGCCAAACAAAGTACGAAGTTGAAGAGCATTGAGGACGAAAATTCCTAAAAGTTTTGCCAAATACAGCAAAGTCATCTATGCCTGAGGTAGAAAAGCCTTAGTTTTTCAAAAAATTATAAATTTGTAAACAGTAAATTTATAAATATAACCATATCAATGAAAATTCATGTCAGCACAAAAAGTGCTGACTATTGCGCTTGTGATACCCTCGGGGAAATAATTCTCCACCAGCAGTGGCATCGACCAAGTGGTTGTAAATAAACTCATCATAGATACTAGGACTAAATTTAGTATATACGCCAGACGCGCGTTTCGTCTGCAAAAGACTCATCAGTGACGCTCGAATCCAAAAAAGTTAAAAAGGCCAAATAAAGTACGAAGTTGAAGAGCATTGAGGACGAAAATGCCTGAAAGTTTTGCCAAATACAGCTAAGGTAATCTATGCCTGAGGTAGAAAAGCCTTAGTTTTTCAAAAAAATCAAAAATTTGTAAACAGTAAATTTATAAATATAACCATATCAATGACAATTCATGCCAGCACAAAAAGTGCTGACTACTGGGGTGATACCCTCAGGGAATTAAATCTCCACCAGCAGTAGCATCAACCCAGTGGTTTTAAATAAACTCATCATAGATACCAGGACTAAATTTAGTATATACGCCAGTATATACGTCCGAGACCTGAATAACATGTATATAAAACGTCTGAGTAATAGTCAACGATCTTCCCGACGAGGGCGATGTATTGTTACGAGTAACGGTATATGTACACAATAAATAAATTATGTAAACGCCAATATCAAAAAAAGGAAACTATTAAATTAATGTAATTATTCGTTTGATTGACAGATATCCTTCATCAGTATGATTATGATGTTAAATGAATCATAGCTATCTACTTTGATTAAACTATAACCATCTTGAAATTTATACAGTCAATAAAACAGTTTTATCGAACATCATAGTTAAGACGCGTGTACAATTCTAAATTTTTAAAACTAGACATAGGTTATATAGATATAAGAAGATGTGGTATGAGTGCCAATGAGACAACTCTCCATCCAAGTAACAATTAATAAAAGTAAACCATTATAGGTGAAGTCAAATGGGAAAACCAACAATCTAATCTATATAAAAATCTATATAGCTATTTACAACAGAGTCTGCAAAGATATGCTCCAGATAAAAAAAAGTAATGTGCGATATGAACTGGCACAATTCAAAATCTAAAAGGTGACGAAAGTTACGATGTTACAAGAACGATTGCGTCCAAAAAACAGCACTGGTCAATCTAAGTTTGTAAATTCATCAAATTTGACGGCGGTAGGGTAATTAGAACAGAGGCTGTGTATTTAAACATCCCAAATCAATAGCAGTTTAAAAAATATAATAATAAATTTTGACTAATATAAAAAAAGAAGATGTGGTATGATTGCCAATGAGACAACTGTCTACAAGAGACCAACATGACACAGACATTAACAACTATAGGTCATCGTACGGCCTTCAACAATGAGCAAAGCCCATACCGAATAGTCAGCTGGGTTCTTTTACACCCCTCGAAATGAATAGAACCAAACAGTTTAAACTGATATAATTACAAAAACTTTACAGTTGAGTAAGGTTAATATATAGAAACAGACACTGTGGCCATAAGTTATATAAACCAAATGTAAAGCACTGCGTAAATTCGAACTACATCTTTTTATATATCCCATTTGGTGCCAAAGTTTTTAATTTTCTTATCCAAAATCTTCCCCGAGTGAGTCTAATATCCTCCCTAGACGAAGCAGTGTTGTGGTCAATGGTTGTAATGGTCAGTCGATTCAGATCTGCCTTAGAGTGGCCAGGGGATCTCAAATGTTTACTGAGAGGGAGGTCTGGTTTGCATTGGTAGTCGCTACGCTGGCCGTTGATCCGTTTTTGAAATGGCTGTTCTGTAACACAGCGATGACTGATATAACCCCATTTTGACTACTTTACCGATTATATAAAAAAGAAGATGTGGTATGATTGCCAATGAGACAACTATCATGTCTGTTTTGTTCACGCACCGTTGTAAAAATAACAGAATTTGATGCGACTGTCATAAAAGTGAGAGGGTTAGCGCTTTAAAACCAGGTTCAATCTATCATTTTCTACATTTGAAAATGCTTGTACCAAGTCAGGAATATGAAAGTTGCTGGCCATTCGTTTGATGTGTTTTATTCTATGAATTTGCCATTAGGTTAGGGACTTTCCGTTTTGAATTTTCCTCAGAGTTCAGCATTTTTGTAATTCTACTTCTGAGTCGCCAACATACTGTTTACCACATTTACACTGTAGAAGATACACAACATTTGTTGTCTTGCAAATAACAATGCAAAACACGGTGTATTCTGTTCCAGTGGAGCGAGTGTTAAAAGTCTAGGTATTCAGTGTTTCTTTGTAAGTCAGACATCATTTGTTTCCGTAACCCTTGCAAGGGCCTACAGACACAGAACCTACTTTAGAGGATAAATCAGCTATTACCAGCAAGTGACGTCTTTAATGCTTTTGGATCTACGGAAAGCCAGAACGGGTTGCTCGGAAAAGATCTTGGATAGTTTTATAATCTCTTTTTATATATTTTTTTACTTTATGTCATTTGTGGTTTTTTGTTTTTGTTTTAATCTGATCTGAAATGCTGTGTTCGGTTTTAATTCAAAACTTGATATTGAGAACCAGGTTTGCATGGGAACATTAAATACACAATGACCGTTTACAAACCAATTACAACAAAGTATACTGTTTGGTATTACATATAGCTGACTTCAGTCTAGCTATTTTCTACGTAAGTAAACCATTATATTAGTATTTTGCAATGCGTTAAATATTTCATGACTTCATCTGTATTTCAAGGTTTGATGATTGTATAATGTTTATTGTCGTGTCGAGTTTGTCATTAAACTTCAATATAGAGAGATGAAAAAAGAGAATAACAAAGTAATTATATTGCACTTTCTATTGTCGTTGAAGTTAATTGCATATTAATAATTCTTTTTCGTTCAGTTTTTATTTATTTTTTGTTTCATCTGATCTTTCAGTTTTTATAGCTACACTTTAAAGAGCAACTTGTTCTGAATGAAACGGACAACTTTCATGTGATCATGCAGTACAGCTGCAAATAAAAACATCATCTCTTTCATCAGCACCATCATTAAGGCAAAGTTATACCATCTTTGATAAAACAAAATTGAAATTATAAATGGTATAAGCCTTTCTCTCCTTTTCCCTGCACCCACCTTAACCCAGAAAGTATAAAAGCCAAACATGCAAAAGCCAAGGATGTATAAGAAACAACACACGTAAAGAGACAAATGGTTAAAAAGGCCCGGGTTGCATATTAATTTTCACAGACATTTAATTTTATGATTGAAGAGCATTAGAAATAACACTCCTTATCCCCCTTCTTCATAACTTTATGAAATGATTTTTTCATCTTCTGGAGATTTTAACGTACCGTGTTATATTTCCCTTGTTGACAAAGTACCATGGCGTATAACCGAAATGAAATGAACAATTGTACTGGACTAAGTGTCAGTAATTAAATGATTTACACCAATATCTCATTAAATGTATTTGGATATCTATAGTATTCTTTCTTTAATATTAACCATAATATTTTGGTATAAATCGGATTCACACAATCGAGCTTACGCTCTCCTAGATGGATCTTATACTTCCTACGTTCTATGCTTCCTGTTTTATGCCTCAAAGGTCATCTTTTAATTAATTAGACATTGAAACTTTAAAGCTGTATTTTGGCGGAAGAACTTATAATTAACACAGGCACACAGTGGTTGATTTGATTCAACTCTTCCAATTTAGCTGCATATCTGTTTTTTATAATGAAGGTGTTTGATAATACTATGCTTCTGTTAGAGATTAAAAGCACTTCCAAGATAATTCTGCAATAAATTAGACATGCGTGAATATCAACACGTCAATTATATCAAGCTTAGTATCATTAGCTTCAGTAAAAAATAGAATAACGGCTAATTTTGTTGTTTGTTTGCTAAAGTTAGTAACTAAAAGATTGACACAGGGTGCAATTTGAGCCTCTATCAGTTGAAAATAGAATAACGTGTAATTTGTTGTATTTTGCTAATGTTAGTAAATATAAGCTTGACAGCCGTGGGATTTACTTGTAATAATAGTATAGAATGAAATTCAAAACAGTGTGGCTGTGGCCATTGATTGACACATTAAATTCATCAATTGACTGTGACAATTTAGGTGAACGTTTGTATGTAACGACCACAGCTCACTATGTACTTTTTAAAGACACTTAAACTATGGGGTCACCAAAGGTTCTCAACACCTCAATAAAGTAATTCGAAAAAATTAATCAGAAATAACACGATGTTTTGATTTATATCAATTATATAAATCAAAACATAAAGGCTATTCCTGATTATTTTTTCGAATTATTTTATAATTAAAGGCGTTAAGAAACCTTTGGTGACCCCACAGTTTAAATGTCTATCGTAGGTACGTCGTGAACAGTGGTCGTTACAGAAAACGTTTACGTAAATTGTCCCAGTCAATGGATGAATTTAATGTGTCAATCAATGGCCACAGCCACACTGTTTTGAATTTCATTCTAATGTGAAGTTTGTTCCAAAGCTTAAAAATGGATGTTTTTTTTATGAGTTGACAGAATTAATTTGTAAATGGTATTACCATGAGTTTTGAGCACAAAACATTTTCGAAATATTCGTTTATTCAAATGTAAAGAAAAAGTGGACTGAAAAGTATGGCAACAAATCGATATACATTTTGTACAATTTATATTTTGCATCAGTACACAAAATCAAAACAACTGTAAACCATTTCTAGTGAGAAAGAAAATCATCGAACTTATTGGGAAAGCTTTCAAAATGAAATGGGATTTCTCCAGCAGAACAGTCTATATATAACTCGTACAACTATTTTTTGTCAAGTTGTTGAATTGGTTTCTGGTAAAATATATCTTGTGTTAACTCTGACAAAGCTAGTCAACAGTCAAGATTACATGTATGTTACCCAGTAATTTTCAAAGTAAAGTTGACTTTCAAACCCTAAACCAATGCAAATAACCCCAGTATTATCATTATTAACCGATTGTATTTTTGTTTTTTTCAGTTGTTCTTTAAACTTTGTTGGTCTCTTCCTCCTTTTTTTCTTATACTAGCCTTATAATTTACGCATTGCCTTACATATATGTTTCATTAACTGGATGTTTCAAAGTTTGGTAATTATGTTAGATATATAGTTAAGTTTGCTTCAAATCTGGATTTAATTTTACCATCGTAAACATTCGAGTTTTATGCAGCAACATTCTGGCAGCACCTGCAAATGCGGGAGAATTTATCTCCAAATTGATACGATTTATCAGCGGTTGTATTTTATATCGGGATACTATACTAATGATATATGATTTATTCTGACAGGGAAGCTGATTCTTACTCTTAGAAAGTTCTTCAAACGCAATCATGATATGGATTACAGTTATGGTGTACTAGTGTCTATGTGATCTACAAACACCATCTTAATTTGGTGTACTGTTATATCGTATATTTATGAGAGAAAGTACTATATACGATAAATCGTATCAACTTCGAGATAAATACTCATATAATATGACAAAGGTAATGGTTTCAACTTTCCAATTGTCAACTACCCATTCATCAGCATTAACATACACACTACCCTATCGTATGGCGTTTACATGTTTGAAATGATACTTACCCTGGTGCATGTTCACAATATACGGACTTCGTGTTAACGGGTATGTGCTTCTTGCACAACACAACATAACTGAAGTCTTGTTTGGTGAAGTACAATTTGCATTGAATATGTATGCTTGCAACGACACCTTGCTAATTTAGAATAACAAAGAAATAAAATCAGTTACAGCTATTTTTCTAATGCTTGTAGTTTAAAGGTTTGGTTGACTTGATTTGTTAAAGTTTGCTCTAGCATTTTTATTAAGTGTCACAATTCCAATCAATAGATAGGTGGTGCTTCAGCGTTTATAATGCTATAAGATGCTTGTGCAAACATTTATACAAACAAAGCAAGCAAGCCAACCAAACCTTTAAACTCCATGCATTAGGAAACAGCTGTAATTTTGTTAAATTTAATACCATAATTGTTTTTAAATTATTAGTATTAGCGGTACTTTTATTTTTCATGAAACTGTTCATGTTTTTAAACCATCGAAATATCATAAAACAAGAAATTATTCTCACGAATATAGAGAATTATAGAGTTCGCTAAAATAATTATTAAAGTATAGAATACATGTACTTATTTAGATAGAATATAAGCAAACAAATATGACATTCACTGGTTTTTGTAACGTCCCTGACAATACAGAAAAAGCAATGCGGACGCATGCAATTTAATAAGTTTTTTTTTTTGTTTTTTTTTCAATTGACGACAGGATTTTTTACCATCAAAATAATCAAAGCAAAAGAAAAATAAGACTTGTACGAAAAAAGGAAGAAGAACAGAAAAGTAGAAATAAAGAGAGTTTTATTTAGTCAACTGCTATACAAAGTGGGAGGTTTAGCTAGATATAAAACCAGATTTAGCCCACCATTTACTTCGGAAACTGCATGTACCAAATCAGAAATATAAAAGCTGTTTCCAGTCGTTTCTTTGGTATATATAGTCGGGTTTGGTTTTGTCTTTTTATATGGACTTCCCCCCTTTTTGAATTTACCATGGACTGATACATGTTAGTTATGTTAGCACGTTTTTTTGTTGGTTTCTATGACAATTGATGATAAAATCTTATTACTAGTTACATGCAGAAACTTATCGATAGGTAAGTCGTTAGAAAAATACAGTTCGTTGACTCAAATCATATATGAAATATTTGTCACTTGACGTTAAAAAACTAAAAATCAATATAAAACAGTAGTATGATTCTTCGCATCCATTTCAGAAACAAATGTACTGTCTTATTACAGACATTAAATAAAAAAGATTTACTTACGTTTTGAATTTTATTCCGACAACGGCTGTCTAAATTAAACGATTCATTCTATATCTATCATTGTATGCGGAAACGTTTTAATGGTGCTCATCGCAATAAAGTTTAAAGCTTTCAAAACACGATCAAAAGTTGTAAACAAATAGATTGAAATATATAACATGGTAGATCAAAAAGATAATAACACTTCTTCTTTGAATACAAACTTTTCAGTATAAGCACATTAAATCCGTTCTCTTCAAACATATACATGATCATAAGCAATGTACAAGGACTTTAAGCATGTCTTCAAGTTTATTTCCATGATAATTTTCTAGCCACTTTTCACAAGAAACTTATCACTTACGATTCATTAAATGTTTAAGTATTTTTTTATAAGATTATAAGCCATAATTTTATTATAACACTCTTATCTATCAAACGCATTCGTAAAACAAAAGGCTTCACTAGTAGACAAAAACTGAAAAAGTACAAGGCTGAGGAAGATTTGTTTCATAAGAAAAAGATGAGATCCAATGTTTTCTTGTCTGGTATACAACAACATTCCTGAAGATTAAGCAACCAGTTCGGTATATTCTTTTATCCATTTAATTTCCGGTTTAAGCGTAGGGATAACTTATATTCCAAAACTAATAATGTTGTAAAAAATCAGACATTTCACTGATCAAATTTGTTATTTCATGTTGTCTATAATTGCTGGTCACCTAAGAGAAATTGAAGATCGATTTAGAATCTCGTTCCGTACGAAGCCGTGAAAGAGAAGTTCATAAAATATGGATGTAAAAGAGGATTAATGTGAGAACGGAGAAGTAAAACTCCATGCCATTGTAACATTTTAATTAATTAATGTGATCATCATTCGTGCTGTGTAGGACTAATATGGTGACAACTTAAAGGGAAGGTTTTGTTGTGGATTTTAGTAGCTTAAAAAAGATTTCAGTTTAACCAATCGCCTTTAACCAAGTTATTGTTGTTTTTTTCATATGTTTTTTTTTCATGGTTTTAATAGATTTATATGACTCATAAGACACATCAATGAAGCTCAGATCAAAATAGTCATAAATCGAAACAAGTACAAAGTTGATGAGCATTGAGGACCCAAAATTCCAAAAGGTTGTGCCAAATACGGCTAAGGTAATATATGCCTGGGATAAGAAAATCCTTAGTATTTCGAAAAAATGATACTTTTGTAGACAAGAAATTTATAAATATTACCATATCATTGATATGCATGTCAACACCGAAGTGCCGTCCCTGGGCTGGTGATACCCTCGGAGACGAAACGTCCACCAGCAGTGGCATAGAACCAGTGCTGTAAATAGTTATCAAAGGTACCAGTCTTATAACTTTATACGCTAGACACGCGCGCATTAAACCAGACATATAGATTTTTCCTTACTTGAAACAATCAAAATTTCAAATGTATAACAAGAGGCTTGCCGAGTGATTAATTTAACTGTCGAGAGTTCTAATATGTATTTTCATTATATGATGTCATAAGGCATGGCCGCCTATTTCGAAATAACAAATTCAGAGAAACGCAAGAAAATATGACGTTACAATTGCATTTCGACCAATTAAGAAACTAAGATAAAAAGAAACACGTGTTTAATTGATAAAAAAATCAGCCGATCGAGAAATGTATAAATGTATACAATTAGAGAAAGTAAGTGGATGACACAATGTGAAGTATTTCAGACGAAAAAAATCCCAAATATTGTATCTATCTAAACCTACCACACACTTTTCATGTATAAATGTAAAACATTTAGTTGTTGTTCAAAGTGTTATTTCACATGACTTTTTTATAATACATGATGGTCTTGAATAATAGATTATAGGTACTGACATTGTCCATCTTATAATGAAGTGTTATTTAGTTTTTTTTGTCTTTGAAAATTATTAACCTTTAATGTTTAGTCCATTTTTGGTAGTGTCCTATAGGCGTGGCTCGCGATCGGTACTTGGGCATCCCGACAGTGTGTTGTTGTGCTGTGGTAGTTTTTTGTATTATTGTCATTCATTTTTGTTTATTTTCTTTGTCTGAAAGCCATTTTGTTTTTCGTTGTTTCTTTGTCATATTTTTACCTATTATGTCTGTCTGTCTGTCTGTTTGTTTTGTTCATTCATTGTTATCAATACAATGGAGTGTTATGCGACTGTCATACAAGAGAGAAGTTTAGCTAGCTATAAAACTAGGCTTAATCAACCATGTTCTACATATAAAGGAAATGCATTTACCAAGTCAGGAATTTGATAGTTTTTTTTCTGTTGGTTTGATGTGTTTGAGCTTTTAATCTTGCTATTTGATAATGGACTTTCAGATTTTAATTTTCTTTGGAGTGTGTTTTTTTTCCCAGTGCTCGACAAGTTATCTTGAAATATTTAATACACAATGGATACCATACGGAGTATTTCATTACACAATTTCTTCATCAGTAAACTCTCATTCCCCATCTATGTGTAAGTGTGTGTGTAAGTTTGTACGTGTGTGGATTTAGTTAACATTTACTGTAATGGCGATTTCGACTCTTCTTATCACATACTAAAGATACAAATTTACACTAAAACGATACATTAACATTGCTGCACAAAAAACAATCTGCGAATTTGACAAAATAAATATTTCAAGTCGCCGCGTTTCTAGTTTTAAGTCATGTTAGATTATTGCGGTTTTCATATTAAAAAAAAGAACAATGGGAGTTCAATGCAACTTTGCATACGTAGTACAATGTGTACACTATAGTATCTCCCAATTTATACGATATTCCCGGGCTTGTATTTCCTATCATGATTTCCTTGATAGAGGGTTGTTACTCAAAAGGAAGCTTTCAAACCAAGAGTTCCAAATGGTGAAGTTGAAATAATCCCTTGGTAAATTTTGTATGTTCCTATGTCGTAACACAATCCCGTTCCCTTTTTACGAATATGACTTACCGAATTAGACTATTTACGTGGTCTGTAATAACATGAACAACACGACGGGTGCCACATGTGGAGCAGGATCTGCTTACCCTTCGGGAGCACCTGAGAACACCTCCAGTTTTTGGTGGGGTTCGTGTTGGTTAGTCTTTAGTTTTCTATGTAGTGTCTTGTACACTAGTACTAATATTTGTCTGTTTTGTGTTTTTCTTTTTTAGCCATGTCGTTGTCAGTTTATTTTTGATCTATTTGCCCCTCTTTTGATACTTAAATTTGAAGGAACTATATACACACGAAGACAATAAAACTACGAATAGAGAAAGATTTCTATTATTTACAATATGTATATGAAATTAAACTTAGACAATTGTGTTTAATTCATGAGTACAAGTTTAAACAGGATAAACATAACGAAATAGAGATATATTTGAAAAATCGGTAAGTTTATGCACTGTCACAGTCGTATCTATAGTCTACGTTTTTATAATGATATACACACTTTTCATTCTTTTCATACTGCGTAAATACTTTCTTATTGATAATAATGCCACCAAATACAATTATACAGAATCGCAGACGAGGAAGTATGAAGAACAGAAATATATATGGTTACATCATCGTTATGGCATCCGTACTATGTACTAGTTTTATTATTTTTATTGGATTATCATTGTAAGTAGAACATCTATTTAATTCTTTGTATAGTCCATGTCACGTTTGCCTAGAAAAAATACGTTTTATTTGGGTCATGAAAGAAATATTTGGTAGAGCAAGTGCTATTATACATTTCTTCTTTTGCAACATCTCTTTATAAAAATATAAGATCCGAATTAAATTCTATGATAAAATAATACTAGTATATATTGAGGTTGATTATACTCAGATTGAAACTCCACGACTTACAATTATCTATATAATGTATTCTAATAAAAATTAAAACAGTTCAACCGAGAGGTATTATAATACGAAAATTTTAAAACAATTCATTACAAAATTCTCAATTACTCTGACTTGTTCCCAATACTTCACTGAATGACTAGTTACATTTGATGTCAGATAAACAATGACACTTTCTTTAACCTTTTAGAATATATGACTGATATTTAAAAGCAAAGTAGCATAAATACGAAACTCTAAGGAAAACGATTTTTGGTATAAATATTAATTTCGTTATCTGTAAATTAAAACCAAACTAAAATAATATTAGCGTTATATCAATATACTTAGTATATTTGATTATCAAAATTGTTTTTATTGGTATAAATATTGATTTTGTTATCAGTAAATGATAACAGAACTGATAGTATTTTTATATACCTGTGCATATGCGCATGCATGTTCTTACAATCTGACGATTCCTGCAATTTTGGCATTGCACAAGGTCATGGCTTTTTTTTACTGTTCTAGACGTCTTAACACTTAATCCCTTGGATGTTGGATGTTTACTTTTTTTTGTTATTGACTTTGAATTAGCTTTCAGTAACTTCGAGCGCTCTCATAAATATAAGAAGATGTTGTATGATTGCCAATGAGACAACTATCTACCCAAGTCGCAATTTGTAAAAGTAAAGTATTTAATATAGGTCAAAGTACGGCCTTCAACATGGAGCTTTGGCTTTTAATCACACAGAACAGCATCCTAAAAGGTCCCAAAAATGATTAGTGTAAAGCCATTCAAACAGGAAAACCAACGGTCTAATCTGTAAAAAAAACCCCAAGAAACGTGAAACACTTATGAACCACATCAACAAACGACAACCATAGAACATCAGGTTCCTGACGACATATCTATATTGAGTGTCTTTTTTGTTGGTTTGATGTATTAATACCCTGCCATGTCACGTCCGGTCACTGTTTTTGTTAATGTTACTGGTTTTAAGTATGTTTTGTTTTCTATTTATCTAGGGCATGCTATGCCTTAAAACTTTTCCAAATGCACAGATTTGCCTGTACTCAGAGTAAATTTTGAGGTGAAAATACGGCCATTTTAGCCATAGGGTCCACATGAACCTTAAGCTGATGAGTTCAGCCCTTTTCAACTGATTTATTACAGTGTGTTCATATGTTGTATTGTTTCTTATTGCGTATTGGTTTTTATTAATGCAAGAAGTCGTATAGAACCACCGACCTACGGTAAGAAATCTAGCAATCCTAGTCAATTAAGAAAGAAGTCGAACGCACCTGTAACATAACTGGTGACGGACTCACAACCTCAGTATTTATTTTTAGAAAATTTAATTTAAATATTTTGTTATAAAGTATAGTATGAAATTTGTCTCTATGATAGCTGAATTAATTTTATTTTTTATTCTAACTTAGGTCCATGATGCATATATCTACACCCCATAGAATGTGAAGCGTAACAGTTTATAAGTGGTTTACACAATGATATCTCGTATGCTTTTGATACTGTTTATAATCATGATATAAGTTTAATTTATGCCTGTTAAAATTATGTTTACTTTAAACGATAGCGTCAAAAGATAACGTTAAACTTATTCAGAACTTATGTAAATGCCAGGAAAAACAGAAACCAAGGTACAGTGCCTTACATTTTATTTACAAATACTTCAACATAACAATTAAACAGTTGAATCTAAGAGAAAATTGAAAGAACCATCTATAAACAGTTATAAATTTGTAAAAGAATCATTTACTTTCAATTCATATATATAAATATTTATCATTTTTTTTTGTGGGAGCACTTGGGAACAAGCTGGGCTGTGCTGAGCTAGACTTCAGCTATTTATATGGTAAATGCGTAGACTTATTTCAAGTGCCCCTCCTAATCGTTACATTGGAACTCCATCCTTTCCTTAAAATTCAACTGAAAGTAAAATTACTAAATATATTTTAAATATATGCCGTACATACCTGCCGTACACCTGAATTATTTAGACTTGTAGTATATCTATTGTGTATGTACTTTTCTGTTTACTTACATATGGATTTTTTAAAGTATTTGGACTACTAATAATTATAGAACATTGGATATATTCTTGTCAATCGTTGAATATCAACTTACTGCTTCTGTGTTCGCTTCTAACCAATGTTATTCATAGAAGTGTCTGGTAGGTAGGTAAAAGATAAACTCATCTTTCTTTGTTTTTAATGATGAGACTGATCCTTTTAAAGACGCTTACCTTCTTATCGAAGCAAACTTTACAGTTTCTGACACATTTACGTAGTCAAAAGCGTTAAAAACCATATATAATGACAGGGGAGTATCAAGTTGATATGGATTAAAATAGTAAGATATTAAAAACAAATGAACAAATATATCGAAGAAAATATAACAAACAAGAATGTGTCCATAGTACACGAATGCCCCACTCGCACTATCATTTTCTATGTTCAGTGGACCGTGAAATTGGGGTCAAAACTTTAATTTGGAATTAAAATTAGAAAGATCATATCATAGGGAACATGTGTACTAAGTTTCAAATTGATGTAACTTAAACTTCATCAAAAACTACCTTTACCAAAAACTTTAACCTGAACTTCGCACTATCATTTTCTATGTTCAGTGGACCATGAAATTGGGGTCAAAACTATAATCTGGCATTAAAATTAGAAAGATCATATCATGGGGAACAAGTGTACTAAGTTTCAAGTTGATTGGACTTCAACTTCTTCAAAAACTACCTTGACCAAAAACTTTAACCTGAAGCGGACGGACGAACAGAGGCACATACGGACGGACGAACGGAGGCACAGACCAGAAAACATAATGCCCCTCTACTATCGTAGGTGGGGCATAAAAATCATTTTCATAAAATAAATTACTTGGAAAAGTGATGGGGGGGGGGGGGGGGTGTAATCTTATCAAAATTCAATAAACTTTAAAAAGTAAGACTATATGACATTTGTATAACTGATTATTGGCTAAAAGAGAATTTATCGGTCAATAAAAAATTCATATCCGGTGAGGCGAAGCCAAACCCGATATGAATGTTATTGACCC
The DNA here is from genome assembly GCA_037788925.1 of Mytilus galloprovincialis. Lineage (NCBI taxonomy): Eukaryota > Metazoa > Mollusca > Bivalvia > Mytilida > Mytilidae > Mytilus > Mytilus galloprovincialis. Next base: position 19,432,895 of record CM075331.1, on the reverse strand, counting down.
GATAAATTCTGTATTAGGAGGTCCGAGACCAGAATTGTCGTCTTTTGGTTGTCCACAAATAGAGTTCCTAGTGTTGACAATGGGTTACTTGCCAATATTTTTTATACCCCTTCCAAATTTATTTCTCCATGTTTTATGCCTCAAATTGTAAGTAAGGGTGGGGGGTGGGGGGGGGGGGGTGAAATTACACTGTAAAAAAAGTTCGGTTCAGAATTTTAAAGGAAAGTAGTGATTTGGTCCAGCTGAAAAAGGTTACAAATTAGCACTTTGGAAGCTGTCAAAAGATTTCAAGACGCCCTAAACATAAAATTGTCCATATTTTGAGTTAGAGTCGATGAAGTTTTCTATAATTTTGATATAATTTGTCCCAAAAGTCGTACAACACACTGTAAACATTTCATTGAGAAAGCGCAGGTGGGATTTTTTAAATTTTCATTTATGTTCTAAAAGAAATACACAACGAATTAATTGTTCTCGGACAAGGACTATTAAATACTGTGTAACGAAATTATCCTGATTTTTCTATATTACATATCATTATATTCAAATTCAATATTAGGACAATACCAATCAAGTGTATTTTAGATATTTATTCTAAAACTGTGAAAAATTAAAAATATTAGGACTATCAAGCAACTTAAAAAAATATTAGGTCAATGGTATAAGGGAGATAATTCCAATTGGCGTTATAAATAAGGGAGATAATTCCAATTGGCGTAATAAAAAATGTACTGAAATTTATTAGGACAATATCAGCCAATCAAATTGCGAGAAATTACTCTAAATCAGGATAAAGGAACGTATTAGGACAATTGCACACTGTGTAACTAATAATGTTACATGTACGCATAAATCTTACCTTGAATACATGGCGAGGCTGTATTTTAATTATACGAATGTTTGCAAACAAAGTATTTATTACCAAATATGATGTACAATGCACCAATGGAAAACATACAGAAGAACAAAGGTCATGTTTTTGTAGAAAGATTTCAAATGTTAAAACTATACAGAATGTTCTTCTCTTATTTATCGATTGTAGTTATTGTGAATTTGTTATCGTCCCGAGTATGCATGACATATTTACCACGTGACGTTAAGAAACCAACAACAACCAATCAATCATAATCTATCGTATTTTAATAAAGAAAAAAGGCAAAATAAAAAATCTTGATTCATTTTGGATTTACCATCCCAGGAATGCTCAAAACCAGAACTTTGATAGCAAGAATGAGTAACTAATCAAACTATACTTTTTTTCTCAAAATGCACTAAAAATAAAAGCCATACGATCTAGTGTCCACGTTGCCTAAGGGAGTAAGAAACTTAATTTCTTAATAATTTTTAAATCTATTACGGGAAAATTTAACAAATGTATGTTACTATAAACATGATAAAGAAATCATGTCAGTGACCGTCACGAATCACTGCATGACTACTAGGTACATTTAAAATGTCATACTAACACAACACAAATGACGTTTCTGCACTGAAGTGATAGCATTTTATTTAATTTAAAAGAAAATAAAAACACGTCGACGAGGGTGGTTTATAACGACCTTGACATTGACTACCTATGAGGGTTTTGCACAGTCGAAACACGTGACAACATTTGAAAGTATTAAAAAAACGTCCTCGCATTTCGGTGACAAAAAACAATTTCCTACCATACATGTAAATCCTTTCTATATAAGCATTCAAAATAAAGATCAAATAATTTATATTATCATAATTGATAATAAATGCCATTTATTTTTAAATTCAGTGATTCCTGTTTTAAAAGGGAGCTTAAAAGTATTCTCATTATACAAATGGAATTCGCACCACAGAGGGAGCAACAGTCAATGGCCGATAATAACGCAGGTTTTTGCTTCATAAATGTGGTCTCTTAAGCAAAAAGATATTATATTGATACGTGAGACAGCTGTATAGCCATTCAAGGTCGCTAAAAACTTTCATCATCGATACATGCTGTTGACTTGGCTTGACCGTTTATACCATGGAAACTGCAAAATTTTGGAAAAATTCAAATGCTTTAAATTTTATGAATTTGACCTTGGAATTTCAAAATGAACGCCGTTACCATGGAAACTGCTAAAATGTAAAAATATTGAAAATTCTTCAAATTTAAAGAAACTTTATACAAATGTTAACTGGCATTGTGGATACCGCAGAACAATGATTATGGATCCGTTTTGCAACTTTTGTGTTAGCATCCTAACACAGGATTACTAGTTTATAAATGATTTTGATGGTCATTGTTATTCGAGTATTACGATCCCTCTTGGTCTCAAACAGGTAAACAGTAGTCTAGCACTGAACGAAGATAAAAAATAAACAAGCTCTTTAGACTCAATGTCCAGTGCTGGAGATGTGAAGACCGTCGCTGTAGATATAAAGTCCAGCGCTCTAGATGCAAATTCAAATGCAGTGTTTATTGCTTGAGATTTATATCTACCGCATTGGACTTAATATCTTTAGAACTACAGCGCTAGACATAACATTTGCACCGGTAGGGTTTGCATCTTTTTCACTGGACTTCAAATCTACAGCGCTAGATTTTACATCTAGAGCGATTGACTTTAGATCTAATGCAATGGAATTTACATCTCCAGCGCATGACTATGAAAAAATACAACTCTTAATCTGTAGGAGACCCCAATGGGCTCCACATCATTCTAGAAGGATTAAGAAGGTTAAAAACAACACATCTCTTTCCGACAATTGAAATAACAGACTTACTTTGAAATTAAAACATCATATTTTTAGAAATGTTATAGGGTAACGTTTATATTTCTCATAGTACATAAAAGTTGTTCATATTAAAAGTAAAACAGTCCACATAATGTGACATAGGTCGAAACGATATGCAGAAGTTATGAAATTATGTAAATGCTTTCTGTCGGAAAAGATGATGGTGATGGATGGCTGTTTAATGTCCAGCGGCACATTAAATGCACATATATGACAATAACATGCTATTAAGTTAATATAAATATTAACCGTGTTTGTACAAATGTACTAGACCGACAGGTTGAGCAAGATTTTAAACGCGCTAATTAACCAGGTAACAGTTCTCATGAAGACTATGCAGACACACTATTCTGACTCGAAGCCGACCAGTCTTAGCTTAAACTCCTCAATTCCGAATCCTGACCGAAAAAAACACAGGAAATACCAATGTTTAAATCTTGAGTTAGTCACGGCCGGGATTTTACACAGCGCCCTCCCGCATTCGGGGTGAACACGCTACCACAAGATCATTGAAGATGTATAGCATGGGAAAAGAAAACAGCAGGGTTGACTTCATTTACATGCAGAACGTCCGTCAAAATGAGGTCTTTCTTTTTTTAGCCGGCTTGCAATCGATTATTTAAAAGTACATTATCCTATAAGTCAAATTTCGAACTCATAATTCTTATAAATTAGATAAAAAATATGATGAAAAACTTGTTTTTGCAAAATTAAGTGGCATCATTTTGTATGTTATCCATCAGTGCTGTAGTGATCAATCTTTGTAACGAGTTTCCATACATCACCCATGAAAAAGTTTTAGTTGATGAGGAAAGTAGGTACAGTAAAAAACATACCATTTAAAGATGTCGAACAACGGACACCAAGCGATGGTAAATTCTCGGGCAAAGTATAATTTGTTTGGCAATATTTTGCTGATTGGTGTCTTGAAATGCTTAAATTCATATATACACGTTCGTATTAAAGCCTGCAATGTACATTTTGTACACACAGTTAAAGATCAATATAAAGAACGCATTGTCAGCATTTTTGTCGATATAATCGATTTGAAGAAAAAAACAAATATCTTAACGAAACGTGAAATTCATAATCTTTTAACTTTGTGAGTATAAGGAAATAGATTGTTTTTGGGTGATACAAGTATTTACATAATAGATCCTAGTTATTTAGGTCATCGACATATGTTGTGTGTTCAATACACAAACAAAAGCTTCGCCTAATTAAATACCTGGTACATAGGTAAAAACCCTGTATAATTGTTCTAAAAATAACCAACCTTGCATATATACAAAATAATCATGTCTTCGACGCGTGGTTCTGTCGAAAAATGTTTCTATTTAGACAGGGAATGTTCCAATTGTCTTCTTTATGACGGATTGAACTATTATAATTTGTTATTTTTAACAAAAGCCTCAAATTGCAAGGAGTACTCATGTTTGCACGCAAATTGGAAAATTTTAAAAGCGTCTGAAAACGTAAGTTGGTATTTTAGTATTATAATATATGCTTGAGGTATACTTTTTCATTGAGGAGATGTTTTGAAGGTTTTAGCTCGATGGCATCATTTGCAATAGTCGATTTATCGCAAATCGAGTTTCCTGGTTTAGTGGGAGCCAGTGATCAAATAATAGAAATGGATGCTTTCAAATCTTAAAATGCAATCATACTAAATATTAATGCCAACTGACATAAAATTCATCAACGCTTTCGCGCCAAATTTCAAATAAAAAATTAAAGAAAGGATTAACTGAAGGTTATCGAATGGGAGATGTGCGTTTGAGCTTAAAGTATGATAATTTCTGTTGAATGGAAAGTCGACTTAAGTCAACTAAGTCTAATGTAAGAATTAAGGCTAATCTTCCCATGCACAGGTAATTTACAAGTTTTTAGCATGTTTTATATACCTATTTCGTTTGCTAGACAATGTTTGCTTCCTTATCCCCACATTAGATGGAAGTGGTATTTTGATCAATAGGAGTCCTAACAGAACTGAACAGCAAATGCATGCATGACGTGCAGGTATAAAACAGCTAGGTTAAGGTAGATAAAAAAAAAAGAACACAAAAAGGCTATAGTTATTAAAGGAAATCCATTGCTGGTTCAATCTGTATTCGATCCCTCAATCTCGGGTTCTACAGACAGCATTATAACTAATTGCTGTTACTTAACTCAACCAGTTAGACTGCTTTTATATCTCCAGGTCTGCAACACCCTTCCCCTTTCTTCTTTTTTTTTCGGGCAGCTCGAATGTCCATTGCTAGCTATACAACCTCAAGGTGTTCTCCCGAAAACAAAACATGGCCAATTCATTGCAAGCCACGGTCTTTCTATGACTTGGTTAAACCTCTTGACCATATCTAACATCGAATTGCCTTGCAATATTCTACATACACTCTTGTTTATGAGTAGTAGATGCTCTCAGCGCCAATGCTTGGTCAAGTAACAGTACCTCAAAGTTAAAAATGAATCAAAGTTAAAATCGGTGCAATGCAATCGATTGTTCTCGGCAATTGATTATGGGTCTGAATTAAAAGCTACTGTTCAAAATAGCATGGTTTGCAGATGGTGATCGTATTTTTAGTTTTTAGTTATATGTAAAGTGGGAAAATAAGGAAGGCACTGTGAACTTGAGAGCTTTTTTTGTTGCCCAAATGATTTCATAGTCATGCTTTATATGATTTAGCGAAATTGTTTTGCGCCTTTTTTAACATACGCTTAAAAAGTGTTGTCATTAGAAGTTTTGATAATCAATATTGGTGTAAATAGTAACATTATAATATGCTGTTGTTTTCAGACATATTACAAACAAATTATTCGTATACAAGTTTTGCTTGTGTGGTTGTTTTCTACATACGGTGAAATCTATGGATCTGCATTTGATATGAAGATAATATTAAACTTAAATTCAAGTGCAACCGTGAAGACCATTTTGCTTTGTTTAGTGAAGATAATACCTTTAAGTTTCTCTATAGTGCTTATAAATAAGCAATATGTCATTTTGCATTTTAGAATTTTGTTGTAAGTACGTAAATTGTCCATTTTGCAGTAATCGGCACAGGCATAGTATTAGGAAGGGGGGTCGGAAGGGTTCTGATCCCGAAATCCCGGAATTAAAAACATGAATTCCCGAGGTCCCCAATTTAAAAATAAATCCCGACATCCCGAAATTCTGAAAAAGAATTCCCGGATCCCGAAAGAATCAATCCCGAAATCCCGAGCTTAAAAATACCTGATCACGGAGTCCCGAGAAAGGTTCTCCCTCTAATTAGGTTGACAATGAACTCTGACATATAGTGTGCCATTTTTTCTTTATGAGAAATTATTTATATAGATTTAAAATGCACCAGTATTGGTATTAGTATATTATCACTTGAATTTGTAGGTAACAAGAATCCACTAGTTACGTTAACCTCTATGTCCTTAGTGATAGCTATTGATTTGTATTTACAGAATGAATGACACAGATTTAAAGGTCGGTGATATTGTTGCCACAGTGGTTATAATCCTGTCCTTAGTTATAGCTATTGTTTTATGTTTACAGAATGAATGACCCAGAGTTCAAGGTCGGTGATATTGTTGCCACAGTGGTTATAATCCTGTCCCTTGTGAAAGGTATTGTTTTATGTTTACAGAATGAATGACACCGAGTTCAAGGTCGGTGATATTGTGGCCACAGTGGTTATAATCCTGTCTCTAGTGATAGCTATCGTCATTGCTGTTTGTTGTCGATGTAATAGAAAACATAAACAGAACAGTAAAAAGGTAGGAGTGATATTGTTTAAGAGTCAGGAAGGTATCAAATAAGTATAGCAACTCCAAGGTAAATTCAAAAAGGTGAAGGCCATACATAAAACTGACAATATTAAAAGCTATTAATCAGTAGAACAAGTGGAATGTAACCATGGTAACTGTTATATTGCCGCATTTGTACAGGCATTTTACGAAGAAATTTCGACCCAGAATCTAATCTACGCATAATGTATAAAAATAAACGAGTGAAGTGTTTTCTATTTACATTTTGCTGTAGAAAGTGTTGTTAATACTATTTCTTGTCATTTGTAAAAAAAAAAAAACCAATAGTAACATTGAGATGTCTAGCAAGAAATTCTTGTCAATCTATGGCGAATGTGTGGGCACTCAACCTGACGGTGAAAAAATAGGATACCTGTTCTGTCTATTCGACTATATTTACAGTTTTTAAAGGCAGTGCTTTAAGGCATGACTTTCAAGTCATGAGGTACATCTTTTCATGCGCAACGTCCAACAAATCTATGTAGGGGTCATTTGGCCAGAAATAGATCCGGAAATGTTCAATTTTCTCCTCTCCTTTTTATGGTATGATATGGTTTTTGTTTCTTTCATTTACATTGGGAAATAAAGAAACGATCAGTGTGTATTGTTCGTTTTAAAAAACTTGTTATTAATGTGTATTTTGCATTATAATCAGTCAACCTGATTACAAACTATCATTATTTGTATTCCGTGTGGAAAGAGGTCGGGTCAATTTCGAGTGTTATCTGACATCTAAAGATTTTTTAATCAGTTCAAACGTTGATATAACAATGAAAGGTCGACTGTACATGATTAATATTGCATTTTCTATAATTCAAAGCGGAATTCGATTTATGAACGAGAAACTGTAAGCGTTTTCAATTTCGTTAGTTATGTATGTTGTCTACGTATTATCCTGGTTCCCGCTACTACGTTCCGGGCATTAGCTATTTGATATATGTGTTACATTACGATCGGGTACCAGTCAATCTACGCGTGTATGTGTATATGACTCAGTTGAAAAGAGCAGTACGTTCTACTTTGATGTTGGAAGAATTTTGATTAAACTCTAAATGCTCATAGAATAAGAAATATAATCTAAACTGAATTTACCTCCTTCTGAATAATTTATTGCAATATAAATATAAATCCCTTTTGACAAGAGAAATATGACTTTTGTCAGAAATATTTTGTTCACGTGTGCAAAGGTAATCTTCTTCTTCTCTGGATCTTTACACCTTTACATCTAATCACGTGTGGCGACCATATTGGTTTGTTTACATATTTGTGAAGAAGCCTCTAGAACTATGACCTAAACATAAATAGTCTTCCGAAAACGTAAACTTTATGCAATACTATTTTATCAATCATGATTATTTTCATAAATTTAAATTTGATTATTTAAAGAAATAAAATTATAACAATTACGATTTTAAATTAGATTAGAGATTCTACACAGACATGCTTTGATCTATTTATAGCCAAATTAGTTTACCTGTGTGAAAAAGTAAAAATGGATATTAATTTGTTTTATACTAAACAAGTAAAGACAAACTATGGATGGAAGATATTAATTCACATAAATGTTTCAGGACATTTGATTTATTTTAATAAATATAGGATTTAAAAACTGCAAATGCAAACAAATTTAATCATTACATAATCAGCTGATAATTTTTTACGCAAACATCGTGGTGATGTAACTGATAAAAATCACTCCATCAATCCTCCAGCCCTTTCACATATTAAGCAATAGATCTACTTAGTATTTTAGAATATTCAATGAATATACATTCATCGTCTAATTGAATATATCGGGTAATCGGATATTTTTAGCTGACATTTTGGGTATCCGATTGGCCGGAGTCTACTGTCATGACTGTACTACCATAAAGATAATAATAGTATTTTTTTCCACTAATTTATTGACATAATACTTGTTGTAACATATTATATTTTTGTATGCTATTAAATCATTTAAAGGACAATGTACTATTTTTTTTCTCACAAAGACCAACAAACAGGTTGTGCCCCCCCACCATTATGAGTGGTGTCCCTTAAATTAGGGACTGTGCCTAAAACAAGGGGTCATTTTAATGTTGAAAAAAAAGCAAGAAAATTTTAAAGATTTTTAACTCTAAAGTGGGAAAATTCATTATATTTGGAACAACTTTTGTAAATAAGGGGTCAAATTAATAAAGAAGATTAGAAACATCACAAAATTCTTTTGACATGTTTAAATTTTTGACCATTTAATACTTAATAGATGCATAGTTCTTGGGGAAACGTTTCATCAAATAATATGAATATAAAGGTGCTCATTTTTTACAGTTGGTTGTAATGTTCTTCCAATGAGGGTTACCCCTCATTTGGAGTGTTGTACCCAACCTGTTAAAGGTCCATCTTTGTGCATAATTCAAAATTGGAAATTTGAACAAGCATCTAATATTCTTACACAAATAAATAAACCCTGGTCTGCTAGCTACATGTTCATCTTTTCTAACGATTTAATTACTAGAATCATGCAAACAGACTTAAGAAAAAGGCATGTAAGTTCATTATACAAATATGACACTTTTTCTAGACAATCCAGATCGTGCAAAATACTTAGCTAAAAATTGTAATGTTTAAAATTGTTGTTGCGCACTAAAAAAAACATGGGAACTTTCAAAAGTTGGCGGGTATCTATGTAACAAGTCTTACTATATTTATGTCCCATTTATGGGCATTATGTTTTCTGGTCTGTTCGTCCGTCCTGCTTCAGGTTAAAGTTTATGGTCGAGGTAGTTTTTTTTATGAAGTTGAAATCCAATCAACTTAAAACTTAGTACACATGTGTTCCTTATGATATGATCTTTCTAATTTTACTGCCAAATTAAAGATTTTACCTAATTTTCACAGTCCATTGAACATAAATGATTGTACGGATGGGAAATCAATGTACTTATGACACATTCTTGTTTGAAGAAAAAAAATACATCATAACGATAATGGAACAAAGCAGCCTGTGTTAGTGGGGCTTCTTTTATGGTAATTCAAGTTACCTTTTATTCACCTTCTTCCACATCAGAGCTATCAGCTCTTGGATTTGTACCTGTTAAGAGTCGTATACTAAATTTTATTTTTATATAAATAAATTTGTATTAGATTGGCGTTGCATCATTTTCTTCTATTGTCATGATTGTCTTAATTGCAAATATGGGAAGTGGTTAAAATGCTAATGAGACAGCTATTATAAATGACCACCAGATGTCATTGTTTTCTTAATTAAAAACTCCTCTTTCATTCATACCAGTAAATTACTTTATCATGTTTATACTGAAAAATAATTTTGCTTGGAGTTAGAAAAAATTTGGTCATTAAAAGAGTTGACATGTTACTATGTACATTTACCATTATGTTACTTGATGTTCTTGCAATACACACAGTACGGTGACTAGTCAATCTTTGTGAACTACTGTTCATAGGATGGGAGTCATTGAATATGCGTATATAATCAATAATTAAAAATAGTCTACTTATGTTAATAAGGAAAAGTTCTTTTATGTCTTAAAAATGCATTTCATGGCAAGGTACAGAAAATATACTGAAACAGTAGACTATGGGTGACTATAGGTGAACTAGGTACAAGAGAACTCTTAATCTTAAATACTACAAACTACCTCTGTACTATGGAAGATAATGATATAACTGGACTAGAAATACACACAACCTGTAATTAACTGCCTTTACAGCGCTTTCGCGCTTTGATTAAACGCAGGTTCTCAATCTTCAAAAATGTTCGCATATACCTTCAAGATATCCGCCTATTTTCGTGTACTGAATTTAAATGGGGCTTGAAAACCACAAACCACAAGTATTGCAGCTCAGTCATATATAAGTCTTTCACACATTAAACAAAAATTTACATTATTATTGTTTCTATCTCATAGACATTAAGTCCACATATTCATTATTAATAGACTGCGTTACATCGTAAACAACTCTTAATTCAACAACAATAGAATGCCGAAACGCTTAATAATAGAGCAACATTCTAACTTTGGAATGCATTCAAAGAACCCAATTCGAAAGCAAATGTATACATGTGCATTGTTTATGTTTACCATTTAATTACCTTGAACGATTTTCTAAATATACTTTAAAAAGTTCAGTTTAAATATGTACATGCGATTATATCATGTTTTTTTCTTTACAGATTATTGTAGACAGAGATGCAACATACATTCCAGTAGCCAAAATTATGGGTGAGAATATAATTTCATCTACATACATACTGTCACGCATTTTTTTCCTTTTTTTTTGGGGGGGGGGGGAGTTAACAAGTGATTAATGAACAAAATCCCGTTAAATTTTTAGAATGTGAACGCCATTGTTACGCAGGAAAACACATTTGCATTTGTTGTTACCACAATCCCATCATCATCTTCTCGTGTGACATAATCAAACGATACTCACTTGCTTGAGCAACACAACAGGTGCAGCATGTGGAGCAGGAATGGTAAATCAATCCAGAACACATGAGTTCGTTCCGTTTTTGGGTAGGTTTGGGTTGCTGAATCCGTAGTTTTTCTGTGTAATGGTTCGCAAAATTGGTACCGCTAATTTTATTTTACCTCAGTTTATATGCGGTTTTTAAAACAAATATTTATATATTTATAAGTTTAGTACTTCAAGGTTGAAGTCGGTGTTAAAATATTTACACACGCCATCATGGTGTAGTTGGTTGTACTGAAATTTATGTGAGATGACCATGAATATGTTCCACTTGTTATAGCAGCACATGCGTTCACCTTTTATCGTTTATGATACCAATCAATGTGGCACATCAACCGTTTGTCTTATCACAAGCAACAAGACTATTGACTCCCATGGAACATGAACTGATTATCCTTCTGGATCACCTGCTTTTATCCCGTCCGGGTTTTTATTTTATTTTATTCTGAACATGATTAATTTTTCTTAAAATGTCCAGTACAAAGTCGGGAACATGGCAATTTTAATATTATAGTTCGTTTCTGTGTGTGTTGTATTTTGGTGTTGTGTTTCTGTTGTGTCGTTCTTCTCTCCTTGTATTTGATGTGTTTCCCTCAGTCTTGGTTTGTAACATGGATTTGTTTTTTTTTTTTCTCAATCGATTTATGAATTTCGAACAGCGGTATACTGCTGTTGCTGATATTTAAGGTATTTTGATAAGCTTTTAAACTTAAAATTGATTTGGTTGGTTACAAGAACTGGATTGTTTTTGAATTCAAGCACGAAAATTTGGCTTCGGACCACAAAACAGACCACTACAAAACCAAAACGACAGACAAACTCACATCATATTTAAAAGGCTGCAATTGGTCATGTAATAAATTCAATCTGATAGTTGAACTATGAGTAATTTATAACATATCAAAAGTTACTTTTAGATATAAGCTAATAATAAGTTTAGGTAATGCTATAGAATAGCAGAACTTCAAAATGGTATAATATTCATACATATTAAAGGGGCACTAGCTGCCAAATTAATGTTCACCGATTTGACTCAAATTCTCATACTTTATTTATAACAATGTAAAACATTTTTCCAAACTATCAAAAGTATAAAATAAACAATTTACAGGACATGGTCTCAATAAGATGTAGCTTCGTTTCGTATGAATTTTAGCCAAGACGCCATTTAATTTAACTATCGAGTTGACCTTCTATGACCATATAAGCGATGTAAACATAAACATAGATATGAATAGATTAAGCAACTCGTGCAACTGTATTTTTATAAGTACGTTAAATTTTGTATTGTAGATTAAAATTTATATTTATCGTCGTTTTAACCTTTATAAGAATGATTGTGTGTGGATCGAATTAGTTAATCAAATTATTTACCTAGTTTCACTTTCAATGTTGACATTCTTTTCCTTTAAATACCCGTACACAATGCATGCGTTATTCTATCTCTTTCTACGGGGTTAAATTGGAGTTCACATGAATACGGATTTAATGAGGTCGAATTATTCACTTGCAAGTGAATAAGTCATTATCAATGTTTATTAGCTTAATTTGACAAAATTGAACCATTTTAACTGAAAAAGCAAATAATTATTTCATTATTTCACTTTCATTAACGATTGAACAAAAAAATCATACTTTAGATTTTTTATATATCTCGTAGCTAGTGCCCTTTTCAACTGATTCATCTTATAGACACATCTTTTGAAGTTTTCCAGTATAAATACAGTTGGATAGAGGTCAAATGAATTTCAGGAAGACTCAACGTAAAGGGAGGAGGAGTACAGAATGTTAGCATACGTTTGAGCACTTGGAAGCTCCAGGCATATACATGTTAAAAATATGCCATATAACCTTATGTTTTGACCTTTACAAAAAATAGTAATGCATATTAAATTCCCATTCAAGGATATATTTTTCCGATACTTTGTAAAAGTGGCACAGCTTCGGTCGTAACAGAAATTCTTTTGCGAAACTGCATTGTTTTTTTGTTTACAGAAGTGCAAGGTCGGATCTAGCCTAGTTGAAGGATAAAATACTAGTACTACATGAATTTGTTTACACTGTTAAATTAAATGTGAATGACCGATGTTAACGTTAGTTCTATTGTACCAAGAAAAACGTATGATGGATTAATATAGTGTTAGTGTACGTAAAGTTTTCTGATGTAATTACAAAAAGATTAATTGTTCAAATTTGTGAAAAAAAACCATTAAAATTTTGTTAGTTTACATTTAAAATGTATTTAACAATGTGTGATAAAAGGAAAAATTGGTAACAACCTTTGCAGACGTCACAGTTATATTTTTGAAATTTGAATATGAAGAAGTCATACTAATACACACAAAATAGTGTGCAACACTTATATAAATATATTCCGATGCTATAGGAATATGACAGTTGTTGTCCATTCGTTTAATATGTTTTTTATTTGATTTTGCCATTTGATTAGGGACTTTCCGTTTTGAATTTTCCTTGGAGTTCAGTATTTTTGTGATTTAACTTTATACTATCATTATAAAAAAAAAGTTTCAAGCTGTTCATGTTTTGTTTGCATCGACTAATAAATGTTGGTATCTGAATGACAATAAATATGCTCTGAGCTAATTTCTAAATGATTTTAGATTTGTTTAACAATGCCCAAATTTTGTCCAACATTTAAATTATTGTTTTGAAGCATTGTAAGAGATTCATAGTTTTGTTACATTTTCGAAGATACTCCAAAATATTTATTGCTTTTAAGGGTAATTTACCCTATACCTCTTTAATTTAAGTAACCCAAGTTCACAGTTGCAAAAAGTATTTGCTTATATCTCGTTTAATTGAATTTTGGACTTTAATTTTTAAAGTTGGCATTGAATATGTGTAATTTATCAATTTTAACATTTTGTTTATCTTTCAAAGACAGCTCATAATTCCGAAGTTTTTTTCATTCTAGTTCCCTATTTACTTCTTTGGTCTTATGATAAAAGTTATATGAAAAGAAAAGCACATACTTTTAAGTTATAAATCATAGATATAAAATTCAAACATATTGCAACTAATCACGTGTAGGGATAATTTCACGAGAGGTCAATATAAGTCAAAATCTTCCATAGAATTTAGGTTGAGTCAAATAATATTTAAAATACCTGTTAAACACACAAATTCAACAAGTTTTCGGTAAATTGTATTAATGATCACGATACTGTCATGATGTTCGACTTTATATTGAAAATAATCCTATAGTATATGTTTTTATGTCCATATTTTGGGAAATAGTGAGCAACAAACCTAGGAACCAACGTTATTTTCATAGGATGTGTATCGTATCCATATTGAAGAAACATTGATGTAAGAGTGTATTTTTTTCACCAAACAAGAGTAAATAACATTTCATGCATATTTGTATCGAGAACAAATTAGAAAAAAACTTCTTATAGTAAGCTTCAACATAGGGTGGTGATCAATATAAAGGTCGAAATATCTAAACTGCTATTTGAAATGAGGACAAGTTATTATAGATAAATTATGTCCTTTACAATTGGCAACGTCCAAACCCCTGAAAGAGCTGTTACATGTGTTCTTTAACGTATAGAGAGTGTACTTTCTCATTTCACGATTCAAATAAAAGTTCAATTTCGATCCAATGCGTACTTATACACAAACTCATCATAGATAACCGGATTAAAATTTTGTATTAGCACTAAAAAAGACTCACTCATAAGTGAAGCTCGAATAAAAAAAAAGTAAATAAGGTCAAATAAAGTATGAAGTTGAAGAACGTTGAGGACAAAAAATTCCTAAAAGTTTTGCCAAATACAGCTAATGTAATCCATTCCTGAGGTGGAAAAGATTTAATATTTCAAAAATTCAAAGTTTTGTAAACAGTTAATTTATAATTATGACCATATCAATGATAATTCATGTCAACATAGAAGTGCGGACTGCTGGGCTGGTGATACCCTCGGGGAATAAAAACGTACATACCACAGGGTTACACAGATATCTCTTGTTGGGTTGTCGTATCTAACAGACTGGAGACCAAATTCTAAACCAGGATTTTTAGAATTATATTTATTAGACAATCTTTTAATTGATAATCATACTTGAATATATAAACACGAATTCACCATATTTTAATTTAATATTTTGAAACAGTGATATCTTTATTTTCTAGGTTCTGATTGCGGAGTCTGTCTAGATACGAAAGATTCCAGAATGGGCCAAATTGTTAAACTTCATTGTAACCATAGTAAGTGGATTTTAATTTGCTTGATTATTTGATTTTAACATTTATCTGTGCAAAGTATGGTTTCTTTATTTTTACATGCTATTTTAATTTGTTTAATTGTGTTAAAATGTTGTTTTACAGTACAACAGGGATCAAAACACTGTAAGGTATAATTTTTCTCTAAAGATTTTAAGATTCACCAAATGAGTCCTTACTAAAATAAATGACGTCTTCGTTGTATAAGATCTATACTTCCAGTTAAGCCGTTATATTAAGAATTTGATTATATTTTCTTTGAAATATATAGTTTTAAATATATGGTTAATTAATATACGATGAAAGAACAATAGTTTGAGATAAAAGAACATCTATGAACAAACATTTCATGAACTAAAACAATGGAATCGAAACGTATGTCTTATCTTTCAGCATTCCATCAAAAGTGTATGACAGAATCTTTAAAAAGTCAGACAAAGTGCCCTTTATGTAGGCAGCGAGTTAAACAGTTTACACCAAGTCAGAGAATATTTGCATATTTTCAGACTAAAATAAACCAGTTTCGATATAACTATAACGATGAACAAGGTGAGTTGTTATAATTATTACATGTGATTTTGAAGTCAGCAAATTTGACAGCTTCGTCATATATATGAAGAGCTTTAATGGGATCTTAAAGATCGAAAGCCTAAAATCAAATGCACGTTAATTGTCTCTAATTCATTTATCGACTCCAACTTCTAAAAGAATTTTTAGAGGATTAATTTGTCGAAATGCGCATCTGGTGTCTCAAAATTTGTAATGAAACATTCTATATATTAGAATGAATATGACACTATATAATCTTTACATGATTAGCTGATTGCCAGGTGTTTGACACCACCTCCAGCCACTATTGGCTTTACCGTGGTGGTCAGTAATTCTTATAATCTAATAAAAAAGAGTAAAATTTTCATTCTTATTTTTCTTCATTTATGTTCCCGAGTGAGATGCATAACTATTTACGAATGAAAATGTTGGGTTATGCCGCTTTGAACAATTTTAAAAAGTTTCAGGGTGTCATTAATATGTTAACGGACGCCATCATGCGTTGGTTGACCGTTATGGAATAACTGTTTTACAGATAATATGTTTATTATGTTAACTACAATCCTCTTCCGAATTAGACTATTTATCGTGTTTGTAATAATATGAGCAACAGGACGGAGGCCATGTGTAGTATTACGTACATGGGGGACATATACTTGCCTCCCCATGCCGCTAAAGTTATATATGCTTTTAAGAGCAACAAAAACACATCTATTTCCATAGCACGTTTATTTCGAAGAGACAGATAACATCACATGACAAATATGCATCATTGTCATACAAAGGGACACAACTCTCACGACTTAACTACAAAACACATACATATACATAACAGTAGAGCAGGATCTGATTAACCTTCCGGAACCCCTGAGATCACCCCCCCCCCCTTTTTGGTTGGGTTCGTGTTGCCTAGTCTTTAGTTTTCTATGTTGTGTCTTGTGTACTATTATGTGTCTTTTTGTTTTTTCCTTTTTTGTCCATGGCATTGTCAGTTTGTTTTCGATCTATGAGTTTGACTGTCCTTCTGGTATCTTTTGCCCACTTTTAAATGTAATATATTTGCTTGTTTGAAGGTAAATAATTATACCATCAACGCTGTATGTTTGTTTTTTCAGATTTCGAAAGTAATGTTTTACAACAGTAGAATGCCTTAGTCTCATCTGCATTTACTTAGCGTCTCAGGTGGATTTTAATTTGACCTTGAACCTGAAATCCAATATGGCTGTCATCGTCCGCGACAGAGTCTTCCTCAACATCATTATGAAACAATGCAATTGTATATATATAGTCATGTTTACTTGTGTATGCACATTTGCTCAACGTCTGGATAACCCAAGGGATCATCTATAACATCTTTAACATTTATAATTAGTTATCAAAGGTACCAGGATTATAATTTAAACTTTAATCAGTAAATTAATGTTG
Source organism: Mytilus galloprovincialis (assembly GCA_037788925.1). NCBI lineage: Eukaryota > Metazoa > Mollusca > Bivalvia > Mytilida > Mytilidae > Mytilus > Mytilus galloprovincialis. Next base: position 19,415,653 of record CM075331.1, on the reverse strand, counting down.
ATGATAAATGTTGTAATTAAATCTTATTCAGAGTAATATTATGTAGGTACTTCAGTACTGTTCCCAAAAACAAAACAAAAAATCGATGGACTGTTAATGTTCTTAACCTTAATTTATCACACATTAAATGTCAGCTGATACATATTACAATCCGTTAAATGTCAGACATACTTGTCATGGAACGTACTTGTTAAAGGCGTACAAATATAAAGATAAATGTTCTAAGAATGTACTGATATATTTCATGTATGAAAGCAACAGTAGTTATACATTGTACATTTCCTACTATATATAAAATCATCAAAGATAAATATGCTGGTAGTTTAATATAATGTCATTATTCCAATATTCAGGCAAAACACAAAGACATACCAGCACCATTGTCCGTAAATTGCTTAAGGGTTTTCTATGAAGAAAATATTGTTTATTTTAGAAATGGCGGGTTTTAGAATTATGGAGGCTCATTCATAAAAATCCAGCAAGGTTTTTTAACCATATTTTGACGTCGCCGTATGTCATAAAAAGATTATGTCGATCAATTGGACACTGTGGGAATCAAACATGGCTTGCATTAACAATAGCAGTGCAATTTAAAATATCTGGCATTCGACATAGAAGATGCACCAAATTGTCAATGTAAATTCTGGAAAGACCAAATAAACCCATTATCCCCTTTCGAATGACCATGCTGCTATTTTAACTGTCATCAAATAGGCACCGTTACTTAAAACTAATGAAAAAGAAAGATTTTTTTTTGTCAAATGATACAATATTTGAATTGAAATATATCAATAAGAAACGATTCAATAATTAGGAACTTAATTTTTGTTTTGAATGTTTAACGACTATGACTTCTTCACATCTCCATAATCAAAATTTAAAGGTGACAAAGTTATCATTAGTTATACTCCCATTGGTATATACGAGACTGTAAGTGTGTGTGTGTGTGTGGGTGTGTGGCTGTGGTGTTTATTTGTGTGTGATACATTTATTGTGTTCAATTATTTATGACCGGTTGATTTGAAGTATCAAATATTTCATTCTTATGTATACATTTAAAATCATTTTCATTAATTTCTCATTTAGAATTACCATGTTGACCAACCTTCCCAAATAACATTAAAGTTTCACGTTACGGCAGGATTGGTTAATAACATATAGTACCAACATTTACTGTCAATTAATGCGTCAGCTCATATTAGTTCAAACTGATTTTAACTGTCATTCACATACTATAGTATACCTTTCATTCTTAATTCAGTTATGAATCCTATAATTCACTTTTGTGTTTTTGTCTCCTGAAATAAACAATAAAATAAAACGATCTTGCTTGCATTAGTTGTTTCTGACCTCCTGCCAATGATTACGAGCCAGTCCCCTCCATTATATCATTGAATAAGTTATTGAAACTAGACACCTACACGTGGTAGCCGGCTATTTTATAACAAATGCCGAGTTCTACACCATTATTGAAACGCGATTAATGTAGCTGATTATTGAGAAAACTTTTAGTATTCTTCGATTCTGATAAGATGAATTGAAAGTGTTTAATTTTTATCTTGATTCAAACGACGATCTTTATAGGGTTTATTTGAGACCATTGATGTTATTCATTTCATGTTTACACGAAAAGCTTATGATTCAGTGCTAAGTTGCTGACTTGAAATTATCAAAGTTTTTTTAAAATTTATTCTCGATCCAGAATAACCTTGGAAAATTTGATACAAGATTTGATACTCAGAAACCTATCAAGCAGACAATCTTGGAAAGACGAAGTTAAATATACAGGGCTATACAAAAGTAGTATTAGACTGAGTACACGTAAGGTCGACATAGTCATATCAAATAAATATCGCTTGTCTTATGCACAAGCTGCTTCAAAAACTTTGATGATTTACGCAAACTAGGTACTAACTTTTGTCAAACGGATGTCATATCGCAGACATTTTATCTATTCTGTAAGATCATTACAATCACATCGTATTATTTGGTACGTACGAAGCGCTTTTGAGGATGTATCGACACCAAGATCGCTCAAAACAAAACGATTGATAGCAATAAATTTTTATGTCTTTGTTTGACAAAACGGTTCTGAAAGGAATATCCCAAACGTTCTAATAAATTGTATCGAGGTTCCTGTGTTAATCGTTCTCAGAGAGCGGAATGAAATAACATAATACTCTCTCTCCTCTCTCAGTTTATGAATAATGTTAATCAGCAAAATTAAGTTGTTTCCCTTTGATCGATTTAAAATATACACACAAAACTTTAAAAAAAGAAACAACAACAAAAATATAAAATATTGAAAACAAATTTTTTTCTAGGAAGAAGTTATTAATTCAATTCATAAGAGTCCTGAAATGGTGTACTTTAAAACGTATATAATTGATATTTATAAAAAATGAATAGGCATTTTCTTATCGAATGAAATAAAAGAATGCTACCAATACATACACGTATTAAGAATACAAGGCATTTTTGTTAATGAATACACAAAGAGAGAAGATACTAATATTAAAGGACATAAGACAATAAGTCCAATGTTACTTACAATTAAAAGAAACATTATCAATGAATAATTTTTCTAGTATTATTTATATAGTGGTTTTTTTTGTAAACAAAATGTATGTCAATTAGTTTAATCATTTTTGTATGCACATTTCTTGTTTGAAAGCGTAATTGATGAATCGAGAGTCACTAATGAGTCTTTTGCAGACGAAACGCGCGTCTGGCGTACATGTAAAATTATAATCCTGGGGTGGTGTTCTCGGATGTATCATAAGATTCGTCGTAAGTCATAGATAAGACCGATTTTAGGATGGACTTATGATCGACTTAGGACACTCTTAAGCTGCGTCTCGAAGCTATCTCAGACGCATCTTATGTTAGGACGTCCTAAACATATCCTATGTGCATAATCCTAAATAATTAAAGTAATTGTTTGATAGAACATTTATTAGAGACAAAACCAATGAATAAAATTGTTTACAAAATTTTGTAATAACAAGTATTTAATGAAATGCATGATTTCCGATGTAATCATAAAATAATATCAAAATAGGATTTCAATATAAACTTTAAAACAATTTGTTTTGAAATGAGAATATTGAATTCGTAGTGTCATCGTCTCGTAAAAACACGAAGTTCAAAGTTTAAAATCATGCACAATTTCTTTATACGAGTTAATAACCGATGGTGTGTCTCTTTTCACGTTCATCTTCACGTAAAAAAATGAGAAAAAAGCATGCACAAAGTTAGGATGAAGATATGATGATCTTAAGACATCTAATTAGGTGTCCTAAAGTTAGGACGAAAATGTGATATATCCTAAGTTAAGAGAGCTTCGAGAACACGACTTAGGACAAAGACTTGTCATAAGATGGTCTTGGGACACGTCCTAATCCAAAGATAGCTTCGAGAACACCACCCCTGGTATTTATGATGAATTAGCGGTCATATCATCCTGATATTTACAACGAACAGGAATATCAACAGACATCGTCACTAAGTTTTCATTCATTAAAGAAAGGTTACGTCAACGGATCATGGATTAACCAGAGAGGTATATCCAAACAACACAACGTAAAATTGTTACCCTACTACATAGAACATGTATATAGTGGTAAACATTATGGCTAATGCAGACAATGGTTACATTACAGTATACACAAATTATCAGGGAAAAAGGCAAGAGAGATGTCACGAATTTTGTTTCTTTCCCTTAAGCCCTGGTCACAACGAACCCACGACACACATATGCAGCGCCACGACATGAAATTTGGTCAAATCGCGGGACATCTGTGGTGATCGTTGTACGACATTGGCACGACAGTCGCACGATATTTGGAGCATCGTGGCACTGTCGTGTATCGTGGGATGAAAATTGGACATGCACCTTTTTTGCTCTACGATTTTTTTGTCATGTTACTGTTTTGTGGCTGTCGTCATAGCGTCTTACCACAGTCGTGAGACTGTTGTGCAATTAAACACATTGTCGTGGGTACCAACATAAACAATTTTAATAAAAACAATCGTACGACTGCATTACGACTGTCGTACGACAATCTCACTACTGTCGCAAGACACTCGTGATACAGTATCACGATTGTCTCACGAATACCAAATTTCGTACGATGCTCACACAACATTGTTTGTATGACGTACGACAGTGGTACGTACGTCGTGCAACATATTTTCGTTTTATTTAGAAGACAATTCGGCTTGAGAAGAGGATGGCTATTCCATCAGAACGATTACGCTTGATCGTGCTGAATATGCGCCTTGCCGGACTCCAACAAGAGCAAACTATGGTCTTGTTTGCGTTGATTCAAGCCTGTGAACAGTATAGGAACCAGCGATACGCCCGACGTTGGTGGGTTAGGTCATCAATCGAACGGTTTAAATTCGCTGACGAATTATAATATAAACTAAGACGAAAAATGTCGTTTATACCTTTTACCGATCATATAATGACACTCAAGAATATTGAAAGCAAATGGCAAATGGCACGCAATAGATCGGGTCTTTTTTATATATATACACTAGTAGTTCGGAGTCAAACGCAAGAGTAACCCACGACTGTTATGCAACAGTGACACGACAGAAACACGCGCATCCAATGACATGAAAATCTGAAAACAATAGCCCCAGACAACTCACGATTGGCGTACGATTGTCGCACGACCGACTTGCGACAAACCCACGACAATACAATTACAATTTTGTTTCTGTCGTGTACTCATGGTGGAACCATCGTGGAAATGTCGTAGCTGATGTGACCACTTAAAATATTTTTTTTGACATTTTGCACGACAGTTCCACGATAACTATTTTATAGATCTTCCACGACAAAAAATCGTACGATCTGTTGTGATCGGGCTTAAGGGAGGGAGAACTATTTTGGAATATTAAACACTTTGTAGTGAAGAAACTGGTAATGGAATGTCGGAAGATAGTAGTTGAAGGTACACAAGGCCAATGATGTATTACATGCAGTCGTTTAAACACAATTCATTTTCGGAATCATTTAGAATACTAGTAATGCATGAAAAATAACGAGTGAACACACAAGGTAACCAAAATGCTAGAAAATATCTTCTTTTGTTATAGAGTAGTTAGAAAATCTATACATTTTGTAGAGGCCAGAGTAGTTTATCGATTAAATCTAGCAATTAGACGAGAAAAAGACAAATCAAGGTAACAAACAAAATCTAGGGGAATCGCATGTAATTTAAAGAAAAGAGAATGGGTTAGGCGACAGGATTAGCGTCACCTATACAAATGCATTACCCGCTCTTCGATTTCAAACTCAGTAACATAAAATGGGAATAGGACACAATCGGGAAATTTTAAGTTTGACGACTGTATTGGTTTCTAAAGATCTAAGATTGCTAAAACATGTCGCTAGTGAATTGAGGAAACGACACATTGTATCAGTCAAAATAATCTTTATGCTGACTAAAGTTTCGATTTATCACTTTTTCTTCATAACTGTGAGCAGTATTTGTGTAAGCAGTATTTGTGTAAGCAGTCTGCCAAAGTTTAATGAAGTCCGTATAGTGTTATATGCACGAGCATAACGTATTAAAAGAAGTGTGAACAACATGCTACGTAGCAGATGGTATGTTAATGCGACATAGAGGAGTAAATTATTATTATTCCAGCATTGTGATAGAAACTTGCCGAAGCTTTCATGAATATTGTAAGTTGTTTAAGAAATTGTTATATCAACCAATCAATAAGTCTTTATGAGATAGTGTATAGTTTGATATTGTGGAAAATATCTTACTTTCTTTTAAAATATATTGAAGGAATATACTCCATAAGAAGTTGCAATAAAGACATTGAAATTTCACAATTGGGACGCTAAATTAATCTCTTTTCAATTTGTAGAAAAATTTGGTTCTAAACCGAGCAATAATGTTGCTATTGACGAGTTTTTCATTGACACAATATACCATTTTGCTTCGGCCTCTTTCGATAACGCGTGAACTTTGGGAGCGGGAGAGGGGGTGTTATACTTTCCTAGAATGTCAATCAGACCCTTCGCAGAGGTTCGGGCGGACACGTAGAAATGGTCTAGCTACGCCAATGAGGAGGTTTTTGTATTCAACAGTTGTCCATAATTCATTATAATTGATTCCCTAATGGTCCTGATTTTGAAACGTTAAAATGCATAGCAGAACAAAAATAAACATGAAAAATTGAACAGAGACAACTTAGATGTACATAACAGAAAAAAATGTCTATAAATTCAGAAAAAAATAAATAAAACTAAACAAAAATATCCGTACCAAAATCTGTTTAACCTCAGATGATAATGAAACACTCAACTGTCATTTGTTAATTAATACCATCAATACTGTTATGTGGTATGAGTCAGCATCATCTTTGTAACTCATGACCAAGATTTTATAACTCGTGACAATAGAAAATTTAAAGGATGATGTTATCAAAGTGAAAGGGGTTGAGGCTAAAACATATTGAACAATTCAATAGAAACAAAATGTGTATACTATATAAACAACGCAGTTGAAGAAAATAATAGTTTTTTCAGTTCTTTCTCTTGTGACGTCCATGTATGAAGCAAATTATGAAGGAGATGAGCATTGGAGCATTGGATATGCGGACCAAATAAACTATTTTCTTTTTATTCGTTTCCACTTGATCTGAAGGACGTAGAGTTGAGCATCTAATGTCTGCTCTATCAAGTAAAACAAAACTTATTTTATATCAAATAATTCACATTTTTAAAAGAATTGTATATCAAATTTAAAACAGATAAATGCGCATATCCACGTACGTATTTTTGTTTTGTTTTTCGCTTTGTGCTAAATGAAACCCAATATTTTAATGCAGTTTATCCATTTGACTGACACGTTTCGGATCAACTACACTAAGGTACTTGCAACTGTAATTGTATCTTGAGACTCAACTACGAACTTGTCTTATAATAAAGTTTATTGTACGAACTAGTTATTGGACTATACATATATTAATTTATTGGTGTCTTAGTGTTTTATTGAAGACTAACAAAATATATTAGAACACCGAAGGAAATGACCTAGTTAAACAATTGTGAATGTTAAATGCATTTGAAAGGTAAATAAAAACATTTTAAAATTCGTCAAGCTGTTCAGGATAATTTTAACGATTGAATTTATTATGTTAAGGAAGATATATAGTTCATCGACAAGGTTACATTACCATAAGTGATAAAACTGTGTTACCTGACTTTGAATTAATGATATCGCGTTCATAAACGAAAAAAGATACTTATAAATTTCTTACGTAACGTATATTCTATCTAAGAAGGTTCTGCAAGTTGCATAATTCGGCATTAATTATACATATCGTCTGGATTTTGCCAGTAACTTTTAATTCGACCAATAATTTATTACAAAAGGTCAGAACGCAAACAGTGGGATTATAGACTTAATAAACTCATACATATGACCAAATCGACGAATAGTCACTAAAGAAACACAATATGCGATGAATGACAATCAACGAAAGATATCCATTTTCCTGGCCATTCTCGGGTCAATATTATTGATAGTGTGCTCTGGATTATACGAGTTTACTAAATGGTATGTATCGTATGTTTTGTGCATATTGGTAATTAACATTTGTGATTCTATCAAATCTAACACATGCTATCATGTCCTCTATTCGGTTCAGCTGATCGGAATCACCAAGTTTTCCAGTCATATGGCGTTTGTCATAGGTTTTTTGTATGTATAAAAAATCCTATCTTAACATACTGGATAAATTGCGACAACCTTAAATAATAATTTTAAATAGGGAATAAAATTAGTCTTTAGTACATGCCAATAAGACAGAATCGCATCAGATATAAGAAAAAAGAACTTGTGATAAAGAGACATCTAATACAAAAAAGGACATCATTTCACATCCAATTTTTTATGGAAATATTCTTTATAAAGCACAAAGGTGTCAGTATTCACCTCAGAAACTTACAAAACCTTTGAACATGTTGAATAGACTTATTAAGAAGGGATATAATTACGATACTGTTGTCAAGTCATTAAAGATTGCATATTTTGGCGTTAATATTGAGTCACTGATAAGGTATTTGCATCGGAACCAAACACATGTATTCTAAAAACAGTTGTTGGCATGACACGGGTTATGTTCTTCTCATATATGTTATGATGGTATGATACTAAACCCCTAACGGGAAGGTTTGTGCCTGATGTTCATATGATGAAATCATAATCTTTCAGTCAGTTTAATTGAAGTCTGGAGCTGGCATGTCAGTTAACTGCTAGTAGTCTGTTGTTATTTATGTATTATTGTCATTTTGTTTATTTTCTTTGGTTACATCTTCTGACATCAGACTCGGACTTCTCTTGAACTGAATTTTAATGTGCGTATTGTTATGCGTTTACTTTTCTACATTGGTTAGAAGTATAGGGGGAGGGTTGAGATCTCACAAACATGTTAAACCCCGCCACATTTTGGCGCCTGTCCCAAGTCAGGAGCCTCTGGCCTTTGTTAGTCTTGTATTATTTTAATTTTAGTTTCTTGTGTACAATATGGAAATTAGTATGGCGTTCATTATCACTGGACTAGTATATTTTTGTTTAGGGACCAGCTGAAGGACGCCTCCGGGTGCGAGAATTTCTCGCTACATTGAAGACCTGTTGGTGACCCTCTGCTGTTGTTTTTAATTTGGTCGAGTTGTTGTCTCTTTGACACATTCCCCATTTCCATTCTCAATTTTACTTATTAGCCGAACAGTAAAGAACAACGCCATTGCAAAATGGAATTACGACAGAAAGATGTCTGTTTGTCTTTGTTTATTTTCAATATATGAGTTTGAATGATCCTCTGGTATTTCGCCTCTATTTTACTAGCTTCCTTTCGATCTTTTTTTCGAAAATCTCAACGATGTCTCTTATGATTGAAGAAATAAGTCGGCAAGATTAAGATTCCAGTTTATTCCTGAAGAAATACATAGTGTTCCTACAACAATTTTTTTTATCTTCGTTGGCCATTCTCTTATATACAACAAGCGTGGACTAATTATTATAGTACATTTTTCAAAGATATACCGAAAAAGGAACAATAGTGTAAAGGTCAGATCAGTCAAATGTTTTCTACTTTATCAAAAGGAAATGGCTTCCGATATTGGTATACGTACTTATATAGATCTCATATATTCTAATGTATCACCACCTGATTCAAATCGTCCATAGAGGAGTAGAAGTTTCATGATAACTCTGAAGGCCGGGTTATATTGCTTATTGTAAGGACATTTTTATGTTATCTTATGCAGTAAAGACAGATTCAAGTTTTATCTTTGGTTAAAATTCTACAGGAAAAAACATATGTTTTCTTTTTATTTGTGTGGTGATCCAGAAGAATAATCAAGGTAGTCGCCGTAACTAAAAAAAAAACATATAGAGGGTGAAAAAGAAAATATTAGCTTTATATAGATGTACGTGATGTTCCTAGATATACCACACGAGGGTTTTTACTTAAAATGCTTAATGTTGCACTAATGGCTGAACTTAACTATACCTAATTAAACACTGTCTATTCTGTATAAACCCTCTTGCAGGTATTGAACTGCTATTGAAAATGTCTAGTTACAAATTAATTTGTTTAAAATTTAGATATTTGTATAATAACTGCAACGTCGTGAACATTGAGTTTCTGTTCTTGTTAAAGGCAAATATGAAAATTTGAATATGCAAAATGATTTGTTCGACTACTTTCTTTTTTTAGGCAAAAGTCAGAGCTTTCAACCGCAGATATCATAGCTACAAGTAGCATAATATTCATTTCGATATTAGTCTTAGTTCTATCACTGGTAGCTTGCTGTAAGGGATGGCACAAGGTTCATGCTCACAAGGTTTGGATGTTTGATGATTTTATTATGAACAATTGATTATAAAATTATATAATTAAACATATACACATGATAGAATTATGAAGAAGAACACTTTATATCAAGAGAGAAAAAGACAAGACTGTTACTAGTAACTTTAAGTATGAATTTAAAGTTTTACTGTAACACACATGAATTTTTACGGGATCATAATTTTTATTGTTTTATATACCCCAAACTATACATATACCGTTGAACACTGCATGTGCCTTTGACGTGATTGTTCATTAAAACCAATTAAACTCTTTTTTCTTGTTTTATCAGTAAATAGTATTATATAGTATGCATCTTTCAGTACTAGCATGTTTTTTCAAATGTTGATTAACAGTCAAGTTAATATTATTAACAAAAAGCAATCACACAAGATACGAGTTAAAATATGTTATGTCTTTATCCATCTATTAAAGTATAGACGAATACGAAAAACATATAAAAGCTATATGACCAAACTTATCTAATAATAATATCGATTCATTTGACAGAGAGTGTGCTTATTCAGGTGATTCCTTAAGCTAAACATTTTTTTTTATTATACTTGTATTATGTTTTTTTTTTTATTATACTTGTATTATGTATATTGCAGGAAATAATTCGAAAGACATCATATATTCCTGTAACAGTACTTATGGGTAAGTTATGTAAGGGGGCACACTGTACAAATATACATTAGATATATATGCAGTAATCACATGAATTAACTTCGAATACTCGTTTACGTACGAGCCAAAATCAAATCAGAGAAATTGCTGTTAAAAAATGGCAGTGAAACTCATATATTAAAAAATAAACTAACAACGCCGTTTGTCCTATATTAAGGATCATACTATTTACTATGTTATGATTTTAACAACGAAAAGCAAACATAGTGTGTATATACTTTTTTTTAAAATTACATACCCCTCCTTAAAACGAAAACAATTACAAAGGGGAAAACAAAAACATCCCAAACATAGAAAAGAACATTTTGAATAACTTTCAAGCAGAAAAATATCAAAATATAGATGCATCTGCACTTCAAACAAAAGATAAAGCAACAAGAACACCATCGATAATTTTACTCAGATTGCCTGGTAACGTGCTTCGTTTTGAACCATAAATGACAAAAGATTTGTTCTTTAAACCAAAGTGCAGTCATCAGACCCTCATTGAGAAAGATAATGAATGTATACACATTTTACATGGAAAATTTCTATGGTTACAATTTTTCTGCACCAGACGTGTATTTTGACAAATATGTATCTTTTCAATGTCCCAGGACAATATGTTGGATACTTCAACATTATACAAACTTTAAAGAGTAGACATATAAATTTTTGAATAAGGTCAACGAAATAAAATTGAGAATGGATAAGGGGATTATGTCAAAAACACAACCCGACCAAAAAGTAGACAACAGCCAAAGGGCACAAGGTTTACGTATTTATAGCTATTGAGTTCAATAGCTTCCATGCAAACAGCATTAATCTATCACGGAATCCCTAAAATTCCATGAATCTTAATAGGGATATTAAACACAGCATAAATAAATTTTGAAAACCATTTAATATCCAGAATCCAGTAGGAGACATAGAACCAGTTTATATATAGATATATTGGTAATTGAAATGGTGACACTCGTTTAATCATCTTTTGTAAATTTTCATTTGCAGGATCGAATTGTGGTATTTGCATTGAACCAAAGGATTCAAAGAGAGAAAAAGTAGTAAAGCTTACATGTGAACATAGTAAGTTGTATCAATAAATAAAGGCAACAGTAGTATACGGCTGTTCAATAGTCATAAATCGATTAAAGGGGTACTAGCTGTCAAATTCATGTTCAAATTCTCATATTTTATTTATAACAATGTAAAACATTTTTCCAAACTATCAAAAGTATAAAATAAACAATTTACAGGCCATGGTCTCAATAAGATTTAGCTTCGTTTCGTGTGAGTTTTAGCCTAGACGCCATCTAATTAGTGCCCATTTAACTTTTGAGTTGACCTTTCTATGACCATATAAGCGATGTAAACATAAACAAAGATATAAATAGACTAAGCAACTCGTGCAATTGAATTTTTATAGGCCTGTTAAATTTTGTATTATAGATTAAAAATTTGTGTTCATCGTCGTTTTTACCTTTATAGGAATGATTGCTGTGGATCGAATCAGTCAATCAAATTAGTTACCTTTGTTTCACTTTCCATCTTGACATTCTTTTCCTTTAAATAATCGTACACGGACAATGCATGCGTTATTCTTTCTCTTTCTACGATGTTAAATTGGACTTCACATGAATACGGATTTCATGAGGTCGAATAATTCATTATCAATTTTTATTAGCTTAATTTGACAAAATTGAACCATTTATGCTGCTAAAAGCGAATTATTATTTCACTATTTCACTTTCATAAATGATTGAAAAAAAATCATACTTTAGATTTTTATACATCTCGTAGCTAGTGCCCATTTAAGCGAAATCAAATCCGGGTAACAAACTTAAACCGAGGAAAACACACCAACAGTAACACTGAATTACAACAAGAGAGGGACGAAAGATACCAAAGGGACAGTCAAACTCATAAATCTAAAACAAACTGACAACGCCATGGCTAAAAATGAAAAAGACAAACAGAAAAACAATAGTACACATGACACAACATAGAAAACTAAAGAATAAACAACACGAACCCCACCAAAAACTAGGGGTGATCTCAGGTGCTCCGGAAGGGTAAGCAGATCATACGCCAACATACATAGAAACGAACAATTTGATAACTGCCATATTCCGTACGTGATACCGGATATTCTAAGAAACAATGATGGTTTAGACCTGGTTGATAAAATACGGCTTACAAACATAAAAGGGAGAAACCATTTAAAACTATAAATTTTCTGTCACTGGATTAATATTTTATACGGAATAATAAATTTACTAGAAAGGTACAAAACTGACTTGTCTATTAAATAGAAGACGGAAAGTCTAAGATTATTTGTTGGACGAAGTAAATATATATTTCATGATAACTTTTCCGTGCAAAAAAGAGGGGAGGGCATAAACATAGAAATTTAATAGTTGCTGCTAATTGAAACTAATAATTTTAATACTGTCATTGATATATGTCTTTCCATAACGCTTTGTCCAGTCACGCTCGATGCTTAAACAGCCTGTATGCATTTTATAGAAAAACTAGAGGCTCTAAAGAGCCTTTGTTGCTCACCTTGGTCTATGTGCATATTAAACAAAGGACACAGATGGATTCATGACAAAATTGTGTTTTGGTGATGGTGATGTTTGTATATCTTACTTTACTGAACATTTTTGCTACTTACAATTTTCTCTATCTATAATAAACTTGGCCTTTTAGATACAGAGGAAAATATTATGTAAAAATTTACAAAAAATTTACCAAATTAATGAAAATTGTTAAAAATTGACTATAAAGGGCAATAACTCTTTAAGGGGTCAACTGACCATTTTGATCATGTTGACTTATATTTAGATCTTACTTTGTGCTGAACATTATTGCTGTTTACAGTTTATCTCTATCTATAATAGTATTCAAGATAATAACCAAAAACGGCACAATTTCTTTAAAAATTATCAATTTTTTTTTGGGGAGGAGGCGGTAAGCCAACACCTTGTTGTCTAATTCATCTGAAAATTTTAGAGCAGATAGATATTGACTTGATAAACAATTTAACTCCTTTCAAATTTGCTCTAAATGCATTGGTTTCCGAGTAATAAGCCAAAAAATTTTAATTTACCTCTATGTCCTATTTTTAGCAATGGCGGCCATCTTGATTAGTTGGCTGGGTCACTGCACACATTTTTTAAACTAAATACCCTAATAATGACTGTGGCTTAGTTTGGTTAAATTTGACCAAGTAGTTTCAGAGGAGAAGATTTTTGTAAAAGATTACAAAAATTTACAAAATTTGTAAAAAATTACTATAAAGGGCAATTACTCCTTAAGGTGTCAACTGACCATTTTGGTCATGTTGACTTATTTGTAGATCTTACTTTGCTGAACATTATTGCTGTTTACAGTTTATCTCTATCTATAATTATATTCAAGATAATAACCAAAACAGAAAATTTCCTTAAAATTACCAATTCAGGGGCAGCAACCCAACAACCGGTTGTCTGATTCATCTGAAAATTTCAGGGCAGATAGATCTTGACTTAATAAACAATTTTACTCAGTCAGTTTTGCTTTAAATACTTTGGTTTCAGAGTTATAAGCCAAAATCTAAATGTTACCCCTATGTTCTATTTTTAGCCATGGCGGCCATCTTGGTTGGTTGGCCGGGTCACTGGACACATTTTTTAACCTAGATACTTCAATGATGATTGTGACAAAGTTAACGACGACGGACGACGACGACGACGGACGACGACAACGGACGACGGACGACGACAACGGACGACGGACGCAAAGTGATGAGAAAAGCTCACTTGGACAGGTGAGCTAAAAAATAGACATACTTCAGCCACGATGTCGAATGAATAAAAGATGTCTTATATGTGTGTTAAGCCTGTGTCTTGCGCGTATGACACACATAAAAAGTTCCTCAGTAGAAAATGCAATTTGTGCAATTTTTCAGTTATCCTTAGTTAAGTTTATGACAAGATTAATCAATTCAAGCTTTCTTTTTACAAACGTCACTGAAATCTTTACCTCCGTATTGTGCATTTAAAAGTAAGGTACATGTCAATGTCGAATAGCTATCTAAAATCTAGAAAAGTATCATTTTACTTTTTCGTTTGTCAATATACGTGACAAAATATGTGACTTCAAAAAACTAAATTAAGTGATTCAAATCTTATTTACTATTAAGTTTAAATGCCAATAAGATGAAAATCGGAGAACTGGATTTGACTAGACATATTTTGTTTGGTTTTTATTTAGGGTGGAGGTCAATATATGAACTATGTTAGAATTAGATGTACAATTGCTACTCTTCAAACGAGTCCAAATGAGGTGATTTTATGCACATTTGGAGGTCGCAGTACGGCTTTCAACAATGATAAACCTATAACACATTTTACTAAATAAAAGAACTTTTCTTTGTGTATGGATTTATTATATAAACATAAGATGTACTTGAGACAGTATCATATAATCCACCCGTAAAAGCTGAATTAGGAAAAAGAGAAAGACATTATCTCAAAAAAAAATCACAGCTTATAACATGTACATAAATATGCATCTGATACCAAAATATAAATAACTGAAGAATCTAATATTCGAAATGAGACTGATTATTTTTTGTGTGAAATAGAATGGTAACTAGGCATCATCACATCTTCCAACTGTTCAGTTTCTTTCACGTCTTAAAATTAATTCATTTTTCTTCAATCAGTGAAAAAAAATTATAAGATAAAATTGTTAACAGTGTCATAAAATATAATAAGTTAACAGTGTCATAAAATATAATAAGTTTGGTTTTATTCAGATTTGTGCAATTTTTGTGTTATATTTTAGCATTTCATAAGGATTGTGTTAATAAGTCCTTAGACACACAACTGAAATGTCCCATATGTAGACAAACTCCTTCAAAGTTCTCCTCTGTAGAACGTGTCCTATACAGGATGTATGGAACAGTCAGCAAGAAAATGCAATCCATGAAAACAAAGGAAATAAATGATTCAGGTAAGCTACATATATCATAATCAAAAAGAATTCTTTTCTCAGAAAACACTTTCTATACATCCTCAGTTGTAAACAGCATGTTGAAGTGCATGATACATTTTATGCAACTAAGTGATATCTTATTAACAAATTACAAGCAACACATTCAAGATATGGAGGTTTTTAAGAAAGACTTAGAAGTGTGACGTTAACATGAAAAATTATATACTTGTAGGCTACATCCAACTGTTTTGCAATGAATATTGTTAATAATAAAAAAGAAACCTACACTTTCTTAATGTAATGCGTCCGAAGCGCTTTTCTGGATTCACCTTCATTAGGCACGTCAAAAACCGAACACTTGAAAACCGAAATAGCTTGGGGACTAAATGAAAAAAAACTGAAAATAATTATTAGTCAAATCTATTTTATGTAAACTTTAACTAAGAGAGTTGAAACCATTTCTTAACATCTTCTACATTATTAAAACATGATACCATTGGGGACTGATAGTCCAGTAGCAGAGTTACCAACATAAAATGTCCATGCGTAAATCAGTAAAGTTCAAAGCCGAATGTTTGAAAGCCTATGACGTTTATGTAAAGGCAACAGTAGTATATACCGCTGTTCAATAGACATAAAGTTATTACGCGAAAATAAATCAGAATTAAAACTATAACGGGGGAAGCACATCACCTATATGAAGAAAACATTAAAACAACAGAGACACTGAATTGCATTAAAACAACAGGGACACTGAACTGCATCAGAACAAATAGTTGACAAGCAACCGATGAATAGAAAATAAATATTTGAATACAAATCACAAACAAAAAACACCTGATAGTCATCATGAAACCATTTGCCAACATCTGTTTTATTTTTTAGTTACAAATGAAAGTACAACAGTATAAATGCAGTATAAATCGTTTTTATATGTGGAACAATGCAGCATAATTGCCTCAACATACAGAACAATGAATTCAATTAATTATGAGATTTTAATATATTTTATGATAGATGAATGAGTTGGTTAGTTAGTCAGACGAGTGTCTTACAGATGTGTGATTTCATATAAACGAAAGAGAGTCTTGGTGAATCGTTTTGTTCATATTGATAAATGATTGGACGAATGAATAAACTGTGTATTGGGTTTGGATGTTTCATATTAACAGATGAATAATCATAACAATCGAAGTATTAACATTGATTGCTGATTGATCGAATGAATGGAAAAGGTGGATTCATAATTCATACCAATGGAGATAAGACGAGTAAGCGGTGCAGAATAAAAAAGAGATAGTTACCTTCATGCATATTGATGAATGATTGGACGAATGAATAGAAGGGGTGGGTGCTTGATTCATACCGATGGTGATAAGACGAATAAGCGGTGCAGGATAAAAAAAAAGTGGTGGTTGCCTGCGTGCATATTGATGTATGATTGGACGAATAAATAGAAGGGGTGGATGCTTAGTTCATACCGATGGAGATAAGACGAATAAGTGGTGCAGGGTAAAAAAGAGATGGTTTCCTGCGTGCATATTGATAAATGATTGGGCGAATGAATAGAAGGGGTGGATGCTTAATTCATACCGATGGTGATAAGACGAATAAGCGATACAGGCTTATAAAATAGACGGTTGCCTGCATTCATATTGATGGATGATTGGACGAATGAATAGAAGGGGTGGATGCTTATTTCAAACCGATAGAGATAAGAAGAATAAGCGGTGCATGATAAAAAAGGGATGGTTGCCTGCGTGCATATTGATGGATGATTGGACGAACAAATAGAAGGGGTGGATGATTATTTCATACCGATCATATCCAGAAATCAACGCCACTTATCTTAATTGAATATTACACTGAAGAAATCGGATACGGGTCACGGCAATTATATTGAAATGCATATGATAGGGAATTAAAAAAAAAATGTCTGTTTTAACTTTAATATAAGTGATGGACAGGTTGCAGGGACAGAAAACAAATATACACAACAATATACACCATTTAATTGAAACATAATGACTGTCGTTGCAAAAATCAAGGTTCCTGAGCTATTTTAAAAATCGAAGCGAGAGGCTTTTAACATTACAATATAAAATACAGGCTTAAATGGCTGAAACGTCAAATTTGCAAACTTCGTGTTGAAAATTGGCTAGCAAGGTCATTACAAAAACAGGTTGCGGGATAAAACTTGAAACTTGAATGTCCAAAGAATAAGCAAGTCCAAACCTTGTATGTGTAGTCGTTTAACTCTAGGTTCCTACGTAAAGTTAAAATGCCCCTATTTCAAGAAGAAAAAACTCACGAAAACACGAAAAATTCACTAAATTCACGTTCATTGTTTTGATTTTGACCGCCTGACAACTTTACGGAAATATCAGAGTGATTATAAACAAGGACTCTGTGACGGGCAACTTACAATATCAGTGTTTTAAAGATTTTAATGATATCAAGTCAGTCCCATTTAAACTATTATCACGTGGTACAATTCTCATTTACATATTATGAATATTAATTAGCAAAAGTACTACTTATTTCTGGCTATGTTGAGATAGGACGAATGAGCGTTGCAGGATCAATTTATGTTATTTGATGAATGGTCGAATCAAATGAATGAATGATTTGAAGAAAGAGTGATCTTAGCGTATGGTAGAGTTAATATGATTTGATGACGTAATTTTATAAAATGTTGATAAATGGATTTTATTTTTATTATTAAGCAGTGTAATTTTACATACATTGTATCTACGTAGACTATATCAACAATTTTCATATACATTGATAAAGTATAACGTATGCTACAGTCTTTCATAATATGTAGAAAGTCCAGCATTTTTACAAGTCTATTTTTCAAAAATGGTTAAATTATATTAGTATCTCCTGTCAAAGAAATGTGCTTTATTAATACTATTAAAATTGTTAATTAAACTTTGAAATGATCGAAATACTAAAACTTTCTACCACAGAAATAGATAACCTTAGATGTATTTAGCAAAACCTTTAGGAATTGTTTTGTCCGAATTGCATTTCAACTCTGTACTTTGTTTGTCCTAATATTCAAAATTACAAGTCTGGTGAGTTTTGTTATACAAAAACTTTTGAATTTTATTATCCTGAAGTAAATGATTGACGGAAGGGTATTAGAGCTATTGCAATATTTTAAAAAATTTTACGTTATAACGCAAATGTCTGATTTATTTCGACATAATGCCAACATATGTAAAATATAAAAAAAGTTTTTGTGGCGCTTATACTTTCCCGTAGAGATGCTTGTTATTTATATATTATATATTAGTTTGGTTGCACGAAAATTATTTCTCTAATTACTAAATATTTTGTGTAATCATGTTTCAACATTAAAAAATATTTTGATAAACTAATATGTCATTGCTGTCTAAAGAATACCATTGATGAGTCCTTGGGAGACTGTATCTGTCCTGTTTTGTATATATATATCACAAGGTTGAATATCAGTAATGTTTAAGTATGTTGAAGGGGCATTAGCTGTCAAATATATGTTTCCCGTTTGAACTCAGATTCTCACATTTTATTTATACCGTAATAATTGTTTTATAAAAGAAGTAAAATGTCTAGAATAAGCAATTTATAAAGCATGTGCTTGACAATACATATCAATATTTCGTATGTTTTTGTTGTCTAGACGTCATCTATTTAACCAACCAGGTGACCTCCGAAGACTGTTCGATATTAGAATAATTAAAGATAAAGAATAAAATTCAAAACAGTGTGGCTGTGGCCATTGATTGACACATGAAATTCATCCATTGACTGGGACAATTTACGTGAACGTTTGTCTGTAACGACCACTGTTCACGACGTACCTACGATAGACATTTAAACTGCGGGGTCACAAAAGGTTTCTTAACGCCTTTAATTATAAAATAATTCGAAAATTAATCAGGAATAACCTTTATGTTTTGATTTATATAATTGGTATAAATCAAAACATCGTGTTATTTCTGTTTAATTTTTCGAATTACTTTATTAAGGTGTTGAGAACCTTTGGTGACCCCATAGTTGAAGTGTCTTTAAAAAGTACATAGTGAGCAGTGGTCGTTACATACAAACGTTCACCTAAATTGTCCCAGTCAATGGATGAATTTAATGTGTCAATCAATGGCCACAGCCACACTGTTTTGAATTTCATTCTAAATAATAAGCAGATAGAAAACTCCTGCAATTGGATTTTTCTAGTTCTGTTTGATTTCATCTTTATATGTAAAAATATATATGTGAATCATTGTATTTACCTGCGTAAGAATTAGTTTTTGTGGCAAATGGTTTAACTTTGTTTCACTGTCAATGTTGAATTGTGTTCTTTTTAAAAACTGAACACGCCTTATTCACACGTTATCCAGTTCTAGCTAAGGTTACATTCAAATTCTTTATTAACTTTAAGCCTTACGGCTCATCAGTATAATCAAGTACATGTACAGTGTATATATGTAACACTCCCAAACGTGTCCTTTTCCCCAAACGTGTCCGATTCACCCAAACGTGTCTTTTCTCCCTAAACGTGTCCGAAATGTACAATATTTCCCAAACGTGTCCGATTTCATAACCCCCAAACGTGTCCGATAATTGTTATTCGCCAAAACGTGTCCAATATTTAACGGCAAAACGTTACACGTCTTTTAGCGCTTTTACATGTATCTCTTAAATAAAATCGCAGATAACGTTTACGGCAATTCTATGATGGGAGACACACGTGATGAAGATGTCATTTATCAGATTAAGTTAGTTCGATGTAGGTTTTTAATGATTATAATAATTGCAAAATTAATCTGTTATTATTAAGTAACTTTGACTGCAGTTGTTTATTGTCCAGTTGCAAGTATTTCATATTCGTTTAGAGCGAACATACACATAGTTCTGGAGTTGACTTTGTTAATTATTTTGTACTTATAAACTCCGATGATGCCTTTTATATTTATCCAAATATTGCATGGCGGGGTTTTAACAGTATTTTTTTTACTTTTGTCAATAGTTTGTGTGTATTTCAAAAGCCCATCAAATTATAAACTTGTTATCCGGGTTTTTAATAAATTTTAGGTTTCCACCATCACTAAAGACACACGATAAGAAACATAACGTCCAGTGCCAAATATTTCATGCATAAGTTTTATAGATTCTTTTTTTTATGAATATTACTGTTATGTGATCAACGCCGGTTTTAAATGCAAATTTATTTTGTAGTGTATAAATAAACTTTAGAATGTTGATTACGTATTGTCCAGTTGCAAGTACTTTATGCATATTTAGAGCGCACAATAGTTTCGCAAGTTTTAATGTTTTTACAGTTGTACTGTACACATTAACTTTAAACTAAACTTTAAACTGATGATCGCGTATTGTCCAGTTGCAAGTATGTCATGCATATTTAGAGAGAACATACAAGTTTTAATGTTTTTTGCAGTTCTATTTAGAGAGAACATAGGCTACCTGTTTTTTTTTTTTTTGTTTTTTTTTTACATTTTAACATACATGTTTTAATGTTTTTACTGTTCTTTTGTTAAGATAAACTCTAGACTGCTGGTTGCATATTGTCCAGTTGCAAGTATTTCATGCAAATTAGAGAAAACATACAAGTTTTAATGTTTTTTTCAGTTCTACTGAATAAATTAACTTTAGGCTGTTGATTGCGAATTGTCCAGTTGTCAGTATTTTATGCATAATTAGAGAGAACATTAAAGTTTTAACGAGCAGAGAAAAGGACACTTTGACCCGTTAACTGTACTGTTTAACTCAACATGTTTGCTTACAATTTACAAACGAAATAGCCGAAATGACGCCCCCACTTTAAGCCAGTTTAAGTCTTCCGTTTTGAAAAAGTACTAACGTGCTTATGTATATTTTTAATGAAATGGTAAAATTAGTATACGTTAATGAAATAGCAATAACCAAATAACGCTTGATATGGACACGTTTTGGGGATTGGACACGTTTGGGGGTTAGTTGAGAAATGGACACGTTTGGGCGTTTATACAAATGACACGCTTTGGCGCAGTTTTCAACTAGACATGTTTGGGGGAATCGGACACGTTTGGGGGGAAGGACACGTTTCTGAGTGTTACATATATATGGCATATTACAAGTAATATAAACAATATACATAATAAACAATAGGTGACGTCAGAAGTTTCATCAATACAAAATATATTTTATTTCAATAAACTGGTTCTTAATTAAAAGAGAAATGTATATACTTTCAAGTTACAAAGCTGTTTTGTGTTTTCACCTGACAACAATTCTATTAATTTAAAAGTGAATGAACACAGATTGATGATGTCGTATTATACGCTTGCAAGTGAATAATTCAACGGTGATGTTTCTGAGCTTATTTTGACAAAATTGCATCTAACTGGCTGCTATAAGGACTTACTATTTCATTCACTTTTATAAATAATTGAACAAAAAAACTATATTTTATTTTTTTGTTATAGCTTGTGCCCCTTTATAATGATTAATCTTCGAATATACAAACGTTTAATTATTCACGATGCTTTTTTTTCCGTCGGCTTATATTGAAGATGATAGTTTTAATGTACTATCCAAAATACCCCTTTTAATAATCGGTCAGTTTTGATCACTGTCATACTGAGTATCGAATCTATATTTCAAAATCAGCACACATGCACTTCATCAGAGCAATCATTATGACTGAACTAGAATTAATAACCTGTCTCGATTCAAATTTTATATGATATCAAAGTAAACCTTCCGGAGCACCTTAGATCACCCCAAGTTTTTGGTGTGGTTCATGTTGCTTGTCCTTAGTTTTTATATTGTGTCTTGTGTACTATTATTTGTCTCTTTGTCTTTCGCCTCTCTTTTTCAATCGAGTGGATCAAATCAAATGGAAATAAACACAAAACATACAATAAAGATAAGATACAGATAAAGATATTTTATTTCCTAATCATAGGGCTCATAACAAGCATTGTAATCACATAAAGTAAAAATAAAAAGCCTTTCTCTCCCATTTGCATACACTTACACATACAACTATCGTTCTGATTAAGGATGATTGATTAAACAGTACAACATGTAAATGAAAAATGAAATACAGATAGAAATACAGACACAAATGTATTTTTATTTTTTATGAGGAGAGTCAGTTGCCCACATTGTATATGTGGAACGAAGGATAACTCTTACTGTCCAGAAAAGAAAAAGAAAAAAAAATTCAAGTATAATGTGACAATGAACTGGTGAAGACTATAAATAAGTTTTATAAGTTTCAGTTAAGGTTTATGTACCCTTCTGTAGCCATTTTTGTACGAACTTTTCAAACTTCAATTGTATCAAAACTACAGATATAACGAATAATAGAGATAGGCCATTTTATACATATTCCAAGGGGAAACTTGATGCAAAGCATTACTTTTTACTGTTCTATTGCATTTAATAGAAAAAGATGACTTTGTGGCAAATAAATCAAGATTTTTATAGAAAATCCACAGCCTTTATCCTTGTACTCTCATGTTTGGTAATTTGATGACTGATAGATATAGGATTATTGCATGCAGTGCTAGCATTGATTTTCTTAAAACAAGTTTATAAATGTTGTTATTGGTTAAGACAAGTATAAATATGGCCAAAATCAAGTACACCGTTTAGGGTGCGCTCGACTTTAGTGACTCAGCACGAGGTGTTTTGGAATTTACAGGTTACTTAGAACATTTTGTAAAAAATAAACACTAGCACATCATAAAAAATCAAGTGAGTAATTTATGTTTCAAATTCTATAACAAAAATCTCTGTATTAAAGGCTGTGGATTTTCTATAAAAATCTTGATTTATTTGCCACAAAGTCCTCTTTTTCTATCAAATGCAATGAAACAGTAAAAAATAATGCTTTGCATCAAGTTTCCCCTTGGAACATGTACTAAATGGCCTATCTCTATTATGTTATATCTTTAGTTTTGATACAATTGAGGTTTGAAAAATTCGTACAAAAATGGCTACAGAAGGGTACATAAACCTTAAGCAAATATTTAGCTTCTCAGTGTGTAAAATGAGGATAGCAATTCACATAATTTAGAGTTAAAATGAAGGTTATCGTTTGACATGAATCAAATAAGCAGTTTACTATCGGATATTTTGGATAAATATGGATATAATACAGAGATTTAACAATATATCAGATTCAAATACTGAAATAAAATACAAACAAACATGTCAACCATAACAAAACAACACGGAAATATACATATATAAATATATAATATAAAAGTCACCATGTCATATCGCCTAGGATCGAGGTAAAATATGCATCTTCACTCAATACTGTTTATAAATACGTCCGATGATAACTGCCAGAATCGACATCATCAGTGCATAGTGAGGAATAATAATTACAGTCACATGTTTATGTATCTGTCGGTATTGTTATTATTATGTATATGCACGCACTAGAGGTGTAGAGGTACTTTATGGGGACAGTCTGGAAACAGTCTTAAATTGATCAGTTAAATACAGTATAAGATAAGATAAGTTTCTTATAATTGTATTATTACCTCAAAAAAATGTCTTTGAAAATTAATCTCTGTATTATTCACTATTGTGAATTGCATTTCATTTAGAATTATATAATTATATAATTGGTCCTATATATACAGAATATACATAACAATAAAATTATCTTTTTCGCAATAAACGACTAAAGCATTAGCACGGAGGAAGAGACTGTGAGGTAAGGTTTATTTTTACTCATCTTCCTACTAGTTGGTTGCTTCAACACACAAAAAACTCACTCTGAAACAATTATATAAATAAAATATTCTTATTTATTTAATCTTCTGCTTTAGCTTAAAATTCTAAACGTATTCTGATGATTTGACTTTCAGTCATTCCTGTTTGTGTTTTTGTTAGTGTTTGCTTTTGGTGTGTACTTTGTGTCGATCTGATGGGTTACGCCATTTTCAATTGATGTTTTCAGTTCGTTTTATGTTGTACTGTTAAAAACATAACTATCCTAGGTTAGGTATAGATAAGGCGCCTGCAAATATGTTTAAATCCGCCATTTTTTCTATGTGCCTGTCCAAAGTAATTCCAAATTCGGCAATTTAGTGGTTGTCGTTTGTTGCTGTATATCATATTTGTATTTTTATTGTCTTGTACCAAAGTTAGGTAGCTAGTTACATATAGAATGAAATTCAAAACAGTGTGGCTGTTGCCATTGATTGACACATTAAATTCATCCATTGACTGGGACAATTTACGTGAACGTTTGTCTGTAACGACCACTGTTCACGACGTACCTACATGTACGATAGACATTTAAACTGTGGGGTCACCAAAGGTTTTTTAACGCCTTTAATTATAAGATAATTCGAAAAAATAATCAGGAATATTAACCTTTATGTTTTGATTTATATATTTGATAAAAATCAAAACATCGTGTTATTTCTGATTAATTTTTTCGAATTACTTTATTAAGGTGTTGAGAAACTTTTGTGACCCCATAGTTTAAGTGTCTTTAAAAAGTACATAGTGAGCAGTGGTCGTTACATACAAACGTTCACCTAAATTGTCCCAGTCAATTGATGAATTTAATGTGTCAATAAATGGCCACAGCCACACTGTTTTTAATTTCATTCTATCTCGTTTTCAAAAGATAAAATCACAAAAATCGAACTACGAGGAAAATTCAATACGGAAAGTCCCTAGTCAAATGGCAAAATCAAAAGCTGAAACACATCAAACGAATGGATAACAACTGTCAAATTCCTGACTTGGTACAGATATTTTCTTGTGTAGAAAATGGTGGATTGAACCTGGGTTTATAGCTAGCTTAATCTCTCACTTGTATGACAGTTGCATAAAATTCCAGTATAGTGACAACGATTTGTGAACAAAACAAACAGAAATAATAGGTACAAATGTCAAAATAGGGGTAAAACGGTTTGAATTGTTTTACATTTGTCAGATCGGGGTCGTTGGTACATTATTCTGCGGGTAAAGGCATTATTCATTATTGAAGGCCGTACGGTGTCCTATCATATACTTGTTAACTTTTTCGTCATTTGGTCTCTAGTGAAAAGTGGTCTCACTGGCTTTTATACCACATCTTCATATTTTTAAAATTATGCATGTTGATTATCCAGACTGAGTGTTTAAATTCTATATATTACAATTGATTTTGACTATACATCTGTTTAATATGACAGTGTATGGAAAATGGCGAAGTCTAAATTAGAGAGAAAACAAGACCACCAAGAAAGTCTACTGAAAGGATTATTGCAGCTTTATCAGGACCGGACACTTACTGACGTCACTCTTATTGTAGATAAGAGAACATTTCCATGCAACAGAAATGTGTTGGCAGCTAGTAGTCCTTACTTTCGGTACATATTTAACATTATAAGATTGATGAACCACAGTTCAGTCAGCCATTTCTACTAGATTGATTGAAAACATGAGATTGCTATATACATGTCAAGTGTAAAGTATGAAATCAATACGGTTCTCTAGATATAGAGTGGACACAATTTGTTACGGACGGACGGGTCACTATAGGACGACCTGCCCTAATTATACAACAGGCAAAGGGAACATTCAACTACAACGTCAAAGCACGAGCAACAATCTAAACGTTTCATAAGTAGTTTCTCTGACGATATGAAACAATACAATTCTAGTACACCTTAACTTCGGTTGCCAAACTTCATACATACAAAATTCCCTTAAGCAACGTCATAAAGTGAGAAGATATCATGTAAACAGCAAAAACGATCAAAAAGACACCACACAAGATATTTCAATAAAGTTGAATTTGTAGGTCCACTTCTTAGCTATAGATTCTTAGACTTTTTTTTTTATATTTTGGACAAAAACTAAGGCGTTAAATGAATATAAAGCACGTGTTTATAATTTTCTGGTTCCGTCTTCTTCCAGGGCTATGTTCACGAGTAACGTACAAGAGACATCACAGGAAAATATTTCACTATACGATGTCACAGCTGACGCAGTGGAGTGTATTTTGAACTTTATGTACTCTGGTGTTATTGACATAGGCCCGGACAATGCACAGGACATCTTCATGGCTTCAAATATGTTTGAGATATTGGATGTTGTTGACTGCTGTGTGGAGTATATGAATGAACAACTTCATTGTTCTAATTGCGTAGAAATGTATAGATTTGCACACTATCATCATTGTAAAGCATTACAAGATGCTTGTAAACATTTTATTATGCAGCATTTTACTGATGTATCAACTACCGACCAATTTTTCGAGATCGATGCAAATTCCTTAGAGGAAATTTTACAGTCAGATGATATTTACGTAAAAACGGAGGATTTTATTTTTAAAGTAATATGTGACTGGGTAAAATTTGATATAGGCTCGAGAAAATCTATTTTTCCAAGGTTATTTCATTTGGTGCGGCTTCCTCTTATAACCAAACAATTTTTCAATGAAAGTATTATCAACAATGAATTAGTCCAAGAAAACCCTTTCTGTCTTAGCATTATTGATGAATTTCTACATTCAGCTTACAATACTTCATCAGACTTACAGATACAAAATGAACATAATGGTGCATATAAAACTAAACAAAGATCGGGAATGTTGTGTAGAGATTTAATTGTGTTTTCTGGAGGGGCCAACGGAGAGCACGAGCGGTCCTTTACAGCATATGACCCAGAAACAAGGAAGAATTACTTCGGTCTTAAGCATCATCCAACGTTTGATTTAAAATATAGAATTGACTATTTCAAAATCGTAACTGTACAAGAAAATGAGGCATATTTTATTGGTGGCATTTTTCATGACAACTACAGATTTTCTGAATCAGGCGAAGCTATGCGGAATGTGTATAAATATGATCAAAGATTATCAGTATGGAAAGCGTGTGATAATTTGATAACAGCAAGATGTGCATTCTCCGCATGTTGCCATGGACACTGCTTATTTGTTTCTGGTGGGAAAACAGTGTATCCAACTGGTTACCCTCTAGATTCTTTCGAAATGTACGATGCTGAATTAGGCTATTGGAAATTACTTGAGCCGATGCCACTTAAACTTTACCATCACGCATCCGCTATTGCAAATGGTGGCGTTTACATATTTGGTGGAAAAGATGTATTAGATGAATTTTCTGATATGGTTATGCGATACGATATAAAAACTGAGACATGGTATATCATTGACACTAAGTTAGTTAACCCACGATGTGAACATTCTGCTATTACAATGAATAACGAGATCTATCTAATAGGTGGAGTCACCAGGAGCTCATATGCAGTTGTCATTCAGATATTTGACGTCAACACAAATAGATGGCGCCACGGCACCGATTTTCCGGATGACAGAAAGGTAACAGCCGTTACTTCGATTGGTAATAAAATTTATGTGTGCGGTGGAATACGTCAGTTCATTCGAAGAAATAAACCCACAAGAACAGTAGAAAGCAAAGATTTGTATTCATATAATGTGATAACAGATGCGTGGTGGAAAGAATCTCGAATGGTGCAATATGCAAATTCAGTTACATGTACTTACGCAAATATCAATACGAGTTTCCTTACTGAAAGCGACTTTGTAAGCGTCGGTAGTGATGCGTAAGAAATACCAAATAAATAAACAGGATGTAAGACATTAACAATAAACAACATGATATAATACTATCACTTGAATACGTCGAAATATTTCAGTTATGAAATCATCTTTTTATACGATTCGACCAATTACAATTTCGTCTTTGAACAGTGAATGGTATGATTAAGTGTCATACATTTTATTTTTTTAGGGATGAAAGTCATTATGGTAATGCCAATTTTGAATGCGAGACGAAAGGTTAAACCTTACGTTATACGATCTTTTAAAGTTCATGAAACGTTGCAGGAATACATTATTTTTTGTTTTTAACTATAAAACTCTCTTCTCAAGCACCCTGTTTATTATCGAATTCGAAGAGAGCATGTTGAATTATTGTTAGGTCCCTGTCTGTAACTGGTATATAGTTCTGCATGCATTTAGGTACTCATACTTATACATACTTGGGTTTTGATTTTTTGTTTTGAGCTGTCATAGTAAAAGTACATTAAAACAGCACTTCGGATGCACCAAATCGGTAAAAGATTATTGCTAATTTGCAAATAGCGGCTAATTAGATTTACCTCCAGTATAGACAAGTTTTTAAAAACTAGTTGAACAGGGTTTGACTTGTCAAATTAGTACAAACCACAAAAAAATTAACAAAAGGTCAAATACAAAAAGTACCGATCTAAGTGTACTCTCAGTCACTAAAAGCTAGTCCAAAGTCAGTTTTAACTAATGAATAGATCTGGGGTGGTGTTCTCGAAAGTATCCTAAGATTCGTCCTAAGTCATAGATAAGACCAATTTTAGGATGGACTTAGGATCAATTTAGGACACTCTTAAGTTGTGTCTCGAAGCTATCTCAGACGTATCTTATGTTAGGACGTCATAAACATATCCTAAGTCGAAAATTTAAATCGTCAAATTTATTTTTTGATAAAACATTTAATAACAATACAATAATAATTTATTAACGTCTCACCATCAATAATACAGTATACACATTTCACATTATAAAAGTAAACCTTTTTAAAACTATTAATGCCATTCTAAAAGAATTATGAGAGACGGATTAAAAGGAACTAGTATTTACAAATTTTCAAAAAGCAATTATAAAACAAAAGTTAAATCATAAAACATATTTACATCAATTATCGGTATAAAAAACGTCGTCTACGGTCTAAAATAAGCTTGCAGGTTTTGGCACATTTTTGTATCACATTAATATTATCACTCGCTAAAATAAATGAAAGTTTCAAAGAATTCGGCAATAGACTAAAATTTTCGTTTTCAAAGTTTAAAAACTTATACTAACAATATTACTAAAATTGTTTAGGAATTATACCAAAAAGGATTGTAATTTAAACTGGAAAACAACTTGTTTTGAAATGAGAATTGAATTGGTAGTGTAATCGTAAAAACGAAGTTCAAAGTTTAAAATCATGCATTATTTCTTTATATACGAGTCAAAACCGATGGTGCGTTTTATTTCATGTTAATCTTCAGGTAAAAAAGTGAACAAAAAGTGAAATCCAAACTTTATTATGTTAGGATAAAGATAGGATGATCCTAAGACACATAATTAGGTGTCCTAAAGTTAGGACGAAAACTGAGATATATTGTTAATTAAGAGAGCTTCGAGAACACGACTTAGGATAAATACCTGTCATAAGATGGACTTAGGATACGTCCTAGTCCTAAGATAGCTTCGAGAACACCACCCCTGGTTTTTCCAAACTATAACATAACTTTTAAACTACAGATGAATAAAATTGTGTCCTTTTACATTTTACTACCGATGTCTGAACGTCTAAATAAATGATAGTTGTATGACGTCATCTTTTATTTTCTTCAGTTGCTCTTCCATCATTGCACCAACACTTTTAATGGAACCGACAACAGGTAAATTAAATGTTCATATAAAAAAGACATTCTTAGCGTTCGTTATTTAGTGTATCAGAAGCTTTTCGAACATATTGTTCAGAAGTACTGGAGGAAAGTGAGAAACGACACATGTTTAGTTTGTTTAACATGTGGTCTTTTAAGAACGGAAGATACCAAAGTGATATACAAGCTCATACGTCGAAAACAAACCGACACAATGTTATGGCAAAAAACCGGAAAATTATCATAAGACAAACAACAATATAAAAAACACATGAGTAGGAAACGAAATCCTGAGCAACACGAACCTTACCAAAACTCGATGGTGATTGCATGTGCTCCGGAAGGGTAAGTTTGTCCTGCTTCACATGTGGTTCCCGTCGTGTTGCTCGTGTTTTGGTGTGTAAAGATCTAAACTACACTATACAACTCATTACTGAAAGTCTGTATGACAGTGAATGTAATGCTGTAATTTATTACCAACAGAGTGCAGAAGAGTAGTCAGTAAAAGTGCTAAGATTAGAGCATACTCAGTATTATTAATATCTGCCTGAAATATAAAAAATGGGCAGCTCAAATATTCACTATGATAACTATTTTGAATATACCAACAGTTTAACCTCAATACCAAGTTCACCATATGTGTGCCATATAATCGACCATAAAGCGGAGATGCCCTTCACTTGTAAATAAAACTAATGATAATCATTTATATGTGTTTCTGATCGTATGAACCCTTGTGCTACTGACTATAATTTTGTTTATTGGGATCTTTTACAATATTATATATGACAAGCCAGCAAAGCAGAAAGTAAATTTTTAAAGTGGCAATTAAAATCAAATTTACATTTTCACATGGTTTAACATCAGATATAATATATAAGGTGACAACCATTTGATATCTGAGGGAGGATAGGAGGATTGTTTTTAGTATTTCCTCTCAAGTATGTCTGCTGCTCACATCTGATAGTGACGAGCCAAGAGAAGAGTGTAGGAGTGTGTCAGTATCCGCTTTTATTTTCAATGTAATTGCCAATAATGTGTTTTGCCAACAAGTGCATACCGAGAAACGGGGTGTCCGACGCCAGTGCACTATATTTACAATGTCAATTTCTATATAATACAAGATTATTTCGATTTCCATTATGAGTGAGATCGTTGTCCTGGTTTATAAGTTTTTTAGTGTTGTTTTTTTGTTTTTTGTTTTTTGTTTTTTTGTTTTTTATACAGTAAATAATTTTTTTATCAAATATTCAAATCTAAAAGATATATTAGAATTGCAATGTTTTACCGTATTTCTCGTTGTTCCTCACTTTTAAAACACACTGACATGACATAAGCATGAGACTACAGCTCATCAAGTACACAATGTTGTCTTATAAAATAAAATTATAATTTTAAAACAATTTTAGACAGATCTGAAGAAGGTATGATAGGACCCAGGGGCGGATCCAGTCATTTTAAAAGTGGGGGGGGGGGTTCCCAACCCAGAGTAAAAAGGGGGGGGGTGGGGTGGGGTTCCGACTATATTCAAATGCATTGATCATCCAAAAAAAGGGGGGTTCCAACCCCCGGAACCCCCCCCCTTGGATCCGCCAATGGGACCACTACTCTTAACCTCTGAATTCGAAATCAATAAGTCAGTATTAAAAATCTGTCAAATGTGGTATTTGATGTTTTGCATTGAGACCCTGTGCGATTTAAATATCCAATGTAATTAAGCGGGCGCAGACAAACATTTACATATGACCCTGAAAATGGATAACCATAAATTATAGCTGTCATTAGGTTAATAATGTCATACACTTACTTACTTATCCTCTTCGTCCCCAGTAGAACATGAGGCCACAATGCATAACCTATAATCATGATATATCTACATTTCTATAAAAATAAAACAGGTGCCATATGTGAAACAGCCTGCAGGATGTGCATACCCTTCCGAAGCATCTGGGATAACTCCCAGTATTTGGAAGGGGTCGTGTTGCTTAGTCTTTAGTTTTCTATGTTTTGTCTTGTGTACTATTATGTGTCTGTTTGTCTTTTTCGTTTTACTGAACCATGGCCGTTGTCGTGTTTGTTTTCGATCTATTAGTATTAATGTTACTCTTGTATCTTTCGCCTCTCTTTTATAAAAAATATTGGACGTTCTTCTCATGATCAATTATTACTGTAAAAAAAATAGGGTCTAGAGAGGGATCTACTTTATTCTTTCCCTTTTCTAGACTTTTTTTTTTTTTATCTATAATTCTTCATTTATTTTCACTCTCATTCTCTTATCTTCATATTTCAGAACCTCTTTATTTTCTATTCTTTATTTTTAGACCTATTTTTTCTCTTAGTCTTTATATTTTTCGCCTTTTTTCTGCACTTTGTACCGTTCATTCTCCATTCTGAAAAATAATTTAGACCCTCAGAACTTAGCGGATCATCGATTTTTTTTTTAAATTTGAAAAATGTTTGGGACCAAACGAAAAATTTGGAAATATCATCAGGAAAGTCTCCAGAAAATATACACTTTCATTAAAAACAAATATAAATATAAATCAATATGATACGTCATATAGCTCAGTCAACCCAGTTTTGTCTTTCATTAAGAGAAGCTTATTTCTGTTCATGTCATAGACGAGTGCATGCGGTTCTTTTAGACCGTTTTCTTCATTCAATAGTTCCCTATGTTTTTTCCCGTCTGGTGAAATGACTAAAAGTTTTCTTTCGTTTTCTAATACAACGAATACGAAACCGAATTTTCCAACTGCGATCCCCTTTGGCGCTCCACGACCATCTAACGCTAAGTGCCATATTTCTGTTCCGTTCAAATCGCAACAATGCACAACATCGGGAGTATGTTCCGTGTAATACAATTTTCTACCTAGACTTGTAATATGAGTGATATAACCATGAACCGGTATTGTTTCTCGGATAGTCCCGTTTAAATCTAAACAATGAATCCCTACGGAATATTCTCGAACGAATAGTGTATTTTCGGAATAGGTGATACCCCAGCATCGGTTTTCAAATGTAACATGAATTTTCTCTTGATTAGATTTCAAATCCAAAATAGAAACTTGTTTTGCGTCTGGTAATGTCATTGCAACACAATGATTGCCCACATAAACTACATCAAATGCCTTTTTATCAAGAACAATATTTCTCAAGTGTTCACCTTGTTTGTCCAAAATTAAGAGTTCGTTGTTATCACTCCAGTCAGATAAAAGCATTTGATCATTTTCTAAAAATGTGCACCCTGCTAGATTTCTGGTCACTTTACCTTCAAGTATTTTAGTTTGTGAACTTGTATGCATCTTAACCGATTCAATGTTCTGGACAATGTCAAGCATGTCAAGTGGAAATGCAGCTTCCAAACTGGCATTTTTCTTGAAGGGAATTTCACAGGCGACCTCTTCAACAACCAACGTGCCTAGAAATATGTCCTGATTTAATATCTGTCCCGGCGTAAACTTTAGAGCCACATTTTTCTGGCTTAATTGATGATCATTTTCAAAATATTTGCAGAAATTGTCTTTCTCTTTTTTGAGTTTTAAACGGATTTCTTGGGATCCCAGAACAAATTGATACTCTGAAGCGAATTCTTTCATTTCTTCAATATTTTTCTGTAACGAATTTATTTCAGCCTTCATCGTCTGAAGTTCTTCAACCGTATTTTCAAAAGTAGCCTTGTACTTTGAATGAACGACCGACAATTGTTGTAGGATTTCTTTTTCGTTGCTTTCAAGTTTTTCTCTTATTTTCTCTCCTGTCTTCTTAATGTTCATCGCTAAATCCAAAACTTGATCATCTAATTCAATTAATGCTGCTGTCCGATTATTAAATACTGTTTCAATGTTTATGTTTAATTCGTCAATCGTACATTCTAAATCTAGAAACTGTGATTGGGACTGTTCGATTAGACTATCAAGTGTTTGGAATCCATGGCATGTTTTGTGTTTTGTTGTTGTACACTTATAGCAGCAGGGCTCTCTGTGAGCAGGACAGTATAATTTGAAATGTTCCTCGTGACTGTCACACGTCTGCTTCAATGAAGAGATGAACGAAGGTAATTTTTTATACACATCTAGTGCTGTGACTTCGTGGCTGCTACTAATTTTTAAATATTTGTGGATTTCATTGCAAGATTGACACAGTTTTTCATCGCATACGGCACACCATATGACTGCAGCATTTGGAATGTCTCTTTTTGAACATAAGGTACACTGGATATCTGAGTCGTCCATCTGAAAAAGAAATCAATTTTTATAGTTGTGGTCAAAGCAACAACACCGTATAAGTTTCGAGCACAGTAAATAATACCCTGAAAACCTGTTGAAATATTTTTGATTTTGCGAGCTTCACTTCAAGTACAACCGGAAGTTCGCTTACGGTATTGAGAATATTGTGTCAGGAACCCAAACTAAGTAAATTGTTGTTACTAACATTGTTAACAGTGACGTCTTGGTGCTACAAAATAAAGTAACTGTAGATCTATCTATTGAATAAACCAAACGCCCCTCACCTCAGTGCTAAAAAAAGAAGAAAAACTAGACAAC
This sequence comes from Mytilus galloprovincialis, assembly GCA_037788925.1. Lineage (NCBI taxonomy): Eukaryota > Metazoa > Mollusca > Bivalvia > Mytilida > Mytilidae > Mytilus > Mytilus galloprovincialis. The sequence continues at coordinate 19,381,115 of CM075331.1, read as the reverse complement.
AATTACAGTTTAAAAATAATAATAAATAAATGATTCCTACAAAAACAGTTGAAATTTATGTAGAAGTCTATTAACTTCTGCTGCACACTTGACAATTTTATACGACTAAAACAGCAACGTTTCATAATTAGGAATATTACATTGACGGTAACTGCAAATGTGCATTACGACGTTATAATATCTCATCAGTAATGATTTAGGTTATAAACTAATCCAAATCCTTGTATACACAAACTTGGTCAATATCCGGAGTTTAGACAGTGCCTTGCACATTCCAATTTAGGTGTCCCATTTTACCCTCTGTGCCGACAGAACTCACAACAATGATATACTGTTAAATATGTTATCTTATGAAACATATTATTCAAATATTTGATACTGCACTTAAGAAAACAACTGCAATTATCATGTAGATTAAATTATGCATTATCAATTTGTCTACCACCAGACGTGGGGGCCATTTTTGTTAACAGTATGTGAGTGCTTTGATTATTTACTGTATTTTCTCAATTATAAACACCTTTTGTTAACAGGTTTATATAAACTAATTAAAAACAGTTTAAAGATTTATGAAAATTTAAATGAGAAAAGAACAAGTATTTGTTTTATTATTTTGTAACATTATATACTACTAATTTTTTCAATTGCACGTACAACGTATGATTTTTTTTCTTCAAATATTTGATACTGGACGTAAGAAAAAACGACAAGTTACTTCTAGCAATTCTCAGCTAGATTGATTCTGTATAATGCATTTGCCAGCCACCAGATTTGGAGGTCACACTTAGCAGTATGTCAGTGCTTTGATTATTTACTGTATTCTCTCATTTATAAAGACCTTTTGTTACACAAGGAAAAAGACACAAAAGGTTTTCATAAAACAAGATTTAAAAACAGGTTTAAGATATGAGACAATTGATTTAATTCAGAAAAGAACATGTATTTGTTTTATTATTTTTTGTAACATTGTTTACTAGCTTTTTCTAAATTACACATTTTGGCTATTTACCTTAAGATAATTTGGTTTATGTTTTAACAACCTTATCCGATTCAATCCATTATAATTTATGCAATGATCCAACCTCACCCGTATCCCTTAAACTTACGTGGATTTCTTAATATAACATACCAGATTTCAAAATTTGTGAAAGGTAGTAATAAACTATTGTTACACTTATATGTATACATTCACAGTCCCACAACCTGTCGATGACTATATCTTGCCATTTCATTTAGTCATTCTTTTTCTCTGACTGCTTATAATGAGATCGGATGTTGGATATTTGATGAATTATGTTTTAGTCCTATGTATATGAATTTTGTTATTGGCATCTACATTGAATTTTTCAGCAACTACAAGTAAGTTTTCTCTAAGATACGTACTTCGTTCGTTTTGTGTTTTTGTCTCGGCTTCATTTTTTTATCCTCAAGTTTTATCGACCTATTGAGAGAAACGCTTTTCACCTGAATTTTATAGCTAGGGGTGGTTAGACGCAAAGTAAATAAGTTTTAACCCGTCGTATTCTGTGTTAGTGTGTCTGTTTCAAGTTAGGAGCTGTACATCAGTGGTTGTTATATGTTGCTGTAATTCTTGTTTTTTCAGTTTATAGTTTTGTGTATATAAATAGGAATCTGATGTACAGTAATTGTCGTCTGTTTATGTAGTTCATACGTGTTTCTCGTTTCTCGTTTTTATATAGATTAGACCGTTGGTTTTCCCATTTGAATGGTGTTACATTACTAATTTGGGGTCCCTTTATAGCTTGCTGTTCGGTGTGAGCCAAGGCTCCGTGCTGAAGGGCGTACCTTGACCTATAATGGTTTACTTTTATAAATTGTTATTTGGATGGAGAGTTGTCTCATTGGCACTCATACACCATCTTCCTATATCTATTGTCATTTGAACTGTTCTACATTAATTTTTTGGCATTTCTCTGCCATCTTTGCTTCATTTTGCGGTTAGGGTATTGCTTATTTTAGAAGGCCTATAGTTCAGAATGATGACGTTATTTTATTCTCTAGTAAGGAGATGTCTTATTGACAATTATACCACTTGTTCTTATTTTTTTTTATAAAAGTGAAACAAAACAGTAACGCCTACCGTGTAAAGCAAACCAGGAAGCTTAATATATAAACAATAATAGTATGAGTGTACAGCTAAAATATTTAATCATGTGATCGTGACCTTAAATGTGTCATTATACACATATCTTTATTTATGTATTTAGGTCTTATTAAAAATATTAAATTTAAATCCTTAACGTATTAACATTCTTTAACAAGAAAAGCATATACATGAAATAAGCTTTTACTTGTATTTAACAAAACAATAACACAGCATGCCTTTTCCGTATACATGCATATATATATATATAATATGTAACTAACTTAAATCACAGTTTCCATAAAAAAAAAATATTTGAATTAAAAAAGAATTGGTATCATAAACTTTTAACTGAAGTGCCCATAAATAGGTCCTCTAATAACATATCAGCCAACCAGGGATAATTTAATAATAAAAAGATCTAATATAAACATTGAACTTTCCATAATACATAAGATAACTATCTTTTAAACTTTCATGTTAACTCGTATTATCTCGAAGTTATTATACTTAAAGGTCGAAAGGTACGAGATTAACCCCAAAAATTTACAAAAAGTTGATAGCATTATGAGAGCATTATCTTAAATTTGACAAATATGTACATAATTTAGCAATATACGAGGGTCTGTATGCATGTGGTGCTTCATTAAATTTTTTTTTTAACTTTTGAAACTATTTTTTCTATTCTTTATATCTATTGTCTTTAATTATGTACGCCTTGCCCAATATTCTCTATTTTGTAAACCTATCAAAACCCTAATGTACACATTTTCTCTATTTATTGATGTTTAGTAAATTATGTGTGTTGTTTTGTTCGGTCTTATAACGTATGCAATCATTAAGCAATGCCTTTGTTAAAACAGTTTAGAGCTAGGGGAGAGATGAAAAACAGTTATAAATGGATATGAGAATTTAAAATGGCACACAACTTATAATATGTCATTTGAAGTTCGACATTTCGGAATTATTTCAGATTACAAGACAACTCCCTCCCCTCCCCGATAGGTTCTACTTACCTACCAGACAACACCACCGAGGTGGGTACTTGAACCGAGCGTCTTAATCATGCAGTCTAAAATAAATATTTTCAAATGGATTTCTTGACAAAACAGTCGTTTTACCTACCTTATTAGAAAAATAACTTCCCATCACATCTACTAGTCCATTGTAAACAAAACATTGGAGTAAACAAAGTCGAGGAAGCTAATACCTTACAACCCGTGTATACGAGTATACACATTAAAGTTTCTATCGACCACTTAAGTGGATGTGTATTCACCATATCGGTATCAATCGTTTATTATAATATAAATATCGTATACTAAATAAATGTACAATGGAGTTTACTTTTATCCAAGTTCAAGTTCTTTATTGTAATATATCATGCAGACACATAAAGTGGTACAAGAGGAATTTCTGTCCTCTTATGTTTTTTCTATAAGTATATGCATCTATTGTTTGGTTTATACATCATGTACCTGTAGTACTAGTTTATTAACAATCTACGAAGGTCATCAGTTGACACTGAGCATGCAATACACGTGTGAAATTAATTAACATCTACAGCATTTCTCAGATAAACAAAGGTTGATGAAAATTACAGTGCCAAGTAATTAACAAGACATTAATTGGGAGAAGTAACTATATGCTTTCCTTCAATGTAACTTATTAATTCAATTCAATTCAATTCAATTCAATTCAATTCAATTCAATTCAATTCAATTCAATTCAAAGTTTTATTGCCATATAAACTATACAGTTTGTGACATATAACAACAACAAAAAAAATAATGAGATCTTGTATTCTTCAGGTGGCCGGAAATCGGTTGTAACTAATGATGTACGTAAGATTACTTTGCATGATTACTCTATCTAAATTACAACTGAATGTATCACTACGCATTAGTGGCGACTATAACAGGTATAAGCAATCTTCCTCTAAATATTGTCATTAAACATTTCGATATAAAATTGCAAATGCAATTGTAATATAAACTTTTGATACGAAGATATGTCTCGCCTGTCTGCAGAAAAAGACAACCCGATGATTACCAACATTTCTAATTAATTCAAAGTCGCTGAACCATGATCGAACTAGTGGCAACGACCTCGAAATGGTGGACAAACTGACAAAACTAATATGTACCGATATACAACAAATCATTGATATTTACAAACCTTGAGTTGAAAACTTAACAATCACTCGTCGTCGTCCTTTTAGAAATGTTAAAACCAATTTAGGCCAAACAATTGTTTTTTTAAATTGAAGTTACGTAATAAACACAATCTGACATAACATATTAATATAATTAAATAATTGATAGGATCCGGAAATAAAACATTGTATGCCCCCAGTAAAGTACAAACGTACATGTATTTCGTGTGATCCTTACATGGATTTAATACAAATTATAATGTAATACGTGAAATACTCCCCTAAATGAATATACATCCACTGCAGAGAAGGTACAGTTAGAGGAAATATATTTATGAAATTCATGAAATTACGGAATTGATGTAATAACAAAAATGGTATTGATTGATTTTCATAGTTGTTTTCTTATGTTACACTCTTACACTATTGTCTCAAGTTATGGGAGGATTCAATTTGACATCTTTAAACATGTTTAATCAATATTCTGTTAGTGCCTGTCCCATGTTAGGAGCCTGTATAGTACTGGTACCTGTAGTTTAGTAGCTAAGTTGGTTAATGTATGTCATGTTTGTTTTTTTGTACATTGTTTTTAATTAATTAGGCTGTTAATTCTCTAGCAGCTTTTTTATATTTTAAATGTCGGGGTCTTTATATCCAAATATACTGCATTGGCTTTTACCAATTGGTTGCCTATACTTGCTTACATTTACTTCATTGAACTGTGTTGGATAGTTGTCTCAATGGGGATCATAACGCATCTCTTTGTGTGTTTTAATTATTAACACGATCTCCAACGAAAACCAGGGGCGATCTCATGTGCACTGGGAGGGTAAGCAGATCCTTCTACAATTTTAGCACCCGTCATGATACCCATAATTACAATTATGTGATGAGTCTAATTCGGTAGTTTATGTTGGACGAAGAGAGGACGGAATTGTGCTTTGGATGATTGGGAACATATCCATGGTCTTCTGCGAAACAGATATTCCTTAAAGGTCAATCAACTCGTGATGGTGCCCGTATAACTTTCAAATGGATATTTCTACCAGACAGCAAAAAACGAGAATGTAAACAAATATAGGACATTGTGCATATGTTTTTTAATTTCCCTCCAAAAAGACAATCTTATTGGAACTTTACATTGTTGTGTTGCTCCTTATTTGAATTGAAATTAACTGTCGTAAAATTTCACTGCCTGCGATTTAAGGATGTACTTAGGTGAGGTTAGGTGAAAATTAATAAATTAAGAAGTTAAAATTGATACTATAAGCTGGTAGAGCATCAATTAAAGATAAAAATAAGTTAAAAATATTGATAGGTCATGGACCTCCTTTTCTAGATATTTGAGATTTAAAATATGGCGGGAAAAGGCTGACTCGGACTTTTACCTTATATTTGCATTGGTATTATTAGGTCTCAAAGCAAAAGAAAGAAAATTAAGAATCTTATAAAATTTTGGTAAATGACCTTTCATGAGCTATTAAGTCTTATATGAAAAAATAAATTGGTGTTATGGGGCAAAATATTTTACATTGTATTGTATGGAAAAACACCAAGGAGTCCGAACATTTGACACAAATTCCAAAACCTCACCTAAGTACATCCTTAAATTGCAAAGTTTGAAACTATCGGCTGTAATATGGTTGATGGTCTCAATAATTACTCTTAATTTTTGAAAAATAAAGAATACAAAATGCGACTTAAGATTTTCAAAAATTTTACGAAACATAAGAATAAGGACTAATGTTGTATAATTGCCAATGAGACAACACTCCCTCAGTGACCAATCGACATAGAAGTCAACAGCTGTAGGTCAATGTACGACTTTTAAAAATGAAGAAAATCTGGAGATTTTCCATGGTCTGCAATGAAAGCGCGAAATGAAAAATGAAACACGTTTCAAAAGAGAAAACTAAATAATTCTTCCAATATTTGCGAACATTCGTATAGAAAATACATAAATACGTAGGAAAAGTATTCTTAAATCTTTAATTATATTTCACGCTCCTTCAAAAATGATTTTCCACTCTTTTCCCCTAAATAGAATGATCACCATGAGATTTTAAGAGATTCAGGAAGTTCGCTGCTCAGTTTAAAAAAAAAATAGCTTTCCATAACACTAGTATATTATATTGATAGGGGATTAATTGAGGAATCAAAAAAGCCAAAAAATATAGAGGTCAATGTGCTTGTTTTCGAGATATTAACTATTGAAATTTTGGCGGGAAAATATTCTCTCTTGACTTTTCATAGCTTTATCATTGACCAGTTAAAGTTCTCAAAAACTATTAAAAAATAAATAAGATTTTATAAATTATACATTTAAAAGATTTATAAAAAGAAAAATGGGGGTCAATGGGCAAAAATGTTTAAGGCATTCAAATGGATAAAACCAGAGGATTCGAAAATCTGACAAAAATTCCAAAACATGATAAGCAATATATGCAAGTATTTTTATAATTCGGAAGGTTGCTGTTTCCCTTAATTTCTAATTCTTTTAAATGAAAATCAATTTGAAAGAACTCAGTTTATATTGCGGTGTGTGTATATATATATAGGACTATATGCAATTCCTTGTTCGGCGACAGGGTCACCTAGAGGTAAGATTGATTCTTGTTACATTTATTCACACACTGTCGTCTTTTTTTGATATTTTCTATGAGGTTAACCTTTTAAACTAAAAATAAAATTACTTACCAAATTATTTCTGAAAAAAAATCTTGGGTCATGTTATAATCAACATTTCCATGACATTTTTCCTATTCCTTCATCCATAAATTGTGTGAAGTAGGGAAATTTTCACATATCCGATATACCGTTTTCCCCAGTAGAAGTTCAAATTTCCAATCTTTTAGAACATTGCAGATTTTTCATTTTTTATATGTTAAGGTCATTATTCAATGTTTGCCTCTATGTATTTGGTTAACATCAATCTAGACGATACAATAAACAAACAACAATCATACCACATCTCCATGTTTTACACAAAAAGAAATCAATGATAAAATTTAGTTTTTGTTTTACATATGTTCCCTACACTTACACGTAGCTGAATATCTATCCTAGAGCTATAAAGGAGAAATAAATAAATGTTTAATTACAAAAGATGTCAAACCTTCACCAACTAAATGTAATAAATAACATCCCTTTTCCATGAAGTTTCATACAAACAAATATATCGCAATAAAACAGGCCGTGGATAGGCATGTGGTAGAACAGCGCCACTTTTGCTCTTATGAATTTACAAATTGAGTTTTATTAGATGATGTCATCATTGCAGATGGGGTATAAAAAATGACTTCCGTCCACAATAGATTACTTTTTTTTTTATTATCTTGGGGATGAGGAGAGGAGGGGGAGCAGACAATTTTTAAAATGAATTACTTGGCTTGGTAAAATCTAAAACAAATACCTAGTTAAGTCCGTTGTTATATGTTTCGTTAGAATTCAAGGCAAAGGCTGAAAGAAAGCAGAAAATGCAGTCAATAAAACTAAGGAAGGACTTTTCAGTGGTCAACTGACAAATTAAAAAAAACAAGTACAATTTCTAGACCAGATAGGGTCTTAATGCACATCTTTCTTTGTTGATTTACATGTACTCCATATCGCGTTTTGTTCATCAGAAAGGGACATAACTTCATATAAAACTACCCCCTATATCAGGAGAACAATTGTAAAAGAGACAATACTTTAATGAGTGCAATATATGCCAAGGGTGACTGGGGAAACGCAATATGATCACTTGGTCTTCTCCCGACTGGCAGTCAAACGCTTGCCAAAGTGGGGCGTCCGTTCGGCTGTGCGGGATGTATCAGGTTTGCAGCCCCATCCGGTTAGAATGGGGACGTTAAATCCGATGTCTCGTGTAAAGAGAGTTTCATGCTCTTTGCATGTTAAGAACCCTTGCAACAACTCTTTGAGGGTCCGTGGGTGGCCTGTTGCAAGGCAAAATTTCTGTCCCTATCCAATATACCCTCATTTTCCAGTGGCAGTCCAAATTTCCCCGACCATTATCCCGGATGACCTCTATCATTACAAAACCTACCTATTGTATTTAGTGTTAACTTGTTCCCCAGCTGAACATGCATGAAATATTTGCCACTGGATGATAAGCAACCAAGAATATATCAATCAATGAGTGCAATATGTAAAACAATGTAATGACAAAGTTTTATAGTATATAAATTTATGATGTTTGTTAACCATAAAAGTGCAAGAATGATTTATTCCTTGTCATCATACATGTCATATTTATCAAATGATTTCTGATGACGTAATGTATAAACTGTTTTATCAACAATCAATCTAACAAATACCAGGTATACAAACAAGTCCTTTCTTCCGTATTCATATGAAGCGTTCTTGTAGCCTACTTTAGTTTTGAGCAAATGGCCATGCTGCATTTGTTTGAACCTGTCATGAGTCAGAAGCAGGTTCAGTAGTTGTAGTTTGTTAATGTGATTCATAAGTGTTTCTTGTTTCTCATTTTTCATGTAATATATAGATTATACCGTTGGTGTTCCCGTTTGAATTGTTAACACTAGTCATTTTGAGGATAAAGGGGGAGGGGTATATTCGCTGTTATGTGTGATCAACAGTTCCGTGTCTAAGGCCGTACTTTGACCTATAATTGTTTACTTTTTACACATTGTGACTCGGATAGAGTTGTCTCATTGGCAATCATACCACAACTTATTATTTCTATGTTTCTACATAGAGTAACTGTTTACGTCACAGTTTAGTTTGTTTCCCTATTCTTGGATCGCAACAAATGTGTGTCGATTTTTTATTAATAACAACAATCGGGGGCAAAAGGCCAAATTGCAGGATTAAATGAGTATAGTAACATTGTCGTTAAATACACCAATTTGTTTGTAATACTACCTACAAAACAGGATTAAACTCTGCGACCCCCCCCCCCCTTTTTTTTCCTATTTTATAAAACTCGTACAAATAAACCGTATATGTTTCCCAACATAAAGAATACAATCAAATACAGTTCAGTCTGCCACATATCTATACTTTTCATCTAGAAATTGACAATGCGGATCGGTGTAAAACAAAACTTTTCGACAAAAGAGATGATTTCAGCTTCCCAATGGTGAACTTTCCATTTCAATATAGCAACATTCCCGCAAGGCCTAGGTATAACTCCCAATTCACACAAAATCCTCGTGCTTGTATTTCCTATCATGATTTCCTTGATAGAGGGTTGTTTTAACAAAGAAGCTATTAAACCGAGAGCTCTAGATGGTGAAGTTGAAATCAAGCCTTCGTACATTTTACGGACGCCATCACGAGTTGGTTGACAAAGTTGGAATATCCGTTTCACAGATGATAGCGGGTATATTACCAATGCCTGTACTAAGATGAGCATCACGAAAGGTGTCACACGGTAAGCAGGATCTGCTAACACTTCCTCCAGTTTTTGGTGGAGATATTTTTGCTTAATCTTTAGCTTTCTATGATGTATTTTGTGTACTATTGTTTGTCTGGTTTTTTTTTACAGCTATGGCGTTATCAGAATATTTTCGATTTATGAGTTTGAATGTCCCTCTAATATCTTTCGCCCCTCTTTTATAAAGCTTTGTATGTTTTAAGCGCTTATCTGAATTTTTCCTTCATCGGGAATGCCCAAAGCCGGAAACTTGAAAGCCAAGGATATATAAGAGTGAACTGAAACAGTTAAAAAGCTATATCACCCAAAGTAGAAATATCAGATTATCAAAGTCGATTGACAAAAAGAGGACTACTGGATTAGACAATTGGGAACTGCGACACCATATGGTTGCAATGACAAAATTGATGGTATAGGTATTCTATCTAGTCCTTCGTGTAGCTCTTTTAATGACTTGCTGCCATTTATACAGAAGCCGTTAGGTATTAATCACATTCGCACGAAACTTTATTCATTACCTCTTTCAAAACTTCATTCTCTGTTCAATTTATGTTTGGAAACCAATGTTACAAACCCTCATTCAAACCAATACAAACTTACAGCTATAATTTCGGATATTGCAAGTCACAGACTTTTCAAGCCAGTCCGCATTGGAAAAGATGAAAAAGAGAAAAGAACTTTCCTTCATCTTTCCTTTGCCAAGAAAGGTCTCGATGGCGTCAACTTAAACAATATCCTTCATCATAAATTAGTTCAATCGAAAATACCTCCTTATTTCAAAGACCAGTCTGTAACAATCATTTCTTATACCTATACCAAACCTATTGCCACTAAAATTTTCAATTAAAAACACGTTTTGCAGGATAACAGTATTGACGACTTCAAGTCTGAACCTCCTGATTGCACTTGTGCTAGTTCCCAATTCACATATAATCCGGATGGCCACGTTATTACCGGTGACCTCAACATTGTTAATAACACTTCCCTACGAAATGTGTTATCGAAGGGTCCAAAATATCGTGAGCCGAAATCTATCAATTGGAAATACAACTTTGATGGATTCAGTCGAGGATTATGCCATGCAATGGGCTAGGCGTGAGAAGGAAGACGTAGACACTCTTTCCGAATGGATTAAGGCAGTGAGGTCGTTGATACAAATCAGAATTAAGAAACTGAATGGGTCAATCAATGCCCATGCTACGTCAATCTTTAAAGACCCTAATGTTGCAAAACACTTATCCTACCTTCATGACAAATATGTTGTTGTCCCCGCAGATAAAGCCCCAAGCAATATCGTTTCTGTGTGTAAAACTCATTACATTAACTGCTTGATAAACGAATAAGGTATTGACAATTCACTTGGAAACCCAACATATACCCTCACGACACTTACCAAAGAGGAAATCCTGGATAATCATAGGTTTGTTCTATGTTCCTTTGGAATTTCAACCAAAGATGATGAACTGGATCTTCCATCACTGTATTGGATACATAAACTGCACAAGTGTCCTTACAAACAACGGTATATTGCCGGGTCTTCCAAGTGCTCAACGAAACCTCTTTCTAAATTATTAACATCTATTTTATCAGCAATCAAAGACGGGCTTCAAAGTTATTGTGAAACTGCCTATTTTGGAGGTGGCGTGAATCAGAGGTGGATACTTAAAAATTCCAAAGATCTTTTAGAGTAAATACAATCTAACTCTCTTTCATCTTGTAATAGTATTAAAACGTTTGACTTTTCTACACTTTATACAAGTATTCCACATTCCAAACTAAAAGACAAATTGAAAGAGTTGGTATTGCTTTGTTTCATAAAAAAGAATGGCCAACGAAGTATCTTGTCTTAGGAAGGGATAAATCCTACTTTGTAAAGGAGCACTCTGATTCAAACAAAATATTCTTGAAACAGACATTATCAAGATGCTTAATTTCTTGATTGACAACATATTTGTTACGTTCGGAGGACGTGTTTTTCAACAGACTATCGGCATTCAAATGGGAACGAATTGTGCCCCTCTTCTTGCCGACTTGCTTCTTTATTATTATGAGGCTGAATTCATACAGGAACATCTTAGGAAGAAAGATAAGAACTTAGTTAACATTAGTTGTAATGTAATATGTATGATTTTCCAACATCTAGAGCAGCAACGCTTGTGATGAGTGTTTTCAATATATCACCATAACAAGAGGTTGTAGAGCTCATTTTGATACTGTTTACATTTTAATATCACTTCCGTTTTCTAGAAGCATGCAATCAAAATCATTTTTAGAATTAACAAAAAGCCCAGCTATTTATATCCGAAGAACGATATCGTAAGTAAATGAGGCCAACCGTCATGATTCTGGACAGACTTATTTTCATGTCATATTTCATAAAATGCGTGACGTATTCTCAAAAACAAGTTGATAGTCCTACTTTTGTTTTCCAGAGGGAAATATTATCAATTCATTCAACATGATCAATTGCCATCAAAGTATCAATGAATGCATATTTTAATAAATATCTATTCCATTTTATAGCTTAACTTAGTTTAAACTCCAGTTTTATTGTTATACCCCACAGTATCCATTTCTGAACAAGTGTATATTGGATAGATCTATTGTTATAAACAACAATGAATTTTGAGCACAGGGTGTGACGAGCGGGGTTTCTGGAAATCCCGGCTTCTACACTCCGAACACACATTTATTGTTATTCACAACAATAGAAATTATTTTTTTAATAGCATGAACATAAGAAATTACTAATAGTGTTTGCAACAAGTTGTTTTAAGAAATTAAAAAGAAAACACATTTATGACAATTCTAAAAGCGACAAAATATTGAGCATTTATTTTGAATAAAAAACAATCCTTTATATACTCTTTTGCTTGAAGGTAAAATTGTTCATCCCAGTCATCCAAGTCATACATTGTAATCAACCCCAACCCTCACTCTGGATTGCCCCAAAAAGGGAGCAATCCTAAGCAGAAAAAACATATCCGTATTTATTATGTATACGGAACACCCAAGCAAGCAGAATTATCTGTTATGTCATCTTACTGCAATGTTAATTTATATAGACAGGTGTCATCCTTTATTACAAAGCTAAATAACTTATTGTGAAATGTATATTGATTTGTATGAATTTTTATTTGATTTTGTTTTTAAATGGTAATATTGTATTATAAATCACGTTTATCATTGTATATTTACACATATATGTGCCTGAGCATTGCTTTACAATAAAATCTTGAATCTTGGAATTAAGATATTCAATCTGCATTTTTTTAATGTTAAGCGTGTCCGGTCGTCGGGAATCTAATCAAGACACAACAATCCCTCAGTATGTCCGAATATGAATGTTTTATTTTTATTTTTGAAAAAATAGGAGTGGGGGAGGCTTATAAAAATTAAATATGTTTGTTGTGTTCACACATTGTTAACAATATAATGGCAATGTATGTGACTGTCATACAAGTGAGAGGTTAAGCGAGCTATAAACCAAGGTTTAATTCCCCACTTTCTTAATCGGGAAATGTTTGTACGAAGTCGGTAATATGACAGTTGTTTTCCATTTCCATCCGTTTGATGTGTTTGAGCTTTCAGTTTTTCATTGACTTTCGATTTGAATTTTCCTTGGAGTCGGGTTTCTTTTTGTTTTACTTTTTTCATGATGCAGTTGTTCGATATAGCTAGGAACTTTGATGTCTATAACAACAATACAAAAATATATGAAAAAATGTATACTATCACAGAAGCTTACATTCTTTCATATTTAGGGTTAGAAAATCTCCATGACAATTTTTTACGAAAATCGTGATGTCTTGGTGTTAGAAAGCAAACAAAAGGAGATTGATCTGCTTACACCTTATAACGTACTGACTTTAATGTATAGAATAACAGTTTACAATAACAATAATTATATTTTTCAACTTCTAACATATTTTTAATGGTAAATCGGTTACAAATTGATATGACTTTACATTATTTTAAAAATCTATATTAAAAACAAAGAATTGTATTTAAATATTAACTTGTAAATTCACTTAATCACATGACATCAAATATAACCCAAATCCGCCAATAATAAACTGTAAACCGAGATTCAGCGCACAGAATATATAGGAAACACTCAACTTCATCGTACTTTTACTGACATCATCATGCCGTGCTCCATAAATTGTTATTGACAGGAAAGTACAAAAACCTGAAAGTAAGATTGATAGAACGTAATGGCTAAATGCGAAACGGAGATGTTATGCTACCATAAAACTCAATGTCCATTAAAAGAATTGGCTAAATTGTAATGTTTCATGTATCGAAATATTATCATGACCAGGAGAATGTTGTATAAAAACTCCATTCTGATGATTTTCTGTTTATGTTGGTCTGGAGACATCAACACTTTAAAGACAAGTATGTGTCTTGTGAAAACTCTTGTGATACAAATCTTTATAAAATTCTAACAACAAGTTTGGATCTACAGAAACAAAAAAAACATGATGGTTAGAATTCATAATGAATAACCTATAATAATTAACCTTTGAGTGTCTAACTTTATATCTAATTGCCTTTCACCTTTTAACATATTTTTAAAGTGTCATAATTTTTTATCCTGTAACACAACCAGTACAAGCTGTTTCTAACACAGTTTTGACAACTCTCAGAGTGTGGGACTGCTTTGGCCAGAACTTATGCAAAGAGAAATGAAAAAGTTGCAGGTTAAGCAATTTGAGTCTTCTTTTAGAAATAAATGCAACAGAAGTATACCGCTGTTCAAAAAGTGATAAATCAATCAAGAGAAAACCAACCCAGGTGACAAACTAATTAAACCGAGAAAAACACGTCAACTATAAGAGGAAAACAACGGACAAAAGAAACACTAAACTGCAACAAAAGCAAACGCGATATGAAAATCGATCTATCTGTTACATAGTAATTTTGCTTCGCAACAGGGTCCGTATGCATAAAACTACTTAAGTTAAGATTTGTTTAGAACGGACGGATTTTGTACATGTTCAACGATAAATAATTTCTACGATTGGATTTCTCAACTAAAGTTGTTTTATGCAAACGGACCAGGTCATTAAGGAGGATCCTTGAAAAACTCTTTGCAGAGCATGTTTTATATGTAAAAGGGGCGGTATCATTTAAATATAAGCATCGAATAAATCCATAGAGTACAGAAATGCGTATTGTAGACGAAACGCGCGTCTGGCATAAATATAAAATTTCTATCCTATTTACAACCACTGTGTTGATGCCACTACTGGTGAAGTTTTAATTCCCCGAGGGTATCACCAGCCCAGTAGTCAGCACTTTTGTGTTGACTTGAGTTATCATTGATATGTTCATAATTATAAATTAACTGTTAACAAAACTTTGCATTTTTGAAATACTAAGGCTTTTCTACCTCAAGAATAGATTACCTTTGCTGTATTAGAAACAAAAACTTTTAGACCATAAGTCGTAACTACAATACCCTTTCCCTTTTCACGAATGTGACCTACCGAATTAGACTATTTACCGGATTCGTAATAACATAAGCAACACGACGGTACCACATGTGGAGCAGGTTCTACCTACCCTTCCGGAACACCTGAGATCACCCCAAGTTTTTGGTGGGGTTCGTGTTGCTTAGTCTATGGTTTTCTATGTCGTGTCTTCTGTTCTATTATTTGTCTGTTTGTTATTTTCTATCTATGAGTGTGATTCTCCCTCTGGTATCTTTCGTCACACTTTTAGGAATTTTTGGTCCTCAATGCTTTTCAACTTTGTATATTTGGCCTTTTTAAAAAAAAATTATTCGAGCGTCACTGATGAGTCTTTTTTGTTAGACGAAATGGACGTTTGGCGTAAATATAAAATTTCAATCCTGGTATCTATGATTAGTTTATTTATACATAGCACACTGCAAAGGCTTCTAGTGCTGTTTTTTTATTTTTTATTTTATTGAAACCCTCAATTGAAATTAAAAATCCCTCAGGTATATACGAGGTTCATTATCAACTGCAATTTGTAAATCAAGATATAGGGTTGTCAAGTCAAGAGGGTTACGTGTGTGGCTCTTGCACGTTTGTAAAAAACCCTGTTGTATTTTATAATAATAATAATAATAATAATAATTTATTTTATTAAAGTGTCACATACTTGTCTACAGATTTTTATACAGATTATATAAAATACATTGCACAGTAATAAAATAAGACAAATACCCAGCCTAGAAAGGCTAATGAGACACTATATATACAAATATATATCTATTTAACAAATACAAATTGAAAAACATAGTAAAATGTTAAAAAAATTTTAAATTATCCGGATATTTCACATTATAAAAAAAAATAAGTAATTAAAAAAAAACCCAAAAAAACAACATATCTTTTAAAAATAGAAATTATATTTAATCACTACGTAACGAGTGGGATTGTCAACAAACTGTTGTATTTTATATATAATCACTAAGGAACGAGTTGGATTATTATCAAACATATTAAGTATGTATTACACTCTTACGGTCTAATTTCTAGAAATTATTCCTGGACTATTTTTGTCCAAAACTATAATAACATTTACGGTACCAATTTTCCTGCACCAGATACGCATTTCGACAATACATATCTCTTCAGTGATGCTCGTGGCCAAAATATTTAAAATACAAAGCTTATATTAAAGAGGAAGAGCTATAATCCAAAAGGTCCAAAAGTATAGCCAAATACGTAAAAGGAATCAGAGCTTTGCATGAGGGATATACATTTCTTAATTTATAATAATTTCTAACATCCCTTACCAATTTTGGGCGTCTGTTTCCAGTATGGATATACATGTACATACGAAACCCAGTCTGATTAAAATCATTTGTTTGGTGAGGGTTGAATGTCTGTGTACGTTGAAAAACCCTTACAACATAAGCTAGCAACTCTCCTTTATTTTCATTGAGAAGGAAATACACATGTTCTATCTTCAAGATATATTCTTGTATGCCATTCCCACCGTAGTATATTCGTTTTTTAGTAGGGTTTCAATTTTTAGCAGAGAAATTTCTCTAACGAGTGTTTTATTTCATTAAGTATTCTGAATAAATCTTTTTGTTTTACTGTTTACGTATACAACGATTTGTGTAAACGATACCGTAACAAAAATAAATTAAAATCTATTGTTAACTCCTTATAGTCAGATTTGAATTTAAACGTTGAATAACTGTTACCGCACATGGCTGAAAGGGATTTAGACTTTAAGCGAAAAACACAAAGGATAATTACAAAAACAGTTCAAGGACACGAAAACAACGAAAAATTAACACTACCGAAATTGATTTCTATTCAATACTTATATCCTTACCTATAAATCCGGTTAGAAAAGTAGATAAAACATAAACTGGATCGCCCTCGTATACTGTTTTGTAGATGGTGTAAAATATTACAAGAAAAAGTAAACTTTCTATTATCAAAAAAGCTCTGGTTGCTCCAATAAAATCTACAAAGAAATACGTAAAACAGTTAAGTAATATGAATAAAATAAGTACGTAGATCCATTAGATAGATAAATGGATAAAGTAATGAATTGATTGTCGAACAACGTTAGTAATGTTAATGTAGTTTGGAGCAATTTTGACAACAAAATATGTAGTTCTTTTTATTTCTTTGACATATTTAATCCCCCTATTTTTAATATTAAGTGGCACAGATAAGAAATGATAAGCACAGATAGAGATGTTTTACTTTTTAATTCAGTTCTGACCATGGATGTAATGTTTGTCATTAACCGTTAAGCAACTAAAAAAAAAAAAATCCTTCTGTCGGTCATGTATTACGCTCTGCGTCAACATGTCTCTTTTTTGGAATAATTAGAAAACGAAAGTTGTTCAGTAATGTAAGGAGAGTCGATGAGGAAGATCAAGATTTTATTTGCACTGCACAAAATACTATCTCACCTTTATAACCAACAACATCATCAAGATTCCCACAGCACGAAGATGTACCGTTCGTGTAGCAGAAATTCCAAAGCCCTTGGTGGCTAAAATCTCCTGATAACCACTGATCCGCAACCAAACACCCGATGAGAATAAAGAACGATATTAGTTGTAATATTATATGTATGATTTTTTCAACATCTAATTCAGCAGTGTTTGTGATGAGTTTTTTCAATATATCACTTAGTTTCCAATCACAACAAGAAGGCGTAGAGCTCATCGTTGATATGTATTGTTTACATGTTTGAGATTACTTCCGTGTTCTTTAACTGAGAATTTGAGGTATTTTTAGAAATTGGTTGAAAATACCCGTTATTTATATCTGAAGAGATTAGCTTGAGAAGAGTGTCGTTTAACACTCATCATAGAAACCAGAAATAACATTATGTGTACGATAATTTGTCCATTAACTGGGGATTTTCGTCCTTTGTTTTAAGCATACTTATTCATGTTACTCAATTTTTTATTTCTAATTTAGTTGTATTTTGGTTTTTTTCTGCTTTCGTTTTGCTGATTTGTGTCATTTTGATACCGTTTAATATCTTTAATTAGGTCTTTCCACTTTTCGTGGAAAGACCTTTTGTTTTTCTTCTGATTATTTTTTTTTCTTCTGTCGTCTGAGATGCTTTTTTGTCTTTAAACATATCGAATGAATTTTTAGCCTATGATGTTGTACAGTAATGGAGGTTTCCAAACTCACCCTGTGTAACCGAACACTTATTCTTATAGGAGTTATCTCCCCGCGTCCCGTTTTTCTTGTTATCGCTATATCTCTAAAACCGTAAAAGATTTTAGCAAACTGTTTTCACCAAATTGTTCGTCTACTCTTAAGAATGATTTAGTTAATTTTGACTTGAGTGATTGGAAGACATCTTATGGGAGTTATTTCCCTTTGAAAATTTAAGATAGGCGATTTGTTGGATATATTCATACGTTATAAGTCGTAGTGGCCTACAGTCTTTTGATATGAAGTCCTTGGTCCCTTTTAAGGAAATTGAGGTCAAGGTCAAAGGTGAAGGTCATGTCATAAATTTTGAATTTTGCTTGTTATCGTTATTCCAAAGAAACTGTGACAGTAAATGATATGATGTGTTTGCCAAATAACTGTTTACAAAAAGGCGCAACTTCAACCTATTTAAGTCGAAGAGTTTTGGTTAACCCTTATAGGAGTTTTCTCCCCTTTTGTATTTGAAATCAGTATTTCTCCACAACCATACAAGTGATTGACCTCAGGCCTTCCGATTTGAGATCACTGACCTATGACCTTGAAATGGAGGCCAAGGTCAAAGGTCAAGGTCATGTTTTAAATTTTGAATTTTGTTTGTTATCGTTATTCAAAAGAAACTGTTCCAGTTAATGATATGATGTGTTTGACAAATTACTGTTTACAATAAGACGCAACTGCAACCTATTTCAGTCGAAGTGTTTTGGTTCATCCTTATAGGAGTTTTCTCCCCTTATGTATTTGAAATCATCATTTCTCCACAACCATACAAGTGATTGACCTCAGGCCTTCCGATTTGAGTTCACTGACCTATGACCTTGAAATTGAGGTCAAGGACATGTTATAAATTTTTGAATTTTGCTTGTTATCGTTATTCAAACAGTTAATGATATGATGTGTTTGCCAAATTACTGTTTACAATAAGGTGCAACTTCAACCTATTTCAGTCGAAGTGTTTTGGTTAACCCTTATAGGAGTTTTGGCCCCTTATGTATTTGAAATCAGTATTTCTCCACAACCGTACAAGTGATTGACCTGGGGTCTCTTGATTTGAGATCACTGACCTATGAACTCAAAATTAGGTCAAGGTCAAAGGTCAATTTGACGTTCTAGATTTTGACCTTTGCTAAAAATTCTTTCTGGTTCATTATAAAACAATTAAGGGCATACGATACAGTTTTGATCCTGTATTTACAAGTGGATGAAAATTTGCATATAGGCTATTTTAAACCTGATCAAATCAAATATGTTCAAAAAAATATACCTTCATGGGCTACTTTTTGAGTAAATTGGGGTTCAAATTTCAGATATTTCCCTAAAATACGGATGTGTGGACATAATTTTCCTTTCGATAGAAAAACATAACTTTTTTGTTTTAAAAGATAAATACGATCTGTTTTTTGTTAAATTATTTGTAATTTGTGTGTTATATAAATATTGCATAAATTTGTACATTTTATTTTTACAAATAACTCAAATTTATCAAATGATCATGAATGTAGGAAAAAACCGTAATTTTTGGCTGTATATTTATCAAATTTTAAAAAATTGCACTATTTTCGTTTTCGTGAAAATTGGTACACATAATCTTCTTCCGTAATCAAACCAAATGTTATTTCAAAAAAGGGGGGTCCATGAACTCGTTTTCAAGTTAAATCAGTTTGAATGCTAAAAAATAGCCGAAAACTGCATCTTTTCCCTATAAGTCACCGTTTGACGTCGCGAAAATAACAATTTACGTTAGCAACGTCATTACCTCCCCTGTAACTGTATCGTATGCCCTTAAGGGGGCTCGCGGGTCAAAATCATTTTTTTTATTTAATATAGGATTTTGCTATATTTCTCTATAAATAAACTTTATATTATACTGAATAGAAAAATGAAATAAAAAAATTGGGTCACCGTTCATTTACGCTCACAATCTGCTTTCGAAAGAAGCATACATTTTTGTTTATATCCTTTTTTTCTGTTGAACTAATAGGAGAAATAGCGGTAATATCGAAATAAAAAAAGAACTAAATTACAGAAATCGCTTAAATTTAGTTTATGTACAACTTATTCCAAAACAACGATAAATATAGGTTACCGATGAGTTAAAAAGGATATTTAAATTTCAATGCCAAAAAATGGCATTTTTGCACCAAAGGGAGATCATTTGGAGCGTTTTCAATGATATCTACATTTTAAAAGTCACCTGGGGCCAACACGAATTGAGTTTTTGGAATGATTTTAGTACCAAAAGATATATAACAACTACTAAAGGTAATAAATAAAATGTGTAATGAAAAATAAATGTTTATTTTTTTTCTAAAAATCTTATACCCGCAAGCCTCCTTAAGTCTTCTGCATAAACCTATTAATCTTATTTTTTTATCAGTTTGATTTACCACATTACATCAACATGGAGTAACATTTTCTCACATGGTTTTTTAAATTTCATTCTTATTATCGAGGTGGAGAGACCTTCAATTGTTCTCTGAAGATTTGGTTTTTAATTGTTTGATACGTTTGTATTGTAGTCAGACAACATATATACTCAATGACAACTTCCGAAGCATAATGAAGCTCGAAACAATTAGAATATCGAATAACCATGATAACCGTTTAACGGTTTCATCTGAAAAAAAAATCGATATCGTTTGTAATATCATTAAGAATGACATCTTTATTTGTTTTTTCTTTAAACTGTTGTATTTCCATTCTATAAGACCACGTTAATTTTGCCTTTATATAAAGAAATAAAGTTGTTAGTCAAATGAAAAATAATTTTGTATATAATTACTTTGTGTATTCAATACACCTACATTAAGGCACGTTGTTTTGATGTACAGAATTACGTTTGCATGTTTTGCGTATGTGCTTCGTCTAAAGAGTGTCTCTGTTCCATTTTGATTTTCTTTTTTAACACAGTTGTTTGTTTGATAGTGATATATACTATACTACTATATTGACTGCTGTATCCCTATTTTTGACATTCTACCTACTATGTCCGTTAGTTTTTGCTCACAAATTGATGTCGATATAATGACATTTTATACGACTGTCATACAAGTGATTTAGCTATCTATATAACAAGATTCAATCCACCATTTCCTGCATAAGGAAATGCCTTTACCAAGTAAGGAATATAAGATTTGTTTTCCATTTGTTTGATGTGTATGACCTTCTGATTTTTTTGCCATTTGATAAGGGACTTTCCGTTTGAATTTTCCTTGGGGTTCGGTATCTTTGTTAATCTTTTTTTTTTTACATTAAACAAAACACATAACAAAATAAACAGAATAATTGATTAGATTTAAATATATTCAAAGTTATAAAAATATTAAAAAGAATATGTGTATTTACAAAGTTTACTTTAAACAATTGTTAATACAAAATCGCAATTTAAATAAAATAATATATATACATCATTGCATTTAGTATAATGTCATTTTTCTATGACAATTGACATCTTTAAAACGATATTCAGGAAACGCTAAATTTCATTGTAGTTCCACTGGCGGCACGCACGAGGTTGCTTGAGAGTTGTAGGCAGGAAACAACCTATACCTTCTCGAACTATATCTTCTGTCAAATGAATATTGATAAGAATTGGTTCATAGTTATCAATTAATATTTAATGAACAACATATCTGATCTCTGTCTTCTTGTCGAACTGCCTGTTTCACAATGTATAAAGTGTTGAGTAATTTTAACCCTTGTCATTTGACTACACTAAAGGGTAATTAACAGTGTTTTTTTTTTTTTCTTTTTCCGTTTGCTTTTGAATATCATAACTATATTTGTTTATGGGCCAGTTGAAGGACGCTTCCGGGTGCGGGAATTTCTCGCTACATTGAAGATCTGTTGGTGACCTTCTGCTGTTGTTTTTTTCTATGGTCGGGTTGTTGTCTCTTTGGCACATTCCCCATTTCCATTCTCAATTTTATTACATAAAAGCGTCACAGACCATCAGTAATTCTATCGACAGACACAATGAAATAAGATCATGCATTTTGTTGCTGCAGTCAGTGTGGTTTTATGAATCAACGAGAACATTATATAGTTGTATCAATCAAATTAGAACATAACCGTTTCGCATTTTTGAAGTTCAAGGCAGCTACTGAGTGATAAAACATATAATATACACATAATACTTTCCTACAGAATAAAAACAGAATTCAAGGATGAAAGTTAATCGTCCCGAATGTAGCATTACTTTTTTCAGAGAGAACCTGTCATAAAATTCACATAATCTTTAAGATTTGGGTCAAAGTCAAGAGCTTTCTTGAAACTGGAAACGGCATCGTCTCGTTGACGAGACAACTGTTGTGCAATTCCTAAACACGTGTAAGAACCTCCTCTCATTGTTGGATTTCCAATGTAGTAGCATTCTGCAATGACAAATTGTAAATCGGACAATGCTACCTCACAACCAGATTCATCGAACATATGATGGCAACACAAAAAACGAAGAAAATGGGCATAGACAACTGGAGGTTTTTCTATCTCTTTTTGAAATAACAGCTCAGTTTTAAGTTCCGCCGGAAGCAATATAGCTTCATCATAAAAATACAAGGTTTCCATACCATGCCTTCTATATATATCAGCAATGCTAATTAAGTGATACTTATATGCTTCTAGTTCAACAGAATCAATATGTTCATGGCTTGCATTTCTAAAAAATATTTTATCAGGGGTACATTTAGCTAATACATTGTCAATTACGAGCAAGGCATCTTCATAATTCCTAAGATTATAAAAGTACGACGCGAGATAGAGCCAACCAGTAACCGAGTCGTTCTTTGTACTGAGTAAAATATATGGCATTAACTGCTTCTGTTGCTTGTACTGTTCCTTGTTACAACTTCCAGACACAGCTAAGGACATTCGACGGGCAACTGTCAACCGTAAACCCTTCATTCCAACTGATAGATTAATCATTCTACTTTTGGCCGAAAATTGAAATACTTGGCAAATGAATTTACAGGTTTGAAAACACACTAATGAGACTATAGAGAATATTCGTTTTGTTTTGTATTGAACAAGCATTGACAACAATGGTTCTGTGATTAAAAGTTGTGGGATATGAGTCAACAAGTTTAAACTTTGAATAGATCGAAGTGCTTTAATCTTGTTTCCGATTACTGGCGAGCTAGCAGAAATGTTTTTCGTGATATTCGAATATTTTCCATTACGTAAGAAACTACGCATTGTTTTAGACTGTCCAAAGTATTCGGAAATGGAACGCCCGTATATAATGGACAAGGTGTGTTTTAGATGACACCATTCCAAAGTGTTACCTTTATCATCGAACAAATTGTAGTCCTGAACAAAGTAGTGAGGAAGAAATCTATATTCTATGAAGTACATTAAACGCTGAAGACATTTATTAAAACATGAAAAGAGATTCATTGGATGCCATTCCGTGTTCGGAAGATCTTCAGACACCCAAAGTACAATGGTTTTCAAATGATATGAGCATAATAGTCTATCAGACTCTTCTCTTCTTGAATCACCTACAATAACTTCTTTAAATAAGATCTTGAGCAATGCGTAGCAAAACAACTGAGTTTGGGTAAAGGAGCAAATAAGCAGTTTTTCCGCTACTGAGAATGATAACCTCCATTCTGTATCCTCAAATTGAGACCCTTTACTTCCTACTGGTACAACCAGAACACCATAGCTGGCAATTTTATTGACTAACTGCGATGACGGCCAAAGTCGGGGTCTAGTGACCCATAGTTGGGCCTGCTGTACCCATGTTTTACACCGAAAACAAATTGCATGATCTATGGTGTTGTCAATGTCTGTCACGCAGGGTCCATGAATCAGAATTAGATTTTTATGTGCTGTCTTGAACCAATTCTTCGCAAGATCATTCGACAAATATTGATCACTTCCAACATGAATACACCACTGGTAAATAAGGTCGTTATTTATAAAACTACTTAATTTCAACTGGGTAAATCCTGGTTTACTTTCATCTGTCTCCATTACAAACGTGTTTGGTAACGATTTGTCGCAGCATTCACTTATATGCACATTTTTGTACAAATTCATTAAATCTAAATCACTTCCTTTTATGTCAAGTCCTTCAGCCTTTGACCCACTACTAATATTAGCATCGAAGCAGGATTCTGATGTACAATCTAAAGCAGAAAAGTACGTTCGTCGTATTTTCACTAGATCTTCATCTCCAAGCTTGTCACACAGATACCCGTACAATTGTAGTGAAAAAAGACGCTCTGCTTCTTTATTCATTTCTGTTAAAAGAAGGAATGAACTCTTAAAACTGTGAAATTAATAAATGCAACGAAAAGTATTTCTAATTATATTTGATATATGTAAACTTATTTATATGCTTTAAGTGGTTCGCCTATATTGTATTTGTCTGGCTCGGACACATATAAGGAAATATACATACACAATTTCACTCACAAATATTACCATTTATTGTACTTTCGACACTACTACCGGCATTTGTGACATAAGGTCTCTGTGTACTGTACGAGTGTGATAAGATTTGTGTAGAATTTAGACTCAAAACAAAGCTACTCGCAATTCAACATTGTCATCACCAGAACAACAGAATAAAATAGAAGCAAACTGGCAAACAGATTTTCACTTTTATTTATTCTTGAAATTTAACTCATAGTGACGAGTAAGGACCAGAAGTGTATAAAACAGAATTGACTCAAACTAAACCAACATGTAAAAAATTTATAGGATTTGTTTTTTGGATTTTTGTTATTAAGGATGAATTGTGGTTTCGGCAAGTGTAACATATATGAATTCATGTGTGCCACAAAGATTCCTCAAAGGTTAACCAAAGTTCCGTAAAAATTAAGAAAAAAAGAATCACAAACATGTCGTTTCAATTTAGATAATCTATGAACTTAAAGTTCAGTTTAGACTTTATAAATCATAAACATCTGGCGTTTTTATTTAACCTTTAGCAAGCTTTTCAACTTAAAAAATAAAACAGATCTCATAAAGATGTCAAATTCTATCCGTTTGACGTCCTTTAATGGTATACCAAAATTCAGATTTATGAAATATTCATTCGACGTTAGTGCGACATATAGTTATACCAAGGGCTTTTTTGGATTGGAAAGAAATCTTACAAAAGTACCAGCCGACCAAAGTAATGGTACACAATCCAAGTTAGAACAATAATTTATCACAATATATAATAGATAGTCAAACTCTTTTTAAACTATTCAATGAGAAAACATTCATTTGCAAAGCCAAAGCAGATGATACAAAGAATCTGACAAAATTGGTCCAAAGTTGGCCATATATATCAAGGATGCAAATTAAGTATCAAATATCTGCAAAGGTATTCAATATTTCAGGCAGACCATACTTTCAATAGTTTTAAGTTTAAAGTTCGAATACATTTGTTTTGGGGTGAAAATACTATTTTGAAAATAACCAAAGTTGCATAAAATAATTCGAGGCATTTGCATTAAATCAATGATTATGAATGATAAGAAATAACACTCTTGTCAATATTTACCTTGAAACAATGTATCCAAGTTCAAAATATGGAAAATACATTGCCTTGTAACATTTCTTTTGTGAATAGTAAAGTATAGACCTGATAGAAATATTTATTCTATAAAATTTAACAAAGTAAAAATTACTGACCATTTATAGAAGAATCATCCATGTATATGCGTTTTCCTGTGTGTTCTAATACATACTGTTTTTCGAGTTATGTTTTTGAATATATCTATATTTTTCCGGTTCTCCTTATCACTTCATGACAATTATAACAAGCGATTTGTGTTTGTTTCATTCATGGATAGGATACATTCATCCTGTTCGAAAGTGTTGGAAAACAATTTAATCCGAACAAGGACAATGAACTTTTTAAGTTTTTCTTTAATTCAAAATTATTTGGGATTTCTTAAAAAAAATTGTCACCTTTTCAAAAATTAAAGCTTAACAAGGAGTTTCCTTACAGATGGTGGGGCAAGATTGCTTTCCGATATTTTCGTAAATAACTTATAAACTACATACAACTGAAACTTGTGAAATATATTTTCATTATTTTTTTTTAAACGCTGTATAAAATATCTATTTTTTTAGAAGAAAAAAATTCGAAACTTAATAAGGATCGATCCAGATATTGTACGTGCAATACTTATCAATAGGTGTTCGCTGCATGCAACGTTTGTGTGATTGATTACTTTAACAAAATCAATCACTTTCTAAGAGAATTCTGATATGTATGCATAACGTAATGGCATTAAAGGGGAAGGATGCATTTAATCAATTTTTCAGCGATACCAATACTCATTCTAGGGGTTTTATCCCATTTAAAGGGTTATTTCTTGAACTTTTTGCTCATTATCGGTTTTTAAGAAGTGGGGCACGTTTTATTTTTTGAAATTTGATAGAAGTTCATGGTATGAAATTATTGACATTATTACATCTCATGCAGCTTACACCTACAGAAAAAAAGGCGAGAAGTTTTTACATTTTCTGCAAGGCATTTATTTTCCCAGTAAATTGACGTATACTTCATACTCAGCAACTTCAGATACAACAAGCTGAATCAATTTTGCCTTTAATGGAAGGCTCGTCGCATCCATACATTATAGAAGATAACAAACAATGATTACTTTTGAAAATACAAACCGTTGACAAGTTCGATAATATAATGGTATTCTCAAAATTTTCTGTATCTATGAAATTATCCATCCATTGATGTTTATATTAAATATCTTCTTATGTTTTGTGCGAAACATTACTATCATAGATATAGTAAAATGTTGGTATTATACCGTTACTTTACTTTTCTTTTATTAAAATTAATTAATTTGTAGTGCTTTGGGAGCGAAAAATGCATGAAATAATCTCGAACAATAGGAAATCTTACTATAGTATGATTGATATCAATGACAAAAATAATAGTTATAGTATTGTTTTCTTTCTGTCACATTCAAAATGATATGACTTACTACATAAAGCTTTCCTTGTTTATGATCTTTGCAATGCTATCACCCTTATATTGCATATAAATATTTCCTTGTAGATAATTTGTCAGATTAACAGGTGTTTATTGGATCACCTATTTAAATGACTTTGATTGAATTTTGTAGTTACACCGTTTACCCTACAAAAACTCTGTTTAATCATTTTTGGGAAATTGTACGAATGTATGTCCACCTCTGTGGGTAATTAATCCGGTTTTATTAAATTGTGATACGGGCTCATCAGAATAATACCTGATAAAACTGGAAATTTTATTTTTGGGACAATTCTGTCGTTTGAAGAAATTGTGTTTTTCCGTATATTTGTTTTCCATACTTAAACATAACCCTGAAAATAAATCATTGAAACATGACACCACAGCAAGAATTTTGACCAGTTTCATTGTTTCCTTCCATAATGAATAATTTATTATACAGATTTCGTAGGTTATTTTTTTTTTCATACAATTAGGAGCTGAAATAAAACTACAACAAATATACCGATCTTATCAACGTGTATGTATTGCTCTTTAAAAGATATTGAAAAATAGGACCACGTTCTCCTTAATTAGTTTCGCTCAAAGGACCTAACATGGAGAGTTGGTGAAATCTCCGAGGAAACTACTAGAAATGTTAATGGTTTAATCAGAAGATTCACCAGGATCAATATATGATTGAGTGATTGTTGTTGCTAAACGTCCAGTGGCAAATATTTCATGCATTGTTCAGGACGAATGATCCGCATAGCCTCAAAATCTAGTCAGTGTCATTCATTACTGTTAAATTTTAGAAATGTGTTGCAAATTTTACGTTTTTATTTTTTTTTTACATTATGAACATTATAAACAACTCATCAACAATGGCTTTTATTTTTATGAAGAACTTTTTAAATCTCATATTTACTTACAATATTTTACCCCTCATTTGTGTAACATTAATTCAACTTAAATAAAAACCTTACCCTTTTTAACATTTATATAATAATAGGTTAAATTCAACAAAATCTATTAAGGAAGTGTCATATTGAAAACATAAATGGGTAATATATCAATTGTTAAAACATTTAATTTTTGATTATCTATTTTCTATCATAATGTAACAATCAATATCATAACCCTTAATATATAATAATTCATTATTTTTGATAAAAAGAATGTGTCGATATAACTGTAACTGACATTGTAAATTTCTATATAAATCATAAATATACTATCTTGACTCAAACTGGTGGTAGTTGAAGGAACCTCGTTCAAAATGATCAGGAACAAAAGCCTGGTTGTTTGTTTTCAACTGTCCAGGACGAACAGACATGTCAATATAAAAAATTAATAATAAATGAAAAATATCATAACAAAAAGAGGGAATACAAGGCAAGCTAACTTGTGCATCTGGAGCTGGATAGCGTAAGAAAATAATAACAAAATGATCATGCTAAAATCTTGTTGGATTTTAAGTGCCGGATATTTCTATTGTTGTATCTAACTTGAAACTAATGTTAACCGAGATAAAGGACGTTAAGAACAGAGTGGTCTACTATATCATTAGCCTATCAACACTGAGGTTGTGATTTCAAACCCCGCACGTGGCACCAACCTTTAAAAGTTAGTTGACTAGAAATGTTAGCTTTCCTACCGAAAACGTGGGTTGTTCCCTCTGGACATTCTGGCTTTCTTCAAAAATAGAAATTGACAACCACAAAATAGCACAAAATTGCTGGACGTATCTTTATAAACCATTGTATCAATCAATCAATTTAAAGAGATAAGTTTATCGCTAAAAAGTAAAATCACAAAAATACTGAACTCCGTGGAAAATTCAAAACTGAAAGTCTCGAACCAAATGTCAAGATCAGAAACGCAAACACATCAAACGAATGGATAACAATTGCCATTTGGTACAGGTATTTTTTATGTAGAAAAAAGTGTATTAAACCTGGTTTTGAAGCTAGATAGACTTCTCACTTGTATACTAGTCTCATCAAATTCCATTAGATTGACAACGATGTGTGAACAAAACAAACAAAATAGGTAAAATGTCACAAATAGGGGTACAACAACAACACGAACCCTACCAATAACTGAAGGTGATATCAGGTGCTCCGGAATGGTAAGCAGAGCCTGATTAACATGTGGCACCCGTCGTGTTGCTCTTATTATTACAAAGCCGGTCATTTGTCTTTTTCGGTAGGTCACATTTGTGAAAAGGAAACTGGATTTTAGTTACGACATTAAGAACATATCCGATATCATCTGAGAAACTAATGTTCCATAACGTCAGCATGAAAACGTCACAGATAGAGATATAAAAAAAATTTGTCGTTCAAAGTGTGAAGAAGAATATAATCTGTAGTTCTTTAATGCATATCATCTGTAGAATGTAATACTGAGTTCACACGTTATTCGAATTCGATTCGTATTAACTAATTCGAATTAGTTTAATTCGCATTCGAAACGTTTTACGTCCTGACGTCAATTCTAATTCGAATTGCAATGCGCGTCAAATTCACATTAGTGTCCTAACGACGTTAACTTTTAATACATATTAACAAAAACGTATTTCTAATGCGAATTGGTTAATTCGAATTAGCCAATTCGAATCAATTCGAATTAAATGTACATGTGAACGAGGCATACATTAGAAGTTTACCTTGTCCTTCTTGCCGCTTGTCTATATGTTTATTTTTTATTTCTAAAAAAAAATAGTAACTTCATTATGTATTGAAGAAAAACAAAAGGGCATATAGACAAAACATTAGCAAATATGAAAGACAAGATTACAAAAATTATAATAGAACAATAACAATGGCAGGATAGTGAAATATTATTAATATCAAGTAAACATTAGTTACCTATTATTCGCGCGAAAAGACGTCAGAAAATGATTTACCTTGTTCGTAATCTGTGTATTAATTACACGACAATGGTATTACAAGGATATTCATTGCATCGTTTAATAAGCCCTGTGAAATCAGGAATTTATGCAAGTCTAAATCATGAAGTTTTTTTTAAACATGTCATTGTGCCTACCGTACTGAAACTAGAGGAAATTGGGATAAACGTTCATTACAAACATGGAAAATATGAAACATTTGCCGGGATTATATAAAATTTGTTCAGCATTATATCAAAATTGTACAAGATATTTACCAACATTTAAATATTGTATAATGTAATAGTTGTTATCATTACTTTTATGACACCGCTATTAAAGATAAGAGGAAAATTATAACGGACAAGAAAAATATCCGAAATTCACGAGGCTTTCACACTTCGGGGAAATAAATCTCCACCAGCAGTGGCATCGACCCAGTGGTTGTAAATAAACTCATCATAGATACCAGGACTAAATTTTATATATTCGCTCGAATCCAAAATAGTTAAAAAAAAAAAAAAAGCCAAATAAAGTACGAATTTGAAGAGCATTGAGATCCAAAATTCCTAAAAGTGTTGCCAAATACAGCTAAGGTAATCTATGCCTGAGGTAGAAAAGCCTTAGTTTGATCATCTATGTCTCTTTAATAAGCAAGGTTAGCATAATAAAAAAAACTTTGATTTTAGGGAAATTGTATGTCATTATGTTCGTACATGTAGCAAACTTGTTTCTTTCAGTCAAATTCTTACGCGATTTTGTACTTGAAGTACGTACGTTTCTTATGGAAAATGGAAGATGCATGTATCCTAAACTCTAGATGAGACAAAAAAAGGAACAAGATTGAAAGAAAAAAACAGTATGCAGAACACAATGCCGAAAAATAAATACCAAGCTAAAAGAAACCCACTGAAAATTTGTAAGATTCAAGAGCGCTTGTGTGATTAAGTAACTTAAGAAAGAAAGAAATTTATCAAATAAAGATTTAAAAGTATTTGAGTTTGTTATTTTAAACTTTTTAATATGAATCTCAATGAAAGGGAGGTAATAAAAAATAAAATTTTAAATTTACTTTTTGACAGAAAAACTGTTTTTCTTTCAAATATAGCAAAAGCTTTTTTTAAAACATTTGGATAGAAATAAATTTATGAAATTGCCTATTTCAAATAATTGAAAGCGTGAGGATTTAAGTGATTTGTTCACAGAATACAGAAAAAAAATTTTGTATGCATATTTTATCCAGTTCGATGCAAACCCTTTCTAAAAACTAAAGCAATTTAAAAAAAAAGTTCACATTACGCAATGCTTTTTTTTTTGTAACGAATTAATTATGTACAATGACACCATGTTTCCACTATCCCATTGCCAGTGCACCACTTAAGGGGGTAGACCTTGGTTCAGGGAGATAATTCTTTAAATCAGTTATACGGTTGTAAAAGTCAAGTTCATCAATATATTTTAAGCATTTACCTGAAAGAGATTGGAAATAAAACTATGTAACCTAGAAGCTTAGAAGATATTTTTGAAAATTGTTGACACAAACGTACTGATGATTTTAAGAGTTATTTTCCTTAACCTAGGTCTACCTCCTTAACTTAATTTGGCATATTTTTTTTATTGTTTAAGGGTTCTCATCATAAAATTTCAAGCAAGTTAATTTGGTAATTATTACATTATTAATTTCAAATTTAGTACACATTTGCATAATGATGAGAACTTTTAAACAAACTATATGCCAAATAAGATTTAGTGGTTCATTAGAAAGAGGAAATTGAAAGTGTAAGCTGCCATTTTCACAATGAACATAATGTCTTATTTGATTGTGGGAACAAATTATGAAATAGGTTATGGCTATTTACAAATAAATGATCTGCAGATCGTTGAGTTATCTATCTTTTAATATTATTTTTAATTCCATTCCATATACATGTTCTTTATATTTCATATCAACACATGTGTTATATTAAACTATATGATTTTGATGTAAATTTGCTATTTGTATGAATCCATGAAAAATCGTCTAGGTGGAGTGCCTGACACATGTAATTTTGAACAGATGTATCAAAGTTTTGAAAAATCAGAATAGTCGAGAGCAGAAAATATTTCCCAAACCGTTATCAAATATATTTATAGTCGTTGTCGTTTGTTGCTGCGTGACATGTTCTGTTTTCTTTATTATTTGGACATAAGTTAGGTCGTCCGTTTTTTCGTTTTGTCATTTTGGGGCCATTTATAGCTGACTTTGCGGTATAAAATTTTCTCATCGTTGAAGGCTGTACGGTGGCCTATAGTTGTTAATTTCGGTTTCATTTGGTCTCATTGGTAATCATACCACATTTGTTTTCATTATAAGCAAAAACAACCATATTTTGATCCGTTTTATAATGTCCAATCGCATTTAGTAACGAAGATTTAAAAGCACATCACCATCACCAAAACACAATTAATATGCATATAGACCTAGGTAAGCGACTCAGGCTCTTTAGAGCCTCTTGTTTGTAAATAAAAGAGGGACGAAAGATACCAAAGGGACAGTCAAAATCTTAGCTATGATTGTGTGAGTTTAAAGTACAGTAACCAGAAGTTTTGTTACCCATCAAGTATCAATATTTATCAGTGACAAATATATGTATCAATGATTTTTTTTAATGAATTATATGCACAATCTGTATTTACTTGTGTTTATATACACATGGCTAATTTGTATATAGGGGTAACTTTCAAATAATTTGATTTTTATAGTTTGTTTCTGTTGTGTTGTAACTCCACGGTCCAGAGGTCAGAGTGGGAAAACAAGGGGTGCCATCAAATAATCAACCCCGCCACAGTCTGTATGTGTCTGTCTCAAGTCAGAAGCCTGTAATTTTGTTTGTCGGTGTGTGTAATCTTTTTGATTTTCGTTGTTTTGTTCATATATAAACCAGGAGCTCAGTTTTCTTGTTTTAATTGTTCTATATTTGTCATAATGGCACCTTTTAAGCCGACTATACGGGTATGGTTCTTGTTCATTGTTAAAGGCCGTACAGTGATATATAGTAGCAAATATTTACGTAATTTAGACTCTGTTGGAGAGTTGTAGTATTGGTAATCATACGTATTTTCTGATTTTTAAAATTAAAGTTAATTCGTAATCTTTTTATTACGTGCAATTTTATATCATATCTCTTACATACATTGAACAAAAAAAAAGTCCGACACGAATTTTGCAAATCTTTTATAAAATGTCCAATTCTGAAAAGAATATTAGGAATAAAATTGAAAAAGGAAATGGGGAATGTGTCAAAGCGACAATAACCGAATCATAGAGCAGACAACATCCGAAGGCCACCAATGGGTCTTCGATGTAGCGAGAAACTCCCGCACCCGGAGGCGTCCGTCAGCTGGCCCCTTAAAAAATATGTATACTAGTTCAGTGATAATGGACGTCATACTAAACTCCGAATTATACACAAGAAACTAAAAGTATTGTCAGATATTACGCAAAGTATAACATACATGGAGTCATGTGTGGCACAAGTATTTCTCAAAGGTAAACCAAAGTAAGAATATTCCGTAAAAATTTAGAAAAATAGAATCACAAACAATTTCAATTTTTAAATAATCTTTATAAATTATAAAACATCTGGCGTTTTTATTTAACCTTTAGCAACCTTTACAACTAAAACAATAAAACAGATCTCATAAAGATATAAAATTATTCCCAAGTCCTTTTATGGCATACCAACATTCTGATTTATAAACTATTCTTTCGCTCTTAGTGCAACATACAATGTATAGTTATACCAAGGGCAATTGTGGATTGGAAAGAAATTTAAAAAAAAAAAATAGCCAACAAAAGTAACGAAACACAAGTTTAAACACTAGTTTGATCACAATGTATAATAGAAAGTTAAACTCTTTAACTATTCAATGAACAAAACATTCATTTGCAAAGCAAAAGCATATGATATAAAGAATCTTGGTCCGAAGTTGGCAATATAATTTATATCGAAGATGCAAATTGAGAATTCAAATATCTGCAAAGGCATTCAATATTTAAAGCAGACCATGCTTAATTTTAAAGTTTTAAGTTCAAATACATTTTTTTAAAACATTTTGTTGAAAATACGACTTTGGAAAATAACAAAAATTGCATGTTAAATTCGCGCATTTGCTTTAAATCAAAATTCTGATAAGGAATAAAATCCTCTTCTTGTCAATAGACTCCTTGGAACAATGTATCCAAGTTCAAAACATGGAAAATACATTGCCTTCTATCATTTCTTTTGTTGACTAGTATAGTATACAGACCTGATAGAAATGTTTATTCTATTAAATTTAACAAAGTAAAATTTACTGACCATTTATAGAAGAATCCTCCATGGCTTTGAATATAATAATATTGTCTGGTTCTCCTTATCACTTCGTGACCATTGTAACAATCAATTTGGGTTTTATTCACGCATGATTATAATACATTCATCCTGCAAATTAATATTTCTTTGTAGATAATTTGTCAGATTAACAGGTGTTAACGGACCATTTTTTTTTTAATTTTAATTTTTTTTTTTTTTTTTTTTTTTTTTTTTTATCTTTTTTGGAAAATTGTACGAATCGTCTTTTATTATTTCCCGGAAAAGGTAAAAGGGTTAAGGGTAAACACAGAAAACATTGTGTAGATTCATAATATTTCTGTAATACAAACGGTAATAAATATTAGAGACGGAAATATTTTTCGGATAAAACTTGAATTATGTACAAACAACATAATTTCAATATTGTTTAACTATATATGTCCACCTCTGTGGGTAATTAATCCGGTTTTATCAAATCGTGATACGGGCTGATATGAATAATAACTGATAAAACTGGAAATTTTATTTTTGGGACAATTCTTTCGTTTGAAGAAATTGTGTTTTTCCGCATATTTGTTTTACTTACTAAATCATAACACTGAATTTTTTTCATCTAAATCTTGACATTACAGCAAGAGTTTTGACCAGTTTCATTGTTTCTCTCCATAATGAATAATTTACTATACCGATTTTGTAGTTTAATTTTGTTCATACTTTGGAGCTGAAATAAAATTACAACAAATATACCGATCTTATCAATTGTTATGTATTGCTTAAAGATATTGAAAAATATGACCACTTTGTCCTTAATTCGTTTCGCTCATAGGATCTAACATGGAGAGTTGGTGAAATTTCAAATGAAACTAATAGAAATGTTAATGGTTTAATCAGAAGATTCACAAGAATCAATACATGAGTGGGTGATTGTTGGTTGCTAAACGTCCAGTGGCAAATATTTCATGCATGTTCAGGACGATTGATCTATTTAACCTTAAATCTAATTAAGTGTCATTCATTAGTGGTAAGTTTTAGATACGTAATTGCAAACTTGACGTTTTTTTGTTGTGTTTTTTTTTTTTACATTATGAACATTATAAACAACTAATCAACAATGGATTTTATTTTTATGAAGAACTTTTTAAATCTCATATTTACTTACAATATTTTACCACTCATTTGTGTAACAATAAATCAACTTAAATAAATCCCCTTAACCTTTTTAACATTTATATAATAATAGGTTAAATTTAACAAAATCTATTAAGGAAGTATCATATTGAAAACATAAATGGATAATATATCAATTGTTAAAACATTTAATTTTAGATTATCTATTTTCTATCATAATGTAACAATCGATATCATAACCCTTAATATATAATAATTAATTTTTTTTGATAAAAAGAATGTGTCGATATAACCAAGGAGGTTATATAACCTCCTTGGTATATAACTGATAATAGTTATTAAAGGTACCAGGATAATAATTTAGTACGCCAGACGCGCGTTTCGTCTACATCTACTCATCAGTGATAACTGACATTGTAAATTTCTATATAAATCATAAATATACTATCTTGACTCAAACTGGTAGTTGAAGGAACCTTATTCAAAATGATCAGGAACAAAAGTCTGGTTGTTTGTTTTCGACTGACCAGGACGGACAGAAATGTCAATATCAAAAAATAATAACAAAGATTTTAAGTGCCGGATATTTCTATTGTTGAAAAAAAATGAATTATCGCTTGAATTTATCTTTTAACGTTAACCGAGATGAAGGACGTTGAGAACAGAGTGGTCTACTATATCATAAGCCTTTCAACACTGAGATTGTGAGATCGAAACCTGCACGTGGCACCAACCTTTAAAAGTTAGTTGACTAGAAATGTCAGTTTTCCTACCGAAAACGTTGATTATTACCTCTGGACATTCTGGCTTCCTTCAAAAATAGAAATTGACCACCACAAAAATTGCACTAAATTGCTGGACGTATCTTTATAAACCATTTAATCAATCAATCAATTAACAGAGATAAATTTATCGCTAAAAAGTAAAATCACAAAAATACTGAACTCCGAGAAAAATTCAAAAGTGAAAGTCCCAAATCATATGTCAAGATCAGATCTCAACAAACGAATGGATAACAATTGCCATTTGGTACAGGCATTTTCTTATGTAGAAAATAGTAGATTGAACCTGGTGTTAAAGCTATATAAACCTCTCACTTGAATGATAGTCTCATCAAATTCCATTAGATTGACAACGATGTGTTAACAAAACCAACACAATAGGTAAAATGTCACAAATATAGGTACAACAGCAACACAAACCCCACTAATAACTGAAGGTGATATCAGGTGCTCCGGAATGGTAAGAAGATCCTGCTCTTCGTGTGGCACCCGTCGTGTTGCTCCTGTTATTACAAAGCCAGTAATTTGTCTAATTCGGTAGGTCACATTTGTGAAAAGGGAACTGGATTTTAGTTACGACATCAAGAACACATCCGATATCATCTGTGAGACGGATTTTCCATAACGTCTGAATGAAAACGTCACACAGGTAGAAATATAAAACAATTTTGTCGTTCAATGTACGAAAAAGAATATAGTCTATAATTCTTTAAGGCATATTCTCTGCAGAATATAAATTAGAAGTTTACCTTTTCCTTTTTGCCGCTTGTCCATATGAATATTGTGTATTTCTTCTAAAAAGAGCAACGTCATTATGTATCAATGAAACACAAATGAACATATAGACAAAAAAATTAACAAATATGAAAGACAAGAATACAAAAATTATAATAGAGCTATAACACAATTGCGGGATGTTTAAGTGCAGAACCACGTCTTATGTATCAAACAGTGAAATATTATTAATATCAAGAAAACATTTGTTATCTATTATTCGCACGAAAAGTCGTAATAAAATTATTTACCTTGTTCGTAATATGTGTATTTATTCCACGACCATGGTACTACTACTACAAGGATAATACTATTAGTCTTTGCATCGTTTATTAATCCCTGTGAAATCAGGAATATATGCAAGTCTAAATCATGAAGCTTTTAAACAATTTGTTTAGCACTATATAAAAATTGTATGATTTTTATAAACATTTAAATTATTTCTTATGTAATAGTTGTTATCATTTCTTTTATGAAACCAGTATTAAAAATAAAAGGAACACTTTATGACGGACAATAAGATTTTCAAAATGCATGAGGCTTTCATACTTAGTGAAAATGATTGTCCTTATGACAAACCATATGGTATCATTGTGCATGTTACTATTTTGTAATCGTTTTGGAATTTGACAATCATTTTGAAACTTTGTCTTCATTTGGCCTCATGTAAAGTACATTTCTATACTGCCATTAATGATCATTATATACTCTTCAGGGACTATACTATACCACTTTTATAATATGACAACTTTGGCGTTAGTTATAATTGGAGTTTTACCATTGTTTTGGGCTCGTGATACCTTGTACATGACACCTTGTGAATACAACTTTTCTAGAATATTTGCCCAAAAGCTAGTCTATATTTGTCACCATGTATAAAAGACCATAACATACTGACTGTTCATTTTGACTATGTTTTCGGCTTTTACGATAGTTAGCATATTGTAGCATAATGAACACCGTGAACAGTACTCCATTGGGGTCTGATATCCAAGCGTTCATACATAGTGAAACTGTGTGAAAATGACAAACTATATTACTATGTACATTTTTATAATTCGCGATAGTTCTTTGATTTCATCATCAATTTGACCTTCAGTTAACATTATAAAACGTTGGTATCGCTACCTCTCAGGAAAGATTGTGTACCTACAAGCTATCATATATGTATGATTTTGTGTTATCACGTGTAGTTCAGTAATACAACATGACAACTTTTGCAGGAGTTACTGAATAAAAAAAGGAAAACAACACGTATAACATCCATGCGTTCGAAGCGTTGATCTGGATTTACCTTTCTTCATGAACGCTCAAATCCGAATATTTGAAAGCCAAGAACGTATAAGAACTCAACGGATAAAGAGCAGAATGACCAAAATGAACAAATTATAACGAAATCCATCTAAGGTCAACTTTGCCTGTGGGAGTTAAAAAGATACTAAAGAGACATTCAAACTCATCCGTCAATAACAAACTGACAACGCCATGGAGAAAAAAAAAAAACACGACTAAAAGTCAAATAACAGTAAACAGAACACAATGTAGAACAAGTTTGAGCTCTCTAAAAAGTTATGGACTGTTTCGCTCTATCCTAATTTAAGGTAATATGTGTGCATATGGTTGTTGATTTAGAATAGGAAATGTTGTATTTGTAGATATTAATTCATTGATTTACTAAAATAAGAGTGTGCCTTACACACCCATGCTTTAAAAAAATAACTTTCACAAAATTTAAACAATTACAAATAGACGCGACTTTTGAGGTGTGTCTCTATGGAGGTGTGCCTAGATTGTCAGAAGTTATGAAATACAGATAATGCATTTTTGTGAACATTGTATAGGAATATTGTTTAGCAAATCAAATCGTGCATATTGTAGATTAACAAACTAAATACACACATAAAATAATTGATATTTCGATATTGAATTTATCTGTGAAATATATGCGTAATAAAAAGAAAATGAATTAATGACAGTTGATCGGAACTTAAATACACATAGTTCATTTTCCGGCATTTGATGTCTTATCCTAAGACGAGAGAAGCCTGTAATTCTTCGTCTAAGCCAATAGCTGTTGCTGCATCTCAGCCCCATAATAATACAACCAATCTGAATCTATATGTGATACGTAATTAAATCAAGATATATCGTGTATGTCGACTAAAACTGATAGCTCCGCGCTGTGATGCGAAGCAAAAATTAACATGCACTGAGCAACACCAACCCCTCTTAGAAATTATGAGTGAGTTGCAATAACTATAAATGATTTTAGACTGAATTTATTTATTTATTTATCAGTGTGAATCATCTCAACAATTGTACTATAATTGTACATATATTTGGTTAAAAATTCTGCAATAAAATCCCTTCTTCTTGTATGTTTCATATTTATCCGCTGTTATTTTTTGTATGTTCCGATTGGACCTTAATGTATGAAGTATTTTGATATATGATTTGATTCACCTATCGAGCCTTTACAAAATAAAAAATAGTTCGCAACGAAAACCAATACAATGTGGAACAGACTGGACCATAAATTGTCAGATTGGAAAGCGCTAGTATGATTTAGTGACTTAAGAAAGATACAAATTTAACAAACAAAAATTAAAAGAATTTGTCTTTGTTATTTTAAACTTTTAAAAATAATGAAAGTTCAAACATATAGAATGAAATTCAAAACAGTGTGGCTGTGGCCATTGATTGACACATTAAAATCATCCATTGACTGGGACAATTTACATGAACGTTTGTCTGTAACGACCACCGTTCACGACGTACCTACGATAGACATTTAAACTGTGGGGTCACCAAAGGTTTCTTTACGCCTTTAATTATAAAATAATTCAAAAAACTAATCAGGAATAACCTTTATGTTTTGATTTATATAATTGATATAAATCAAAACATCGTGTTATTTCTGATTAGTTTTTCGAATTACTTTATTAAGGTGTTGAGAACCTTTGGTGACCCCATAGTTTAACACCAATTCTCTGTAAGGACCAAAAATACATGGCCACGCATGGACATACATTATATTAAAAATGCAATCACTTTGTTCCTTTTAAACTAATAAGAGAAAACAACAATTTTTTTTTTCAATTTTCTTCTTCTAGTTACCATGGAAACCATTTGAATTTGGCATTATTTGATAAAATTCAGTGTTTTTTCATGTAATGGCAAAAACCTAAATATTAGCATTATTTAGTGATTTCTGATAATTTTGTGAGCAAGAAATTGTTACAAAAACTTTTTGAACTATGTGTGTTGCCTTCATATTAAAAATATTGTATTTGGAATCTAAAAAATGCTTTCAATATGATGAAAAAAAGATAAAAATGATGTATTTAAATTTACTTGAAAAAATTATAATCCACCTCCTAAGACCTCAAACTATACACATATGCTTAGATTTAATACAAGTGAAGATATGCAAAAAATAAAATTAGTGGGGTAAGCAGTCCCTTTTCTGTAAAAAAGGATGCAGTATTGGTGAAATCAGCATCTTTTTGCATGAGTTACTTCCCTTTGAACACTTCTCTTATCATTAGGCATAAAAATAGAAATGGAGGGAACTTGAGACAAGCAGGCACAGCATCATGAACATGGATAATTGTAACTTTAAACCTTTTTTAACACATATTAATTGCAGTAATAATGATTTTTTGGCTATAACCTCATTTCCTGAAACTGAAAAACATACGATACTTTCAACTTTTGGCTTACTACTTGGAAAACCTACAGAGAATTTCAACATTTGTATTTCACATAAAATTCAATATGATTTTGATCATCGCCTGAAAACCAAATCGAGCCTTTGCAGTGTTCCACATTTTTTGTCAACCCATGTTGACATCAGAAGAAAGGTCCATGGGGAAAGAAAGGTCACAGTGGATATGATGAGGAAAGTGAACAGCAATACTGGTATCGTTCTAACCATTGGAACAGGTAGGCATTACCTTTAATCATTGTTATTAATATAAACATGCATACTATGTACAGTGACAATATACATGTATATAATTTTGAGACTGGCAATACTTGACACCTCGAATGTACCCAACTTACATGACTAAGGAAATCTAGGGTGAAATGGGAATGAGGAGGTGTTTACAGACATCAAATTTAGGCAGCATTTCCATACCAGTCCAGGCTTGTAAAATATCACCTGCACCTGTACAGTTTTTGTTCTCCAGGCCAAATTGTATTAAAAAAAATCTGGAGGGGATGGCTTTGAGCTTTTTTTCTAAAAAGTGTCCTGTCATCATGGTCATGTCTTCAACTCTTGTCAGATGCTGAATTATCCAGAAAAGCTACAAAAACAGTATTCTGCATTAGGCATGGACCATTTGTTTTTCTGGAGAGGCTGGTTTGTTTTGTTGTTCTTATTTTTTTAAATATAAATCTGGCCTGTTCAATTGTTAAAAGAATATATTCTGACTTTATGTTCAGCAAGTAAATGCATAATGTGAAAAAATATCCTTGCTTGGTATGCATGGTACATTCCGAAATCGGTGATTAGAGTTCGTGATTACAAACTATCTGTGCGTACTGTAAAAAAAAATGTCTACATATAAAACCTTCACTATAATACAAAATATGAAATGGAAGAATTATTTAAAAATCTGATTAAGATCTGTAAAAAATGCTCAAGGTAAACAAGTCAACTATCCAAAAACAGAAGGAGAAAATATAAACAATCTCAAATAAAGTTAATATACACAATATATACAACATATAAATAAATTAAACTTGTTAAAATTGTTGAAAATAGTCTCTTGTGATAGATTTCCTCTGGAATGGAGAAAAACATTCTATGTCAATAAATGTGGGGGTGATAATGAAAGAAAAGATAAAAATATGAAGCTTCTGAAGAAACTTTGACACTGTAATATATACATGTAATAGGTATTATTCAGTTATTTAAGGGTAATTTGCTAGACTTATTCATTTATATTATATTATTTCAGTGATATGCACAAACTGCCGAAAGAAATTGACAAAGACTGGTAAAGAAACTGAAGAGCTTAAAGAAAAAATGGTAAGATATAAAATAAACGCATAGATACCAGGATTAAAATTTTATATTTAGCCTATAGGGGAGTGTATTATTTGAAAAAGACGTCTAGTTAAGGACAATATTGCACCCACCTAAGATACGGCTAATTTCTTTTTTAAATGAAAGAATAATGATTAAACTTTGATTTTTGCCCGGTCGTCACAAAATTGTACAGTGCAGTTTTTGTATAATTGACGTTTATTTCAGAAATTAGTTGAAAATTATAAAATTACAACATGTTTTTCAAGTAAAGGAAATAAGTCATATCTCTTCTTTTAGACAGAATAATTAAGTGAATTAGATTCTTAAAATATTAAAAAACAATATTTACAACTGTAAGTCCGCATGCTTTTGCATTCGTTCTATATATTTGACATTTGATACGAAAATTTTCATAATCCTGAACTTTTTGGATCTATTAAATTTTTATCAAATACTTTTGCTTTGCACTCTTTCTGTTTTAGAACAAACCAAATAACTCGTCAGTTATTGTTTTTTCATTCAAGATCAAGACTTTATCTCAACATTTCTTAAAATCACAATTTCTGTAATTTTATGATGTTGGGTAAAATTACTATAGTTTCCGGAATCCCTTATCTATTTCGTTATCGTTTTTCTAGTGAATATATTAGTCGATTTCCGTACAATAAATCATATTTAAATGGTTCTATTTCTATCTTTAACTTCAGTGTAGTGTAAATGGATATAAAATCGGTCAAACCTCATCCAAGGCAATGTCGGCCTCACTACAGAAACAATACAAGTTCTCCGTATGACTTTGGTTGGCTAAAAGGCAACATCGGTCTGGTATGATGTCATCCAACTTTCTACAAGATTTGATCTGTTCACGCATAGGTATAGGTATAGGGGGAGGTTTGAAATCTCAAAAGATATGTTTAACCCCCATCGCAATTTTGCGCCTGTCCCAAGTAAGGAGCCTCTGGCCTTTGTTAGTTTTGTATGATTTTTTATTTTAATTTCTTGGGTATATTTCGAAGCTCAGTATGACGTCCATTATCATTTCAAACAAGTACATTTATGTTTAGGGGCCAGCTGAAGAAAGCCTCTGGGTGTGGGAGTTTTTTGCTGCATTGATAACCCATTGGTGGTCTTGGCCGTTGCTTGCTTTTTGATCGGGTTGGTGTCTCTTTGACAAATCCCTCATGTCCATTCCCAATTTTTAATTCAATCTGTATATATATAGTAGATCTTGTGTTCGCTTTGAGCAAAACATCTGCTGTACTGCTTTATGCCCATGCCAAGGAAGTTGTGTTTTTATGAATATGTTGACCAATAAGAATATTGAGATTACAAGTTTACCAGATGCTCCGCAGGGCGTAGCTTTATACGACCGCAGAGGTTGAACCCTGAACGGTTGGGGCAAGTATGGACACAACATTCAAGCTGGATTCAGCTCTAAAT
Organism: Mytilus galloprovincialis; assembly: GCA_037788925.1. Classification (NCBI taxonomy): domain Eukaryota; kingdom Metazoa; phylum Mollusca; class Bivalvia; order Mytilida; family Mytilidae; genus Mytilus; species Mytilus galloprovincialis. The sequence goes on along the minus strand of CM075331.1, from coordinate 19,337,450 downwards.
TTGGATTGTGATTAAATAGTTGACACAGCATAGGTTTCTGACACAGAATGAATGTGTTCTAATGAACTTAAAATTTTTGTTTTCTCTTAGAGCAATTCACTATGCTGTTGAATATTAATCCTCTCAAAACAAGAATGTGTCCTCAGTACACGAATGCCCCACTCGCACTATCATTTTCCATGTTCAATGGACCGTGAAATTGGGGTAAAAACTCTAATTTGGCATTAAAATTAGAAAGATCATATCATAGGGGACATTTGTACTAAGTTTGAAGTCGATTGGACTTAAACTTCATCAAAAACTACCTTGACCAAAAACTTTAACCTGAAGCGGGACAGACGGATGGACGAACGGACGGACGAACGGACGGACGCACAGACCAGAAAACATAATGCCCCTTTACTATCGTAGGTGGGGCATAAAAATGTTTGAAGAAATTTTCTTTTTTATTTATGAAATTTCAAATGAGAAAAATTGAACCCAATTTTTTTAATCACATCCCCCTTTCCCTTATTCCAAAACTAATCTCAATTAAAATTTCTAATGGAGTTTGCAACAATAACTACTCATTTAAATACATCATAAAATATTAAGATGTAAAAAAAAACTGCTTGTTATCACTGAATGTTATTTATTATAATTTATCAGTTGGTAGTAAAAAGTGAATATACATTGTATATTGTATATAACAAAGATTTAAGTTGATTCTGGACAAAGAAAGATAACTCCAATTAAAAAAAAATCTTGCTATTGCACAATATTTTGCAATTAGATATTTCTTGCTTACTATTCTGGACAAAGAAAGATAACTCTAATTAAAAAAAAAATTTGCTATTTCACAATATTGTGCAATTAGATATTTCTTGCCATTGCGCAATACTGTGCAATTGAAAAGACTTGCTATTGCACAATACTTAATATAATAATTTTAGATCCTGATTTGGACCAACTTGAAAACTGGGCCCATAATAAAAAATCTAAGTACATTTTTGGATTCAGCATATCAAAGAACCCCAAGATTTCAATTTTTGTTGAAATCAGACTAAGTTTAATTTTGGACCCTTTGGACTTTAGTGTAGACCAATTTGAAAACAGGACCAAAAATGAAGAATCTACATACACAGTTAGATTTGGTATATCAAAGAACCCCATTTATTCAATTTTTGATGAAATCAAACAAAGTTTAATTTTGGACCCCGATTTGGACCAACTTGAAAACTGGGCCAATAATCAAGAATCTAAGTACATTTTTAGATTCAGCATATCAAAGAACCTAACTGATTCATTTTTTGTCAAAATAAAACTAAGTTTAATTTTGGACCCTTTGGACCTTAATGTAGACCAATTTGAAAACGGGACCAAAAGTTAAGAATCTACATACACAGTCATGACAGTTAGATTCGGCATATCAAAGAACCCCAATTATTCAATTTTGATGAAATCAAACAAAGTTTAATTTTGGACCCTTTGGGCCCCTTATTCTGTTGGGACCAAAACTCCCAAAATCAATACCAACCTTCCTTTTATGGTCATAAACCTTGTGTTTAAATTTCATAGATTTCTATTTACTTATACTAACGTTATGGTGCGAAAACCAAGAAAAATGCTTATTTGGGTCCCTTTTTGGCCCCTAATTCCTAAACTGTTGGGACCTAAACTCCCAAAATCAATACCAACCTTCCTTTTGTAGTCATTAACTTTGTGTTTAAATTTCATTGATTTCTATTTACTTAAACTAAAGTTATTGTGCGAAAACCAAGAATAATGCTTATTTGGGCCCTTTTTTGGCCCCTAATTCCTAAACTGTTGAAACCTAAACTCCCAAAATCAATCCCAACCGTTCTTTTGTGGTCATAAACCTTGTGTCAAAATTTCATAGATTTCTATTAACTTAAACTAAAGTTATAGTGCGAAAACCAAGAAAATGCTTATTTGGGCCCTTTTTGGCCCCTAATTCCTAAAATGTTGGGACCAAAACTCCCAAAATCAATACCAACCTTCCTTTTGTGGTCATAAACCTTGTGTTAAAATTTCATAGATTTCCATTCACTTTTACTAAAGTTAGAGTGCGAAAACTAAAAGTATTCGGACGCCGGACGACGACGACGACGACGCCGACGCCAACGTGATAGCAATATACGACGAAAAATTTTTCAAATTTTGCGGTCGTATAAAAAGAAGCTATAATATTCCGATATCGTAAGATTCGCAATATTCTGACACTTAAATGGTCCAACACCCCATTGGTCCGACGTTTCGATCATTTAGGTTATACGCTAACGGAATTTTAACATAAGAAAGCCAAATAAAAGGTTCAATATAAGGATAACCTTGTCCTCCATTTGAAGCGGTGAAACAAGATATAAAAAAGTTATACTTAGTGCCAAAGTAATATTTTCCCCTTGCTTCAAATATTTATTTTCGGATTATTTATATCAAATTTGCAGATATATGTTTGTAAATACTTGCAATCAAATGATATGGAGGTATTATAAGATTTAGACAATGCAAGGGCATCTACAGATACATTTGTGTGATTTAATGGTTGATTTTCAATGACTCTGAGAGAAAACGTTACGTAATGTGCGTTACCGTTAAATTTATTAATACTATAATAGAAATATATTTTCCCAACAGTAATATAGCATTCCTATAGAATTGCTTCGTTTTTGCATTTGTTTTGACTTGATTTTTCTACTGAAATTATCTGTGAATTGAAACTGCACCCATAACCTCGATTTAAAAATAATTGCACCATAATTTCTTTTGATGACCGGGATATTTAGAAAGTACACATTCTTAGCTTTCCAGTGATATGATTTTTACTGTATGATAATAGCATTTAAATTAACGTAAATTCCATATTTTTCGAATTGGTGCATAGCGGGCTAATATGAAAAGTTTATCACATGCTTCGATTGTTATCACATGCCTTTCTGTAACGTTATCGCATGGCATTCCGGTGATACTCGGCATGTTCCGGAAAATACACATCAATGCTACGGTTTCAGTGAAAAACATTACAAAATCGTGTACAAAACAATCATTTGGATACGGAAAAGTATATAGTGTAAAAAAAATTATTAAATAAATGCATTTTTTAAAAGTTTCAAACATAATTTAGAAAGTTACCTTTTCTTCTGTGTTGAGGCATATGGTAAAAATATTTCATATCGAATGTACTAAATTTGGGGTCCGACATCCATGAACTTTTCACTCTTTGATCCTTTATTTGGGAACCACGTAAAAGGATCAATACATGAATCTGTTATTTTTCTCCATTGTTGAAGCATATAATAAAAAGATCATAACATGACATTTTTCATATCGCATGTATTATCAGCCCTCAGTCAATATCAGACCTCGAGCCATGCAGCTCTTGGGCTGATATTGAACCTAGGGCTGATAATACATGCGATATGAAAAATGCCATGTTATAATCTGATAATATCACTCGCCTACTAGACACGTGTTTCTCCTACAAAAGACTTAACAGTGACCTCAAATCAAAAAATGTTAAAAAGGCTCAAAAAGGTATGAAATTAAAGAGCATTGAGGAATCATTCCTAAAAGTTTTGCCAAATACTGAATTACATTTGTATATACAAAGTTACAATGTGCTTTTTATTTTATTTGAAGAATTTATTTATTACCTTGGTCCAATAATGTAAATTTCTAATTAGGTTTATTTATGTTTTTTTTTTTTTTGCTAGATCTGCACAGCTGATGAAATTATGGATTGTAATCTAGAACATCCCTCTGAAAGCACAGATATTTCTACCTTGTCTGAAGACAAATGTCTACTGGTGAGCTAAAAAAAAGTTTCTGACATGTATGCCATGCTTGATAGAAGTGTCGTTAATAGGTTTTTAGCAGAAGTAAACCACTGTGACCCTATCTGTGCTCAGTAAAATTATAAGATATGTTAGAAAAAAACCCAGTTATTTCCCTTTGTAAATATTAAATATATGGAAAATTTCCAAATGCTCATGTGTACATTTTTTCCATGAATATTATGAAACTTATATCATAGGTTTATATTAGAAATGTCTCTCACAAGTTAGAAAATCAGTGCAGATAATCTGGCTATCTCCTACTACAGATCTGTAGGTTCAGCTTTAATAGTTTGTAGAATGTTCATCATACAAAGTGTTAAATTTATAATTTCCTATGGTCAAGTGGGGCATCATTTGTGTCTTACAGACAGCTTTACAATTTTGAGTTCTAAGCCAACACCGCTGTATGTTAAAAACAAAATATTTGGAACTATACTCATGCATACAGCAAGCAAAATAAAAGGGGGGAGGGAATTGCGTAAATCCAGTTTTTCTATCAATCCATTGTTTTACTGTTTCAGAAAAATGCAAATATAGAAGGAGTACAAACCCGTAAAAGAAAACTGAACTATCTATCAATTACTACAGGGGTACATGTAAGTAGATTATAGAGTAATATACAGGTTTATCTTGTAAGCTTGTAAAATAATTTAGGATAATGTGTTAAATGTATTAGTTTATGTGCCTGTCTCAAGTCAGGAGCCTGTAATTTAGTGGTTGTTGTTTGTTTATGTGCTGCATATTTGTTTTTCGTTCATTTTTTATCTCACCTGGGCCGAAGGGCCATGTGAGCTTTTCCCATCACTTTGCGTCCGGCGTCGTCATTGTTAACTTTTACAAAAATCATCCCTCTGAAACTGCTAGGCCAAATTAAACCAAACTTGTCCACAATCATCATTGGGGTATCTAGTTTAAAAAATGTGTGGCGTGACCCGGTCAACCAACCAAGATGACCGCCACGGCTAAAAATAGAACATAGGGGTAAAATGCAGTTTTTGGCTTATAACTCAAAAACCAAAGCATTTAGAGCAAATCTGTCGGCAAAATTGTTCATCAGGTCAAGATCTATCTACCCTGTAATTTTCAGATGAATCGGACAACCTGTTGTTGGGTTGCTGCCCCTAAATTGGTAATTTTAAGGAAATTTTACTGTTTTAGGTTATTATCTTGAATATTATTATAGATAAAGATAAACTGTAAACAGCAATAATGTTCAACAAAGTAAACAGCAATAATGTTCAACAAAGTAATGTTTACAAATAAGTCAACATGACTGAAATGGTCAATTGACCCCCTAAGGAGTTATTGCCCTTTATAGTCAATTTTTAACAATTTTCATAAAATTTGTAAATTTTCACTAACATTTTCCACTGAAACTACTGGGCCAAGTTTATTATAGATAGAGACCAGATGCTCCGCAGGGCGTAGCTTTATACGACCGCAGAGGTTGAACCCTGAACGGTTAGGGCAAGTATGGACACAACATTCAAGCTGGATTCAGCTCTAAATTTGGATTGTGATTAAATAGTTGACACAGCATAGGTTTCTGACACAGAATGAATGTGTTCTAATGAACTTAAAATTTTTGTTTCTCTTAGAGCAATTCACTATGCTGTTGAATATTAATCCTCTCAAAAAAATGTTTGAAGAAATTTTCTTTTTTATTTATGAAATTTCAAATGAGAAAAATTGAACCCAATTTTTTTAATCACATCCCCCTTTCCCTTATTCCAAAACTAATCTCAATTAAAATTTCTAATGGAGTTTGCAACAATAACTACTCATTTAAATACATCATAAAATATTAAGATGTAAAAAAACTGCTTGTTATCACTGAATGGTAAAGATTATTTTAATTTATCAGTTGGTAGTAAAAAGTGAATATACATTGTATATTGTATATAACAAAGATTTAAGTTGATTCTGGACAAAGAAAGATAACTCCAATTAAAAAAAATCTTGCTATTGCACAATATTTTGCAATTAGATATTTCTTGCTTACTATTCTGGACAAAGAAAGATAACTCTAATTAAAAAAAAATTTGATATTTCACAATATTGTGCAATTAGATATTTCTTGCCATTGCGCAATACTGTGCAATTGAAAAGACTTGCTATTGCACAATACTTAATATAATAATTTTAGATCCTGATTTGGACCAACTTGAAAACTGGGCCCATAATAAAAAATCTAAGTACATTTTTGGATTCAGCATATCAAAGAACTTCAAGATTTCAATTTTTGTTAAAATCAGACTAAGTTTAATTTTGGACCCTTTGGACTTTAGTGTAGACCAATTTGAAAACAGGACCAAAAATGAAGAATCTACATACACAGTTAGATTTGGTATATCAAAGAACCCCATTTATTCAATTTTTGATGAAATCAAACAAAGTTTAATTTTGGACCCCGATTTGGACCAACTTGAAAACTGGGCCAATAATCAAGAATCTAAGTACATTTTTAGATTCAGCATATCAAAGAACCTAACTGATTCATTTTTTGTCAAAATCAAACTAAGTTTAATTTTGGACCCTTTGGACCTTAATGTAGACCAATTTGAAAACGGGACCAAAAGTTAAGAATCTACATACACAGTCATGACAGTTAGATTCAGCATATCAAAGAACCCCAATTATTCAATTTTGATGAAATCAAACAAAAGTTTAATTTTGGACCCTTTGGGCCCCTTATTATGTTGGGACCAAAACTCCCAAAATCAAACCCAACCTTTCTTTTATGGTCATAAACCTTGTGTTTAAATTTCATAGATTTCTATTTACTTATACTAACGTTATGGTGCGAAAACCAAGAAAAATGCTTATTTGGGTCCCTTTTTGGCCCCTAATTCCTAAACTGTTGGGACCTAAACTCCCAAAATCAATACCAACCTTCCTTTTGTAGTCATTAACATTGTGTTTAAATTTCATTGATTTCTATTTACTTAAACTAATGTTATTGTGCGAAAACCAAGAATAATGCTTATTTGGGCCCTTTTTTGGCCCCTAATTCCTAAACTGTTGAGACCAAAACTCCCAAAATCAATCCCAACCGTTCTTTTGTGGTCATAAACCTTGTGTCAAAATTTCATAGATTTCTATTAACTTAAACTAAAGTTATAGTGCGAAAACCAAGAAAATGCTTATTTGGGCCCTTTTTGGCCCCTAATTCCTAAAATGTTGGGACCAAAACTCCCAAAATCAATACCAACCTTCCTTTTGTGGTCATAAACCTTGTGTTAAAATTTCATAGATTTCCATTCACTTTTACTAAAGTTAGAGTGCGAAAACTAAAAGTATTCGGACGCCGGACGACGACGACGACGACGACGACGACGCCGACGCCAACATGATAGCAATATACGACGAAAATTTTTTCAAAATTTGCGGTCGTATAATAATTGTAAGCAGCAAGAATGTTTAGTAAAGTGAGATCTACAAACACATCACCATCACCATAACACAATTTTGTCATGAATCCATCTTTTGCTATGTTTAATATTCACAGACACCAAGGTGAGCGACACAGGCTCTTTAGAGCCTCTAGTTTATATAAATTAAGGTTGTTAGTTTTCTCGTTTGAATTGTTTTACATTGTCATTTAGGTGCCTTTTATAGCTGACTATGCGGTATGGGCTTTGCTCATTGTTGAGGGCCATACGTTTGCCTATTGCAAAGGTTATGTGATAATTGTACCTTAATAACAGACTTTCAACATAAATTCATTCATGATACGTTACCAAAAAAGTCATTTCAGCATCTGCACTTTTGTTATATTTATGCTACACCATTCCTTGTGTACAATTATAATGTGTAGCAACATTGTTTTAAATGAGATACTGTTCTATGTGCTGATGTATGTTTTTCTTTGTAGAGCCAAAGCAGTGATTTAGACATGAGTAGCCAAGAACTCTCTAGTCAGGCAACAGAAGCCTCTGTGGTAAATATTGGAAAACTTGAGAAACTAAATGATTTTCTACAAACTGCTGGCTGCAGTCCTGTTAAGTATCTTCAATCATCATTCACAGACTGCAGTGAAAGATCCCAAAGAAGATACATCCAAAAAGCTAAGGACTGTGTTGATTTGGTACTATCCACGATATGCCCAGGTGAAGGTGATCTTTTAGCGGAAGTATTATTTCCATCAACAAATGACCAGAAAAATCAAATGTTAGCAGCTGATCCATTATTAATGGCATTAACAGATTCCTTCAACAAGGCTGAGACATGGACACTGAGACAACAACTGTTATCCATAATATCAAAGGATAAAAGCTTTGATGAAGTGTCCATGCTCATCCCAGGCTTGACTAGATATAGGTACTATATGTCAAGGCATCATGAAGAATCTGAAGGATGTGGGATGCCTATATTAGTCAAGGATACCAAAAGACAGAAAATTGATGAAGGAACTTTGGAAAACTTTATAGACTTTATAACATCAAGTCACATTGTTAAAGATCTCCCATTTGGTGAAAAAACTTTAAAACTTTCAACTGGAGAAATAATAAAAACTCCAAATGTCATCCGAGCCATTGCTCCATCTAGTATAGTCAGACAATACAAACAGTACTGTGAGGAAGAAAACATTGTGTCCCTTGGTAAGTAAAATAACACTTTAAATAATTTTGAATACAGTTAAATGTGACTTAGAATATTAATGTTCCTGTACATCCGTCCATTTCACCAGGTGTCCAGGTGTCTGTCTGTCTGTCCGTTATTAAGTTTTGGGTTGATATCAGCAATTTGACAAGTTTTTTATTTGAGGACAATCGACTTTTTTTAAAAGAGTAATGCCCCTTCAAAATATTAGATAAGTGCAATGCGGGTGACAATGGAACTCTATTCTTTTATACACATAGATTAAATAAGATTCAATTTTCTTGTTCGAATTGTTTAACTTTTGTCTTTTTTGCGCCTTTTATAGCTGACTATGTACTTTGCTCATTGTTGAATGCAATATGGTGTCAATGTTTATTGTTTATAGCTATTTTAAAAATAATCACAAACATTTATTATTCATCAATCGATTATTGTTTTTTAATTGAGTTATATTTTTTTATGAATTTATTTTTTTGTAGGAACAAGCACTATGTACAAGATACTAGATGAATGTGCAGCATCTTTCAGGAAGTCTGTTGAAGGCATAGATTATTTCATCGCTGAAGGAGGCCGGGCTTTTAATGACCTTGAGGGGATTCTTGACAAAGTAGAAATTACTCAAGAGAAAACAAAAGAATTAAAGACCAAACTAGTTGAGGCAAAAAGATACATGAAATCAGATTTCAAGGTACTACTCAACATACTGAAATTTCCTCTATACTCAATCACAAAGTTAGAATAAACTTTTCTGAAATAAGTAGACTATCATGGTTTCCTTTCTTGAAATCTAAAATGTTCATGATCATCAAGACTAGAAAAAAAGAATGATAAACTGTTTATCTCTGTTTTGCCATGCAGATTAATAATAACCAAACCTGGATCTTATTCGAAGATATAAAAATGGCAAAAATAAACCATAACAGCCAAGGGGTTATATTAATTTGTTTACATACTGATTTTTTTTACCCAATTGAGTATTATTTTTATTTAATTAAAATATTTATATATTTTATACAAATGTATAAACAAGTCTAAATTGAAAACATATATATTTACAAAATATATCATCTATAAGTGACTAAAGTACTATATGGTTTCTTAACATTAAGACCCACTTTTATTCTGTGGGTTTTCAATTTTTAGAAATGTAAAAAAAAAAGGCAAGCATCTAATTATTTTCATTACCTCTATTGAATTAACTTCAGAAATTGCAGACAAAGAAGGACAACTCCTGTATATGTAACTTACAAGTTCTAGAAAGTGAAGCTTTAAATGGACAAAAATGAGAATAACACTTCATACATTCCAGGCCAGGATTTTTCTGGCTTTTCCTTCATCAAAAATCTAAATATAAGAAATTTATATGATTCTTGGCAAAAGGTAATTAAATATAACTTTGTTGATTTTAAGCTGTGTGAGTCTTTTTGATTATATCTATTTCTTTCTTTTCCCCATAATAGGTACATTTAACAGAAGAAAATCCAGTACCTGATCACTGTGCATTGGTTTTGCCTTGAGTGACAAAGAATCTTGTTTCAGGAGGGACTGTATAAATCACATACACACTGAAACATGTTTGAACTGTGACACTATTGACAGCTTATTCAAGGAAATCCAGACCTTAGCAGATGAAGCTGTCTTTGAAAATAAGGAAGCTGTCTTATTCCAGGTAAATTAAGTTAAACCATTATTTCATATGTACATGCATTGAATGGTTGTGCTTTGTGGTATGATATGAAAGTACAAAGGAACTTGACATTTTACAGTAATGTTAACACATGTATTTATAATACAGTAACACATTGTGTACCGGTACATGTTGCTTTAATTATAGAAAAATAAATTTACATTTTCAGTCAGTATTCCAAGAATAATATAGTACAAAGTGAAAATTGCAATAAGAATGTTGAAACAAAAATTTTGAAAAGCTTATGCCTACAAAATTTACTACCAGAAATAGTATGCAAAATATAACATAATCTGTAACCTGACCAAATATAAAGTGTACAAATTTTTCTCCAGGATTTATGTGAATCTCAGGTGAAATTTTTCACATGAACTTCATGAATACTTCACCAAAAAAATAATTGGTATTTTTCATGATTTTCATTAAATTTGAAAATTTAGATGTTATAAGATTAACTTTATTTTTAAAATGTCATGTTAATTTCATGTGAAAAAAATTTCAAGTGATCTTCACGCATTAGCTCCTTTAAGTTGTAATTTTTGTGAGTGAAATTCCCCTGTGTTGATTACTTTAAACTACAATGACCATGATGACCTACATTTGAATAATTCCAAATAATTATGGTGCAGTTCTTGTATAGGTCCACATCTCCACTGATAAAGTGATAATGTGATATAGGAATTATATTTTGTCATTGAGGCATGTTAGGTAGTATTTGCATTGCACAAAAATAGAGAGGATTATTTCAGCTTTATTGTTAACATTTGTTTGAGTCATTGACTAAAATTAATTTATACATGAGGGACACCTGCTACTATCTTATTGTTATCTTTTTTGCCCTGCTTTTTACAGGTTGAAAAGGCTGTATCAGATATCCAGGAGTGGAAAATGCACTTAATCCGATCCCGAAACCAGAATAGAGCAAGAACCAATATTCTTTCAGACATGGATGATAATGAGTGCCTTATTATTGCTGATTGGGCTATGAAATTTCTGCCACGGAGGTATAGAGAAGGACAAACTGATTGGTTTGCCAAGCGTGGCTTAAATTGGCATATAAGTGTTGCTTATATGAAAGGTGAAGATGAACAGCTGACAAGTACAACATATGTGCATATTTTTGATACACCTGCTTCACAGGATTCAGCTACAACATCAGCAGTGTTAGAAGATGTAGCCAAAGATTTGCTTGCTGAATTACATCCTAAAGCTATCAAGTTTCATTTCTGGTCTGATAATGCTGGCTGCTACAAGAGCAGCAATACAATTATAACACTGCATCAACAGTTAGGAAATAATTTAATTTCCTATGATTTTTGTGAATCCCAGGATGGAAAGGGGCCATGTGACCGCAAATCGTCACACATAAAATCATCAATAAAGCGGTATATAAATGAAGGGAATGATGTTCTTAGTGCCAAGCAAATGAAGCAGGTATTCAAAGTTTTTTTTATTACTTAGGATTCATTTATTTTCGTGTGTACCTATTTCATGTATTTTCGTGGTTTGAGGAAAATGTACATAATCCTGGATATTTGATATTGTATTTTGGCTAAGTGTGTACTCATTCCTTACGAAAATTTGTAATTTGTTGAACTACCTTGAGAAATGTGTACCAAACTAAGTTTGCAGTTCTATATTATGTAGTATTGAAAGGTCAAGGTTACAATTGGACTAAGGAGAAATAATGATGAATGTTTATAATATCAGAGACAAAATTATATCCAATGTATTATCAAATTGACTTTTCTTATATAGTAAAATGTGGCTTGATTTCCAATGAGACAACTATATATAGAGACCAGAAACTAAATAACATAATAGTAAACATTTATATGTCTCTGTACAGCTTCAACAATGAGTAAAACTTATACCCCTTAGCAGGCTTACATTGTAGTAAGCTATATAAATATATATGAAATGACGGATGTAGTGCAAGAAAACAAGAAAACTAACAAACTGTTTATTTATTTTAGGTTTGCAATGCTACTGCTAGTAAATCTAAATGTAAAATTGTCGTTTTGATAAAAATCAGTCTAACATTTTTAAAGATACATGTAAATTATAGTTTTATCATTTCTTTTTTGTAGGCAATTGACTTCAAACAATTTGCTGGAAGCACATACAAAGTTAAAGTGGTTGATGTAGTTATTGATGTTGAAAAGAGTGCAGCTGTCAAACCAATACCTGCAATATCATCATATCACAACTTTCAATTCAGCAAAGATGGTGTTACTGTGTGGAAAGCCTATGGTATTGGGAAAGGTAGGCAAGATTAGATGAAAATCATGTTTGTACTAGACAATAATGACTTGATTCAGGAGGTTGTGAAAGGGTGTATATTTGATATAACAAGCATTCAGTGAGTATTGCATGGCAATACATAGTCTCCTACCGGTTGAAAAGTTATTGTATTGAAACAAAATTCTAACTTGTTTAATGGTGTAAACTATATAACAAATATCAAGTCGGTATCTTCAAGCTAACGAAAAAATTGTTGAAATTGAATGTTTAAATGAATTTTGTATGTCCAAGGACCATAATTCGACACAAAATCTTCAGACCATTAATAAAAAGTAAACTAGATATGTGACTTGTCATAATAAAACAATACACCAAATATCAAATCAATATCTTCAAACATGAACATGGAAAACTGATTTGCCTGACTGACGGATGGACAGACAGGTAGATGGAGTGCAAACCTAAAGTCCCCTTCAACTACATTGGTAGGGGAATAGTAACCTAACCAGACAACCAGCTACCAGTAAGCTCCAAAAAAGTATATAGTACAGAAATCTTTTTATGACACACAATCAACACTTTATTAGAGCAATGAAGTCAAAAATAAATTCACAAGTAGAACAAAATAAGACTGTTTATGCCCCACCTACAATAGTAGAGGGGCATTATGTTTTCTGGTCAGTAGCAGTGTAGGTCCGTTCGTTCGCTGTCCGTCCGTCTGTCCTGCTTCAGGTTAGTATTTGATGAAGTTGAAGTCCAATCAGCTTGAAACTTAGTACACATGTGCCCTATGATATGATCTTTCTAATTTTAATGCCAAATTAGAGTTTTTACCAAATTTCACCGTTCACTGAACTTAGAAAATGACAGTGCTAATTTCAGGTTAAAGTTTTTGGTCATGGTAGTTTTTGATGAAGTTGAAGTCCAATCAACTTGAAACTTAGTTAGTATACATGTTCCCTATGTTATGATCTTTCCAATTTCACGGTCCACTAAACATAGAAAATGATAGTGCAAGTGGGGCATTTGTGTACTATGGACACATTCTTGTTTTTTACTTGTATAAATGAAAAATACATAAATGTTGAAAGGGATATAACTCTACAACATGAAATAATTTACCTATACCAGTGAATAAAAAAAAACATTGTATAGTTAATTTTATTTTTTAGGAAAAGTTTTCCCATGGACTAAAATCTTCAAAGAAAATATTAAAGTAACAGAAATGAATACAGTTGCTAACTGGACAAATTCCATTGTTGTTCTTCCTTCTATCAACATGCCAAAGACAAATGCTATTAAAGATTTATTTTATTGTCCAAATGAAGGTTGTGTACGAACATTCAGCAGGAATTCTAGCTTAGATCAGCATGTTATGCTAGGATTCTGTGACTTCAGACAGGAAAAACAACCTCTGTCAGACAAAGCAAAGTCAATGTACGCTGAAAAAGTTAAAGAAAGTGCAAGCTTTGCTGGTTCTATCACACTTGCTTCTGACAACACTCAAAGTGAATCTTCTTCATCAGAGTTAGAACAAGGGTGGGCTTTGAAATTTCAGAAATCACAAGTGCAATTCAGTGTTCATCAGAAAGAATATCTTATTCAAAAATTTGACAAAGGAAACCAAACTGGAAGAAAGGAGGACCCAGTTGTAGTTGCTGATGAAATGCGTAATGAAAAAACAGTCACTGGAAAATACAGATTCAGCAGAAATGAATACTTGACTGCACAACAGATCACCAGCTTCTTTTCAAGGGAAGTGCAGAAGAGAAAAAAAATGGACAGTAATGACTTTACAGCAGCCGTTGAGGAGGATAACAAATCCAATCTAAAAAGAGTCATTTTGCAAAAAATATCTTAAAGTCAATATTGTTTGATGGTTGACATTTTGAACTCTCAAGTGTAAAATCAAATCAATTCAAATTAATTATTAGTGTAAAATTTAAAAAAAAATTCTTAATGACATACAAATCACATTCTTTACAAAAAATACAAAACTTTAAATTAACAAACATTCAACTATTGTATGATTATAAGTATATCATATATTTAGAAATTTTTTAGGAGGTGATACCTTTTGCAAATTTTAAATTAAAGTACAACATTCTTAATGAGATTGTTATGAAATCAATGGAATTATAACAAAACAAATATATATCTGATAAACCTATGATAAAATTAAAGTAATAAAAAATAAGTTTAATATTATTCTAATTTATCTTGTCAGCTAGGTTATTTCTCAGGATTTAAATCCTTTAATAAGCCCCTCTAACAACTTTAGTTATGGGATACCAGTTAAATGTACACAAAAATGTAAATTTTTCATCAGCAGACATTTTGCTAAAAGATTGGACTTTCTTTCTTCCTCCCCAAAAAAATTTAACACTTTAAGGCGAAATTCATCTTTTAACAGAGGCAAATAATCTTTTTTTATTTACAGTGTTTACCCTATTCAATATTCAAATTGAAAAAAAAAAATCAAGTTTTGGTCAAATGTTGGTCTTCATAATAAATAATAATAATAGTAATCATTTTTAAATTTCTGTTGGTTCTTAGTTTGTTTCCATTAGGGTTATATATTTGTTGATTAAAAAGACTGCTTATCCAGAAATCTATTTAGCTAATTCAATCACTACAGCATTGATCAATCGTTTTTTGGAATAAGTATTTGGATTTTTATTTTAATACATTTCCTAAAAGACCGCTAGCCATACATATATACTGTGCACATGTATATCATGTTTCATTGTATTAAAATATTATCCTTTTAGTTTGTTTTTTTAATCGATGTCATTACAGCAAATTACATATTTGAATTTGACATGACTTGTGCTACTTCCACAGAATTTTGAGTCAAAGATTCATACATGTGGATCTTTACTTATCATTAAAATCTGAATGAAAATATATATATATATATAGCAATTCTAATACTGTTTACCTTCAACCAGTGGTTATAGTGCAATTGACTTTTCATATTGGGAGTTTTATACAAACTTTTATGATCAGCAATACTTGAGGAGCATTGTAAAGCAATAACAGCTAATGTTTTGAGTAATAAAGATGTTTATCTGATGGATCCAGGTGAAATGAAGGTTATGGTACTAGTTCTTCAAAACATTTTTTAAAGGGACTAAAGATATTGTTCTGACCAGAAATCACTATAATAAATAATAAACTATGACTTTAAGGTCAAATTCCAAGGTTATAGGAAGCTTATGATGATACATAACACCATCTTAAGGTCATGCATACACACTTACATACTATAAATGACCTATTTAGATGTACAAGAACGTCAAAATTATTACCAAAATACGTTATTAAAAATGGTATTATTTGACCTTCAGGTCAAATGTCAAGGTCAAATGAAGGTCATAAAAGTACATAATATACTGTCTTAGAATCACTGCATGTAAAATCAGGGATCATATATACATGTATCATGTTTATTTATACATATATATCTTACTTAAAGTCAGAAAATGTTCTGATAGAGCCACGAAAAGGGTCTAAAAATAAGCAAAGATTTAAGGTCAAGGTCAAAGGTCAAGGTATCATGATGTTCATTGTGATATAAAACATACTCTCATGCAGTCATGCACTCACATATTAGATAATATAAACCTATTTATACAGACAAAAAAGATTTCGACAAGATAGGTATAAGCTGATAAAAATGCATTTATGACGTTCACCTAAATTGTCCCAGTCAATGGATGATTTTAATGTGTCAATCAATGGCCACAGCCACACTGTTTTGAATTTCATTCTATTAAGTCGTTTATCAAAACTCAATGTAAGGGAGGTAACACAAAATAAAATTTCCAAAATATATACTTTTTTAACAGAGAAACTGCTTTTCTTTCAATTATAGCAAAAGCTTTTTAACAATTAGATAGAAACAGTAATTATTACATTATTAATTTAATATTTAGCACATTTTCATAATGATAAGAACTTTTATGCAAAACTATGTGCCAAATAAGATTTAGCGGTTCATTGGAAAGAGGAAATTTAAGTGAAAGTGTAAGCTGGCATGGTACCAATGAACAGTATTTCTTACTTGATTTTGGGTACAAATTATGATATTGGTTATGATTTATTACAAATAAATATTCTGCAGATCGTGGAGTTATCTACCTTTGAATATTCTTTTAATTCCATTCCATATACATGTATTTTATAGATCATATCAACACATGTGTTAGATGAAACTACTGAGTATATGATTTTGATACATATTTGCTATTTGTATGAATCCAATGAAGAAATCGTCTAGGTGGAGTGACTGACAATGTGATTTTAAACAGATGTATTTTTAAAAAATCTGAATAGTTGGAGAGCAGATAATATTTCCCGAACCGTTATCATATTTATTTATAGTGATTGTCGTTTGTTACTGCGTAATTTGTTTTGTTTTTCGTTTATTATTTTGACATAAATAAGCCCGTCAGTTTTTTAGTTTGAAAATGTTTTACTTTTGTCATTACGGGGCCTTTAATAACTGACTATGTGGTATGAGATTTGGTCATCGTTAAGGCTGTACGGTGACCTATAATTGTTAATTTCTGTGTCATTTGGTCTCATTAGCAATCATACTTCATATTCTTGTTCATATTTAGCAAAAACAACGACAATTTGATCCATTTTATAATGTCAAATCGCATTATTGAAGGGTACAAATTGCATATAATATACCAAGACAGAAAGAGAAAACAAATGTAATATTCGTCCCCTGAAAGGTAATTCATTTCAAATACTCTATGTATCAACCGACAAAAATCAGGGAAACTTGCAATAGTCGTAACAACTTTTAGAATAACCATGTGAAGAATGCGATATGAAAACATAAACCCATCTAATGAGTAACGCCTTTTTCAACTGATTTTTATAGTTAGTTCTTATGTTAACATGTTTAATCCCGCCACATTATGAATGTATGTGTCTGTCCCAAGTCAATAGCCTGTAGTTTCATGGTTGTCGTTTGTTGATGTTTTACATATTTGTTTTTCGTTCTTTTTTATACATAAATAAGGCCGTTAGTTTTCTCGTTTGAATTGATTTACATTCGTCATTTCGGGGCCATTATAGCTGAATATGCTGTATGGGCTTTGCTCATTGTTGAAGGCAGTACAGTAACCTATAGTTGTTAATTTCTGCGTCATTTTGGTCTCTTGTGGAGAGTTGTCTCATTGGCAATTATACCACATCTTCTTTTTTATATAACACACAGGTCATGTTTACAAACAGGCTGTTTTGATAGAAAAGAGTGATATTTAAATTGTACATCTAAATTACTGTAACATATAAATAATTTACATATAAATTGTTATTTAATATAACAAATAAATAGGTTTTTTTAGGACAAAATACTTCCTGATTACTATTTGATAACATGACACTCGCATAGTCAATTTGTCATACGCATTTCATTTTATAGCATAGTCAATTTGTCATACCCATTTCATTTTATAGCATAGTCAATTTGTCATACGCATTTCATTTTATAGCATAGTCAATTTGTCATACGCATTTCTTTTTATAAATAATTACGGGTGTTGATGAATTAAATTTTTCAAATAAAAAAATGATTTATTACTTTATATATATTATTATTTGAAAAAAAATGATTTGTGTTTATGATAAATATAGTTAAAAAAAACAATACAGCAACATTCGAATAAACATTGATAAATAGAGGAAACATTGTGGAATTTTTACCAGTAGTACAAAACGCATGTTAATGAAACTTTGAGGGAAAAGGGGGGAGCGGAAGATGTCAAGAGAAATATCACTTCTCATAAATCTTAAGCACAAATGATGTGTCAAAAAAATTGTGAAATTAAAAACTAAAACTAAGTTTTATGGAATTCTTTTAAAATCTGTAATTAATATGGAACCCATACATGTATACATACCAATTCTGATTGAGGTCCTATTAAAGAAAGATTGTCGGGCCGACAGACGGAGAGAAGAACAGAGGGAATACTAATGTCTATAGAGAACCTCTGAGTAGTCGTCGGACCCGCGGACGAATAGACAAACATACTGAATACTTTAGAGCACCTCCAACTAGTAGTCGGGGTCCACGGATAGAGAAAAAAACCAGTAATTACTATGGAGCACATTCGACTATTCTTCGGTGCAGATGGACGCAGAGAAAATTAGAGTGATTACTATGGCGCACCTCCGACTAGTCGTCGCAGCCAATCTGGGACGAAGAAACAAATAGAGTGATTTCTCTCGAGAACCTCTGACTCGTTGTCGGGCGGACGGATGGAGAGACAAACAGAGTGATAACTAAAGGCATCTCCATCTAGTGATCGCGGCTGACGGACGGAGATGGCACCTCCGATTAGTCGTCGGGATCCAACGACAGAGAGACAAACAGAGTGATTACAATGGGGCACCTCCGACTAGTCAGTCTCACGGACGGAGAGACAAACAGAGTGATTATTATGGGCATCTCCGATTAGTAATCAGTACCTAATGACGAAGAAACAAACACAATGATTTCTTTGGGGTACCTCTGACTAGAGTCGGGCTCACGTACAAGAAACAAATTTCTAGTACTATGGGGAACATCCGGCTAGTCTTTGGCGCAAACGTATGCATTAAAAAAATAGTGATTACTATATAGCACCTCCAAATAGTTGTCTGGTTAGACAGACTCAAAAACATACAGCGTGTTTACTATGGGGCATCTACGACTAGTTGTCGGGGCTACGGTCGGAGAGACAAACAGCGTGATTACTATAGGGCATCTCTGATTAGTCGTCGGGCCGACGGACGGGAGAGACAAACAGGGTAATTACTATATGGCTCCTCCGACAAGTCGTCGGGTTCCATGGTTGGAGAGACAATACCGTATATCAATGGCATTGGTGTTCAATGAAAATTAAGTATTGGTTACAAAAAGTTTTTCATGAATATTACGCAAGAAGTCGTACTAAAAGAATTACAGTCATTTTTTTTTTTGTGAATCACAAACAAGGATAATTATCATTTAGATAAGTGTCATTTATCTGTAAATAAAAAACGTCAAATTTATTTATAATACCATTAGAAGAATAAAAGGTAGTCTTTTAACAAGTACAAGTGTTTTTACTTAGTTCAAGTGTTATAATTACTTGTACTAATTATTAAGGACTGTTGAAATCGATCGGTCAAAGAAATTATAGCTCCATTATATTCAAAGTTATTCGGGCAGTACGTTCTTCCGTTTTTTCAGATCAGTAATTTTCTACAAAACCGAAAACAGTAAAAATAGATTTAAACATCGTCCTTTTGATTTAGGATCACGTTGTTCGTGTCCTAAGTTACTTAGGTTCAGAAGCTGTTCATGTAAGTATTTGATATTTACACGAATTGTCTATAATTAAGATACTCTGATGTATATTTCATTGTTCAAAAATGTACTACTAATTTAAAAGCGATCAGTCGATTATATCAAAATTAAGTTATGATAGTGTGAGATTATAGCACAAGAAACTGACGTTTTGTTACCCATCAAGTGTCAATATTTATCATTGGCAAATTTACATCACTGCATTTTTATTACGAATTATATGCAAATTTAGTATTCGCTTGTGTTTCATGGTAATATATAGGAGTAGCTTTGAAACATTTTAAAATAATTTTTATATTTGTTCATGTTGCGTTGTAACTCCTCGGTCCAAAGGTCAGAGTGGGGGTGGGGGGGGGGGGGCGGGGGATGGGGTGACGTTTGTGGAGGCACACATTTACCAACCCCCGCCACAGTCGGTATGTGCACGTCTCAAGTCAGGAGACTGTAATTTATTTATTGTCGTTTATTGCTGTGTATAATCTTTGGGTTGTTTTTTCCTTTCTTGTTTTGTTCATAACCCAGGTGGTCAGTGTTCTCGTTTGAATGGGTCTTGTTCATTGTTGAAAGCCGTAGGGTGACATATAGTAGCTAATATCTACGTAATTAAGGCTCTGGTGGGGAGTTATTTCATTAGAAATCATAGATATAGGAAGATGTAGTGTGAGTGTATTTTCTGATTTTTTAAATTAAAGCTAATTCGCATTCTTTTAATTACGTGCTTTTAAATTTGTATCGCGCAATTCAATCTCTCATATACACTGAACCAAAAATAAAAACATAGTCAAACACGAATTTTGTCACTCATTTATAAAATGTCCAATTCTGAAAAGAAATAGTGATTATTTCAAATTTTAATGACTATCTGAATGTGTTGTTCAACAAAATATTGGCAAACAAAATACTATCTCCCGTTAATGCCTTGGCTATATAACTTGAAGCCATATCGAAAAAAATATCAAATAACTAGATTTTTAAATAAGTTTATCTAGTATAATCACTTTTTCATTACGTCTTTGTGCTAAATATATAATATTTTGTAATTTAAGGAAAATACGCATTGCAAACAAGCTATGTTAAGAACACAATAAATTTCAGCCAATCGTTGCCAGATAAAAAATGTTATTTTGAGTAATCGAATGACAAAGAGCAGTACTTTTTGTTTTGTTATATAGTGACGTAAAGAATATCAAATTAACTATGTCACATACAATTGGTCAATATCTACCGTATGAACATTATAAAATTACGTGACCGAATTTCATTGAGTACGAATGAACGAATAGTGAAAAAAAAAAAAATAATAAAAAGATATTACAAAATATGTAGAGTCGAAATGGACTACGCCATATATAATAACAATCTATGTTTACATACTAAGTTATTAGTCTATTGGACAGTTAAACATGGCCGATATTTTCCAAAGGAACAAAACTTATAAATGAGATAGAAATGTATTTAAAATGAAACATGTAGTTGAAATTAAACAAACGAAATGGAACTCTTTGCTATAGAAAGTCCTTATAACTCGTAAACATGTTAAAGTACGCGACAGAGACAAGAATGTATGCTTTATATATACAACTTTTATCTTAAGAAATACGTTAATGGAATTTGCAAAACGTGGAGCAATGGCAAACGCGATGGTTTCAGTTTTCATATTGTTTATTTCCCATTCTTAAAAAGAAACATATAATCTGTCCAATGCAAAATTACCAATGGCGTTAACACTACTACAGATCACAATTGATTCGATTTGTCCAGGAATATTCCCGTTATTGCGATCTCACTTTATAAGTAATGAATATCACACAAAACAATTATCAAGTGAAGATTAATACTAAGTAATTTTGTCTACGAAAAGGAGAGAGAATTCAGCAAATTCGTCTATTAAGGCATGATTTTATGAAATGAAATAAAATTAAAACGTCTGATCAGAATTTTTTTATATTTCTGAATTTGTTTTTGTATGGGTCAGTGTTATTTAAAAAAAAATGTATAAAAGATACTTACAATTATTTCAAACCACATACTGTAAACAAATTTCACACAGTAATACAATAATGGGTAAAAAACACTATTTCCCCTAAAGGTCTTATCTAGGATATCATTATGCATATCATTTTAGCCAAATCCATAAATATCACCAAATAACTATATCATTAAAGGTATATTTAATCACATTGCAATAACATGTTTATGCTAAATATAAAAAGTAATTTAAATAAAATTTAAAAGATTTATCACATCAAATAAAAGTATTCCTCCCTTTTCTCCGTGAAGCATATGAGCGTTTAAGATTCAATCCGCCGTCGGACGAACGATCGACAATACACAATGATCACAATAAAAGTACCCAGCTTATATATTTATACAATTTCACTGATATATCAACAAATAAAAAAAAAATCCAAACGTAAAATGATAAATAAAATATACATCTTTGAACGCTGAAATGTCATTCAACTAGTAATAAATACATTTTTAAATAAACTAAATTAATATGTTCAAAAATTTACGTCACGAGTTCAACGTTATTCGGTCATTGACAGTTTATATATATGTCATATATTTTTGTAATGTATCAGTTAAAATAATCAGAGATGAAAATCTTTGTTTTAGTTCAATACATCTTGTTGCATGATTGAAAAATTCAGTTTAAAGTCCGTATGCAACTAAGTAAGTTATTTTATCAACTGAATTAGTTACACATGCTCAATTTTCAATGTACTTTAATGTTGGCAAAGTCATCAAGTGGTATGTCATTTATAAAAATCATTTGTAGCATATTGATGTGATATTGAATACCAGAACTGATATGGATTTGAACCAGCAACATCGAAAGATATTTCTGATACTCATGTGCCTTTGCAGCTTCCTGAAATTGTTGTATTCATCAAGTAAGTTGTTCTGATTTTTTATTTTATTTTGGAAGTACCTAAAATAACAGTTTTCAATTTTAAAAACTAAGGAATCGGTTTTTTTCCTCATTCATTGAATCTAATCGGATTGATAATTAAACGAAAAACATGCTTGTTCCTACGCTTGCATTTACGAGGGAACAGCAAACCTTTTGCGAACAAATCTTTTAACTTAATAACCACTGTTTGTTAACTTAGATAAAGAACTCAAATTGGAAAGGGGGTTTAGAGTCAACTTGTCAATTGGTTGGTGTTTGCTGAACAACAAGTGGCGTATATTTAAGACTGGAACTAGGTAATCATAATTTGAATCCAATATGGTAGGTTTTGCAAAGTTGGTAGACCAGGAAAGGGCGGGAACTTTATAATGTCACTAGAGGGGAGCAGATTTCAACCAGACATGGCTTCCTGTCTACTAATTACACACAGCCAAACGTCTTAATAATATGGGCTTCGGTACAGACGTTTAAGAGAAGACCAGACGACCATATTTAAATACCTCTAGTCACGTCTTGAGACATTGGAACCCTGTTATTGGAAACCCGGTAGTATCAAATGAAAAAAAAATAATTGTCAAATTGGTCTTTATTAAAGATTGAATAAGCCAAAGCTTGACTTATCAATCTTGAAGTCCGGAAGGCGTTACATTTATGACATACATTCGATATTTATCTTCATTTGTATCTAAAAGGCTACTCATCACGATAAGTACACGGATTTAAATTTGACATTTTTAGGTTATAGCCCCTTTATGCACTTGGCATGTTATGAGCCTTCTGTAAAAAAAAGGGGGGGGGGGGGACAAGGACAGCCAATGGCAGAATTTTAATTATAGTTTAAAACTTTCGATTGCCTTATTACTATAAGCATTGGACCTCCAGATGTAATATTTTATGTTATTGTTAGTTACTGTCTAATTGACCCCCTATTATTTGTTATTAACGTTTAATAGTAATACGATTGCTTAGGTATGGAACGTTATTTTTTTAATCTTTCAGATGTTGTGATCAACGACCAAAACTGTATGTATAATAACAGTGTATTTGTCAACAAAACCAGCCCCTCAATTAATTTCAGTTCCAGCATATCGGCCTCATTACTTCGTTCCACTTGTCTTATTCATATCCGGTATACAGACTTCCAACCCAGATTAAAATACAATGCAACAGTAGGCCTTATTGGTAATAAAACATTGTATGGAATGATTGTTGTACATGTGTTTGCTGGGCATCCGAATCTAAGTAGACCTGTTAAGGTAAATGTAACTTTATATATATAACGTAGTTCTCGTAAAATATGTGTATTTACATGATAACGGGCTCAGAAGAAATACAGAGTAGACTCCCTTTGTAATATAAAGATACAAGAGGGACATTCAAACTCATAGATAAAAAATAAACTGATAACACCATGGCTAAAAAAGACATACAGACACATTATAGTACACAAGACACAACATAGAAAACTAACGAACCCAAATAAAAATTGGAAAGGTAAGCAGTTCCTATTCCACATTTGGCATTAGTCGTGTTGCTCATGTTAAAATTTTAAACCCGGTAAATAGTTTCAATCGGTAGGTCACATTCGTGAAAAAGAAACAGATTGTAGTTACGACATTAGGAACATTTCCGATATGATCTGTGCAACGGATATTCCATAACGGTCAACCAACGACCAACATCGTCGTCTTTTTCTTTAATCTTAGACTGAACAGTATGACATAACTCGGTCTACAAAATATCTAAAATTTTAATTTCAGACGTTTTATGCACTTAATGAAAACTGGTCTGGACATTTACCCTCGAGTGATATGTATATAAAATTTGTGAGTCTTAGGAAGACAGAATTTACTATCAGTGTGTCTGTGAAAGAGTGTTTAAAAAACTGCTATGAGCTCAATATGCCCAGTATTATACCCACAACTATCGGTAAGTAAAATAAGTTTAACTTAAATTACACTAACTCGATTTGTACCGTGACAAAATCACAAGCAGCCAAGATTTAAGTTGTTAACTCGTATTAGATTATAGTTTAAGAAGCCCTTTTCGAAAAAGGGGGAACAGCATAACGCAAATTTTATATAGAGATTAATACATGGCCTTTTCCATATCGGCCCGGGTATCATCCCGAGACCCCCATATCAGCCCGAGACGAAGTCGAGGTGCTGATATGGATCGAGGGATGATACCCGGGCCGATATGGAAAAGGCCATGTATTAATCACTTTATCATATTCTACGAACAATTGTTTTATGTATGGCAAATTAACAAATAAAATAACTAAAGCAGTCAAAAACTTTATAAAAAAATTGAATTATAAATCCAACAAATACACTATAATTGCCCAACAATAACATCACTACTTCCATATTTATGTATGTTACTATTTCCTATAGAGGCATTTTGAAACATTGAAATTTGGAAGAGTTTTATGATCATGAATACTCTATGTTTGTTGTACTATAAAATGATTCATTATGGTCAATGGCATTTATTAGCAAGTACTAAACTATCCCCAAAAACAGTCGGACAACCGGAAGCCTCTGAGTAGGAATATCTTAATCATAAGTGTCCGTCAGACAAGTTGTAATGGCCGCCAATTTTGGTGTTATTTTTGAAAGAGCGTTTTCATTAAATTTCAATGATAAATTTCAAATTTATTTAAGTTTTCAGATGGTATTCACTACAAGTTATTGCTGTTCTTTAATTTATTTGATAAAAAAAGGGCAGATCGATTGAATAATACGACAATAATCAACTTTTTCAGTGTAAATTTTCAAGCTCAAAAATTGTCATTTTTTCCTTTATGTGAAAAATCGAAGCGAGAAAGTTACGAGAGACACCTTAAGATTGCTATATTCTTAAAACTGAATGTTTCCGCTTTAAAATGTGCCCACATTTGTGAAAATCGGTAAATGAACATTTTTTTGTACCTATTTTGAAGATCGGGTTTTTTGCTCGGAAACCCGGATTTTTACCCTGAAAGCGTTTTTTGCTTACACATAATTCATCGTTTCCTTTATTATGTCCCTTGTTTTTTCACCGGACAATTCAAGTTTACATAGCATCACTAAGTGGTTTCAACTCTTAAATTCGTCACTAGTAGATAATATTAATGTTAAACGTGTCGGTGATACTAAACAGAGTAGACTAGAGAGACTAGAGTATCACCGAACGTGTTACTATTAATTACTCGCATAATTTGATTTGTAATACATGAATAGTCTGTCAAACCATGGGCTTCATATCGATAGTAAACAACTTCAAGGCAAACAATAACAAGCTTAAACCCTGTGGCTGTGGTCAAACAAATATATGCACTAACTTGGCAGATTGTTGGCTTAACACTATATATAACTATCACGATATCAGTAAGGACCTAGTGTAAGGTCCCTGCATGGTTATAAACTTTGATGATTTTCAATGCAAAAAAATTTACACAAAATGAAACCAGCAGCCAGATAAACTGATATTTATAAGTCATCATAAATTGACCCATGAGCAAGTAAGATGCTAAAAATACTTAGAACATGTAGAACGAACATATTTAGAAAATGCCACCTCTTCTTCGCTGCTTCTTCTTCATTCATGTAAGAGTACTGTAGTCATGGGTTCCTGACAAAACAAAACTCGCCTACACATAAATAAGAAGATGTGGTATGAGTGTCAATGAGACAAGCTCTCCATCCAAATCACAATGTATAAAAAAGTACGGCCTTCAACATGGAGCATTAGCTCACACCGAACAGTAAGCTATAAATGGCCCCAAAGTTACCATTGTAAACATGCACAATTTAAACAGGAAAACCAACGGTTTAATCTATTTGCTAAACAAGAAAAATCTGAGCAAGAAACCAACAAATGACAACCACTGAACAACAGGCTCAGGTGCATGTAATAAATGCAGTTGGTTTGCTGCTTTAACTGGTGCCAACCTTCATCCAAGCCCGAGACATTGGGGTAACAATACAACATAGTATGATAATATAAAAACCGACCACTTTATATGGACCACTCAAATTAAGCTTGTTGAGAAGGATCTTAAACATGCACAGGACGTGGTACAGGAGGGTTATATGGGTGTAGAATAAGGCCAAATAAAATAATGTGTTTCCTATCAAATCTTTTTTCTTTTACCTTTTTTTTTACATTGAGTCTGAGAAAGAAATTCTGACTTTAACAGTGCTTTTTGAAAAATGACAAAAAAAATAAACACTTTAAGGTAGGCTATTTCTAAGCTATAATGAGGGAAATAGAAAACACACATATTTTTTCATTTAGCCTAATATGTTGATTGTTGCCATATAAATCTGTCAGAAGTCTTTTTTAAGTAAAAAGCTCATTTATAACAGACATTTTACATTTTTCATCAACTCCATAATAAATTCAAATTTAAACCAGTCGGTTTAAGAACTTTTATAGCTAGCTATCTGATATGACTATGTTCCATGTTGAAGGCTGTAATGTAACCTATAATTGCTTAAATGGAGAGCATTATAGCTTGGTTGACTCATTGTAACTCATTTCAAAATATGCAACTGAAATAAATTTACCGAAAGTTTGCATTAAGTAGAGTTTGAAAATTTAATATGGACAAAATTCTAGTTTATAGTTCTATAAATAAGAAGATGTAGTATGAGTGCCAATAAAGTCATGATAGTTATCACCATAAACATGAAGTTTTAACCATTAACAATTAAATTGTTATCAAAAATACATTTGCACATGCATGTATAAAAATAATGAAGCTATGTTGTTGCCTGCTTACAAATATTATTGATTTGCCCTTTCCAACTCTTCAATCAACGCATGATAAATACCAATCTTTCAAGTTTTAACAAATATTCAACGGGTATCCTGACAGGACTGTTATTTCTCAACTTCAATCTATGTTTGTATTATGTACTTATCTCATTTGTTTTGCTAAACTTGTATACATTAACCAGCACATTTTAATAATGCATTTATCTGATACAGCATGCATGTATGCATTCAATATATTTTTTTCTTTGCAGCAGTAATTAATAAGCTTGCTTTACCTAAATCTGTATTCAATTTTTGACATATACACAATAGCTTGCTTTCATTAATCTGTATTCCATTTTTGACATACACAATAGCTTGCTTTCCTAAATCTGCATTCTATTTTGACATATACACATTAACTTACTTTCCTTATTCTGCATTTTATTTTGATATTTACACATTAGCTTGCTTTCCTAAATCTGCATTCTATTTTGATGTTTACACATTAGCTTGCTTTACTAAATCTGCATTCTATTTTGATGTTTACACATTAGCTTGCTTTACTAATTCTGCATTCTATTTTGATGTTTACACATTAGCTTGCTTTCCTAAATCTGCATTCTATTTTGACATATACACATTAGCTTGCTTTACTAAATCTGCATTCTATTTTGATGTTTACACATTAGCTTGCTTTACTAATTCTGCATTCTATTTTGATGTTTACACATTAGCTTGCTTTACTAATTCTGCATTCTATTTTGATGTTTACACATTAGCTTGCTTTACTAAATCTGCATTCTATTTTGATGTTTACACATTAGCTTGCTTTACTAATTCTGCATTCTATTTTGATGTTTACACATTAGCTTGCTTTCCTAAATCTGCAATATATTTATTATGCTTTTCTTTAGTATATGCACCTTCTGATCCTTAACCACCCCCTGTAGTATGCTAGTTAGTTTATAACATAACTGCATGGTGGATGTTGTACAGTGCTTTATAACATATGGATCTCTAACCAGTCCCTCCAAGCACTCTGGACACTGGGGGTTCTAACTAGTACTACACAAATATGTACAAGTATATTTATTCATATATTTCTGAAGATGTAGGACTCAGGACTGAGCTCAGTACAATTAATAAATCTTTATTTTGTCAAGTGTATCAATATCTGTCAATTTAAAAAAAAAATTAAACAACTTATTTATAGGCCTTAAAATATAAGATTTTACTTTTTATTTTATCCATTGGAAGATTTTCACAAATTTTATTAATGATAAAAAATTCTGTTGACTTACAAATAAGAGTTGGTGCGGGGCCACTAGGCAATTTACCCACTTTGGCAACCAGCCGCACAATTTAAGCCTAGGCAGGGAATCGAACCCTGATACACCAACAACTTATTTATAGGCCGTAAAATTTTATATTGATTTTCTGAATCTAAACAATTTAATTTGATTTTAAAATAAAGTTTGTGATCTTCCAAACAGAAGCTTTACTTTGAGAAGAAATTGTTTGAAAATGTACAAGCCAAAAGTTAGTCCTTCTTATTAACTAAAAAGCATTCTGAATATTTAACTCATCTTGAGAAAAATGTTTTTCTGTGTTGATTTAGAGGAAATAATAATATTTTACAATATTTTACATCAATTATTGTTCGGGTGATTTTTTTTCATGCTTAAAATTTCAATCAATTTTAATACTTTAATCTAAAAAAAAATGCCCAAATTTGTGAGAGAAAAAAACATTTAAAGGAAAATAAATTCTACAGTACAGAAGTAAAATGGATTTGTGCACTTTTACATTTTTAGGTAAAAAAAGAATAGTAAATACATCATAATTATGGCTAGATGGTTTCAGTCTTTTACCTCTCCTTTACACCAACTATTCTTATTTATCATTTAAAGGGCAACAACTCCTATAAAGGGTTTATTAGCATTTCAGTAAAACTTTTGTAAATGCTGTCACTAATATTTTTTTATTACAATTTCAAGCTATTTTTTCCAGTATTTGGATTATGTGGTTTATGAGTTAGAATTAAAAACTATGAAGTTTTAAATTGAATAACTTCTATTATTGTTAATGTGTCTGCATTTAAACCTCTTTTTGGGATTTTAAATGAAACACGTCCACCGGTTTTATTGGTGAATTCACTGAACATTCATGTACAGCGCCCTCTAGCGACCCACCACGAGCATATAATTTAAACTTTCATGATCAAATATATTCTTCAATTTATCAAAAGCTCTGTTGTAATTATTTTCCATACTCGTAATGACTCTTGAGCAGAACTCGTGTTACCCAGTGTTAGACCCCCCTCCCCCCCCCCCCCCCCCAATAAGTTTCTTTTCACAAAAATTCTATTTTAGAAATTTAGCTTGGATATTGGGAAGTTTTTTTATTTATTGGTTCTTAAAATATTAAACCAGTACATTTAAATGTTTTGTTTTTACAAAATATATTACTTAATAAATTAGAGTAAATCATGCAACAACCTTATGCTATATCCTGATTTGGCAAATACATGTTACTTTTGAATTTTTTCATACATTGCCATGAAATTATTTACATTTTTTTCCCTTTCAAATAAATTTAGGGGTAATTTATCTTATTTTAGTATTTGTTTGTATATGGAGATATACATACACTGTATTTTAAAGCATTTTAAATGTGTGCACTGGACTTTCACAGAGTTTTGCCCCTGGCTTAAAAATAAAAATATAAACAAGCTTCAAAAGTACAATCTACCCAAAAAGCCAGACTAGGAAGAGCACTTAAACTTAAGAAACAAAATCATGCACATTACCTATATAAAGTGAAATTTTAGCTCTTAAAAAGGTACATTGTTTGAAATCTTAATTAGTTCCAAGTTCTTTTTTTTTAAAGTGTTAAAAAATTAACAAAAAGTTGACAAATTAAAAATATCAAAATCTTCATATGCGGTTAACCTTATAATATATGCAATAAATGTTTTGACGACATGTACTTGTTCTTAAACACTACTTTCTAAAATGTGTTTTGTAGTATTAAAGGAATTAGGAAAAACTCAATTTCATAAAAGATCATATAACTACTTTCAAAAATGATAAAAATAAATTTCAAAACAGATTATCTTTGTAAATTAAGTTTAAAAATAATAAATCTTCCTGGAGACATCAAATATTTAAAAAATAGTACTTTTAATTTATTTTTTTATTGATCTTTCTAATTAACAATTGCCTGAAAAATTTGTGTTTGAAATAATTAATTACTTGTCTGTTGCTTAAATGATGCTACAGATATCATGAACAGTCAAATGTCCAACCCTATGGACAACATATCAGGATACTGTGTGCAGATTAACAGTAAAGAATTTTGAATTTGAAAATAAATTAATAAACTACCAATATCATAGTAGATCACATGACCAACCCTATGGACAACCTATCATGATATTGTTTGTAGGATTTCTTTCTAAAATGAGCCATTTAATTTTCAACAGTATTACAGCACAAGTATAAAATTGCAAAATAAATAAAATATCAGTTATTTGAAATACTTAAAAATAAAATATATAAAAATGTTTCATTTGATTCAAATAATACAAAAAAAAAATTGAAATCAGAAAAATATTTATGCTAATTGTTGATACTGAAAATTAAATATAATATTTTCGAGATCATCATCGTCTACATTTTGCAACTCAAAGAAAACCGAACCATCCATTGTATCATCACCAAAGTCACTCCCATCAGATTCTGAATTGTAAAGCACTTGAGTAGAGGCAACAGCCTCAGCAGTATTTTCTTCTGTTTCCTCTGTATTGCACACCTGTGAATTAACATTCTTATTTTTACAGGAACTACCACACTTACAACCTGGACCACATGCCATATTAATTTTCTTACAACCACATATTTTGCTATTACAGTCTGATTTTAAACAGTTGCAGCCTGCAGTCCAAAGCTTTATATTATTGATTACTTTTTGCAAATTTTCCGGAGAATCCCAAATGACATCCAACTGTCCATCAATTTCTAATTTCCAACCAAAGTCTGTCAATGATGGATACTGAACATTCTCACGGTATGCTTGGATCCATACCCTACTCACCCAATAAGATCTTTTCCAATGAAGAAATAATGCATCAAAAGATGGCAAATAAAATTCTTCTGATGGAACTCTACTATAAAGGGCCTCTCTTATTTTTGAAATCCAAGCAATATGATTCTCTTGAGGTGATAGGTTAGAACTATAAACTGTTCTATATAACTGCTCTGGAGTCTCTAATTTTTCAATTAGAAAAGCTGAAGAACACTTCCTCCAGTATTCACATCCAATTAAACGAATAAATGATAGAAAACTAGAAATGTCATCAGAGTTTGCGAGAGATAATTTGCCTATCACATTATTTTCAACTGAACTTATAATAAATTCTGTGTATTTGAAGAATGTTTTAAAAAATGATGTTTTACCATGATCTTTGAAAAATGAAACATAATCGCAACCAGTTAATATAAATAAATTTTGTATGATGAGAGGAAGGTCATCTTTTTCAATGCTGTGAAGATCTGGATCAGATTCAAGGCACCTTATAAATCTGTTCATGCTAAAAAATATAATTAAGTCATTTTTATAAGACAACTGAACTGCTATATTTTTGTCACTGCATTTTTGCATAATGGGTAATCCAATGTGGTATGTATCATTATCTAGAGAATAAATTAAAATATTTTTACATTGTGAATTATAAGCATGAAACCATACTCGACTATCACCTTCAGAAATATTTGTCTGCAAGTTTGTGGCAATCTTTTCAGTATTTTCTTCAACAACTTTTCAGGGATCTCCATGGATGAAAATTGAACCATGGAGGAACTTTCACCATTACAAACCTTGTCTACGCTGTACAGTGTAGCGCGATCGGAAGTATTTTATCCCTCCATACAAAGATGGTGAACATGCTAATTCATTGCTTATTTAAATTATATTTATTTGAATTTTCATTATAGAATTAGAAGTATCAATATTTTCATTTATTGCCGTTTTTAACCATTCAAATGCCAAGTCTTCATGGTCCCCCCTTAGTCGAGAATGACCAAAAGCTGTCATGAAGGTCCCCAAGCAGATTTCTTTTATTTTTGGTAATTGTTATGGGGGTTAAAAATCATCTGATGTGGAGCTTATTTTTCGTGGACACTGTCAAATTCAGAGCCCATTACCGGTATGGCTGATTTGCAGCAACAACAAAACAATCCGTACGGGTTATGTAAAAGGTTAAAGAGATTTGTAAAGCAAACGTTGACAAATGAAAAGGTTTTTAATGACTTTATCTGGAAAAATTGATGCTGTGCAACATGCATCTTTCGAGTCTGAATAGAAACCGGAAACGCGGATGTATCAATTTGATTGTAATATACGAAATGAATTCGGAATTTAGATACGATATTTCTTTACAGGAAATATTTAAGTTTTTACTTTTAAACTGTTAAAGTAATTCTAAATTATCGTTACAGCAGTACTCGAGTTATTTGCGATGTAATAATATTTACTGTTTTGCGTCTTATTTTGTACTTCTTAAAAAAGGGGGATGCTGATTGCGTAAGTCAAAATAAAGCACGTGTTCGACTTGTTAAACTGTTTTCTTTGTAACTGGATTAATTTATTAATTTATTTATTTAATCTAAATGATCATAATCATTTGCTGAAACTTAGTTGATTACTTTGACAATGGATCGTGTATCCTCAGATAGTATTCTCCTGTCTGGTTTGTTGATCTACCTGTACAAGCTCAGGTACAAGTAATTAGCGATCTTAATCCGGATATCCCTCAGGCGTTAGAACTGTATTGGATTATAACATAAAAAGCCTAAGGGTTATGCAATTACATGCATTTAATTATAATTGATAAAAAAATGGCGTCGGGCTACAAAAAACGATGAAGTTTTGAACGATGGCTGAAGACAATTTAACGATGGCGCAAGACAATTTAACGATGGCGCGAGTCATTTGACGATGGCGCAAGACATTTGAACGATGGCGGGGCTCCATCGTTAAACAGGCCATGGAGATCCCTGACTTTTGTTATGGAAGCATTTTCAAAGCCACCACCAATTACAAAGCTCTGACCAGAATTCAAAGCTATTTTTGCGAAATGCAAAAATTTTTCACTGACTAATTGGACAAGCTGCTTCTTGTTTTCTCTGTTATGTAAAAATGCTTGCCAATCTGATGGTATTTTTGTGGTCTCTGAAATTAATATTTTAGCCGATGTTTCTGCTTTTTCATCTCTTCGTTTACGCTCAATGTCTTTCGGTGATAACTGAGGTGATTGATCATCAAATACAATGTGTATTTCTTTTGTGTTGAGTTGGATGTAAGGAATTATCCAGCGATTGAATAATGAAACTAAGAAATGAGCAAATAAGCGATTTGAAGATTTTAGGGGTTTAGAGTTCAGAATAAACATGCCATCTATGATGACACAGTCTGGTTTAAAATGTAGTTTGTTTTCGAATGCCTCAGGGTAACAAGAATGGTATATGCCTAAAGTTTTTGATTTATCACCTTTGTATGGTAAGCCGTCATGGTCAACAATTGCACGTGGCAATGAAATAAATTGTTGCAAATCTGATATTGGTGTGTTTTGTTCTTTAGACCATGTTATTTGTTTTCTTAAAAGTGAATTCTCAGTCCTTTGATCTTTCAGTTCTCTTTTTACTTTTGATATGCTATGTGTTTTTGTAGAGAAAGTTGTTATTTTTCTGGTCTTATTATATCTAAAAATACCATCTGACTGACAAATCTTGATATATTTTCCTAGATGTTCCTGAGCAATTTTCTGCAGATTTAATAAGTCTGATCTCTGCATATCTGTCAATACAACTTTGCTGTTGAATGCATGCTTCAGTTGTCCATTTTCATATCTAAAAAATAATCCAGATTCAATGCTTTCTCTATATGATGTAATATTTTGTATTTCAAAAGATGGACGGTTTACAGAATTATTGAAATCTTTTCGCTTACATTCTAATTGATCTTTTATGTTACCCAACACTTTTGCTCGAAATGGAATGTAATGAACTAACTTTGTCAAAGCAGATAAGGTGAAAAAATTAGACATTGCATTTTTAACTTCTCTGTTAATACAACTTTCATGAGCCTCGTCTAAGCCCTGAGAATGCATGTTTCTTCCCAAAATATTAACAACCCATCCACCTTTCTCAAAATGTTCAATTGTTGATTTAGGAAAAGATTTTAAATCTGCAATATGAAATGGTAGAAGTCTTGAATAAAATTTACAATCTGTTATTTGAGTGGTTTTTATTGCAACATGTTTTAAACAGTAGTTCCTTAAATGCCAGTTACCACTTCTAATGGATAAAAAGTAAGAGACATAAATGAATCCGTGGTAGTGAATGAAGTCATGCCAAAATTTCCAATTTTCATTCTGTTCACTCAATCTGCAACATAAATTTTTAAACTGCAATGAAAAATGTGACATTAAAGCAAGATGCTGCTGAATCTTCTCATCCTGACTTAGTTCTTGATTTTGTAAAATGAAAGAAACCTTTTTAATGTAATTTTCTTCTGATTGATCATTTAAGTAATTTTCTTCTGCATATTTAAGAATAGCACTAATTTGTTGTAAATAAAATGCTTCCCACACCTGCATCAAAAAGTGATGAGTTTTGTCAAAGTTTGTTGCCTGCATCACAGAAGCACCAACTGCACCATGATGAAAGAGTTCAATAAGTTCCTTTAGTCCTGCATCTAAATATAATTTCATTATCATACGTTGATAATTTTTAAGGATATGCCAATCCCCAGGAAAAGGTAAAAGCCAACTTAAATCATCCTTCAACTCAAGCTTCAATTTAACCAAAAGATCATAAGTCTTCCCATCACCCACCACCACCAAATGCTTTAATTCTCTACCAATTTTAAAGTCCTGGTGTAGTGTATCTAAAATAGTTTTCAATGTTTCTTTACTGTCAGCTTGTTCATTAAGTAAAGAGTGATATTTCACATTGGCTGTTTCTACGGGTATGTACAAATCTTACTGTTGTGTATAGCATAGTGTGGCAATTTTGTTGTCCTTCTACGGTATTTTACAGATGCCTGACCACTGTTTAATGAGCTGTATATATCTACAATGCTAGAAAGCTTTTGGTTGAAGTTATTAACAGATCTCAATGTTATTGTATCCTTTATATCAATTGATTCTTGAAACAAAACACCATCAAAATAATCTTGGCGAGAAATAAGAGGAAAGTAAAGTCCATTTTTATTTAACAGATTTATCGAATGGTTGCTATCAGGATTTGCTCTTAATTGAACAATAGGTTTTATAGAGTTGTCATGTTCCTCAAAAATATTAACTGCACTTCCAGTGACATAAACCAAAGCAGTCATATCTAAGTAATTTACTACACGATTTAAATCATATAAGTAAAGCTCATGGTTGACATGTTCATCAATGTTATAGTCCGTCATTTGTGAAAATCTCTTTTCTTCAAGAAACTGTGAGTCATTTAAAACTGCTGTAAAACATTCATGAATTACATTTTGAGTGAAGTCAGTCTCAAGGCTATCTTTGATCTCATCACAGCACTTTCCAGAGGTATCCCTGGGAGCGTTTAGCAAGTTTAAGTTAGAAGAAATTACAAAAGACTGGAAAAAAGATGTAACTTTTTGTGATGTTTTATGGTTTATACATGTATAGTCAGTATTACCATAAGTAAAAGTCTCACCTGGTAGGACAACAAGTCTTTCATCTAGATTTAAGGAAATACTTTGTGGTTTCGGCTCTACTAGCTGAACTGATGTCCCATCAAATCCACGGTGCACATCAGTAGACTTTACTGCAGCATAACTAGATCTTTTATTGACATTATCAATTGAAGCAATTGTAAGTGTTGATGGTATTTTGTCAACAGGCTTATTTACCTTATTTTCAACTACCATTGTTTGATTGCGTTCCAAAGTTTGTTTTGAAACACAGATACCAAATTTGTTAAGAATATTAATGCAATCACTGGAAGATGTGGTGAACTTATCAATTATATCTGAAATGATTAATTGGAAAGTATTGCATTTTGTATCAAACTTGAACAGTAATGAAAACAATATGTTAATTAGTTTAAAATCAATATTTTCAAAAGTTTTATCTACTTCTGCAGCAGATTTAAATTTATTAGATGATGTTAGAGATGTAATAAATTCCCAAAGATCAGGAGGACAACTATTTTTCACAATGTCAACCAATTTAGCATCATCTACAGTTTTAAAGTCAAAATTCAAATTTTTTATGCAGTCTTTAATCATTTGTTTAAGAATTACACAGGCTTTTTCAAGTGTATTATCATTTCCCTGTTTAGACTGATAACTGACAACTTCTGACTTTGTATTACATAACTTCTCTTTTTGGTGCCCTTGAAGTGCCAAGACTAAGCATCTGCGGTCCTCAACTCCATGCAGTTTCACCATAGTACCAATTTTATCGATTTTGTCTGTGTCAATGTTCGAACTGAAAATTAACTGTAGTTTGTCAAGTATAAATCTGGTCTGGTTTTGTCTCAGATTTGATGAAAAACAACCTCCAAACTTTTGAAACTTGTCAACAATTTCTGAAAGAAGCAAAGCTTTGTCCTGCATTAATTCAGTACACAAAAATTTGATAAGTTCATTTAAAGCAAGTTTATTGATAGCTGGTATATCAATATCTAAAGTACCACTTACTGCTTGCTTCAAAATTAATGATACATACTCTCTAGGACTAACACATTCTACCTTTTTATCATGTTGCTGTTGGCCTGTATATCTGTAAAGAATTGAATGACATTTTTTGCATATTACATCACCTCTTGTCAATATTTTGTCAGTTGTGCCTTGTTCATACATATATTGCTGCAAATAAATTTGGTCAAAATTAGCATAATATTTCTTGAATAATGATAAATTGCAAATTTTACATTTAGCTTTACAACTTTTATAATAATTGTATGCTTTTAAGTAATGGCCATCACAAAGAAATATGGATTCAATTTGAGCTTCCTGAAGACTGACTGAAAAGCAAGTGTTTAATTCATCAGTATCTAATGGTGAACTTCTTGTTACAGATGTATTTGTACAGGAGTTGCACAGAGCAAGTGCACATTCCAGTTTTGGTTTTTTGGCAGTCTGTAAGCTTTCCCCTGCCAGAGCTTTATGTGAAAAATTCCTATTGAGTTTTAACATACATGACTTGCATATGCAGTCTTTTTCACTTATTTTGTGTTTAGATTTAACAAAGTCAACAAATTCTAATTGATAAGATTTAGAACCTAGGTGTAAGTAACCATAATTACTGTCCTTTTTGCAGAGAGAACATGGTCCACAATAATCACCAGGATGAACTGGGCTTTCTCTTACACCTCCTAGGCCTGGTTGGTACAATTTCAGGATATCATTATCTGTACATTCTATCACATCATTGGTTGACAAACATGTTCCAGCTCTGGTCTGTAAATACTGCATATTCTGTTTAATACCTGAAACCTTTTCAATAAACTGTTTTAGTTCTTTTACTTTAACCTGCATTGTTTGAGAAATAAAAGTAAATGACTTACCAAATACATGTATATGAACTTTTAGGAGTGGTAAAATCTCATCATTTTTACATTGTTTACTTGTGAATTCTTCTTGTAAACCTTTGTTTGATAGCATAGCTGTGTCTTGCTTTTTATTGTGTTTTTTTCTACAAGATGTCTTGTCCAAGTTAGCCAATACTGAAAACATGTTTGTACTGAGGTGTGCCATGTTATTTGAGACTTGTTTGCCTGTATACACTGATTTCTTGCAGGAGATTCTACCATTATGTACCAAGGGGCTTGTAAGAGGTGTAGAATCCTTTTTGTGTGAACTTTTGTCCTTGTATGTTTTACCCAGGGGTCTGCAATGAACAGACACTTGAGAGGCCTCACTACTCACTTGCTCAGACATGTCAGATGGCTTTTTCAAACCTGAAATTTTTAGATGTTGTTGAAGCGACGGCCTACTCAACAACTGTTTTATTTCAAGGCCCCCCCTTGGGCTTGATAGCAGTGGAAATTCTTCTTCATACTTGAACACTGACATTATGAATTATTTATAAAGAACAGTTATATTTTTCTGGAATCTTCTTCGATCAAAATTTAATACCCGGGGAAATAATCGACAAAATAGCCCTAAAAAGTAGAAGATATTTGAAAATGTGACAAGTTATTCAATTTTTATACAATTCTGTACTATTTAAACTTATATTTCCTTCAAATTTTCTTGATTTCACTGCAGAAATGGGATGTACGTCTGTACGCTGAGCCCGCCCCGGAAGAAAAGAACGCAATGGCTGATGGTCATCGTCTTCAGAAAATATGTTTTTTTGTTATTTTTTTTCAAAATATTTTGATAAAACTTTATAAAATCCTAATCTGTAAATCAAGATTTAATAGGCATTAAAAATTCACAACAAAAAGTTTTCAAATAAGAAAATAACGAAGGAAATAAAATCGGAAAAGATGCGAGTCATCTGCGTAAAATGTCAACACATATTTCACCCCCAATAAAAAACAGGTACACTTTTTTGTTCATGCAAGAGACACATAGAAACATATCTTAAATTATCGCCCAGATTCTGTAGTTTCTATATGTGTATTGTCATAGAGTTTCATAAGATAACATTTTTTTGTACCTATTTCGCGCATTGAACATGGAACCGCCTATAGTCACATTTTTATTTCATGTCCTCGGCAAAAAAATGCTCTGGAAAATAATTTATTTTATTTTGTTTATGCTTTTGTGCAACGAGGAGATTATTGAGAATATAAATATTGGTCATTTTAATTTTCTCTGCAAATAACGACATGAGTAGCCTCCAGTCGTAACAAAAAGATAAAAGGTTACTTTTCGCGGCTACCTTCTTTTCCTTACAAAGTGCACGAAATAGATCTGAAACGGCGGAAGGTCACTGATTAGAGACGGATCACATTTTGCCCTAAAAGGGACTTCCGGTTGTCCGACTGAAAAGTTCCCGTAAATTTTGACGTCGTCATATAAAATATCTGACGTCACAATGGAAAAGTAAACAAACGATACCGGAAATACCGGAAGTAACTTGCACGAGAGGCACTATTATGGGTTTTGAGCACGAGATGTCCCTGATATGGGTTATTAGCCCGGGTGGGAAATTATGGCTTGCGTACTTCTGCTAATTACACATATGCAAAAGCTATCATATCAATGCTAATAGATATAGGAAGATGTGGTGTGAGTGACAATAAGTATATGATAAATTACTCAGTATGATACGAACATAACATAAAAATTAAAAAGTTGGAATATGGGTACAGGAGTAAAAAAGTGGGATCTAAGAAAGAAAATAAATAGAAGTGGGAAAATTTATAAAAGCGGTATATGAGAAATAAATGTACGGGTGGCACCCCATGTATTCCCCCTCACTGTAACTTATACTACGATTTTTGTGTTTAATCTGTCTTTTTAAAATTATCTTTTTCATCGAAACCAATAAACCAATAGAAATTAAACTTGATATGACTGATATATTATGATCTTATATCTAAATAATATTTGTAAAATTTGTAACGGATCATCAATCAACATGACCGTCATGGGTAAAATGCGAAAAGTATAATATGAATTTAATATGCAATTCTTGTTTCAAATTAAAAAAAAAACATAATTTGTACACAAATTGAACGTTACAAACATTTTCAAATGATCAAGTTCTTTAACCGTTCATTATCTAAGAAATAAACAGACGATTTTGTCTGTTATATTGAAAAACGTACAAGTAAAGCAAACACTGACAACGATATGATAGACTGATAAGCATTTTTTAGATTCTTAATTAAGAACATGTTATTTTAATGTATTTGTGTATAACATTCGAAAAATAATACCATATATAACAAAATGTGTTTGGATTTATTTGTTAAAATCTCATCAAAGTTACGAGGCTTACGTCATATGTCATATATTATTCTTAATATTTATTAATGATTTGCCTTTGTGTAATCCTAATCCTAATCTTGATCTTTTTGCTGATGATAGCACTATTTCTGTACATATGTAATTGAAAAGACAAAAGGTATACAAGTCAGACACTCAATGTTGTATTAGATAAAATTGAGAATGGAAATGGGGAATGTGTCAAAGAGACAACAACCCGCCAAAATAAAAAACAACAGCAGAGGGTCACCAACAGGTCTTCAATGTAGCGAGAAATTCCCGCACCCGGAGGCGTCCTTCAGCTGGCCCCTAAACAAATATATACTAGTCCAGTGATAATGAACGCCAGAAAATATTTGTCATTGGGGTGATGAAAGCAAAATGTTAGTTAATGTGTCAAAAACTAAGACAATGTGTATAGGTTCAAAACAAAAACTGTCTGTGATGTGTAATGACACATTAAATGTATCCATTAATGGCCAAAAGATTAATGAAAGTCACTGTGAAAAAGTCCTGGGTATTTTTGTTGACAACACTCTTTCTTGGTATGATCAAATTAATCATATAATCAAAAAAGTTAATACTTAATTAGCTTTATTAAAAAAAATCAAGAAATACTTGAATCACAATGCACGAATTATATTTTACAATGCGTATATTCTTCTACATTTGGATTACTGTTGTTCAGTATGGGGAAACTGTAACAAGTTTTTAGTTTACAGTTTACTAAAATTGTCAAAAAAGGGCAGCTAGAATTATTTTAAACGAACACGATATTCGTAAACCATCTATTTAACTGTTTAAGGAATCTGGAATTATTCCTGTTACTAAGAGAATACTTTACCACAAATCATTATTAATGTATAAATCAAAACACCAACTGGCACCAAAATATTTATCCAATCTTATTGTGCCTACAAGTAGTAAACAATCGTACAATATTCGACTTTCATCATCGGATAATTTTATTATCCCTTGGCTAAATCAAAAACAGAATTATACAAATCAAGTTTTTCTTTTAGTGGTCCAAAAGTGTGGAATTCACTGTCCAGTAAAATTAAAAAAATAAAGAGTATATCTGCATTCAAAAACTCTTACAAGTCATTTTATTTTTAAAAGTGTTAAATTTATAAGTTAAGCCACAATGTATACTATAGGTGTTTTTGTTGTTGTTGTTATATTACTTTATATACGTCTATTGTTTACATGTGTGTAATAGTAGATTAATTATGTTTTATTCATATGTTAACATTGTATGTAGAGAGCCATATTGAAAATTGGTTTAATCCAAATGAGTTACTCTCTTTAAATAAGGATATTATTATTATTATTATTTTATGAACGTTCTGTGTACATACGAATCAACATTAAATCTACACAAAAGGTCGCAAAACGGTATTTCATTTCGTCACAGGAGTGGCGACTACTAGGCACGTTATTCGTTGGGCATGACACTTCCATCATCAGTGGTATCTACCAATCGATAATATGATAGTTTGTTGGTAAAACCGAATCAATTATGTCGTTTTGTATGCAGTTTAGATGCTAGTGTATTACAAGCAAATATACAGTATATTTCGATTTTAATTGGGCAAACATAATTTTTCTTATTTTGTATAAAAAATATCATTTTGACTTCTTTAAACACGTACTTTCAAGGTAGTTAGCACCATATAGTTCATAAAAACTTTTACAGTTGAATTGCCAAGGCAATGCAGTACCACCCACTGTTTGGACAACCACGCTGTCAGCTATGTTTTACGAGCATCATCACAGTTACACACAGAACCATGCCACTTATATTTTCCCGTAACCAGCAACGCACAGATTTGTATAACAGTCGGTAGCTACTGTTGTAGGGATGTAAACAACTGTCATATTGCAACCATCAGTGTTGATCAAGCGGTATATTTTGTAAGTACAACTTAACAACAAGTTTCTTTAATTATTTTTACTCTTAAATAATAACATTACATGTATGTTCAATAAGAACGGTTTTTTTTATTACAATCGAGAGGCATATCAAAATTAGCTCTTATTTCCCAATCTTCTTACAGCGCTTGGTTGCCATGTAAAACGTAAAATCATAAAAATACTGAACTCCAAGGGCAATTCAAAATGGAAAATCCCTAAACAAAGTGTAAACGATGCATAGGAAAAGAAATGAAACATTTGATGAACTAACTAATGATTTCAAGGAGGTGGTGGTATAAACATGCAGTCATAAGAATAATGAATGCGTCTTTTTGTAATTGTATAGGGTTGATCGTGAGCAGAATTTTAGTACACAAAATATGATTTAGTCAACGTATTTAAACCCCAATAAATGTATACATGGAGCATTCAATACTTAAAAAAGGTCTCTTCCTGGTTGTAATTTGTAATCAGGTAATGGTAATTTACTATTCATAATGTGCATGACATGCACTTTTTACGATTTATTCAGTTTATAAAATAGTCATGTTCTAAATTAAAAGTATATGGTAGGTTTAGAATTTTATCTTATAAAGCTAGGATATGTTACCTTATTGTTACATGTACGTATGCATATTTTCTAACATATTGTATTCTGTTAGGAATAAAATTTAACATTTTTCAGTAAAAATTGGATTAATTGTTTTCTTTTCTAGTCTGTGCTCCGTTCGTCCAGACCGTGTTGGTCTAGTAATTTGGGTTTAAGTGGATAAGCTTGAAACTAAGTACACTTGTATTTGACTTGAATGCTAGTATATTTTGTCCAATTTATGTTAATAATTTCACGGTTCAAAGAAAAACGCAGGTTAAAGCTTCAAGTTGAGTTGAGTGATATCTGTCTCAATGGTAATCGTACAATAAATCAATATTATTATTAAAATTCGCGCAATTTGTTTGCTCCATTTATGGGCATTATGTTTTATGGTATGTGCGTCGTACCGTTCGTTGTACCGTCCGTCCATCTGTCCCGCTTCATGTTAAAGTTTTTGGTCGAGGTAGTTGAAGTTCAATCAACTTGAATCTTAGTAAACATGTTCCCTGTGTTATGATCTTTCTAATTTTAATGCCAAATTAGAGATTTATCCCATTTTTAAGGTCCATTGAATATAGAAAATGATAGTGCGGATGGGGTATCCGTGTACTTGGGACACATTCTGGTTCCACCTGCAAAAATCGAGTATATAAAAAAAAGTTGGTCTCCAATATTCTTTCTTGTACAAGCAGTACGTTAAACCATATTTGTTTTATGCTTAACAGACTTTAAACAAGGAAATTTACAGACCGTGGTGTCTTCCTTGGACAATAACAGGCAGAACTTTAACATTTGATTGGAAAAATGCTGGTTTGATAGAGCACACCGTCTGCACAGTGACAATATTCTCAAACACAAGCAATCACGGACAATGCTCTTTACCATCAACAACAGTATCCTCAAACGGTGGGTATTTTTTTTTACATTGAAAACACTTCAATGGAATGTGTTTCGTCTGAATAAAAGAAACGAGTTAACAAGGGACAAAAGTGCAAGAGGTTAAAAAATAACATAAGTGAACGTTGATAAAATTTAAAGAAAACAACGAAATTCAGAATCACACATTCAGATAATATATTGATAATGAAAGAGTCGACAGCAAGATTGAGAGCCACGGATTTTTATTAACAATCTCCGACACTTATAAAGGGGAATATTATGCGTTATTAGTCGTTATGCATTTTTATGCAATGTATGCTGCCATACACATGTATGCATTATTTCACCGTCGGATATTTAGTTTTGAGAATGGAAATGGGAACACATAAAGAGGGGACATTTGTATGCATTATTACCGCCTGACATTTGTATGCAATATTGTAATACAAGGTATATGTATGCAATATTCAACCCTCAGACAATTGTATATAATTTTCCACTGCCAGACATTGTATGTAATACTTTTACTTCCGCCATTGATATCCAGTATTGTACTGTCAAGCATTTGTATGCATTATTAACTATAGACTGAAGCATTTGATGCATTATTAGACTGTTAATCATGTGTGGGCAGTATTGTAGTGTTACGGATTTGAATGCAGTATTGTTTTGTCACTAGTCGAAGCTAGGAATAATTAAAATTAGATCGGGAAAAAAAATATTTCGAAAATAGAAATTGGGATATAGACATTTTTTTATTTGATTTTGATTAAAACGTAATCAGTCTTTTGACGTATAAATTTTGATTGTCCAATTTTGTTGTTTTTAGTTTATCGTATTTTCATAGAATAGATTTTTGGTTCTTCTCCAATCATTTTTTGAACATTTTGTGATGATCGTGACTTTTATAGCTTCCAATAAGGTACGGTTTTGGTCATGGTTGAAGACGTACGGTGACAGAATTATAGTTACCCCGT
This sequence comes from Mytilus galloprovincialis, assembly GCA_037788925.1. Classification (NCBI taxonomy): domain Eukaryota; kingdom Metazoa; phylum Mollusca; class Bivalvia; order Mytilida; family Mytilidae; genus Mytilus; species Mytilus galloprovincialis. The sequence continues at coordinate 19,292,736 of CM075331.1, read as the reverse complement.
CTCGTTCTTTTGTGTATGGTGGCTTGTTGTCTCATTGGCAACTATACTAGATCTCCTTATTGGTGTTAAAGCTATGAATGATTTTACAATAAATATCATGTTCACTCGTTACAAACATTTTGGAAAGCCAAAACAGTATGAATATATCAGTAACACCTTTGTGAGGAAACGACCGTTAACTTCACAAATGGGGGTATGTTTTTTCCAAACAAAAAAAGTCTGATCCTTTATTTGAGGGGGCCAAAATATTGTGGTCAAAAAGATGACAAAAAAAATATTCTGAATCCAGATTTCCACATACCTTTTAGTGAAAAACATATGTTCGCTGACTCAGACATAAAACATAACCCCCTCCCTGGAAGTTAATTATTTAGATTGTTTCTCCTTTATGTATCATTTAGCTATATATAGTACCGAAGTTCTAGCAAGTCAGATAAAATTATTGAATAAAAAGCCAAAACCGATAAAAGCTTTCACATAAATGTCTTTTTTAAATAGGTGTTGGAGAAGAAAATAATAGTGTGCTTATAGCGACCGTTTCTGCAGGAGTAGCAGCTATGCTTATCATATCAACAATAATCGTAGGATACTTTATGATAAGCAATAGACGACAACCAGCCCAATCTGGACAAGTTGTTAACTACTTTCACCATCAATCGTCAGTTACAGGTAAAAATTGCTGAGACATGAGTTTGTTATTATTAAAATTCATTGAAAGAAGTAAACCGAAACCAATTAATTTTGTTGTTGTCCATTCGTTTGATGTGTTTTATCCTTTGATATTGCCATTTGATTAGGGACTTTCCGTTTTGAATTTTCCTCGGAGTTCAGTATTTTTGTGATTTTACTTTTTAGAAACACTATATGTGAAGCTCAAACATATTTTGGTCAATGATGATTGAAAAAAAAAACAAAAAAACATTAGTATCAAACCGTCAAAAAAGCCTTTAATTTATTCTCACAATGAGAATGTCACACTTGCTATAAAATACTTATGCAAAGAAAGATAACTTGGACTTGTAAAATGGTTCATCTTTTAAATCCGATCTCCGAGGACATTTCTAAACGGAAAGCAATTGTCAAAATCGAATGCGCAAACACATCAAACGAATTGATAACAACTGTCGTATTCCTGGCATTTTCTTACGTAAACAATGGTGAATTAAACCTGAATTTTTAGCTAGCTTTTTACTCCTGAGAACTTTAATTGATAGAGTTTTTCCTTTATCATATTTCTTAAAAGTAATAAAGTTCAGAATGGAATTGGGGAATGTGTCAAAGAGACAACAACCCGACAAAAGAGCAGAAAACAGCCCAAGTCTACCAATGGTTCTTGATTACAGCGCGAAAATCTCGCAACCGGAGGCTAGCTTGAGTTGGCCCCTAAAACAAATGTGTACTAGTTCAGTGAAAATGGACATCACACCTAACTCCAAAACATATAAATCATTTGTCTATTGTTTTCAAATTTTAGTTCATTAAATGAACTAAAATTTGAAAACAATATATAAGACTAACAAAGGCCAGATGCTTTTGACTGAGGAGAGGCGTGAAAATGCGACATGTTTAGCGGGATCTCAACTCTTCCCCTATACCTCTAGTTAATGGAGGATTAACCAACACACATCAATACGCATATTTAAAATTAGTTTAAAAGAAGTCCAAGTTCGATGTCTGAATAGTTAACAAAAGACCATTTCAAAATGACCATGATATATAAATTAACAAAGGACTTATAGCAGTCACTGACATGCCAGCAGCAGACATCAATTAAACCAATATATAAACCTTTGTAGGAGATTCCAGTTGTACAAGTATGTCGCTACTTTTGATTTTATTTATATATAGAAAAACGTACAAATATTAACGCACTTACCTTACAAATATTATTATAACTAACACAACTAACTATATACTAATGTAATACCAGGAATCTGCTTCAATATGCCACAACACAACACATACTCTTACATCAAAAAACGTGGAAAATTAATGGCAAAGCCTTTAATCAATATATAATATGATTGATTGTATTGATATAAATTTGATTGGTAAAGAAGTTGACCATACTAGCTTTCCATGTTATTTTTTTTAATATATAAATAAATTGAAAAAAAAACGTTCAAACCTACGATTGCGTTGGATAAAAAACATTTTTCAAAAGGCCAAAAAAGCGAAAAACTATATTTTAACAAAACGTATTTGACAAACAGGCCGAACAACGGAAATTCTGAAACCCTCCTGACTGCCATTGGCAATTGCCCAAAAAATTGATAACCAGATTTAACCAAATATATCTTGAATATTAATTTAATACTAAACAGAAAACAATAAATATGCGGAAAAGATGGTATACGCAAACATGAGGTGCAAACATTTATTTGTATACCCTAACCGGATTTCGTCAATTAATGTCTCTTCGGTGATGTTAGGGATCTAAACGGTATTTGGAAGGCCTTATAAATAACCTCAATTTTGGAATTATTGATAGATTCTTGAAATTATATATATCCACGAGAAATTATTGGAGAAACTATTTAATATTGACTCACGGAATCGCTCCTGATTTCAGCTTTTGAAGATTTACTTTACTCAACATTTAAACGTAAATAATTATTGAATATACACTACTCAACAAATACTCTCCATGCAATGCTAAGCAACACTCAAAGGTACATTTAAAAGAGGTAATATTGTTACTGTAAGCACAATATACAAATTGGTTTGTCTAACTGCCTGCTCATTCTTTGCTTTCCAAACATTTAATCACGTAAGAGCCTGGTGACAATTTGATGTACGCACAGATGTCTACACTTTACACAAACTGCACTAAATTGATTTGATTTTGGATTGAAATATCTCATCTTCCAATTTCATATTGATTGTTGTACGTGCTTCTATAATACTGAATATGTTTCTTTTTGACTGTTTTGTTTAGAATAGTTAAGTTATATTAATACAGACATTATTGCGAGGCTTTTTTTTTTAACGCAAATGACTGGGTACATAATTTTTTTTTTATCGCATTCTGATATCTGAGTTCCATATTTCTGTAAGCAGCTTTTTCCGAAATCAGTTGCAATTCTGGGTCCACAATTTTCTCAACTTTTTACTTATGCTTTTATCTTTTGTGATTCGAACGTCACTGACAATTGTTTTGTAGATGAAACGCCCGTCTAGCGTACAGAACTAAAATCCTTGTATTCATGTTAAGTTTTTATTCGCAATATTAAATATCGCATGTTGGGCTAGTCTTAAAAAGTTCGCAATGATAAATGTACGTATTAATTTTTAAATCTTATCATTTTATAGTAGCTGTGGAACTTTTGGTAATTTATTTTTCATCAACTTTAAGTGCTAATTATGTTTACCTGTAAACAACTTTACAAAGAGAGGCGAAGGACGCCAAAGGGACATCCAAACTTACAAGTTTAAAATAAACTGACCACTTCATGCTTTCAAAAGAAACACAAACAGACAACAGCACACAAAACACAACATAGAAAACTAAAGACTAAACAACACGAACTCCTTCAAAAACTGGGTTGATCTCATGTGATCCGGAAGGGTAAGCAGATCCTACTCCACATGCGATAACCCTTAGTGTTACTCCTATTAAATATCTTTATAGGCTATATCAAGCACTGATGAATCATACAATAGCGGATTAGAAATGGATTCTTCTCTAATACCAAAGCATCATCACATTCGTAAGCCGTCGGTGATGTTAATTTTTCTAACCCTGAAACTGGACTGCGTGTTAAATTTGAAAATCGAAACTTAATGATAAAGGATAGACAAAACCGGTATAAACAACACGGCCATTGAAAAATTTAAAAGAACAAAGAACAAAACGTTAAACTAAAGCAGGATCAACAATACTTGAAAACAAACCAGTGGTGATGTCAGGTGCTCCGGAAAGGTAAGCATACCCTGCTCTATATATGGCACCGTCAGGTTGATCATGCAAGTACAAACCATGTGAAAAAAATCGGTAGGTGACAGCAGGAGGAAAAGGGAAGATATTGTAATTACGACAATTGGAACATAACCATTGTCATATGTGAATTTTAAATAACTTTTTTTTTTGTAGTGACACCACCACCTTATAGCATTGCGGTAGGAGAAAGTCATTTGTCAAATTCAAACGATACTAACATCAATCCTGCTGAATCGGGATATGATTCAGAACAATCTTTGACCAGGAGTGATCCATCAGATAATATAGTGAGGAATAATTATCATTTAAATCAAGCCCTGGACTGCCCACCACCTTACAGCGTTTCTTCAAACGAAAACACAACATAACGGGAAATTTGATTGAATTATAGCTACAATTATAGGGATTTTCTTTGGAAACTGGTAGCTGATATCAATACAATACGAAGAATATAAACTTTTCTGTACCAGATAAAAGTTGAAGTGCTGTTACAATATAAAATATAGTTTCTTTAAAGGCACATATTTGGATAACAATATTAAGGGCAATATTTCAGGATCAAAATGTTTCAAGTTGATGAATATATGTGTAAGAAGGTGAAGAAGAACGACTTTTGTTGAATTTTTCTCACATTGCTTGCCTGGTAAACAACATGTCGAAAACAGGTCTTTTATAAACCTTCTTGATTTTAAACACAATTAGCCCCAGGTATCGTATAGCTTAACAAACTATACATTCAAGTCATTTGCTATTACAAAATTAATGTTAAAAATCATAGTCAGTTCACTTATACGCAAATGAAAAGAAAAATCCTTTATAATCATTGATAACTCTCTCTGGTGTTTAACAATTAATCCTGGTTTCTATGATGATCTTATTATCACGTGTATACGCCATTGGTGAAAATATATAGTATGGCAGACATAGATGACCTTATAGCCGCATTTGACATATGCTCTTCAACTTCGTAATTGAATTTGGTCTTTCAACTGTTTTGATTTCAGTGCCACTTGTAGTCTTATGTAGACTACACGCACGTATGGTTAACAAATTATGAACCTAATGTCTTTAATGATTTCCTTTAATCATTGCTTTTTACTATGAAAAGAACAACTTGAAGTGACATTAATCGAATCGTTAAGAGTCATCACCATCGCCTTAAGACTGCTTAAAACGTGATTATTTATTACGTGTTTGGTTTTACGGGAACTTCTTGTTACTTTGTTTTTCTTCAAGCCTTGAACCACAATCTCTCCCAACAAATATATCAATTATTAGTTTATACGATTGCATATGCCATATTTGGCATAACTGTTGAACATTTTCAGTACTTAGTGCCCGTCAAATTTGTATTTGATTTGACCTTCTAATTGTAAAGATCTGAATACCACTAATGAGTCTGTTAATTACTTAAGGTGTCATACCACCAATTAAAAGTCCCTATCTGTTCAACCAAATTTTGCAATTTTCACAGCTTTCTAAATATTTTACCTTAAGTTTAACTTCATAGAAACTAGGTATATCCTGAATCGTTCAGGTGTCACCTTTCTGCATGCCAATTTTCAACATACATTCAAAATCATATAAGAAAGAAGAGAGCTTCCGAAAGGAGGTACCACTAAAAATAACCCCTGGTTTTCTGGAAATCTTAAATTAGTATACTATGGAGCGCATTAATCCTCAATTTTTAATGCAAACTCATAAACAGGTAAATTTTGGCTTAACATGGTCTTGATATATTTCTCTTTCAAAAAAACTTTCATTTCTGCAAATTTGTTGGTTAGTTTAGGTGAACAATGACATCAAATGCACTATTTTTTGTCCGAGTAGGCCTACTTTCTAAATTTGAGGGAGTAATTGGTGGTATGACACCTTAGGGCGAGTCTGGTGTAACAACGTGTAGATCTATTTGGTTAGTTTTACAATCATTTGTCAATGCATTATACTGGATGTATCACCAACAGTACATGTTGGTGTCGTGTAATTTGCTATATAACTTCATATTGAATAATTTTATGTATCACGTTAGAAACTCTTCTTTCTATGGCGTTTTGTGTATATTGTTTCGATACGTAAAAGGGGAGACGATCGTTTTTCTTCAATAACTTGTCAATGGTTGATACTTTAATATTCCATATAATTTGTAATTGTGTCTGATATTGAAAAGCAATGTGTAATTATGTGTATTTAAATTATGTAAGTTAATTTATTCTTGCAAGAAAACATGAACGATTAAAAAAAAGAGGGACGAAAGATACCAAATGGACAGTCAAACTCATAAATCTAAAACAAACTGACAACGCCATGGCTAAAAATGAAAAAGACAAACAGAAAAACAATAGTACACATGACACAACATAGAAAACTAAAGAATAAACAACACGAACCCCATTTAATAGCATTAAGAGAGCGAGCGATACTAGTTACCTACCTTTTTAAATTAAAGAATAAACAATAATATTTACTTTATGTGTTATCTATCTATATTTACCAAACAAATAACTATATATCTATATTTGTAAAATTGTGGTTATATCCTCACCAGTTTCTGACAGCACTGATTTTGATTGTAAATGATAGTTGCACATAAAAGACAACAACTCCTGCTTCAAACCAAGCGCTACAACCCACAGATTCATCGTAAACCTCCTTATGCAATCAATTTTCCTCCTTATGTTATTTCACTGGAGATTTGAATGGACATCGTTTTTCATCAGTAACATAGTAACATGGTAACAGTAGTTTAGTGTATTATTATGCGTGTAATCATGAATCAGCCAGTATTATAAATTCAACAGTAATCTTATTTTGCATTTGTAAAGATCATCTTCCAATCTTGTCACATCAAATGCAGTATTTTGAAAATACATCTATATGTATATGACACATATGAAGTATCCCTCTTTTGAATCACCGAAACATCAATGACTCTGTATACGAAGTAAGTACAAATATTTACAAACTATCAACGATTTTTGATTTTGTCAGAAGTTTTAATTATAGCTAAACCTTTTTTTCGAGATCCTTTCTAATGCGACTTGAATATCGACAAAAACACCACCTGCAGACAACGAAACGGTCTACACAACATCAAAATCATTGTCTATCCTGTGTCATTTAACTAGTCAGAGATGAGAGCCCATTAACGATTCATTATCATAATTGTGGTCCGCTGTAATATTACACTTCATGCTTCCAAATCTTTGACTATGATCGACGTGTTCCATGAAACATGGAAAATAAAATTAGAAAGTGTTGGACTTTCATTGATTTCTACTACTGCATCATTATCAATGTTAATTGTAGATTCTCTCACTCACTAAGAAGTCAGAGTCTCGCCTTTAACAATGTTTGATTACATTTGTTTTCCTATTTCTTATTTTTTTGGCAAATTTTACCAAAATTAAGATTGTAACTCCTACTGCATAATTAAACTTGATGATTTTAGCAATACTTTTCGTAAAAACATTATAATCTTTTAGGCCATTGTTATATAATAGTTCGTGTCTGCGTGTGTTACATTTTAATGTTGTGTTTCTGTTGTGTCGTAGTTATCCTCTTACATTTGATGCGTTTCCCTCAGTTTTAGTTTGTAACCGGAATTTGTTTTTTTTCTCAATCGATTTATGAATTTCGAACAGCGGTATACTACTGTTGCCTTTATTTCGCACAAAACGGGCCTACCAAGTAGCCTTATTCATCTAAGGTCGTCTATTTTTTGCTGCCATTTTCATTGGGACCGTTTTTAATAGTCGAAATTTTGCATTAAACACAGAAATACACAAAATATTTCTTTAATAACATGTACAGTTATTTAGATTGAAGATTTAATTAAATTATTTTCAATTAACTAGTACGCAGTTGGGTTTAGGGGCCAGCTGAAGCAGGATGGTTTTTGTCTCACTGCTGGCCTTGGTTGTTTTCTGTTCATTAGTCTATTTTTTGTATCTTTGACACATTCCCCATTTCCATTCTCAATTTTGTCTGAATGTATGCGTTTTTTTTTTCAATCTGTTTAAGTACAACTTATCTTATAATGAATAAAGGAGATAAATCGTCCGATTAGATTACGCAACATTCAACAAGACAAATTATCACTGAACCAGTATACATATTTGTTTAGGGACCAGCTGAAGGATTCCTCCGGGTGCGGGAGTTTCTTGCTGCATTGAAGACCCATTGATGGCCTTCGGCTGTTATCTGCTCTATGGTCGAGTTGTTGTCTCTTTGACACATTCCCCATTTCCATTCTCAATTTTGAAATAAATTGGATAACTAATATTTAAACACAACAATAAAATACAAGGTAGGAAAAAAGAATATCATTTTTTTTACTGTTGTCTTTAAACACACTGCAAATTCGGGAGAAATTTGCCACTGAACAAAATAACTGCTCCTTAACGATACGTTCATAGACTTACGTCCGTTCGTAGGATGTTGAGACATCTAGTACGATAATCAAACTGCAAATTTTTTGACCGCATAGTCAGAAGTGAACAACAAATGATATAGATGAACTGATTGCGTGCTGTAATGATTATATATTAAAAAAAATTTGTAAAGGTTCCGCTGAACCCAGTGTCTCGCCTATTCTTTCTGTTAATCGCAGGCTCAACAGAAATGAGGAAATAAATCAATAGAATATTCCTGTTGATATTATCTTTAAATTGTAAGAAGCTTCTGTCCAAGTTTGATAAAAATCCAGGATAGTTTATGAATCAAACACTGTTTAAAAACTTTTAACTGCAGACTAAATGTAATGTTAACTGGAAGAAAACTAAATTTCCTTCTAGATACTACAGAGTGAATGAGTTGTTTCCTGGCAGAAAATCTAAGTCAATTTAAAAGTAAAATACGAAAAAAATGGAATTTTATTTTTACAAAATTTCCTTCTAGATACTAGCTTTTGATCATTAACAAGCTTCTGTCCAAGTTTGGTACAAATCCAAAATAGTATAAGAAAGTTATTAAAATTTTGAAAACTTTAACCACAGAGTGAATGTAATATTTCCTGGCAGAAAAACTTAGTCCATTTAAAAGTAAAATACGGAAAAAATGGAATTTTATTTTTACAAAATTTACTTCTGGATACTATCTTATGATCATAAACAAGCTTCTGTCCAAGTTTGGTAGAAATCCATGATAGTTTAAGAAAGTTATTAAAATTTTAAAAACTTTAACCACAGAGTGAATATTTTTGACACCAGTGGTCGTGTGGTCTAGCGGGACGGCTGCAGTGCAGGCGATTTGGTGTCACGATATCACAGTAGCATGAGTTCGAATCCCGGCGAGGGAAGAACCAAAAATTTGCGAAAGCAAATTTGCAGATCTAACATTGTTGGGTTGATGTATAGGTTGCACTTTGTAAATACAGCTGTTTCTCAAAACACGCCTCTTTTGGGGAGTAATTGAATATTCATAGAAAATTAATTTTGTTTACATACTGGTTCCCAGTTATGCTCTCTGTGTTCCATATCGCAGAGACAGAACTTGGGAATGTTACCAGTAAATAAACACGTGCATATTGTTTACATTGAAATCTGCGGTAACCTTTCATTCGAGGTAGGGGTAGTTAAGAAAATTAGTGTAAGTTTAAACTCTGAGAAGTTCAGGGCATATAAACGTTGAAAATATGCCGCACAGCCCTATATTTTGACCTTTGAAAAAAATTGTGGTGCATATGAACTTTCATTTCTAGGATTAGATTTTTTTCAAAACTTCATAGTATTTTAAAAAGTGGTACAGTTTTAGCCGTAAAAAAATTTCCTATGGGAAATTGCATTGTCAATATTTACAGAAATGCAACCTTTAGACTCGTATATATATGTATATATATATATATATATATATGAGTCTGAAAGATTGTGTAACAATACCGATAGATAGATGGAAAACAAAACACTAAAAAGTGTTGAATATCATTGCACAAAGATGGAAAAACTGAACAGATGATATAAATTATACAATAATTGCAAATATTTCGGCTCAACAAATGGCCTTCTTCGGTGACAAAAGTTTTAACAATAAACATAGATCACTAATAATACAGGTAAGTTTTGGTCGATTGATTTTAACCCAAAATCCTGAATATAATAATATAAACACTAGACTGTAAATTTAATTATTTCTTTCTATTGATTCCGTCTGGATGGAGGACACCCAGTGTTTTTATCCAAAACCTCTCCCGATTTTCTCTTTGCCTATTTTGCCATGTACAATCCTGTTCGATCACAAGGATCTTCATGTGATCAAAATCTTTCAGATTGTGATCTGGTAACCTGAAATGTTGGCTGACAGGAATATACGGTTTTTTTGTGAGGTCACTCCTGTGGCCATTGAGGCGTTTGTGAAATGGCTGCATAGATTCACCAACATATTGGAGACCACATCTAGGACACTCAAGAACTTAAATCACGTTTGAGCTTTTGCAGTTGACATTGCAGAAGATCCTGTATGTCTTTTCTGTGGTCTTACTGTGAAATGTTGATGAATGCTGCAATTGGTTGCAACATTTGCAGTGCTTATCCCCACAAGGCTGACAATTACCTACAGTATGGTTAGGTTTGGAAAGGTCAGCACAGACAAGTATATTTCTCAGGCTGTTAGGTTGTTTGAAAGCAATCATGGGAGGCTCAGGAAAGATTTTGGATAACTTCGAGTGTTTCTCGATTGCTGTCCAATGATCACGAATGGTCTTGAAACTATTTCTCAGGCATGGATGGTAGGTGAGCACACATGGGATTCTTTTACTTTTCTGTTTATCTTTGTAAGTTAGCAGACTGCTTCTGGGGATGGATTCCGCTTTTCGAAAACTATTTTTGATGTTTTTGTGTTTATACCCCCTTCTTTTCAAATGTCCTTTAAGCTGCCCCAGACGTTGTTTTGCAGTGTCTTCAGAGGAGCAGATTCGCCTTATTCTGAGAGCTTGGCTGTATGGAATGCTCTTCGTGCAGTGTGGAGGATGGCAACTTTCAGGCGACAAGTATTGATGAGTATCTGTAGGTTTAGAGTATATATCTGTGTTTATTATACCTACAGAGAGGGTGCTAGATGTATCAAGGAAGTTTATGGTGGAATTAGATGTTTCATAGGTGAATTTGATGGTCGGGTGTTGATTGTTAGCATTTGTTATAAAAGTTTGTAATTTTTGGTCTCCCTTGTCCCATTTCATGTCAACGTCATCAATAAATCGATACCAGGAAAGCGGTTTTTCGATAGAGCACTCCAGCAGTTGCTTTTCAAATTTACCCATGAATATATTGGCATAAGATGGAGCCATTTTTGTACCCATAGCAGTGCCATGAAACATCTAATTCCACCATAAACTTCCTTGATACATCTAGCACCCTCTCTGTAGGTATAATAAACACAGATATATACTCTAAACCTACAGATACTCATCAATACTTGTCGCCTGAAAGTTGCCATCCTCCACACTGCACGAAGAGCATTCCATACAGCCAAGCTCTCAGAATAAGGCGAATCTGCTCCTCTGAAGACACTGCAAAACAACGTCTGGGGCAGCTTAAAGGACATTTGAAAAGAAGGGGGTATAAACACAAAAACATCAAAAATAGTTTTCGAAAAGCGGAATCCATCCCCAGAAGCAGTCTGCTAACTTACAAAGATAAACAGAAAAGTAAAAGAATCCCATGTGTGCTCACCTACCATCCATGCCTGAGAAATAGTTTCAAGACCATTCGTGATCATTGGACAGCAATCGAGAAACACTCGAAGTTATCCAAAATCTAACCTGAGCCTCCCATGATTGCTTTCAAACAACCTAACAGCCTGAGAAATATACTTGTCCGTGCTGACCTTTCCAAACCTAACCATACTGTAGGTAATTGTCAGCCTTGTGGGGATAAGCGCTGCAAATGTTGCAACCAATTGCAGCATTCATCAACATTTCACAGTAAGACCACAGAAAAGACATACAGGATCTTCTGCAATGTCAACTGCAAAAGCTCAAACGTGATTTACGTTCTTGAGTGTCCTAGATGTGGTCTCCAATATGTTGGTGAATCTATGCAGCCATTTTACAAACGCCTCAATGGCCACAGGAGTGACCTCACAAAAAAACCGTATATTCCTGTCAGCCAACATTTCAGGTTACCAGATCACAATCTGAAAGATTTTGATCACATGAAGATCCTTGTGATCGAACAGGATTGTACATGGCAAAATAGGCAAAGAGAAAATCGGGAGAGGTTTTGGATAAAAACACTGGGTGTCCTCCATCCAGACGGAATCAATAGAAAGAAATAATTAAATTTACAGTCTAGTGTTTATATTATTATATTCAGGATTTTGGATTAAAATAAATCGACCAAAACTTACCTGTATTATTAGTGATCTATGTTTACACCTTATACATTATATCTCATTATTGTTAAAACTTTTGTCACCGAAGAAGGCCATTTGTTGAGCCGAAATATTTGCAATTATTGTATAATTTATATCATCTGTTCAGTTTTTCCATCTTTGTGCAATGATATTCAACACTTTTTAGTGTTTTGTTTTCCATCTATCTATCGGTATTGTTACACAATCTTTCAGACTCATATAATTTTTCCTGTTTGTGTAGTATTGTCAATTTTGATGATCCAATACCTATTAAGTTTACTGGTTGGTAGATTCTTATATATATATATAAACGAGTCTAAATTGAAAACTACGTTCAAACCTATGATTGCGTTGGATAAAAACCGCAATTTTTATACGTGTGCATGTAAAACAAATTTCGTTGTAGAAGGGTCTAAAAACAGCACAAACAACATTTTCCAAAAGACCAAAAAAGTGAAAAAGTATATTTAAACAAAACGCCTTTGACTAACAGGTCGAACAACTGATGTTCTTTAATCCTGCTGACTGCCATTGGTGATTGCCAAATAAAATTGATCACAAGATGTAACAAAATGGATCTTAATATAAATTTAATACTAAACAGAAAAAAAAATTAACTTGTGGCCACGATGTTATGTCACAAACATACATATAGTTAATTGTTGTTTAAAATCATGCCTACGAAAAGTGTACTATTAATTAGGATGAAAGACATTACTATGTAGTGATTCGAAGGGATGTGCATATTTCACCCTTTCAAACATTATGATATATGAGAAGGTTCGAAAAATTGATGTAACATTTATAACAAAATCGCATATTGAATTAACTCATATATAGATTGTCTTAAATGCGATTTAAACTACAGTGACAAATGCCCCAGTTTTTTGTCAAATGTATTCATCTCTACACGAAATAGCGTTGGTATTATTGCAAAAAGTATACGATATAGAAGGAAATATAGAGAAAAAAATATCAAATAATCTAGGATTTAAATATTGTACGCCAGATGCGCAATTCGTCAAGAAAAGACCCATATGTACGATATATGAAAGCTCTTGGCTATTTGACCCCTTAACCAGAGACATTATCTTTGGTGGACCCGAAGCGAAGTCAAAACATGTATTTGCGTTGATTGAATTTGAAAAAAAATCTTTCTGCTTTTTTATCCAACACTAATTCTGATCTTTCAAATATCCGTTCGTCTTCTTTCACTTAGGTGTCCGAATTTTAACTCATTCAATCTAATAAAAGTAAGTCAAATCATTAGGGAATCAATCATACCTATCTTTTGTTAAGTAATAATTTTAAGATGGTGGGCGTAAGATATGAACGCACCATGATACCGAGCAATGATTGAATTCTGCGTACCAAATAACATCATTACAAATCTATGAAAACTTAAGCCTTATATTGAAAATCGGTTCATATCTGGGATCATCGTTTTGCGCTCATTCGTTCTAATGGTGTAATCCAAATTCAGAGAACTTTAGGATATTAGTACCTATGTTCCATAACTTGAAAATTCTTAATTAGATGTTGTTTATGAGTTAGGGGTCGATGATAGAGTTTCTAGTTTTGCCGTTTGATTACTAATAATTTTACTTTACTGGTTATTTTCGTTGTGGTTTTTTTTTGTTGTTGTTTTAATGTTGTTTTAATGTTGTTTGTTGGAGATTTTTTTTAGGGGTCCGATTTGTATTCAATACGGTACTTAAATAAATGATTGGTGTCAACTTGTAATCTTGACATATTATTTAAATATCTCTTTCTCTTATAAACAATTATCGGAGCATTATATTAAAGGAATTTGATAGTTTAATTGATAAAGTGCATGTAAACAAAATGATATTAAGCTTTCAGGTCAATTTAATGAAATCCCCCAAAATAAATTACCTGAGTTTTTCTAAAATCACAATACGATGTAAAATTGTGTCAACTTCACTGAGGCATAAGTCGGACAGTCACGGCTTTTTGTTTTATCTTAATATATGTATGCATCTTATTATATATCCCGGGTATGTCAGTGATATATGGGTTCTCATGGGTGAAATTCTCCACCTTGTTTTCAGTAAATAGATGCTATTGGTTGATAAAAATAAAAACAATTTCGTATGCATTTCATTCATATATTATTACTTGCTATATATTGTACTATCTATATCAGTTACAAATGCGACATTTTCAAAAAACGTAATTAGTTCAAGTCATACAGACGTGTAAGATTGTTATCTTAATTTTGCATTAGATTGATAAAAAAAAAGATACAAACTTAGTTTAAATGCAATGTTTATGCATTTTATGAGAATGGATTCGCACAAACAACATCAACAGATATATTTGATCCTGTGTCTGTTTAGCTTCCTGAAGTTGTGTGATTCCTCATGTAAGTCATCAGTATTTTTTTGCCTTTACTAATATTACTAATATATATTGACGTTCTTTATTTCTCATCTATTGAGAACAATCAAATTGAAAATAAATTGTTATTTTTTAACAATTTATTAAATATTTTCTATTATTTGCGAAAATTGCATGAAATGAATATAATCAGCTTTTTGTAAATAATATTTTATACAATGGTTGTTCACAAAAAGGAAATTAGAACTGATGAAATTTAGCCGAATATAATTTCAGCTATCAATATTTATATTTGAATAATCCTTTTTCTTTAAGGACGGATTTTATTAAGATTTTAAAAAAATACTTGAATAGTTTATTTTACTCCCATTTCAATGATGAAGCTCAAATAAAAAGATTGAAAAAAACAGAAATATTAATCATGCTCCCCATTTCGTTAATAACATTAAGGGTACCAATTTTTCTGCACCAGATGCGCATTTCGACAATACATGTCTCTTCAGTGATGCTCGTGGCCAAAATATGTAAAATACAAAATTTATGTTACATCAGCAAGATTCGAATTTTAAAACAATTGATATAAAACTATAAAACATAGTATTTTTATTTTTTCAAACAGTTTGATGTATAGTACAAGCTAATATTTGTAAGGGAACAAACTCCAAAAGTATTAACTAACAAATTATTAAACAACAAAAGAATCTTGAACCAAACGTAGTGGTAATTTGGTTGAAATGTTTGACTTCAAAATGTCGTATAAGAATTTAGATATTTTTAAAAATGGCTGTAAAATAAAAACGTTGTCATTTCAGAATTACACAATTTTCACGGATAAAGGCATGTACAAGTTTTTGCTTCCTTCCCAGAGCCATTATACAACTATTTTCATGTTAACACATAATCTTTCGAAAGAAAACTATACAAACAATTATGTTGTCATTTTAATGTTATATTTAACAATGCTATCAAAGTGCGAGGTTTGCCATGCCACAAAACCAGGTTCAACCCACCATTTTTTTCTTTAAAAATGTCCTGTACCAAGTCAGGAAAATGGCCATTCTTATATCATGGTTTGTTTCTGTGTGAGTAACATTTTTACGTTGTGTTTCCGTTGTGTCGTTTGTTTTCTCCTATTTTTGAGTGTGAATTCACATTACTATAAGACGTGTCACGGTACTTTTCTATCCCAAATTCATGTATTTGGTTTTGATGTTATATTGGTTATTCTCATCGGATTTTGTCTAATGCTTAGTCCGTTGCTGTGTGTGTTACATTTTAATGTTGTGTCGTTGTTCTCTAATATTTAATGCGTTTCCCTCAGTTTTAGTTTGTTACCCCGATTTTGTTTTTTGTCCATAGATTTATGAGTTTTGAACAGCGGTATACTACTGTTGCCTTTATTTTAACATGTCTTTAGAAGTCCAGCGTGGCTACAGCATTTCATTATTTTCTCAAGTGTTTCTTTTACATAATGTGATAATGTTAATAACATATTTCAACTGCTTCTTCAAACACGAAAAACATTTAAGGTTTGTTCAACTATAAAAAGCAGTCTTCGATTAAGGTGGCTAGTGGGTACAAAAATTTCAGCAAATTATCGAACCTTTATTTTTTCATTACAAATTTTATTTATTACACTATTAGTTATTACTTTATGCTATGGTAAAAAAATCAACTAAAAAAAAAAAGATTTGGTTTGGCCCCAGATGACTTTTAAAATGTTTATATCATTGAAAAAGCTCCAAATTATCTCCCTTTGGTGCAAAAATGCCATTTTTTGGTATTAAATTTGAAATATCTTTTTTAACTCATCGGTGACCTATATTTTTTATTATTGTTTTCATATAAGCTGTACATAAACTTAATAATTGTAAAATTTAAGCGATTTCTGTAATTAGGTTATTTTTTTATTTCGATATTACCTCTATTTCTCCTATTAGTTCAACAGAAAAAAAGAACATTAACAAAAATGTTTGCTTCTTCCGGAGGCAGATTGTGAGCTTAAATGAACGGTGACCCCACTTTTTATTTCATTTTTCTTTTAAGTATATGATAAAATTCATTTATAAAAAAATATAGCGAAATCCTATATTAGAAAAAAAATTGATTTATACCCAGGAGCCTCCTTAGACTGTTTATGATGCTCACAAAAACACCATTTAAATAATCTAGATTTTAAAAATGAACCATAAGAACGTCTTAGTATTTTTAAAAGAACTCTTTAAATAAGCAACTTAACCGTCTTAGAATTATTTCCAAATTTGTTATCGTCGGTAAACTTACAAAGAAAATTTTACACCTTTAATCAGTTTTTTTTCTGCTTTGCAAATACAGGTGTGAAGAGTATGATGACAATGATAAAAACCAACATGTCAAAAGTCAATGCGGTAAATCTAAAATGAGACAAAAACAAAATGCATATTAAAAAAGATATCCTCTTTTCTAAGGATACTATTACACTAGTGTTTTGCTATTATTAAAACATTTTTGTAATAAATATTGCATTGGCATTGTTGTCTTTAAACCAATACCTACCTCATATTTATACCTACATGTTTGTACTCATAACATATTTTTGTTATGAAAATGGAATAATTCTACATAATTGAAATATAGCAAACAACGTTTGATTGTAAATTTGGTACACTTATCTCAATTAATTACCTTTCCTGACCTTTTCTATTATATTTGCAATAAGAGCTTCTGTTTAAACGCTCTTTTATAAACCGATAGTTTTTCCCGATCTTTAGCTTTGTGGGAATGCTTTTTGGGTTCTTGATTTTTCTCTTAACTGAATGGCGTTCTTTTGTTTGTTGTGTTACCGTAACTTGACGGTAATTGTGGCTCTCCAATAAGGATGTTCTTGTCCAAAACAGAAAACCCTGGCCGTTTTTGGCACAGCTTTTTTGAACTTTTGGTCCTCGATGCTGTTCAACTTGTCCTTGTTTTGGCTTTTAAACTTTTGTATCTGGGCGTCACTAGTAAGTCTTGTGTGGACAAAACGCACTTCTGGCGTATTAAATTTTAAATCTGGTGCCTTTTGTTCGCTATTATTCGTGTGTTTCTTTGTCAAATATGTTCTATTTATTTGTATTGTAGTCCTGTAATGTTGTGTTGTCATTTTAATGTTATATTTAACATGGCCATTAAAGCGGGAGGTTTGGCATGCCACAAAACCAGGTTCAACCCACCATTTATTTCTTTAAAATATGTCCTGTACCAAGTCAGGAACATGGTCATTGTTATATTATAGTTCGTTTCTGTGTGTGTGTGTTACATTTTAACGTTGTGTTTCTTTTGTGTCGTTTGTTTCCTCTTATATTTGAGTGTGAATTCACATTAATATAAGACGTATCAAGGTACTTTTCTATTCAAAATTCATGTATTTAGTTTTGATGTGATATTTGTTATTCTCATCGGATTTTGTTTAATGCTTAGTTCGTTCCTGTGTGTGTTATATTTTAATGTGTCGTCATTCTCCTCTTATATTTAATTTTTCGGTTTTGGTTTGTGACCCGGATTTGGGTTTTTTTTCTATCGATTTATGAGTTTTGAACATCGGTATACTACTGTTGCTTTTATTCTCCACCTATTGCAGCTTGTTCAAAATTATGACCAAATAACAAGTTGTTTTATCAAACAAAACTATATAATCAGTCAGAAATTTTAACAAACTGCCGTAGAAAAACCACAATAACGTTTTGAGAGGTGAGAGAAACGATTTTTATATCATTGTTACTGGCTTTGAACTAGCTGTCAGCAGGCCAGTAACTACGAGTACCTTCAGATCTGTACTTACTGTCTTTTATTATGGGGAGGTAAAAGTACCCTACCACGTCCACGCTTGTTATTTGTTTTGGTGACATACACGGCCATATCAGTACCAGAATATATAACTAACGAGATGATTTATATTTGAAATTATCATTTTTTTCCACCTTAGTAACAATATAGCTAATTCATCTACAGATGGGTATATATTTCCCATTCCCCAACTTATTCGGGATCGAAGAGCTTGCACCTCCTATGCAGACCTTGTAAAACGTCACCAGTGCCTGACGTTGTTTATCATCTTAAAAACGTGTTACAGTATTCTTTTGTTTTTTTTTAAATATAACTTTTACTGTTTAATCTATTTTTGGTGATATCCTTTTTACATGGCTCGGTCGCATTATGATATTGTGATATGGTATTTTTTTTTATTATTCCTGTCTTTCATTGTTGCTGGTGTGCTTTGTCCATATGCCTTTTTAATTTTCTTTGTTACGTGTTTGTTTTGTTCACACATCGTTGTCAAAATAATTGAATTTATGCGACTGTAATACATGTGAAAGTTTTAGCTAGCTACAAAACAGGTTTAAATCACTATTTTCTACATAAGAAAATGCCTGTACCAAGTCAGGGATATGACAGTTGTTGTCCGTTCGTTTGATGTGTTTGCGCCTTTAATTCTGCCATTTGGTTGTGGACTTTCCGTTATGAATTTTCCTCAGAGTTTGGTAATAGTTTAGTTTTACTTTTTTTCATAACGATTCTTTATTTTACTTTTTGTATCGATCTGATAAGTTGAGCATTTTTCAACTGATTTTTATAGTTTGTGCATATGGGTCGTTTTCAAATAGTCAATCTAATCGGAAAGTCCATAATCACATGGCAAAATCAAATGACAAAACACATCAAAAACGAATGGACAAGAACTGTCATATTCCTGACTTGGTACAGGCATTTTCAAATGTAGAAAATGGTGGATTAAACCTGGTTTAAAGCGCTAAACCTCTCAATTTGATGACAGTCTCATCAAATTCCGTTATATTCACAATAATGCGTGAATTAATAAATAAAATAGTCAAAATATGGGTACAGCAGTCATCATCGTGTAACAATTTCAAAAGGAACAATTTAACAGACCACAAAAACATCTATCTACAAACACATTCATTGATTCGCGTATCTGACGTCAGAAAATTTTATACGTCACATATAGTGCTTCCATTTCGTAATGATGTGTAGAGTTATAGCTTAGGCACTTTCTAGATAAAAGGAAATGTCAGAAGTTATATCATAGCAAGCAAAAACGTTGTCGTTATGTAGTTGACAAAACATCAGTTACACCATAAATCATTAAGTTAATCTGAAACCAAAGCCAACCTTTATTTAAGAGCTGCATAATAATAATCTGCATTGTATTAGCTTTCTTAAAACAGAACATTGTAAGATTTGTGCAATTGTAAATATTTCGATTTTTTATATGATGTTTGGTATTTTTGGAGTTGGGACATGCATTTTGTATCATATTTATTCTTAATTCATTAATTTATACATGATTCAGACCGTTAGTTTTGTCGTTTGAATTGTTTTACATTTGTCATTTCGGGGCCTTTGATAGCTGAGAATGCAGTATGGGTTTTACTTATCGTTGAAGGCCGTACGGTGTCTTTATTCTATATGCACAAGAGGGCTTCTTCTTGACATAAAAAAATAGTCTTATTATCTAATTATGGGTCTATTGTATCAGACAAAATATATACAGCTTTAACCCTTTCCATATGATGTTTAGTGAACTTATATAGCTTGCTGTTTGATATGAGCCAAGGCTCAGCGTTGAAGACTGTACATTGATCTATAATGGTTTACTTTTATAAATTGTGACTTGGATGGAGAGTTGACTCACACCACATCTTCCAATATCTATTATAAAAGAAATTCCCATTATCCCCTCAAAGGAATCTTATTTGATATCTTGATATATAGAATACATCTAGGCAAACCGACCCAAATTTCATTCTTTTTTGCATCCGAGAAAATCGTTCATGGGTTACGATGAGGAAGTCAACAGTATTTTAACAATGCTGAAAGAGATAAAATAAACTTCCGTAATAAGGTCCGCAGTCACGAAGACATTACTTATCTTACAAATAACAAAACATAAAGACGGTCAGTTTTATTGTGTTTCATTGCAAGTGCATATTGTATTACCAAAAACGTCTGTAAAGAACATTCAGGGCAAATGATACTTACATTAAATCATGACACTGAAACACACTGAAAGAACAAAACTACACAGATCCACGTCAACGAAGTATTTGTTACATCTTAATAGTGAAACATTAACCAACACATTTTTATAAGGTCAAAATACAGTATTTAATAACTTTACATGAAGTGTAAATAAAAGGACCGCTGACAGTGTTTGTATTAATTTTCTTCAAGGGAGAAAGATTTTATTTTAGTTATGAATTTACAATATAATATGTGTATATACTATCGCTATAATATAGAAACAATAAAAAAAACAACATAAAAGGTTGTCATATTACACAATTACATTGGCCTTCAAATTTAATAGAAATTCAGAAATTTTACGGAGGATTTGTGTCCATATACCACTTCAACAGGTACAACAAGAATTATTCTTTTTTTCATTTCTAATAAATCAATCACTCAAGCTCGACCAAACTTTTCCACCTTAATTTGTTCAATTTCAATTTTATATTTTTTCTCTAGTATTTTTAGGATATAGTGCATATTTTGTTATAGTTATTCAAACAATATTTGATTTTGAGACCTATCTTTTCTCTCCAGAAACTATTGCTTTTTCGTAAATGATTATAATATAGTTTATAATGACTTTAAAACGTATATGATATCTTAACACTAAATTGTTGGATGTGTTCTTACTAATATTGTGTATGAAAAAAATCTGACCTTAAACCGTTTTAAAGGATGTACTTAGTTGAGGTTTGGGAATTTTTGTCGGATTTTCGGCTTCCTTAGTTATTTCCAATGATGCAGGGTTAAACAAAAATGCCCCATAACACCAATATGTTTTCATCATCAAGATTTCAATAGCTAATGAAAGGCCATTTACTAGATTCAAGGAGTTTCTAGATTGATTTACTTTTGATATGAAAACCAAATCCTACCTATAATAAGTTAATCACCTCGAAAAGGAGCTCAATAACCTATCAATAATTAAAACTCATTTTAGTATTAATTTTAGATTCTATATTTTTTTCAATTTTCACATAAGGATTGCCTTAAGTAAATTTTGTTATTTAATGGACAATTGTCTCAATGGCGATAAAATCTAATTTCCTAATATTCATATTTATTTGAATCAGGCAATTGAAATCATTTTTTCGCAATAATTTTCTGAAGTGTTACCAAATTATAACATACATCCGTGGTGAATAGATTTATACCATATTTCAAAATATATTCATTTACTGCAAACCAATGAATATTGAACCAACATAGAAATATATACTGCATACAGAAGAGACAATGGAACAACCTCATCAAAATAAATAAAGGGAAAATGATTTTTGGGTGGAGATCACCTTGAGAAATTTTAAAGCGCAGATAATATGAAAAAATATAGTCAAATGATCTTCAAATTTTATTAAATGACAAAGGAAGAAGAATTTATCGAAGTTTCATTTGTATTATGTAACAGAAGTACAATATATTACACAATAATAGAGATTAACATGACTTTATTTGAGCTGTCACCCTTCAAAGTATCACGATCAAGTGAAATGTTGTGCGAGAAATGTTTGCTTAGCACGCAAACTCCTTGTCAATCCACTATATCTATATTTATCTATATTTACAGATGGATGACACAACACAAATTATAGTTATTAAGATATCTAACAAAACCTTCATCATGACCCATAAAAAAATCAACAAATTAGAGTTAGCAAAAGTCAACCCATCTAGAATATTGTCATCTCTCACAGAGGAATGAATAGTAGGTGTCTAAAAGAGAAATTCTTTTTAAAACTTTAATGTGTTCATTTTCGTTGGTTTGCAAATATTGTGATGGTTGATCCGAAATATCGTTGTACTGAAATACAGTCTTGTTTATTAGAGAAAAGATCGCTAAATGTCAAAAAGATAATAACCTTAAAACAAACGCTAACAACTACAATTTCCTTCTTTTCCCTTTATACAGTGTAATATACATGTAGAAGTATATTATATTTATACATGAAAAAATCACTTCAATGATAATATGTTTACCTTTCAGACGTGGTGATTAACGAGCAAAACTGTGTACGCAATAACATTGTGTCTGTCAATAAAACCAGTTCGTCGATTGACTTTAATGCCGTCATATCCACTTCTCTCATCCGTTCCAATTGTCTTATTCATATTCATAATACAGACTTTCAACCCAGACATAAATATAACTCAACAGTTCAGCTAATCGGTCATAGAACGATATCTGGAATGATTGTAGTTCATGTATTTGCTGGACATCCTAATCGAAGTAAACCTGTTGAGGTAAATATGCATTATAACATATCGCAGTTGATGTTCTCTATAGAATAAAATGTAAGTGACGTTTGACTAGCCATGACATCAAGCTCAACCCGGCATTTTTCTTAAAATGTCCTTTACCAAGTCAGGAATATTGCAGTTGTTATCAAATAGTTCGTATTTTGTTTTCCTCTTATAGTTGATATGTTTCCTTCGGCTTTAGTTTACATCCGGATTTGTTTTCTAGCAATCGATTTATGACTTTTGAACACTGGTATAGTATTGTTGCCTTTATTTACGTATCGCGTGGTCCTAATAAATTGGGAAATTAATTAGATTAATATAAAAATAAAAAAGATGTGATGTGATTGCCACTGAGACACCTCTCAATAAGAGACATAATAACATATAAGTTAACAACTATATGTCACTGTACGGCTTCAAACACAAAAGATATAGGAAGATGTGGTATTAGTGCCAATGAGACAACTCTCCATCCAAATAACAATTTACAAAAGCAAACCATTATAGGTCAATGTACGGCCTTCAAGTTTACTTTCATGTCAATAAAACGAGACTGATTTCAAAGCGCATGACTGTATTCTAGGAATAATCCTAATTTATCAAACAAAATTACGTACAAAACTGTAAATAAACTGTTATTACAGAGATATGTATAGCTTATTTTTTGTAATTTTGATTATGCAAATGTTGAAATTAAAATGGCAATACCAAGTTAAGCTAATATTTAAAGTGAATGAATCATGACTGAATTACATGGCTGAACCATCTACATGTAAACGAGATGTGCCAATGCTAATACGATTGCATACCAAATATCATTGACTTATTATAAGTCGTTCCCTTTAAACAAACACAAACACGAAAATTAACTAGTAAACTATGTGAAAGTTTCAAAATAAATGAATCATGAAGAGGGGGTGGAAATATATAATCTCCATGGAAACGATACTAACAAATGCCAACAAAGTTGCATATCAAATATCATTGACTCAACATAAGTAGTTAAACTTAGACTAATCTAATCACAAACTAATACATGTAAACTAAGCAACAGTTTTAAATTCGATAGACCATGACTAAGGGGACGAGGTCAAATATTATCCATGAAAATGAGATGTGCCAATGCTAATACAACTCTATACCTAATATCATTGACCTACAACTTGTTGTTCACCATATACTAGACCTAATCACAAACTTATAAATAGAATACAGCAACAGTGGTTCGCCGATTTTGAAATCCCTTTCATCGATTCCGGAGATACGAATCAAGGTTACAAACAAAAACTTTGGAAATTTGCATGAACTCTAACAGAACAAATCATGCATTACAGTCACAAATATTTTGAGTAAATGATCATTCTAAAAAGAGAAATCACAAAAATACCGAACTCCGAGGAAAATTCAAAACTGGGGAAAATTGCATGAACTCTAACAGGAACAACTCGTGCATCACAGTCACAAATATTTTGAGTAAATGATCATACCAAACAGTGAAATCACAAAAATACCGAACTCCCGAGGAAAATTCAAACCGGAAAGTTCCTTAATAGCAAAATTAAATGTTCAAACACAGCAAACGAATGGAAATCTCAAAAATAAACCAATCAAAATACTGGATTCCATATTTCGGTTAAACACTTAATACTCCGAGTACTGGTTGAAATTGTATGACTGATGCACCGAGTGCATCGACAGCTTCAGAGTAAACCCATAATATCGATTTCAGATCGAATGACTAATGCTTTTGAATAAAGTTCAGTTGGTTCCTTCGAGAAAAATAGGGCGAAAGATATCAAAGGGACATTCTAACTTAAAAACGACCTACTAATGATATGGCAAAGAAGTAATGAATCAAAAGACAATCAACAGTACACAAAATACAACAAAGAAAACTAAAGATTTAGCAAGGCAGGTGGTGATATCATATGCTATAGATAGAGGCAACAGTAGTATATCGCTGTTCAAAAGTCATAAATCGGGTTAGAGAAAACAAATCCGGGTTACAAACCAAAACCCAGGCAAACACATCAACTATAAGAGGAAAACAACGAATTAACAGAAACACTGAGTCAACAAAAAAAAAAAAAAACAAAAAAAAAAAAAAACGACAATGCAACACACACAGAAACGAAGTGCAATTTTCCTGACTCGATACAAGACATTTTAAGAAGAAAAAAATGGTGGGTTGAATCTTGTTTTGCGGTTAGCAAAATCTTGCGCGTTTATGGCAATGTTAAATATAACACTAAAATAACAACATTGCATGACAGGACTACAGTACAGATGAATGCAAGAACATTCAGGCAGAGAAATACCCAAATATGAATAATGTTTTTGAATACACAAGATGTGTAGGAAGTCAACACACAAAAAATATACATATGTTCTGAGGCAGTCACAAATATCTTTTATTACGATTGCATTATTTCTACAATACAAATTTACAATAAAATATGTGTTTACCTGTAGATGAAAGACGAACCTATGTTATGTTTCAATAATCTCTACTTTAAAAGGATATACGGAAGGATTCATATACGTTTATCCTCCTTACTGATGTTGGTTGCCTAGTTCCATCTAGATATATCTTTTTGATCTAAGAGTTAATATGAAAACTTAATAAAACGACGTCTACAATTTCAGACATTTTATGCACCACAAAAATGGACAGGACATTTGCAATCGAGTGATATGTATATAACATTTGTCAGTCTAGTGGTGGCAAATTTTACTATCAGTGTTTCTGTAACGGAGTGCATGGACAATTGCTATGAGCTCAACATGCCCAGTGTAATACCAACAACAATAAGTAAGTTATTGTGTTGCTAGTAGAGGAGATATCTTTTAGTACTTGCTATGTTTCCTTATTGAATATATAACCAATTGTATAGATTTTTATTTTTATTATTTTGGCCCTATGAATCCTCCAAACATTGAAACGATATTAGTTTGTCAGACAAATATCATTTTTAGATTTTTAGATTTGAGTCTTACATTTTGCTTTAAGGATGATTAAAACTGTGGGCCAAAACAAATTCTGACTAAGAAAAAAAACATAACCCCTCTCACACACAAGCATACACACATCACCCACCCACGACACACACCCCACCCACCCACACACTCACACTCCACCCACACACACACAAACATTTGAAGTTAACCGGTTGCTCCATTAAAAGAAAACATGGGCAGAAATCATGTTTTTTGTTTGTTTTAATCTCTCATGTTAGAGTAACTTAAATATCTTCTTTAGGTAGTGTTTCCTATGCCTATTCGGATTAAAGGACGTGCACGTTGTTTTTCAGTTGATTTGCCAGAAGAATGTGGTACAAATTACTGTTTGGACAATTACGCTGTAACCTATCAGATGAGAGCATCATCACAGTTCAACAGAGATTCATGTTACTTATATTTCCCAGTAACAAACAACCCACAGATTTGTATAGCAGTTAGTAGTTACTGCTGTGGAGATGCGAACAATTGTCATATTGCAGAAATTAGTGTCGGTCACGAATTGTATTTTGTAAGTACAATAACCTAAACGGTACAATATTTCTGCACCATATGGACATTTCGACAACCAATGTTTCTTCAGTTTATGGAAGATTTTGATACTAATTTTATGTACAAAATGTATCTTACAGATTTTTTTAAATGATTTATAGCATGTGTTACTATACTGAAGACAATTATTAACAAGTTCAAAGAAAATCATATTTCCATTTAATTCTATTTGAGTTCAGAAATATTTGCAAAAAATCAAATAAAGGGGTGGGAGTAACAAGGGACAATCAAAATTCATAAGTCGAAGGAAAGTACCATGGCAAAAATAGAATCCCAACACAAACAAACAAGTTACGATCTAAACAAACACTGTATAGAAAACTAGACAAAGGCAACAGTAGTATACCGGTGCTCAAAAGTCATGAATCGATTGAGAGAAAACTGTTGAAAAAAAAGTACCCTCCAGAAAGGAGATTGGTCACAGGTGCTACAAAACGAATAGAAAATAAAGCGAGATGACAAACAGCAGTTTTTCAAACACTTGACATAAAACAGGTTGGGTTTACAAGAACCATTCCAAAACATGGGGTACGTCAAACGGCTTGCAGTGCTTAATACCAGCAACACAGTTGAAGATATGAAGATATGAGTATCTCCAACTGTGTTATAAAGAACTGTAAGCCTTTCTATTTTTATCTTTTATTTAACAGTTGGCAGGTTTAGGAGTTCGTCTGGATAGTGTCAGTAATCAAATACACGCGAAACGTTGATTTATTTATCGAGTTCATGCAATGTTAATCGTTTATTTCAGAGTTGTTGTAATTTAGATATACATTTTAGTATGTTATGAATCAAATATTGTAATATGAGTCAAATCGTGAACATGAAATTGACAGAAATGTCCCTTTAAAAACCGAAAAACTCGCCATAACTAAAAACACTTCAAACAAAAAGAAGCATGTGTTGTTTGTTTGTTTTTTTTAGGAACAATTGACTCTTTTGCATGTTGTATCATTAATATATATATTTTTAACAATTGAATTAAATATAATACGTTATCAATATTGTACTGCAAACAACATCTTTCAAATTACGGTATTCAATGAATCTTTTTAAGAAGTTTTGAGGATTATTTTCTCTTGTATTTCGTGTAGTTATATGTTCATACTTTTACAGACTTTAGACAGGGCAATACACACCCCCTGGTGTCTTCCTTGGAATATAGCAGGAGAAACATTGAAAATGAACTTTAAGAATAAAGGCGTGATCGACCACACTGTCTGCACTGTGACAATATTCACAAACACTAGTAATCATGGAAAATGTTCATTAACAACAACCACAGATACGGATGGTGATTATTCCTTATTATGATTGTTTTATCAGAATTTAAATAACTGCAAGCAACCAGGGTAAATCTTAACAAAATGTTATAAAACGATATTATTATAAAATTATTTTTAACTACAAATAAGATCAAGAAAGATATGGGATTGTTTACACTAATCATTATAGTTGCATTGATTTTTGCATTTCATTTTTACTACTTATATATATAAGCATAAATATTGCCAGTGAGAACTTGGTGTGTTGTTTACAATTTTTTAACAGTATGCATATGAAGTTCGTATATCTCTTTTGATAAGATATTCTGATGTTGATGTTTCTTATATAAAGTAGAGACAAAACTATACAACAGAAAAGGTGTACAAGCTTGGTAGAGCCAAGATACATATAGAAGTTACATCTAAAAAGTAAAATCACAAAAATACTGAACTCCGAGGAAAATTCAATCTGAAAGTCCCTAATCACATGGCAAAATCAAATGACAAAACATATCAAACGAATGGACAACAACTGTCATATTCCTGACTTAGTACAGGTATTTTCAAATGTAGAAAATGGTGGATTAAACCTGGTTTGATAGCGCTAAACCTCTCACTTTTCCAACAGTCTCATCGTTTACAGTTATCGTTCAAAGTTTTCTGCATTTTGTTGAACATTTTCTTTTCTTGTTACAAAATATTGTCCATATAATCAATATAATAAATACAACTGTTGGTTCATCACTTATTTCACAAATTTGATTTCCAGCAACTTCTGATTTATCGATATCTATGTTAATTAAATTACAAAATTAATAAAAAAAAACGACTAAAGCATTTACTGTAACAATTTTGTTTTCGTTTAAAAAGGTGTCAATAACGAAAATAATGCTGTGCCCATAGCAATCTCTGCTGCAGGTGGAGTTTTTCTGATATTACTGCTGATTCTCGTTGTGTACTTAATAAGGAGCAAAAGATGTCAACCAACCCATTCTGGTCAAGTCGTTAACTACATCCACCATGAATCATCAGTTCAAGGTAAAAATAATAGAGTTCAATATTTGTTATATAGATATTAGAAGATGTGGTATGAGTGCCATTAAGACAACTCTCCATCCCAGTCACAATGTGTGAATGTAATTCATTATAGGTCGAAGTACGGCATACAAGCTAAGGTCATATTTCTGATTTAGAACAGGAATTTTCCCGACATAAACAGCAAAAAGGAGAAATCTAAATCATCTGCTACTAAAAGATTGAACACGTTTTGTTCTCGAGGTCTACTATTGATATCTAAACTGTGGCAATAAACTCACATACTGGAGTCTTTCTAACTTTAACGTAATGTTTGTCAGTCAGCCCCCAGTTTAATCACCAAAAACATATAGAAAATAGGTTTGGTCCTCATATTTCTTAAAACAAACATTAGCAACTTTCAATAAACATTTTATATTCGGTGGCATTTATTTGCCGTCAAATCAACGGTTAATACGTTGACTTGCTGGAATCCATTAATATTCGATTAATGCAATAAAGTTGAAAATGAAACAAAATCAACCCTAGAAACTTTCCGGTCCATCATCAATGAAACTAAATTTGCAAAATTCCGAAATTTATACTATTTATCATTTGGACAAACATAGAATTCATTGGCAAAGACATTCTCATTTATAAAATAAGTTATAGTTTTATTATAGCATCAAATATGTATTATAAAACTAGTTCATTTTTTGATAAAAATAAAAAATACTCATTTAATTCTATTTCACAAACTAGATAAAATAGACATTAAAAAATAGTTCTTCATCTACGTTAATATTTGATTAAAACTAAAAAAACAACATTGCAGGTCGACGTTTAGTTTCTAGATGCAGAAGTACGTCTATTTCTTTGTTTGTATATTAGCTAAACTAAATACATATATAATTACAGTAGTTCTCTAACCTCCCATGTATAATCATAACTAACAGGATCTTGCTGGTTTTTGTATGACAATTTAAATCCCATTTCGTTTACATGATTTTAACATACACCTTTCATACAAAAAGCCTGAGGAATTGATTGAAAAAAGGGCCATATTTTGTCAATTCGATTAAATATTCAATTGAAATTAAAAAAAAAAGTAAATATAGCGCAATGAACGAAAAAAGAAATAAGAAATATTACGGGATTGCTTGTTCATACTACAAGCAATTCTTTA
Source organism: Mytilus galloprovincialis (assembly GCA_037788925.1). Lineage (NCBI taxonomy): Eukaryota > Metazoa > Mollusca > Bivalvia > Mytilida > Mytilidae > Mytilus > Mytilus galloprovincialis. The sequence goes on along the minus strand of CM075331.1, from coordinate 19,262,765 downwards.
ATAATAAAAGTATTATCAAGTTTAGTGTAAACATCTTCATTTAATGGTCATTAAGTTTAGATTAAATATATTTATTTATTATCGCATATCATCAAGTTTATATGGGTCAATTAAAACCATGAGCTGCCAAACAACAAAAAGCATTAGAAAATAGATTAGAAAACATAAAACACTACACAAAGCAATGCAAACAAATCTTAAATCGAGATGAAATCAGATGCTCATTTAAGACCAAAGTTAAAACTGGTTAGTGTTCCTGCTTCATTATTGACTCATTTACTTTGCGCATGTGAAAAAAAAAGTTATGTTTTAGAATGACTAGGTTCACGCCACTACTGGTGAAGTTTAATTCCACAAAGGTATCCCATCCAAGTAGTCATTATATCTGTGTTAAACTAGATTATCATTGATGTGGTCATGATTATAAACTAACTCTTTTTACAAATTATCATAAACTTATTATTTTAAAACATTGTACCCCGGAATTCTACCCTAGCGATAGATATTTTGGCAAGACCTTTCTGAATTTAAGTCCTCAAAGAATTCCAACTTCGTACTTTATTTTTGGCCGGTTGGACTGTTTCGCGTCTGGCGTACAAAAGTTAAAGCCGGCCATGTATGATGATTTTTTTTTGTTAGTTGTATTCAGTGAAAGTCATCAAGGAGAATCAAGATTTGATTTTGATTGGTTTCATGTACATTAAAAAAGCTAAAAAAAAAAAAAAAAAACAATATATGAATATGCATGTTGTATCATTTCTTACTTGCAATTAACATTAACATTTGTTATTGTATCTAATAAGTTTAACAATTTGTTGTTTGTATTATTGGCGACATATCCCGATAACGTGTAGCGGTATTTGAGACACATGGATGTGTATAACTTCTTTTATTTATACATCAAGTCTAAAAGCGATATTAAAATGGTTACATATTGATTTGATAATTTGTGCATTCTCCATGAAGCAGTTCATCTCTGATCAATCAATCTTTTACGATTAAAAACTATAGAAAGGGGAAACTACAAGACGCAGTGACGTCCTAAATTATATGTCGTTATCAACTCAAGAGGTTAACGCATGTCAAATTTTAATGTTTTGCTACTTTTTAAAGATTTGCATATTTGATATTGATCTTGGTATTGTTGTTTCTATTCAAACCTGTGTTTTTGGCTTCATAAACTGTATAAAAAGCTATGTATTGTTGAAAACTTATATTGAAGACTGCTAGTTTACATAAAAATGTCGTTTAGCTACTGTCAAGTTACTGTTCATAACTAATGCAATTTGGTTTTGTTCTGCAGTTGTGACACCACCTCCTTATAGCATTGCGGTAAGAGACAGACATTTGACGAATTCAAATGATACTATCAACAACCCTGCTGAATCAGGATATGATACAGAAGTATCATCGACCAGAAGTGATCCATCAGAAAACATAATACAACACAATGGCAATTCAAATCCAGGTTTTGGAGCACCACCGCCTTATAGCGTGTCTTCATACGATAAAACAACGTCACAGGAAATATGATTGCCAAAGCTTATTTGAAAACTAGTAGTAGATTGTCTAAATCGAAAGCAAATCAAAGCAACAAGATGAGTTCAGACTTCAAAATAATTGAAAAGAGATAAATAAAAATTGCTAGACAAAATGAACAAACTTGTTGAAAATGACAAAAACAATTGTCAATTGATAGAATATACTGTCATGTGAACAAATTGGAAATTATACTGTAAATGTCGAAAGAAGGAGAAGTTGGGAAGTTATTAGTACGTGTATTCACTTCATATTTAAATAAATAAAATGTACTTACAGGTATGTTATTGTTTATAAATGAGTGTCATCAATGTGTGATGAAATGGCATTGTACATCCTGAATCAGATATGCATTCCCTTATAGATGAAGGTTCGCTGACCGTTTTCATGTTCGTCTGCTTAAAGAAGTCTTCCCTTAAATACCACTATTATGATTCGGCTTACCATTATGGATTATGAGTGTGTATATGTTTAATTAATTTGGTTCTGCCCAGCTGGTTCTGTCGCTCGATCATCGTTATATATCTTATAAGACAGCCACGGTAAGGGTGTTTCTCATTGTTGAAGGTCGTATGGTTGCCTTTGATTACTTACATCCACCTTCATTTGAACTTTGGTGGAAAGTTGTAAGGGTGTTTCTCATTGTTGAAGGTCGTATGATTGCCTTTGATTGCTTACATCCACCTTAATTTGAACTTTGGTGGAAAGTGGTATTATTGGCATCATTACTCATCTTCTTATTTTTATATGAACCAAATAAAGTTCTGTAAACAACCGTCTAAATAAGTGACAAATCCACCCTGGGCAAATGATATATAATGCTAGCATCCAGTATCTATAATTTATATTATAAATAACTCTCAAGATGATATGATGCATCTTATACCTACTATTTATAGGCAGTAGTTTAACGATGTTTAAATCGTATAAACTCATTGATAACATGCAAATCAAAGTTTTATAAAACCTTAATATACACTGGGGTAAAGCTGATGACCGTAACTGCATTCACGGTCATCCCAAGATGTCGGATGAAAAATTAGGTCAGTATCTGTATTGTCTGTTACAGTGTTTCTATATCATTTTCTTTGCAAAGTATACATTGATACGATGAAAATGTATAAAAGATTCACACAGAAATCACAAATTACTACCGAAAAATGTTCAGGAAACGGGAAATTCAATCTGAAAAAATCGCTAAGATGTCCGTAAATCTTTATCAAAATATTTTCAAGATGACCGTAACATAAAACAAGGATGACCGTGATTGGTAAACAGATGACCGTAACTTGTAAAAGATGACCGTAATTTGTAAAGAATGATCGTAACTTTTAAATGATGACCCTCAATTCTAAGAATATCCGTATTTGTATTCATAGCGTTTTGTTGTGTTTGTCTCAATAGGGGCTCAGTTAGCGGATATAAACATGTTTCGTCATTTATTTTTAACTATTTGCCGTATTTTGAGTTCATGACAATTATAGTAAATTGCAAATTTCTCGTAAACAATGAAATATTTATTGATAACGACTTTAAAATTTTAATACAAATTGACAGAGATACGACGAAAAGTTGAAGAAACAAGAATGTGTCTCTAGTACATGCCTCATCTACACTATAATTATCTATGTTCAGTGGACCGTTATAATGGGGAAAAAAACTGTAATTTGGCATTATGATTATAAAGATCATATCATAGAAAACATGTGTACTAAGTTTCAAGTTGATTGGACTTCAACGTCATCAAAAACCTCCTCGACCAAAAACTTTAACCTGAGGTGGGACAGACGGACGAACGAGCAGACGAACGGACGAACAAACGAACGGACGAACAAACGAACGTATGCACAGACCAGAAAACATAATTCCCATAAATGGAGCATAAAAACATTAATCAAACATATGAATATCCGGTAATCGAGCCTGTGTATATGGTTACAGAGGAAGCAGATTAAAATATTAGTTTGTCTTTATATATGAATAATATTGCTGTATATACAAATTGACAAGGTTCCCCTCAGTAGTGGATCCAAGGGGGGGGGGGGGGGGGGGTCCGGGGGTTGGAACACCCTTTTTATTTACCAATCAGTGCATTTGAATGGGGACGTATAGTTTGAACCCCCTTTATCCTGGGTTGGGACCCCCCTTTTTTGAAACTAATCCGCCCCTGCCCCTTGTGATACGCTATACGCACAAGACTATTTTAAGGATCTATTTTGCTGAAGCTCGCCTTCACTAGTTTGATCGTAGTATTTTAAAAACAGGTTCCGTTATTTTACTTGCAAGACAAAATAGAAGAAAAAACAAAGATGATATAATATCAATTGTTGTACATCAATTGGCATTTTTAAAAAAGTGCATTTATTATATGTCATTACAAGGAATTCCAGAAATTAAAAAAATCTTTTGGCTTTAAGTTGAAGGCTATGCAGCACAATTTTTTTTTATTATACTTGTAAGGTGTCATTTAACGCGCTTTTGATGCATGTTTTTCCCACTTTTTCATGTGCATGTCTTGTTGTATGTTCATTTTAAAAAAAGATATATACCCTCTACCGTAAAAAAAAGATATATATGGTGAACTACGTATTTAAAGCACGTCTTATTTTCTCCTACCTATAGGATAATACTCTCATATAAATACGTTTTATATATCAACACCATTAATCATTTGATACACAAAAGGTAGTTATACAAATACGGATATTTCTTAGAATTGACGATCATCCTTTAATTTAGAAATTACAGTCATCCTTAACAAATTACGGTCATCTTTTAACCAATTACGGTCACCCTTGTTATGAATTGCTAATTCTGTTACGGTCATCTCGATTGTGATTTACGGTCATCTTAGCGATTTTTTTAAATCGAATTTCCTGTTTCATGCACATTTCTCGGAAGTAATTTGTGATTTCCGTGTGAATCTTTTATAAATTTGCATCGTATTAATGTCTCCTTTGTAAAGAAAATGATATAGAAACACTGTAACAGACAATACAGATACTGACCTATTTTTTCATTAGAGTTGTTTTCCATTCTTTTGGTGTATATGAGCTTTTATGGGACTTTCCGTTTTGAATTATCCCTGGAGTTTGGTATTTTTGTTTTTTTTTACTTTTTTATAATTAAAACTTTACAATTGTTGCAATTAATTCTTTTGACCAAATTACCGACAGACATTTCAAAAGGATATTTGCTTTTGTTCATATTGAAAGATCTGTTAAAAGTTAATAAATATGTGCGATATTATTTAGCTTTGAGTTGTGAACAACTATGACAAAACTAAACTGTATCATAACCGAAATTGGCATCATATACATTTCAACATCTCTAGAGAGTTAGTTGATGCATCTTATACCTACTATATAGAGGCAGTAATTTGCCGATGTTTAAATCGTATAACCTCATTTAGAGCATGCAAATCAAAGTTTTAGAAACCTGAATACACGGGAACTCTAGAAGAAGGAGCAAGATATGGTACATAGATACAAGTTGAAAGGATTAAAGAAGGACGAAAGATACCAGAGGGACAGTCAAACTCATAAATCGAAAATAAACTGACAACGCCATGGCTAAAAACGAAAAAGACACACAGACAAACAATAGTACACGTGACACAACATATAAAACTAAAGAATAAGCAACACAAACCCCACCAAAAACTGGGGTGATCCCAGGTGCTCCGGAAGGGTAAGCAGATCCTGCTCCACATGTGGCACCCGTCGTGTTGCTCATGTGATAACAAATCCGGTAAATAGTCTAATTCGGTAGGTCGAATTCATGAAAAGGAAGAAGATTGTCGTTACGACGTAAGGAACATATCCGATATCATCTGTGAAACGGTTATTCCAAATCAGTCAACCAACTCGTGAGGGCGCCCGTAAAATTTAAGAAGGGATGATTTCAACTTCCCCATTTGGAACTCTTGGTTTAATAGTTCCTTGTGAGCAGCAATATTCTATCAAGAAAATCATGATAGGAAATACAAGCACGGGAATATCGTATCAATTGGGAGATATATGCAGTTGCTGCTGGAATGTTGCTACTTAGAATTGTTTTCAACCGACCCTCATTGTCAATTTCTTAATGTAAGTCAAGATATGAGGCCGACTTAACTGTATCTATTGTATCCTTTATCTCTAGTTCGATTGGATAAATGCGTTCAACATACTAGTAGTCACAAATCTTTGAATTATTTAGTGAGAGAACATCATCTATATAGCGGAAAGTAAGTTAAAGGGTATTGCTAACATCTTATCTTTCTTCCTAGTAAGAAGTTTCTGTATGAAGTCATCCTCATAATAATAAAGAAACAAGTCGGCAATAAGAGGTGCACAATTGGTTCCCATTGGAATGTCGACAGTCTGTTGAAAAACACGTCCTCTGCGTTGGCCATTCTTTTTTATGATACCAACTTTTTCAATTTGTCTTTTAGTTTGGAATGTGGAATACTTGTGTAAAGTGTAGAAAAGTTTAATGTTTTCATACTATTGTAAGATGAAAGAGAGTTAGATTGTATGTACTCTAAAAGATCATTGGATTTTTTTAGTATCCACATCTGATGCAAGCCACCTCTAGAATAAGCAGTATAAGCGTCTAGCGCCTTGCATGCATCAATCACCATAAAAAAAAAAAAAAAAACACATTCAGTCAAAATGTTCGAATCTGTATATTTTGAAATGGCAAAAATCGATATTATGTTTTATAGGTGTTAGCGGCAATAAGCGAAATTATGCATAATGATTAATCTTAATCCTAGACAATAAGTGAAGGCCTATGTAGTAAGTCTATTGCTTAAATAATTATGTTAGTCATTACTCTTAAATCCTAGATTTTAAACTTAAACTGTCGATGCATTAATGTTAATGCCTAAAATGAAAATGATAGTAAATAAAAAGAAATGTATTCAAAATTGAATTACATTTGTTACATAAAATAATAAAAACTGAATTTATATGTCATTTACATGAAATAAAAACAGTATTAAACAAATATTGATAGCAAAAATCATTGAATAAATCTCCTAAGATATAAGAAAAATTGTTGGGTACATATAGCTGTTTCATTGGCAATGATACGATATCTCTTTATTTTAAAATTGTTAAAAAAAATTGTATTGGTTTTTTTTACCAAATGATGCTGACATATGGTACAGACAATGGCAAAGATTTTAAGTTTCTAACATTTGCATCAAGTGATTGTGTAGTACATTTGTGTAAGGCCGAAATATTTTGTATAAGGACTAATTTGATTCCAAATGACCACTTAGTTAATTCATTAATTCCTTACCCGTGTAGTAAGCATGTCATATATTATATTTCCTTTTGACGACTCAATCTACCCTGTGATCGGGGATGTATTGGCTTTCCGTTATGGATAACTAGTTCTGGCCACATAAGCATTGATTCAGATTATAATCATAACCAAAACTGTAAATAAACGCGACACACCAAATATTGTGAAATATCAATTAAATTAGAAGCCAGCTTTGAAGCACTTTTTGACAAAAAAAGCTCTAATAAAATAAATGTTGTTATGTGATCTTAGTAAACCATAAGACAATATAATTTCAGTCTTACTTTGGAAATCCATTAAACCAACCTGTCATCTTTTGTATAACTCTTTGGACATCAATAGGTTTTACTACTACCCCACTTAGCATATTACAATTTCAAAAACAAAATGGAAGAAATAGTACAATGGAATCATGGCCAATTTTTGCGAGAACATAGGTTATCTTATTATACAATATATAATAATGATAGGCCGCTATGACTCATTTCTTTATATGGTTTCTCAAAATACCATACAGTTCCTCTAGAAAACTAGAGGCCCTAAAGAGCCTGTGTCGCTCACCTTGGTCTATTTGCATATTTTACAAAGGGCACAGACGGATTCATGACAAAATTGTGTTTGGTGATGGTAATGTGTTTGTAGATCTTACTTTACGGAACATTCTTGCTGCTTACAATTATAATGAACTTGGCCCAGTAGTTACAGTGGAAAATATTTTGTAAAAATTTACAAAATTTATGAAAATTTTTAAAAATTGACTATAAAGAGCAATATCTTCTTAAGAGGTCAATTGACCATTTTGGTCATGCTAACTTATTTTAGGTTTTACTTTTCTGTACATTATTACTGTTTACAGTTTATCTCTATCTATTATAATATTCAAGATAATAACCAAAAGCTGCACAATTTTCTTAAAAGTATAAATTCAAGGACAGCAACCCAAAAACGGGTTGCCTAAATGGTCTGGAAATTTCATGTCATTTAGATCTTGACCTAATGAGCAATTGTATTCTGTCAGATTTGTTCTAAATACTTTAGTTTCAGCGATATGAGCCAAAAACGGTATTTTACCCTATGTACTTTTTTTAGCCATTTTGGCCATCTTGGTTTGTCAGCAGGGTCATCGGACACAATTTTTAAACTAGATATCCTAATGATGATTGTGGACAAGTTGGGTTAAATTTGTCTTAGTAGTTTCAGAGAAGATTTTTGTAAAAGATTATAAAAATTTACGAAAAATTGTAAATAATTGACTATAAAGGGCAATAACTCCTTAAGGGATCAACTGACCATTTTAGTCATGTTGACTTATTTGTAGATCCTTTTTTGCTGAACATTATTGCTGTTTATCTATAATAATATTCAATATAATAACCAAAAACGGCAAAATTTCCTTAAAATTACAAATTCAGGGGTAGCAATCTAACAACGGGTTGTCCGATTCATCTGAAAATGTCAGAGCAGATATATCTTAACCCGATAAACAATTTTACCCCCATGTCAGATTTGCTCTAAATGCTTTAGTTTCAGAAATATAAGCCAAAATCTACATTTAACTCCTATGTTCTATTTTTAGTCATGGTGGTCATCTTTGTTGGTTGGCCGGGTCACCGGACACATCTTAAAAACTAGATACCCCAATGATGATTGTGGCCAAGTTGGGTTAAATTTGGCCCAGTAGTTTCAGAGGAGAAGATGTTTGTAAAAGTTAACGACGACGGACGACAGACGACGGACAACGGACACCAAGTGATAAAAAAAAGCTCACTTGGTCCTTTGGGCCAGGTGAGCTAAAAATGAACTTTAAAATTTCTTTAATCATTCTTGTTTACTTTAGTAACCAGTCAATCAAACCTCCAATTGTAAACAAAAATATTAAACAATTTTTAGATGTAAAAGTCTATATGGCTATCTTCTTTTCTGGTGCAAAAAATAAATAATTATATATTCAATTAAACCGGTGGAAAGATAATGTCTGGCAGAAATTCATTTCTACAAATTGTCTTTTTATGACTGTCAGTTTTTCTCATCAAATCATCGAAACACTAAAAGATATTGCTATATATCTTTTGCGAATTCACTCAGTATAATTACTCCACCCTAAACAGTCACATTAAAATATCTCATAGCTAATTATAAATTTGGAAAAAAGGGGAAAAAAAGAAAATGTAAACAATCCGGATTTGATAAGCGGGGTGTTGTCTTTGATCTTTTTTTAAATTCCTCATTTGTATAACTCCCATATGTTTATCCAGTGTACACATGTTCATTGAAATGTAATTCTCCGAATAAAAGAAAAATACAAATACACATATTTTGGTTACCGGACATCCTGAAATAAAACCTGTATGTCTTTTGTTTAAATGACACTCTGAAAACTAAACCTAACAATTGATTAATAAAACCCGATCGGATAGTTTTACTTTGTCTTTCACGAAAACAAATATCATATATCTCAGTACATTTACAAACGAGATCTTAAAAATGGTCACAACTAATCGAGAACTAGAGCTAATCAGGTGGTGCTACTAGTATATGGTGTGATCAAGATCCAACATAAACTCTTGTCAAATGAATATTCAAAGAGTATTAAAACCAGAGACTCCAATGAGCCTTTTAAAAATATTCACACTATTCACCAGAAAAATGATGCCAAAGTTTCATATTTATTTGCTCTCAATTTTTACATATTATACTTTTTAAGACGGCAAAAACATCGATTTTTCATTTGGTCAAGACATGTTCTTGTCTAGCATTCTGATATCCGACTCAAAGATCCAATTTGAACTGTTCTCATCTCTTGTCGTCCGTCCGACAGACATCCCCACACTGGGGAAGAATAGAAATATGCACATTGTCACTTAGGTCTTCTTCCGATCGGCATCCCTACCCATTTCCAAAGTAGAGCCCATGTTTGGCTGCGGGGTGTACAAGTAAAGAGACACACCTGTCAGGATGGGGACGTCAGATGGCCTCTTTACTGGGCCTATACCTATTGTAGTTGTTGTTTATTTGTTCTAAACGGTCAGATCTTTTCTTATGGAGTAAGTGCCCTTCAATGACGAGTTCGAGTCATTTGTTGCGGAGTTTCCCTATTTAAATTATGAAAGTTACATAAAGATAACCAGCAAGACAAGATCTGTACCTATAGTAGTCATTTGTTGAAGTCCCCAGTCGAATCCTTATAGGATTTATTGCCCTTAAATAATTATTTTAATTTTTTTTAATGATTTTGCCTATTATCTTAAAAACAATAAGAAATATAACAGTCCATTTTCCCCATAAAAGATACATTTTCTTGTGTCAAGAACCATACAAATTTGGAAGATTTGTTTAAGTTTTGAAAATAATTACAAATGTTGGAAATGTTTTGAAAACTTAAAAATCTTCTCTTCTGACATCATAGAGTGGACATTCCACAGGCACTAAGTCTGGTCTCAGAAAAAAATCCTCATGTTATATAGGTTGATAGGAATACTTTTTTCCTGAGACAAGTGCCTGTGGGACATTCTAATAAAAAATGAAGCTCATCCTCAACTTTACCAAGTGAGCTATATTTAAAAAAGATGCCGAAGTTAGTCTATCTATATGTTTTTATTGTTAATATCTCTCAATTTCTAAAGAGTGAGCGCTTATTAATAATTTACAACTTGACTGTCTTTGTTTAAATCCTGCAGTTCTAATTTTATAGAAAAATATAAGTAGCAATTAAGCGCCCCTTTTTCTGGGTTAATTTTTTGATACTTCAGTCTATTCCCAAATGTAAAATAACTTATATATAGATCATTTTTAAATCATGGTACTTGTGGACAATTTGTTTAAAGCCTTTTCCCTTTTTACTAAATCCGTTATTTAAAAAAGAATGAACTATTAATTTCAATTATTTTCGTGTTTTTTCTGTATCATACGAACAAATAACTGATCCTTATATATATATCAGTGATCGCTGTGGATGGTAAACTTGGAAAAGATAGTAAATAGCAATTACACTTTTATTTGCTGTATATTTATGTTCGTATGATACAGAAAACCACGAAAATAATTCAAATCTAGTTTGGGGAAAAACACGGATTTTAGAAAAAAAGGGGGGAGGGCTAAATAAAAATTGTCCTGTTCACAAGTACTTCTTCTTCTTCTCTGTATTAGCTTCCTTTAAATAGGAACACCTCTAATATATATATTATTAGAGTATTTGGGGTAAATTTTGAAAGATTTTTTTTTGGTTGTATGTAGATAACTAAGTACAGCACACTATGTAGGAGGTTTACTTTCATTTATAAGTTGTTTTTATATATATATACAGACTGTTTTATTTTGTATCTATTTTTTTTATTTTTTATTATAATAAAGGAAACGTGCACCATAGCAGTATTTACATGTGAGGGTCTTATATACATGTTTTTTGTTTTAAAACTTAAACATACAATATTTAAAAGTTGTACAAAAACAAAATAAGTGTCTATAGTGATAGTAGTTATATATATATAGTTCTATTTTTTTATAAAAGGATAGAGTTATAGATTAATTTTCTAAAATGAGGTTACTTAATTATTTTAAAAGGAACAAGTATGTATTTTAAAAAGTAAAAATATATTTTGCATCAATTTTAATATGATAAAATATCTCATAATAGTGAACATCAATTTTCTTGACTGGCGATGTGGAATTTCATTGATAAAAACTAGAATCTTTTATCTAATTAAAAAGCTAAAAAAATAAAAATAAGACAGTCATTAAAAACAAAGTTCTTATTCTTAGTTTCAGTATCATGTAATAAATTTACTTTGTTTTAAGTGGCAAATGTGGTTAAAAATATTTTGGCATCATATAAAATTATCATTTATAATACAGGAGCTTGTCATTAATTTTAATTATTTTAATTATATGATAACATTTCTCATTTTATAGAAATTTTAAATTTAAATTATACTCATAAATTTAGAGCTGAGCTCGCATTCGGGTGATTATCAATTCAACTTGATGAATATCCTCCTTTTGTCTCCTTTACTAACACATTTATTTGAATCGTCTATCTCTAGTCCATGTAATGAGAATTTGAATATATTTGTTTCTCCATGTTTAACATTTTTAATAAAACAGTTCTTATATGTATAGTACATATTATTTTAATCAAGTTTAAATAACCAAAATATATACTGTCATATGTTAGATATAATTTAAACAGTCATCACGTTGTTATGTTCAAAGGGAAATAATCATACCTGTCTTTTTACCTGAGAAATTGGTCACGTGACTGATGATTAAGGGAAGCAACTGTTTTGAAATGCATAAGTAGGAATATGGCGATGTGGAGAATCAAATTAATACTATTTATAGTGTTCCATGTCTCTTATGCCCAATACAGTGAAAGAGACAGTAAGTTGCACTTTTTTCGAAGTTTATTTGCAAAAAATATAAACACTAACTACCTGTTCCAGGTAGAAATTACAGGTGTGAGATCCATAACATGGCGGTTATTTTCATAATAGAAAAGTTTACGGAAGTGACTTGATTTGAGAGTCAATGACTATTATAATAAATAAATATATTGTTTGCTCACTTAAATAGTATTTAATTTCTTTATTTTTGGCTTTTATACCCACTGTGGACAGGTTATTTGCATTTCTGTAATTATCTTACCCAAGATTTTGGCCTGTTATGATGGGATGGCACAAACCTGATCCTAGGGCAACTGGTCACTTTGGCCCAAACTGATTCTCTCAAAAGTCAATATGTCCACAAGTTAAGCTGACCCAGCCATAATAAAATAATAGCTAGATCACTTTCGAGTTCATCCGTCACTGAGTGTCAATAATACATGCCTTTATGACCTCATTTATCAGATAGAGGGGATCGCCTGTATCCTTGCACTATTAACGTTCATCAAGCGTCTAAGTGATTGTCATTGTGCAGGATAAACTAGAAATAATGTTTGATTTGTAAGTACTTTTAAATTACCATGATTACAATTTCCTAATGATGGCAGTGCTGATTGTGAATTATGAGAATTTAATTTGCCCGCTAATTCGTGCAAATTAGCATTATATTTTTCCAACCGCTTGCTTCACATTGGAACGGATGTGACGATGTCCCTAAACCCATGAATGAAGTTCATTACAGTGTTCTCCCAGCTGATATGACGCTGCGGTGCCGCAGCGCCTTCATAATATTTTCGAAGATCCCGCAGCGTCTTAATTGTCCGCTGTCCCTTAATACTTGATCCCGCAGCGTGTTAATTTTCACATTTTCATTATAAATGTTGGTTAAAATTGTCAAGTTGCTGATCACCGCTGAGAGGTCGGTCAGTGTTACGCAATAACTGATAATTAGTTTTACCTGAGCCACGCTTATCTCAGCCTTATCGGACTATCTTATCATGTAATAGCGTAAATGATCATCAAGAAGATAGATATTTTTAGAAGAAAATTAAAAAAAATTAAAAACATCAGCATGATCAGTGCAGAAATTGAAGAAATAGATCGCAAATACATTGTATTTACGTATTGTGTGTGTGATCACTTGACCATTTAAATAACGAATTTTTTCATTGGTCGAGAAGAAGAATCTATTTTAACACGACCAATGAACGTAATGAATACACGTGATAAATTTGAATACACATTGCTAAAGATATTTACGATGAAAATTATGAATGAGAGTATTTGTAATTGAAAAAAATAAAATAAACTTTGATTAAAGATAAAGAGAAGTGATTTATTTGACTATAAAGTGAAAAAATGTTACTTGCAAGGTAAATTGTCTCAAACTGTCGTGTTTTTAGAACTAAAATGATCATTGAACATCGATCGTAAAATTCCGTTCGTCGGGAAATACATGTATGTGAGGCCATGACTTTGTGACAATTAACACGGGTACGGAATTGCTGCAGCTTCTATATAATGTCACTAGTTGATAATTTCAATGGCCTTAACTTTAAAAAACTTGCAAAGTTTCGTTTATATCTACCTGCCAGTGATAGGTTTAACAATAATACACATGGAAGCGTAATGTAAAACTACGGAAACTTGTCAGCTGTTCATTAACATTTTTTTGTTTTAAAAAGTTGTATACCAAATATATGATCAAATATCTTAACCATATTCGATTTTATTAATTCTGTATGAACATGTTCTCTGCAAATAACAAAAGGGTGACTTCTAAGCAAAAGGCAGATGATGGAAGTAGAAGTTTTTTTCTCTCAGCCTAATGACTTAAATTCTAATGAAAAGGGGAATATACACCTTTCTGTTCACTGTCAGTATAAGCAGATGTCATTGCTTCTCCTAATCCCAACCTAGCTAAAGTTTTAGCAAGTGATAACAGCAAGCACCATGTTTCTGGTTTCAATGACAAGTGGCTGACTGAGTTTTCATGGCTTACACATGTTAAAGGGGGTATAACCAAAAGTTATTGAGAGAGGGGGTTTTCAACTCAAAGAGGATAAAGACAAAATTGAGGAACAGACTGTCCAACAAAATAACACTATCTTGAAACATTATCCCTAGAAGGAGCAGAGAGTACAGAGATGAATATTTATATTTTGACTTATAAATAACTTTTGTGTTTAAAATCAATTTATTTCATATATATATATATATATATATATATATATATATATATATTCTTGTAATTCATTATTAAATACTCTGCATTCTCAAACACATAACACAAAGCATTATAATTCATATTGCATATGTCATGGATTAATGACTGATTGCTTCAGATCACAAAAGTTCACTCTAAAAAAAGAGTTACACGCCCTTGAATTTTGCGCCTTAAAAAAATCCTGGGGAGAACACTGCATTAAAACCAGAGTTTTTGACAGAAATGCATCGAACTCGATTATTGTTTTATACTGCATAATTATCCATTTTCATTTTATAAGGTGATAAATTGATTTGAATTCAAATATTTTATATGAAAAATAAATATTCAATTATTCGTCAACTATAAGGCCAACTTTTTTTCCATCCACCTTGTGTATTTTCCAGACCATATGAGTATTTGGACCATACTTCTGACTTATATTAAGAAGTTGGTCAAGTTTATTAGATACAAATGCATGTAACAGATCAACATAACTTAACTCTCAAATTAATATAAAATAGTTCAATTTTAATTGAAATAAAAACTTTATATTTTTTTTTTTTAAATTCACGCTAATTGTAATTTTAAATCTGTTAATCTCTACTTGTATTTTATAAGCATGTTGATCTGTAATATATTAATTGAATTTTGATCACTGAAATTGAAGATATCAAAGTAAACATAATCATGATAATGTGGGAGGACAATTGTTTTAGAATATTTTACAAAATTTACAAAAAAATGCAAATCATAAAGGAACAGTCATGAACTGCAAACATGATAATGTAAAAAGTATTACTTAACTTGTGTCACCTTGGGCGAGAGTACAAAAATAGGATTCAGATATACATTTTAACAAATATTTAATTTCAATTGTTCTTTTGTTCATTTTATCCATCTAATTTTAATAATAACAACAATTTGTAAAACTTAAAATAAAGATTGCGATAAATGTTTGTTTAAATTTAACCCATATGATCCAATAACATGTATATAATCAGTTCGTACTGGACCATACACGTATACTCATATGCGTATGGTCGGACCATACGAGTTACAGAGTATACGTGTACGGTCCAGATACTCATATGGTCTGGAACATATATATTATTATCAGTTTAATTAGCAATATGATTGTATTTCTATTTGAATTTACCACACTGCAATAAAATGTATTTAAAAGTTTGAATTATTGAAACAATGCTAAAAAATTAATAAGGTAAGGTATCCCAAAGCGTGCAAATCTTGTATTCTGCCTACATTGAATTAGTGGAGAAGAGAATGAAATTGAATTTTCAATCTTCTAGCAATGACTCAATGGTTATCTGTATAAAATGTATATATTTAGCTATAACACTATGAAACTACCACAAGTCTTTACTCTTTTGTGTTGAAATAAGCTTAAATAATCATATTGCCTAGTATTGCCCAGTAATACCCATTTCAGGGAGTATTGCCCAGCCCGGGAAAACACGGTGGGTTTTCCAGGGGGGGGGTAATACTTTGCCAACCCTGATTATTATAAAATTTATAAAGATTTATTAATTACAATTTACAATATTTACAATTATCTTTAATTTTATAAATTTATAAGTATTTTTTAGATTATTATAAAATTTATAAAGATTTATTAATTACAATTTACAATATTTACAATTATCTTTAATTTTATAAATTTATAAGTATTTTTTAATCATGTTAATTGGGGCCGGTTCAACATGAATCCAGAATCCCTCTTATACATGTAGTTTTGTACTAATCCTGTATCCTGCTTATTATTGTGATATTAGCTCTTGTAATTTCATGTGTTGCCGCCTCAGACTTCATTTCCCGTTTTCAGGCTAAAATAAGTTGACTTTCACATGTCATGCTAACAAAAGTATTGGACAATCCCAGATAAAGGTTATACCCTAATGACAACCACTAATTTGGCCAGAATGGGATTACTCAAAATTGAATTAAGATCTATATATATATGAGCTGGGCCAGAAAAAGTATTTATGTACATTGGCTGATACATGTAGTTTGATAATCGTAGTCAAGAAATGGTAATGAGCCTTTCATTGAACATAAAAACCCATACAAAAAATAATTGTACAGTAAAACAAAAAAACCCTGAATATTACTGTGCATCTTAAAAAAGGCAGGTTTATATAGCAGTCCTTTGGAACTATTAAATGGAACTGTCTGGAAAATGTACCAAACTTTTCATACTACATGTAACTTTAAGATGTACTTTGTAACGTCTTGTGACTTTCAATAGCTTTTTTCCAATAAAGAAAAGACAATTTTATGAACACTCTACATGTATAATTTTTTTCTATTTCTAGGAACACGATATCAAGACAGTGATTGTTTACAAGGTACAGCCCTTGGTGTAAGTAGTCGAGGAGGTAATAGAATACCAAACAGTAATTTCTGGGCATCGTCTTCCAGCAGTGATGTCAGACAGCCATACAAAGCCAGATTAGAGGATTCTACAGGTATAATATGTAGTTTTATATCATATAATAAAGGAGATGTGGTATGATTGCCTATGAGACAAACATCCAAAAAAGTCATTATGAATTTGATTTACTCAATATAGGTCCCCATACAGCCTTCTAGAATGAGCAAAACATATACTGTATACAGTACTGCGCAATGGATATATAAGATCTTTGACCACATTTATTTTATGTCATAAGCCTATATTATGTCAAAAAATTGATTACAATCAACATTCAGACAATATCAAGCTTGAATATTCAATTTATTTTTGTCCAAATTTGCCCCAACTGTTCAGGGTTTCGATCTCTGCAGTCATATCAGGCTGTGCTCAGCAAAGCATTTTATTGCAATTTTGGTTGATGACACCTTATTTCAAATAACAGACAAATGACAGAATTAACGTACATTACTATGTGACAGTGTTTAGATTTTAAGAATAATCTTAGAATGATTTCTTAATGTAACTTGATGTTGGGGTTTATTCTAGAACTTTGTGAAAATTATAAAATTTTGCTAGTGTTTAGCCCTTTTTTTGATAGTGATTTTGATGTTTTTAAATATATACATGTATATTTATCTTAAAGTTTTCTAAAGAAGAAAGTAAATATGAATCTAGATTATTCATAAATAAGAAGATACATGGTATGATTGCTAATGAGACAACTCTCCATCAGAGACCAAATAACAATTAAAATAACATGACAGCATGATTTGTCATGTTTGTACAAAACAATATAAGATTTAAGAGTGATATGATTTTCAGCGACAAACCACTCTCACCACTGAATTACAGACTGCTTTAAAACATGTTAAACTTTGAAAACTGCAAAAATCTTTAGATCTTAATATGAAAATCCTTTAAAATTTATTATTGTTGTTGTCATGGTTGTTTTTGGAAAGATGTTTAAAATTATTTGAAAGCCACTTTGTCTTTTCTCAGGTGCATGGACTGCAAGTATTTTAGATACAAATCAATACCTAGGAATAGATCTTGGAGGAGAATACATCTTAACTGATATATGGACACAAGGTCGACAAGGGTCAGGGGAATTTGTGACAGAATTTTATATCGCATTCTCCAGTGACAAAACAACATGGCGGGAGTATACAAATGAATATGGAATTAGACAGGTTTGTAAAAGTTACATTGTATTCTCTACAGCTTTAGAAGAATGTATAAAAGTTCTGAAGTTTCTTTACATGTATGTTTCATATGACAAAAAATATTACTTTTGATTGGATGACAGCAATCCAGTGCATGTGCTTCCAGTCCAATGACAAGGTCACATGAAAATATAAAACTTTTTTTTGGTAATTTTATACGGTTGTAAACACACAATATTAGGCCTATGGTAAATGTATCAAATTCTGCAACAATCGCATTGAGTCAGTTCCATGTACTGTAAATTCAGAAATTATTGCATGCATTTATAATTGCGAATTGTCATGTAATAAGACTAAATTACGATTTATTTTTTTGTGATATTGAGAAAATTCTATTTTTGCGAGTTTAAATTATTGCTATTATAATCCTGTCGCATTTTTCACAAAAATAAAAAAAAATTGCAATAATTTCTGCATTTGCAGTACATTATTATGTAAAACTACATTATTATGTAAAACTACATTATTATCAATCACTAGATAAATAAGATTGTCATTCAATTTCATTTTAAAAGTGATGTTCTGTAATTTTTAGATGTTTGGTGGGAATACTAACTCTGACATGATTTCTAAGAACTACCTGAAATATCCAGTGGTTGCTAGATATATAATGATCCACCCACAGAGATGGGTTGGCGTAATTTCAATGAGATTGGAACTCTTTGGTTGTAAATACAGTAAGTGTTCATATAGCAAAATGTTACAGCCGATTGCATTACATGTGTAGGTAAAAGAAACTTCTTTGGTTAGCTTGCTTGATAGCTGAACTGTGAAGTCATTATTAGGAAAGGTATACCACCCTCCTTTCAAAGTAGCTTAGTTCTACAGGCAGACAGATTGGTTAGTTGTCGGACTAGTCTACTCTTAAAGGAGGGTAGTTTACCTAACCTAATAATTACTTCACGGTTCAGCTAACAAGCAAGCTTATTGAAGAGTTTACCTTTACCTACACACACAATGCAATCGGCTGTAAGAAAAAGGACTTGATTCTTTGAACTGTAACAAAAGCATGACATAGCCATCAACATTTGAGTTCAGTCTATTGTTAATGAGACATCCATATATTTGTCAAATCATCATGGAATATTACAAAACTTGGACAGAAGCTTTTTTACAGCTGTTATCCTAATGGTAGCAAGTTAAAGGTTTGGTTTTGCTTTGTTTGTATTAAAGTTTGATCATTCATTGTAATTAAGATTAACATCTGCAAACAAAATATTAATGGAGTTTAACCTGTATATTGGTAAATTTGATTATTTGATAATTTCCAATAAAATTAAAATATAATATACATTAATACAAACAAAGCAAGCAAACCAACTTAACATTTAACTTGCTGGCATTACGATAACAGCTGTTAAAACAAAATATTAATTCATTTCCAGTCTTTGGTATAGACTCTGCATAAATTAGACAAACCCCACATTTTTTTATGATGCAACATTGTGAAATATTGAGTTTGTTGATATCAGTTCTAGATTGATAGAAGACCTTAGAATAAGCAATTATATGAAATTAAATAATTTTTCTCTTTAATTCTGAACAGTATGTGTTTATTTATCTTGCAGTGTATATTGACATCAATACATGATTATTTAATTTTATTTTAGCCTCTGAAGTAGCAACCTTCGATGGGAAGTCCAGTATTAGCTATGATTTATCAGTTGGTAACACTGGTCCCATGCCTTCTAATAATATCAAATTAAGATTTAAAACTAAAGAGCAGAATGGTGTCCTGTTTTATGCCTCTGGTAACCAGCGAGATTACCTGTCATTAGAGCTTGTACAGGGAAGACTAGTCCTGCATATTGATTTAGGTTTGTATAATAACTACTGGTATCAAAAAATGCTGATAAGACAACTCTCCTCCAGAGACAAAATGACATAGAAATCGGCTACTACAGGTCACTGTAGGGCTTTCTACAATTAGCAAAAAGCATACTGTATAGCAAGCTTTAAAAGGCCAGGTTACTGAAATGACAAATGTTAAACAATTCAAACAAGAAGACTTACAACCTGATTTATGTACAAAACAATAAACAAACGATAACAAAAAAAGAAGTATGATATACAGCTACAAATGACAACTAATAAATGTGTTCTATTAGGAAAAAATCTATTAGTATTTTACAGACATATGTTTTAACAAGTAAGCTTGTCATCTTCAATGATGTATTTTTATGTAAATAAAAGTCATATAATTTGAAGACAAAAAATAATTGGTTAAGACACATCTTGATGTTGAATTTTTTTGATATTTTCTTTTGAAGGATCTACAGCAAATAACCCTGGGGCCACTAATCAGACTGGTGGTAATCTCCTTGACGACAGCCAATGGCACGATGTGATTATATGGAGAAATCGTACAGATGTTCGTCTGGTTGTTGATAGGCTGGAATCATACTTTAAGACGAATGGTCTTTTCTACAGATTAAATTTAGACAGAACAGTAAGCAAAAAACATGAAAAAGTTTGCATAGTAGTTTTCTTATGTTTTCATTAAAGATGAAATTTGATTCATATATCATTACAGTACATGTATATTTCATTATACCATGTTATGTTGATTAAATAATATCAATCTCGCATCATTCTAAAATTAATCTTCATTTCAAAATGAAAATTAACATTCATGATGACACAAGCCTCCAGAATAAAATGAACAGGTAGATAAAAGAAATCATGTTTTCATGATCCAACCAAAAAATTGTAATTACTAGTATTGAATACTTCTATTAGTAATTTTATAGGGTTGTAAAAGTGTTGACTGTGTGCCCTTTTTTAGAAGAGCTTCATAAAATATGTACTTAGGTCAATATTTTTACAACCCAATAAATTTACAAAAATAAGCAATCAATTCTTAAATAACGGCCATCTTACTTTGTCCTTTAGATTCAACTGCTCAGTCTGCGGCTCACTGTCAAAACCCTTTATTCAGATCTTGGAGTACAATGTTTATACTAAAATGAATGAGTTTCATATCATAATTAAAACTAAGTTGATAGATATTAATTCTTGTGATATGGGATAAGTGTCAATGGCGGAATCATTCAAGGACCTCATCTAGAAATCACCCCAAATTAAAAAAAAATAGATTTATCATATATATGCAGGGACTAAACTTAACGCTCGCCCAGTCGCCCAAGGCGACCAGATTTTCGGCTGGGCGAATATATTTAGTCATCACGATCGCCCAGCTGGCGACTGTAAAAAATTTGAAGTAAATCCCATTTGTACCCTTTCCCCCGCGATATTAACGAAGACTGTTCCCAAAAGAAAACCTGTTTTGTCTTTTCAAAGCGATATAGTAACATAGAGTATTTCCGAAAACCAGTAGGTTCTTTCTAATAACCTAAACCCAGTCGAACAGCTATGTTTTCAATCCGAAGTCACGATATGTCATATACCTCCTTCAATCAGCATGTTTTTTTTTTAACTCTGCTAAATTTTCTACGATTATTTCATTATTGAATAGTGTTTTCTTCTAAACTGTTCAATAAGCATCGCGAAAGGGATGTTATCTAATTGTCCTGGCAGTCATTATAAGCCTGTGTTAGACGGTAACTTGTCCCTGAATCGCTATTTACAAAAAATACTTAATGTAAAAACGAAACGCAAAGTTATATATTAAGTTTGATATCCAATCTTCAATAAAAACTTATTGCAAAATATATTTTGATCAACACTATTAAAGGATGGCTTGGATTGAGATCGTATTTATTAAAAAAAAAAAAAAACCAGCCATATTGTCTAAAGGTCAACAAGAAGTTGAAAAAATTGAAGGGAGACAATTTTGGCTGGAAATAACCTAAAATAAATATTGTCAAATCTTATAATACATTTCTGGTGGCAATAATTTAAATATTATAAGCTTTATTAAAAAAACTGTTTTGTTTCATACCATGAACATACATTTAAAGAAGAATCAGAGAAATTTGTATTTGAACATAAACAAGACTGTACTTCCTGTTTTGCTTCTTGTATTTATGATCCTCCTTACATGGGGGCACTTATTAAATGCTTTTAATTTTAACAATTATGGAGAAAAAAAGTAACAGTTCTTAGCTTCTGCAATATATGCAATGTATTGTTGCATCAAAATAATATGATCCTCTCCCATCTCACCGGTTTTATTTATAAAACTCCTTACTTAGGAGCACTAGCAACCCTTCTGCCCTGAGATTCAAGCTGGAACACTGTTAGTAAGTATATAAAAAGTTATTTTCAGTTTTATTTTCATTTAGTCTTTTTGTATAAAGATTGGTTGGGCTCCTAAAATTTCAACTGGGCCCCTGAAAAAAATATCTTAGGGGCCCAGCTGGCCCCTAGACAAAAACAGTTAAGTTTAGTCCCTGTATATGTGTTATTCAACTGATTAAAGTCACCAATCCCATATAAAATTGAGAATGGTAATGGGGAATGTGTCAAAGAGACAACAACCCGACCGAAGAGCAGACAACAGCCGAAGACCACCAATTGGTCTTCAATGCAGCGAAAAACTGCCACAACAGGAGGAGTCCTTTAGCTGGCATGCTATTGTGTACATCTGATTTTAGAAAAAGTTACAAATGTAACTCAATTTTTGCATATGACTATAAAAGTAATAATAAATGCATCACAAAATGAGTTTTTAAATACATTGGAATAAGGTAATTATCAAATTGATCATGTTATTGTTGTAGATATTCTTAGGAGGAGTACCTACATTTAATGTAGAAGGTATCACAGTACGTCATAATTTTACTGGTTGCCTGGAGAATGTTGTATTTGAAGGAAGTAAGATGATCAGTGATGCTAAGAACAGGATACCAGGTTACACAGTTGGTAACAGTCAGATAGCAACAATGTTTTCTTGTAAGGTAATGTTTGTTTGTTTCCTGTTTTGCAAAAAGAATACATTATCTGTCTGAGATATAAAAGTAAAAGAAGATTTCATTACTGGTATTGACAATTTATTTATAAAGCTAAAACAATTATTATTTTATTTCACTATAAATTTTATAACTTATCATAATCCCTTAAAGGGAAAATTCACGATTTTTTACTTATGGTTTAAATATGTTCATTATGACATAATATATATATTCACAAAGTTTTATCGCTATATGTGCAGTAATAAAGGAGAAATTCAATAATAAATGAAAAAATATCAACTACTTCCTGTAGGTCGTGACGTTTTCTCCTGATTTTTGCATGCCGGGATTTAAAATACAATCATTAAAAGTCTTGGTTTTTAATCATATTTTAACGTAATCGTAAGCGCGCCGATGACTTATGCTTTATCTAATAACCATCCGATAATAAGAAGATAAAACGCACAGACGTTCAATTGTACTCATTCGTGAGATAAATTATCTATGTTAAACGTATATATTCGAATTATTTTTGTAGACAACACAAAAAGTTATAAATTTATTTTTAATAAATGCATTTTCGGACTGATAAGGTGAACAAATTAAAGTACAATAATCTGTAAAGACAATATGTTGGTGTACTATTATTGACCTTTTACTATCTCTGCTATGGCTAGGTTTATACGATGTGTGTATTCACGGTTCTGTGGCAATACTCGTAGATGGCTTGTTGAAAGGTAAATTGTTATTTGCATTTCGGTATTTAACCACGCCTCTAGGGCACACCTTGCCAGGTGTGACTGTCTATTCGGATCAGTGGTAGCATTTAATACACACATTAAAAATACATATTCAAGTTGGTGACAAATAAAAATTGGTCGCCGTGGAATTATTTAATTATATTTGGTGCTATTATTTATTTGAATTCAAATAAGTTAATTTACTAAGAAATACACAATTTTCGGTTAAAGACGGGAAACTTAATTCATATGTCAGAATGAAATGATATACAAGTCTTGTCCTTGATTTATGTCTTATAAAAAAGGGGGACTTAGAAATTAGAAATAGCTTTACTAAATCATTTTTATTTGTCTTTATTAGGCGAAAAAATGTACGAGAACACTTACATTTAGACTTTTGAAAGCCATGTATTAATTAATATATGAAACTATCTGAAGATAACTCTACCGAAGCGGAATATAATATGTACGAATAAAGAAAAAAATATTTTTGTAATGGAATCGAAAAATTACGAATAGATATTCTTTTCAAGTGTGATAAACGTCAACCAAATTTATTCATAATGGGGAACGTCCTTATTAAAATCTGAGACAACTATAATAATCGTCGTCTCCCAACGTATATATATACTTAAATAACTATTTGATCAACGATGTTTAAAATTAAAAGACAACGAATTTAATGTTATCTTTCCCTATTTTTGAATGTTATTATAAGTCTGTTCAACTTGCAAGAATACCCCTAAAGCGGACAAATATCCGACAAGCAGTTTATTCTTTAAATTGCTGTCATTGAATATCAAGAAAGAAAATAAATCCCGAAATTGATACTCAATAGTTTTCCTAGAAAATATTCACATTCCTTGGGGATTATTAGTGTACGTCCAGTTGCATATATTTTACATGAATGTTGGAACAATTGTGATGATGACGAATTTCGTCCTTTATTCGAGAACAATTTAATTGATATATAAATCTGCGAGTTTACTATGTTCTTAACTTCGATGAACCAAAGCAAGTTATAAATTGACCTGTATTTAAATCAAATTGTTTCTTTTTTTTCTTCTTCTTCTTTTGGTATACAATAGTCTATCGAATTCGTTGATTACATACTGTTGGCATACATGGACTAGTCTATTTACAAAACTTTTACCACAATTTACACAAAATGTATGTTTCTTTCTTATGTTCAATGTATACATGTATACATATTTTAAATTGCGCTACTGACTATAGTTCCGTAACTTTCTATCAGGCGTATGTATACACGAATCGTCGACAAGTGCGCACATTTTTTTAGATCAATAATTCTGGTATGTTCCAATCTGTCCTAAACTATTGACAACGAGTATATATTACATTTTCCCAAATTAACCCTTGGAAAAATATGTAAATAGATTTGTATTAACTATTTCTTCAATTATTTTTTTTTGTATTATTTTTTTTTTATAAATAATATTCTTTACACCAGAAATGTTATTTATAAACAAGCGTATGAGTTCAGTAATGACTAGTATATTATATCACTTTCGGACACGCAAGACAAAAATGTATATTATACATGCACCTGATAGTTCAAACTGGAAAGTTATAAGTAACGGTCGTGTACACTGATCAATACCTACAGAAGTGAAACGATGCATGAACTTGCAAGCCCGCCGGACAGGAAATCGATTGAATACCTGGACGTGTCACCTTACACCCTTCCAATACCTTTGGGAGTAATACCTTTAGCCATGCTGGTGATCAGATAAGGGAAGATCCGAATTTATTTAAATAAAGTTTATTACTTGAAAGAATTATGAACGAATTAGATTTTCGAAAACAATTTCCACGGAACACTTATTTATCATTTTATGATTTGAACTTTGACTTTTTAACTAATTACAATATTATCAGTTTAAAAATAACAGACTATATGGTTATTTAAAAATATAAGACCATTTTCCGTATCAAGTTAGTCAGTCAGATAAAACAACCGTACGATTGACAAGATATCGACACGCAATTACGACTACATCGTTTACTGTAGTTTTGTTCCTTTGTGGTTTATTGACATATCGGGATTTTTCATCGGAGAAGGTGACAAGATGGCGGAGAGTAGAGAACTGATACTCAGAATTTAAAATCGATGGTGATCTCTTATTTAGCGGAATAAAACTTTAATATCTATAAATTTGAGCATTTTTATACAGAATGGACATAATATCAATTTTTTATTTTTTTGCGAAGTTTCCCTTTAAGAAATGATCTCAACACAATCATCTATGAAGAAAATTTGAGGGAATTTATGCTTGTTTTTGAGAAGAAAAATATAAATAAAGGTTCTAATTGGAAAATTTTGGTATTTTCAGTGAAATTAACTGACACTCTTTAAGATTTATAAAAACAGGTGATTTATTCATTGAAAGAAATTCTCTTATCAGTTAACACGATTACAAGTGCTTTTAATATTATAAAACCCCAAGAAGCCTATGTAATGTAAAGATATTCTATTCAAGATGTTAACAAATTGCTGAATGACATTTTAATTATTTTGTTTTAGATTGATGCACCATCACCAGCTACATTCCCCTCCATTGGTTCCTATGTGAAATACACAAGTACTGAAATAGGATTGGCTGTGAGAATTAACTTTGACTTCCGTACCCATGATCCTGATGGAATACTGTTTTTCCATCAGCTAGAAAAGGACAAGGGTGGTGGATTTATACAGGTAATATCAATGTTTAAAATGGTTAAATAGTATTTTTTACTCAAAGCAGTCAATTTTTTTTTATATATATGTAAGTAAAGTGACTTCCTACTACACCATTGTGCATTTAAAATTGAATTTCCGATTTCTTCCTCCATTTTATGAATTATTCATATAATGCAAGTAAAGCAAAGAAAGCTTCACATTTATTAAAAAAAATGTGGAGAAAATTTCTGGTTGCTCTGTTGTAAAACTATAGCACTGTTATAGATTTGTTTTATGTTCTTCATGTACTATGACTATATTGTGGATATGCAAATATGTGAACTTTGCTAGATTGTTTGAAAATGATGATATACAGGTGGAATTTCCATTTCAGTTGAATAGACTGACTTTTCCTGGAATTTTAAGCTTTAAATTTGGAAAATAGAAAACTTAAAATTATATATATATATTTCCATGGATTTTCTGTCCCAGACTGAAAATATTTCCACGTTTTTTTTTTTTACTGAAGTTCATTTCAATAATATGGTAAAGAATGAATGATTGATATTTTCTAGGTTGAATTCTTGAAAGGAACAACTGGTTTTGTTCAGTACAAGTTACAGACCTCGGACCAAGAATCCTCTGCAGACACTATAGAAGATGTTGTAAGAAACAGTAAGTAATAATTGACCTATATTTTAACCTTTGGGGGTGTTATGGGCGTCTTTGCAAATTACAGACCAATGACAGGAAATCTACATTAGATTGACTGATTGGTGGTTGGTTTAAACAGCATTTACACGTAAAGATAAAGGATAGAGAGCTAAATAAGGTAGTATAAACATCATGTAGGAATTACAATGAAAATTGTATATGAATATAATCATGATTATTGGAGGCTAATTAACAGGCCTTCAACCAGGTATGCACAACAATAAAAAATGTCAACTCACAGAATTTATTTTACCTTCTTCATGATGGAATATATATAAAGGCTAAATACACACAATGGTATTTTTAAAACTCTTTTAAACTATTAATTAGATTTTCAGTTATTTATTTAGAATTGTAAATGATCTTGGGCATTTTATATTTAAATACAAAGTTGAAATTTAAATTAAGATTAATTTGATAAAATCAGTAGATTGCATGAAACATCAATTATAAATACCCCACTCTAAAGTGGGACTTTATTGCAATCGCCATATACATGTCTGTCCATCCATTTATCTGTCTCTTTGTCCAACAAATGTCCTTGCCACATTTTTCTCTGATAGATGTCACAAAATAGAATTACTTGATATTTAGTCAGCAAATTCCTACCAAAGGTCGGCTGCTTCCTCCACCTAGAAAAATTGACTGCCAAGAAATAGCAAATTAGTGTTGAAATTGGTGTTAAACACAACTCAATCAATCAACAATATTAAGTCTTGAGATTGAAGAGGTGTAACATGTGAGCACATAATTGTTAGTTACCCACTTCCTGTTTTTGAATACTATGAACTACAAGCATGACAACATGTGCATTACTGTTTGAAATTAAGGTGGTCATTAACTCTACAGGTAGATAACTCCGTAAAATCAGCTGAATGTTTTAATCACCATCCATTGTTAAAAAATGTTTGGTTTCTCAATGATCAAAATAAGTGTTTGTCATTCAAATTGCTTTATACTATTGAATTTTTCCAATAAAGTGTGTGGTTCAAGTTTTTTGAAATATATATTTTTTTGTCAAAAGGTCAAGGAAATATTTGTCAAAATTTTATGAAAATCAAACAAAATTAGATATAGTCGAGGTGTTTGGTATCAAATTAAATAAGCTGTAAAAATTACATCGTTTTTAAATGTAACATTGCATATAATTCCATTACAGCTGCTGGAGATTTAACTAGTGGATTTGCTGATGGATTGTGGCACAAGTTCTCACTTCTACTGAATAATGAGAAACTGAATGTAACAATAGATAGAAATTCCAAAGTCTCTATTAGAACTATGGCAATTCAGGCTGGGTCTACATACTATTTGGGTAAGTATTGGTAAACAAGGATCATCTTTTTAAGTAGAAAAAGAATATTTAAACAATACAAGCAATAGCTTTGTTTCAAGACTGTTATTGTCCAAGATATAACTATGCTGCTTGATGCATTGTTCTCGTCAGAAATTAATGAACGTATTCATTTGTAAACATGAATGTATCACCAAAGCATAAGGTAGATTAAAATTTAATACCCGATGAGTTAAAAGTATGATGTTTAGAATTTTGAAGAAGACAGTTAATTCGTTCTTAAATAATTCTGATGGTATTAACCTTATACAAAATTATCAAAAAGTATTTTAGTTTTCGTCTATCAACTTGGAATTACTTTATACTATAAATATTATCTTTCTCAGACAATTTTCAATTTACCTATTAATCATACTATGCCTTTGTAGTTGTATGAAAGATATGCATATTATGATCAATTTATCAAGATTTTTATTTATGTCTTTGTACTGCATACACTAAAGGATTGCATAATTAGGTTGAGGGAAAAAAAAAATTTATGATCTATTACATACATGGTACAGGGATTGCCTTTGAAAATTCACAGAAAAGATTCTTTTAAAATTCATAAAAATATACAGATTATTGTGTATATGTACTGTATAGCGGGTTATTTTCGCGGGGTGTAAATTCTCGCTTATTTTAGCTGATAGAAGAAAATCGCCAAAATAAATTCCTCCAATTTTAAGTGTACATACAAAGGTATTGATAACAGTTTTTAACCCGCCAAACTATTTTGTATACCCTTCAATGAAAATCGCGAAATTTTACACCGGCGAAAATAACCAGCTATACGGTATCTTGTGTTAATATCATAAACAGTAATGTATAATGTATAAGTTGGTCATTTAGGTGGTGTTGGCTCTATTAGTATAAAAGGTAGAGTATTTAGAGGGATAAAAAAGCGTGGTTTCTTTAAATCCCTTTCCTTCTCTGCATCATGTGCATTGTTTCACCTTTGAAATATGTTTATTTGTTGTGAAATTTCACCATGATATAATATTGTTGATAATAAACTCTAATTTACCTTGTTTTGAAAATATTAAACATTCACTTCATGCATTAATGGCTGTTTTTCTTTCCCACTGATTTAAATAACTGTCCTATGAAAAAACATAACATTTTGCAAATTAGTGTAAATACTTATTTTTCTTATACCCATGCAGAGGTAAACATTATCTGGGGAATAGATGGGTTCCTTGGGGGTCACCAGTTCAACATAATTTTTGGTTGCAATATTTTAAAGAAATTGTTACTAAGAAAATGGGAAAGGAGATAGCTCTATGAACCACTTATTATATGTGTAGATATTTCTGTTTATAGTCTTGGAGGAAGACATGAGCTTGGTCACAAAGGGTTTTGTTTTTGTTTATTCTGAGAGCATTAAAGAAGCCCTTTTCCTCTCTTGTTTATACCATCCCATAATTGTCCTTTAGATTACCTTTCAAGCTGGTTTCTTTGTGATTTTTGCATGATTAAGGTTGTACATTGTACAAGAATTATTGTAAATAAATAACAAATGAATAAATTTTAGTTTATGGACAACCTGAAAAACAGACTTACGAACATTTCAGTATAGATTACGATCATTTTTAGTTGTAATATTTTTTTATGCCCCCTGCCGTAGCGGAGGGGGCATTAAGTTTTACTTCCCAAAGTTGGTTTCGGTTCTCTAAATTTAGTTTGCTTCAACCAAATGTTATGAAACTTATACACAATGCTTATTAACACTAAATACAGATCAATTTTGAATTTTGGAGGCTTCATTTTTACCGTTCTAGAGTTATGTACGCCCTTTACAAATGGAAAAGTTGCTGACAAATTTCAAAAATTTCGATCAAGTAAGAAAAAAATTAAATTGGACTTATCTTCCTTTGTCCATGATTATAGTTCAATCAACTACAATCAATGCTTTTTGAAATCTTCTGTGAAAATTGGAGTTATCTTTCTTTGTCCTGATTGGAAGTTGAATCGACTAAAACCAATGCTTTATACAATGCAATATTCAATTTTACTACCAACTGATAAATCAAAGCAATTCTTACCATTCAGTGCTTACAAGCACTTTGATTACCATTCTAGGGTTATGTCCCTTTACAATTGGAAAAATTTCTGAATTTTTTCGTTTCTGTTCCCTTACCTTAAGTTTGTCTCAACTTAATTTAAGGAAATGTATATATAATGCTTATAACCACTAAACTCAGTTTAAGTTCAAATTTTGGCAGCTTCAATTTTACAGTACTTGAGTTATGTCCCTTTATAACGTTATATGCTAGCTGGGGCATCATCTGTGTCCCTATGGACACATTCCCCATTTATTTTGAAAAGCGTCACTGTCTATTATATTTTTTTTTAAATAATTTATGCATGTATGTAAGAATAAAAGTGCATATTATTTATTACTGTTTGTAAATTATTTTGTATGCATTTTTGATACATGTATGTTGAATGTTTATGTATAAAACTGTACGTGCATGTCGTTATTAGGTTTAAATCTGGGAAATATATTTTTACAAATATCAAAGTTATTCATTCACAAGCAAGTAAACAAATTGAAATAAGCATCAACATGTTTTAAAAAAGGATGGGTTTATTAAAAAAATAAATGTAAATGAAGTATATAATCATGTAAGAAAATGATAAGGTGTATTGAAAGTTGACATTTATTTATGAGTCTGTGTGCTCTTATGATATGTCCCGTGATTATTTGATATAGCTTGGTTATTTTGTAGGAGGTTTCATTTAAAATGTCTATGACAAATTGATTTACCTTGGTAATTTTGTAGGAGGTTACTAGTTTGATTTACCTGTGTAATTTTGTAGGAGCTTACAAATTTGATTTACCTGAGTAATTTTGTAGGAGGTTACATCTATATGTCCATGATAATTTGATTTACCTGGGTAATTTTGTAGTCAGTTATACATTTGCTTTACCTGGGTAATTTTGTAGGGGGTTACTAATTGGATTTACATTGGTAATTTTGTAGGAGGTAACTAATTTGATTTACCTGAATAATTTTG
Source organism: Mytilus galloprovincialis (assembly GCA_037788925.1). Lineage (NCBI taxonomy): Eukaryota > Metazoa > Mollusca > Bivalvia > Mytilida > Mytilidae > Mytilus > Mytilus galloprovincialis. The sequence goes on along the minus strand of CM075331.1, from coordinate 19,231,352 downwards.
TAGGAGGTTACATCTTGTGTCCATGATAATTTGATTTACCTGGGTAACTTTTGTAGACGGTAACATCTCATGTCCATGAATTGATAATTAGTTTACCTGGGTAATTTTTTAGGTGGTTATAAATTTGATTGACCATGGTAATTTTGTAGGATGTTACTTATTTGATTTACCTGGGAAATTCTGTAGGTCGGTACTTTTTGATTTACATGCATAATTTTGTAGGAGGTTACTAATTTGATTTACCATGGTAATTTTGTAGGAGGTTACTAATTTGATTTACCTTGTTAATTTTGTAGGAGGTTACTAATTTGATTAACTTGGGTAATTTTGTAGGAGGTTACTTATTTGATTTACCATGGTAATTATGAAGGAGGTTATTAATTTGATTTACCTTGGTTAATTTGTAGGAGGTTACATTTTTGGTAATGGCTTCAGAGGATGCATGAGGAGCGTAATCATATCATCACAACCTGTCGATGTTGCTGCTATCTCAGAAGTTGACAGGCCGTCTGTTTTGACAGGAAGTTGTGGATTGGTTGACAGGTATATATATACAAACTGGTTAAAAAAAAATCAATTTATATGTGTGTAAAAATTTACTGTATGAATAACATACTTTAATCCATATTATTTTCCTGTCAGGACGATTTATTTTTTGTGACTTTCGTGAGAAAAAAATAACATGAACTAAAAGGTTGCAAACATGTAAAACTTGTATATTTCCTTATTGAACTACATCAAGCTAATTTTATAATTGCGACATTAAATTGTCGTGAAATTGACTAGCATGGACTTAAAGTGAAATAAAGAATCAGTGAAAATAATTATACCCCCGCTTTAAAAAAGGGGGGGTATACTGTTTTACCTCTGTCTGTCAGTCCGTCCGTCCGTCCGTCCGTCAGTCAGTCCGTCCCATGAAACTTTCGTCACATTTTTCTCAGGAACTACACATCCACCCTTTCTGTAATTTGGTATCAACATTTATATATGTCAGCCATACCGTGTGATGCGTTTTCAGATTCATCACTCGACAACTTCCTGTTTACCGAACACTTGCATATTTTTACACTATTAATATTATCCACTTGCGGCGGGGGTATCATCAGTGAGCAGTAGCTCGCAGTTTCACTTGTTTGGTTTGCAGTATCATGGAAAAGGTCTTGGGTGTTTATGTATAAATATATTTTGTAGATGTACCCCTAATCCATGTGAACAGTATGGTGTATGTACACAGACGTGGGATAGTTTTGTATGTGTATAATTGTATTTTGTAGATGTACCCCCAACCCATGTGAACATTATGGTGTATGTACACAGACGTGGGATAGTTTTGTATGTGTATAAATGTATTTTGTAGATGTACCCCCAATCCATGTGAACATTATGGTGTATGTACACAGAAGTGGGATAGTTTTGTATGTGTATAATTGTATTTTGTAGATGTACCCCCAACCCATGTGAACATTATGGTGTATGTACACAGACGAGGGATAGTTTTGTATGTGTATAATTGTATTTTGTAGATGTACCCCCAACCCATGTGAACATTATGGTGTATGTACACAGACAAGGGATAGTTTTGTATGTGTATAAATGTATTTTGTAGATGTACCCCCAATCCATGTGAACATTATGGTGTATGTACACAGAAGTGGGATAGTTTTGTATGTGTATAATTGTATTTTGTAGATGTACCCCCAACCCATGTGAACATTATGGTGTATGTACACAGACGAGGGATAGTTTTGTATGTGTATAATTGTATTTTGTAGATGTACCCCCAACCCATGTGAACATTATGGTGTATGTACACAGAAGTGGGATAGTTTTGTATGTGACTGCAGTAATACAGGATACAAAGGAGAAGTGTGTCATGTTTGTAAGTATCAACTAACTTATGTTTTATTCTTTTTTTAACCCATTTGGGATAAATTTAAAGACACTGTCACATTTAATTTGTAAACTCTAATTGTGTTGTATGACAGACTGGTAGTTAACACAACTGCTGTCATATATGAGTTTTCTAAAGAACAATAGCCACTTATTTTTTCCTGCAATGATTTTCAATAGCTTTCTTGATAAAAATCCTGTCTATAGAAATAATTATAGCATGTATATTTGTTTTGTCTTTTCAGCTGCATATTATTTATCGTGTGAAATGTTTAAGATGTACAGTAATGACGAAGGATTAGTTAATACACAGATTGATCCAGATGGTTCCGGTCCAATGCCTCCTTTCCCAGTAGGATGTGATGGAAAAAGTAAGAGGAGTGTAGAAGGAGTTTTCTAAATGTGTAAACTCTAGTGTTAAAATTGTGTATAAATGTTTTCAAAAGCAATTCCCAAGCATTTTGAATGGCTAATGACTTGTATAAATTATATATTAAGCTAATGATGTGATGCTTTTTCCTCTAGATGTTTAAGTAGTGAAAAATATAATACATTAGGTTCTTTAAATTTTAAGAGGAAGAATGTTTACTTGAAATGAAGTTGGCATGTATGATAAGTATTGTAATATTTAGCATGAAATATAAATGCTTCTTACATCTATAATCAGTTTAGATTGGAATCAATATCTAATTTTTTTATATGACATTATTTGCAGGTATATTTGTAACTTATGTTCAGCATAATGTAGATAAATAGTACAAGGGGATACAAACACTTAAAATCAGCTGAATGCTTTAATTACATACTAAAAGTTTGGAGAAATCAAGCTTCTCGATGATCAAAATTAATGTTTGTCAAACTTCTATGTATCCAATGAAATTATTCCTGCAAATTGTGTGGTTCAAATTTCTTGAACATGTTGAAATGTTTATTTATTTATCAACAGGTCATAGTTAATTATTTCCTCAAAATTTTATTAAAATCAAACGAGCCATTTTTTTTCCAAATGACTTTAGTCAAAATGCAGTGAATGGATAGCAGACATGTTATTTTAATGAAATACAATTGATAAAAAATTCCATGTGTTAGTACAACTGTGCAGGATCTTCTTATTTTACTGGACAAATGTTTATTGCAATAGAACTTACTGTATTTATAAGTTAAGTGAGGTCACATATATTGTAATCAGAAACATTGAAATGAAATGAATGTTTATTATCTTTCACAGAGGAAAGAGGAAAAATAGTTAAGACAGTGGTCTACCATGACGCCATGGAGCAAATTACAGTGGATGGCTTCCAATCGCCAAACTTTTACAAGAAAGTCATACAGTATTCTGGTGATATTGAATCTCTGACAAATATTATTGAACGATCAGCATCATGTTACCAGAACTTAGAATATAGATGTAACAATTCCAGACTTCTTGGTGAAGCAGGTGAGAAACTATATTATTCAGTTTAATTAAATTCCAGGTCTATGAGATATATGTTAATGCAAGAACAACTTCATACCTGCCAACTTTTCAATCCCTTCATGGGGAATTTTATGCACAAGAGGAGCTTGGAAAATAAAATGAAAATGAGGAATGTGTCAAAATGACAACAAACAATCTGACCAAGATTTTTAAGATTATTAAGTTCATATAATAGAGGATGTAAATAGTTAGGCCATCTCCTCCCATTGGGGATATCCCCATAAATCGAGATAGTTGGGCTTGGTTGGCAGGTCTTGAAGCAACTGAATGACACATTGGAATAATACAGATCTAGAGTTCAAGGTCAAGTTATCAACAACATTATGTCCAGCTCTTAAAGGACCTGAGTCTAGAAAAGTTGAATAATTGTCCATTTCAGAACCTAATGGACCATGGGTTATTTCATTGATCTTTACTAGTTAGCTGATGTTTTGACTGACTCTTGTAAAAAGTACATGCATTTATCATATATGTAGCTCCATAAGGAGAAGGGTTCAAATCCAGCTGAGGAAAGAACAAAAATTAGCTATTCATCAAATTCACTAGCCCTTTCACTGGTTATACAAATTTTCTGGTAAATACATATATTATATATTACTCTGAATATTAATTGATTTATATTTTATTTTCAGCAACAAATGCTGATTATTTTGCATGGTGGGTAGGAAGGACCAACCAGCCCATGTATTATTGGGGAGGTGCTGCCCCAGGGTCAAACAAATGTTTCTGTGGTCTGCAGGAGAAAGGCTGCACTGCTGGAAAAACAACCTGCAACTGTGATGCTGGGACAATGAATGAGTTTGATGGGGGAAATATTGTACACAAGGATTATCTCCCCATAATGGAGTTATATTTTGGTGATACTGGTACGATTGGCGATGATAAGATCGGGAAATATAAAGTTGGAGAATTAGTTTGTGAGGGAGATTGTAAGTACATTTATGTTTCAATTTGATAATTTTGATGAGGTGACTTATTTTCTTGCCTTTCATGGATATCAATAAACTTTGTTTATCAAAATTTTATTACAAAAAATACAATTGAATTGCTATAAACGAATAATAAGAAATAGGAATACCATGTTATGTAAAGTTTTCTAATGGAATACATAAACCATATTTTATTCTCCGCCATTCACCAAAACTAACCAAGAAGCACACATAGATTTCTGATGACCAGAGTACATATTTGAATATTGATAACAAGGGATATTGATGTATATGTTAGCGGCAATAAGTGAAATTAGGCATTAAGCTTAAATCCTAGGCAATAAGCTAACGCCTAGGCATTAAGTTATTGCCTGAAATTTCCAGGCATTAAGCTTATTACCTGAAATTTGGTGATGATTATTCATCCTATTGCCGAACATCATTTTAGGCAATAAGTGAAATTTTAGAATTTAGGTGTTTTTAGCATGTTTAGTGATTTTTCTTGAAATAAAGTATTTTCTTAATTATATTCCTAATATTAATATACGTTTATCTGACAAATCTTCAAATTTTAGTACTTTTCTTATTTAAAACAGAATTAACTCATACTTTTTGGTGGAAGTATAAAAAATAAAAAAGATTTAAAAAAGTGATTGTATCCCATAAAAAAGGGGAGATTCTATATAATCCTTATAATAATTATTTGGAAATGTTTACACTTCACTGGTCAAGCTGGTTTGAACTGGTCAAAAGTAGACAAAATTAAGATATGATTTTTTGCTCATACCATTTTATTGGATAAGTAAATTTTCTTTGTTAAAAAATTTGTTAAATGCCCTCAGGCCATCTTGTCTTTTTCACTTCTTTATCTGGATTATTCGCATTAAGTGACACCATGTCTATTGAGGAAAAATTCCTTGAATCTTTGAGGTCTAAATTCGAATAGGGGAAAACAAGGAGCATATACCCTAGAGTAAAGTACCTTGATTTTTGGCAAAGATTAAACTTTTGGAATCATCAGAAAAGAAATTGACAAAAGATTACTACAATTTAAGAAGGTATGACATTTTTAACATTGGTGGTTTTGAGAGGTTGATAACTAAAGTCAGCGAGAATGACGAGGGAAATTTCAAAATTTATGTCTTCCTAGAGGAACTCTATGGTATTTTGGAAAAGGCACATAAAGAAACAGGTCATGGCGGCAGAGATCGCATGATAAAACAACTAAATAATGGATATGCTAACATTTCACGTGATGCAATTGAATTATTTCTGTCACTTTGTGAAAATTGCAATATGAAAAAAAAAAAACATATAGGGAAAGGAGTAGTAGTGAAACCCATTTTATCTAAAGACTTTAACAGTAGAGGACAAGTTGATTTGATGGATTTTCAATCAAACTCAGATGGAAACTATAAATTTATTATGGTATTTCAAGACCACCTTACAAAATTTTGTAACATTAAAGCCCTTACCTCAAAATGTGCATCAGAGGTGGCTTTTAATCTAATTGATATTTTTACAATTTTTGGTGCGCCCCATATACTGCAAAGTGACAATTTTATTATGTAACAAATGTATAATTTTTAATTAATTGAATAAATGTCTTTTATTTATTCGCATTTACACTTTAGGCATTAAGCTTAATGACTGGACACATTTTTCAGGATTTAAGCTTAAATCCTAGGATTTAAGACTAATGCCTAACATCATTTAGGCATTAGACTTAATGCCTAGGCGTTAGCTTATTGCCTAGGATTTAAGCTTAATGCCTAATTTCACTTATTGCCGCTAACATATATATTGGACTGAAATGACAAAAAATGATGTCAGTGGCAGATCCTGAAATTTTCATAAGGTGGCCTGCTCCAGTCATGCTTTAGTGATTCCCTTTATAATCAATCAACATTTTCCCACACAAGGCGGAGGGCATCCCCTCGGGGCCCTGGGATCTGCCTATGGTAGTGCAAGGCAGAAAAATATGCATTTGATAAAAAATAAGAAAAAAGATACTTTTTTTCTTGTATCAATATACACTGTAATTTCAGAAATAATTGTGTGCATTTATTTTTGCGAATTTTTGAAAAATGGACAAAATTGCAAGATTTATATTTGTGATTTTGTGAAAAAATGCAAACAGATATACAAAATGTATCATATATCAGAATGCAAGTTCTTATTATTGCACAATACAAACCAAGTCGCATTATTTGCATTGATAAAAAGCTCACAATAATTTTCGAATTTACAATATGTGAAAACAAGTACATTTTGTTTCAGTTCATCAAATTCACATTTCTTAATCTCCATTTGTTGATCAACAGACAATGTCAAACACATGTAATAACTTTTGAAGTTAGATTAAATCATTTATATATAAAACATATATATTTGTATATTTGCAGCTGTTTTGGACAGTATTGTAACATTCCGTAAGGCTGATGCCACCATTAAGATCGACACATGGGAAGCCGATCCTGCAGGGGATATCTGGTTCCAGTTTAAGACTACAGCCACTGATGGAACTATCTTACATAATATTGGGGATCCAGATTACATCAAGGTTGCCCTGTTCAGTAAGTGCATATTCAATCATTATAAGGAAGTATAAAATAGTATTTTATTGATGGAATAAAAGGATATAGAGTCACACAAAATATCTACATGCACTACATGCATATGTTGATTAATATCTTACAGATTACATTGTTTTTTGCTGGGATTTTTTTTCAGATTTTTAGATAAAAAAAAATGCTAAGCTCCTTTACATGATAATTAGGCTACTAAAAATTTGTTTTAGTTTAATGCGATGATTCATATGGTTTTAAGTATTCGAATGCAGTTAAAAAATATTTTTTGGACTCATTAGAATAAAAATGGGTACCGTGTTCTAATTCTGGCAAATGTGGGAGGGTCCATATGATAAATCTAAATTATCTATTAGGTTTGATTGTTTTTGACATATTTTTTCCCATACAATGTATTTCTATTGCCTTATTCTCATTAATTTTACTGTGACTTTTTTTTTATAAATTGTAAGTGTTTCTTTCTACTTAATGCAGTTAATTCAAAAGTCAGACTCTATTGACTCATTTTGTTATGGAAGGACAGTCTTACTTACAAGACATTAACTTTATTGTATAATTTGAAATATAAAGTAAAAGATGAAAATATGCTGGATGAGCATAAATTCTTTATAATTTCAGATGGTGACACAATACAGTTCAGTTATGACACAGGAAATGGTGCAAAGGTTGTTGATTTCAAGACAACAAATGCCCTCAACGATGACCAGTGGCATACAGTACACGTGGAAAAGAACAGGAAACAGGCATGGTTACGTGTGGACAATTTCCCAGAAAAATACATAACAGAATCATCTGACGAAATGTCTAGAACTCTTGATCTAAAGGAAGGACTGGTCATAGGTAAAAGTTAACAGGGTTTTCCCTCGGTTAATTTTCTTTTTCACCAATCCTTTTATCATGTTCATTAATGAAATTATTTCAAATAAAATCCATGACTTCTCTCAATTTTGTTGATCCTTAAATAAAATGGCTTTATTTTTTCATCCAGGCATTGTTAAAAGTAAATAGTTAAAGTATGTTTATACTAGCAGCGCTAAAAGTGTGTGAAGTACAGCAACGTAAAATTATTTTTTTATTATATTTATAAAAGTTAATTTCAGGTCGCATATTTAGTCTTCGAAGCCATATGTCCAAATAATTTAATTAAACAATACAATTTAATTGATAAGTTATTGTTGATAGCTTTCAAATGCTTGTATTATGTTTAATAATAAAACTTACTAAAATGCTAAGCATTAAGAATATATTCAAGATATTGGTGATTTTATTAAATATTGTTTTAAGAAATTATAAGACATTGGAGTTAACCTCTTGTGATAACCTTTGCTTTCATGTTGAATAATGCTTATTAATATTTTATTTCAGGTGCCACCGTTGAATTCAAAGCAGGATATGTTGGATGCTTAAGAGGCTTGAGAGTAAATGGTGTTTTAGTGGACCTAAGGGGCCTGATCTCACGTGGACAGGTATCTTATGGTGTTACTGAGGGATGTATTGGTAAATGTAGCAGTAATCCTTGCTTTAATGGTGGTACCTGTATAGAAGGATACTCTGGCTACACATGTGACTGTTCCTACACACCATGGAGAGGATGGATGTGTGGTAGAGGTATGTACACTATACAGTGAAACCTGTTTAATCTGAACAATTAACCGGTCTAAACCAAAAAAAATTGGCAAGTCCTGTCATAACAAATTAAATGCATTGTCAACCTGATTAGACCAAACATATGCCAAAACTGAACAAAATCTTTTAGTACCAAAGAGGTTCAGTTAAAACAGGTTTCACCTTAATTTTTGGTCGGATTAAATGGTGATCATTGTATAGGTAAATTCTTTGAAGAAGATGGATGTGTACACATCGTTCTAGTTATAAATGACCTTGAAATTAGATGTCTATTTTGCACCTCAAAACTTATGTTTGATCAGACTTCAATTTGAGAAACAGATGTTATATTAAAAGACCTGGTGTTGAACTGAATGTATCATTTATAAGAAAAATGAATCTATGACACAGATATAAATCTTATAAAAAAGAAGGCATAGTATGATTGCCAATGAGACAGCTCTCCACAAGAGACCAAATGACACATATATATGTCTTGCCTGTATGACCTAATCATCAACTTGACTTGTTGTTAATTCACGTTGGTGTCAGAAACATCTACATTGTAGTTCCAGGGGACTTGTGAACAAAATGTATAATAGGTCATTCTAATGCAACAACGTTTGTAAGGTTGATTTTGATTGGATAACGTTACTTTTTTACATGGCATCAATTGACAATTGATGCTATGGGACGTACGCGCAAGCGCAGACGGCATTTGACAGATTTTTATTACATGTTTTAAAGTGGTTTTCTGTCAGTTTCATTAAAATGGAGATAACAATATTGTATTTTAAGCTCCGACGTCGCCAGTAAACTTAATTTGCGACCATCAAATCCCCAATTGATGCCGTCCGAGCTTAAAATACAATACAGTCATCTCCTAAATGAATCTAATCAGCTGATTATTCCCTGGGTAGTCAGTGGAGTGTAACAGGGTATGTCAAGAGAAGCTTGGAATCTTGATAGCTTTTGTAACAAGCAATATTTGATGAATAAAATTATAACGTTGTTAAAAAATATTCCAAGAGACCACAAAAGTTTTTCTATTACACTTCTTTTTGCAGCATTGTAGAATGTATTTTGTGTTTCATATATATCTTAGAACTATAGATCATAAAATACTGTAATTTATCATTTTACAGAGGTGGGTGTGAATTTACAGAAACATTTTATGATCAGATATGAATTTGATAAAAGTCAAGGTCTTTCAACAACTGACTTCAAAGACGTGAAAGTTGGCTTCACTACTAAGACAAAACAGGGAATTCTGATGCAGATCCAGTCACCCAATGGAGAATACATATCCTTAGAACTGAACAATGCTGGTAAACTTTATATATATTGTTTATATTGAATTATATATCATAACAAAATTTCAATGCAGATTTTATTTAAGTCTCACACACAGAGAAGGTCATGGGAACTATATATGCTAGATGTATATTTTTTGCTCTTCAATATATGAATTTCTTGAAATGTGTGGTTTTGTTATTGAATAGATGTTGTTCTTGTGGTTGTTAGATTGAAGATATTTTGACAAAAAACGAATGACTAATGTACATTTAAAAAAAAATTGGGATGGATCGAGAGCAAAGAATACTGTGGATCAATTATTATTTGTGGGATAAAGTTCAAATTTTCTGTCTACTAGTTTTTGCCAAAACCATATTAATCAAATATTCACAAAAAAACAATTTTTCCTCATCCCATGAACATAAAAGAATATAGTATTTAAGAAACTTAAAATTAATGGAATGTTTCATTCTGTCTAAGGTGGTGTAAAATTTGTGGTGAATGTTGGTGAAGCTCAAAGATTTGAAATGAACACAAAGAATGATGGTATAGACTATACCAATAACCAACAGCATGTAGCTCATTTATGGAGAACAGGTGAAAACAGTGAATTCCTCAACTTACAGGTCAGTACATTTTAACAATTTAATTAAATTCAAATTTTGTGGCACAATATTCATTCATGTAGGAGTGGCATTATCATTGTATAGTCTTGAATTATTTGAATGTTTTAAAATCCATTGAAAGTTAAAATTAAGCAATGTTAAATGTTCATGAAAGTTTATTAGTTTTATTATTAAATTCAAATGTCAATTTAAGACCTGTACCAGATAAATCATTCAATCTAATCAATAAAAAAAAAGTTTGAATATGATAATATAGACGTGATGGACTGCCAAATGTTGGTACGTGAATAAAAACACTGAACATTATCTCAAATGTTAACCAAATTTAAGTGTACCAGAATGAAATAGATTTATAAATGATTGTTTTGATTGCAGGTTGATGATTATCAAATTGCCTTTGACAAGCTTGGAGATATTGGAGATCAGATTCTGGATGATCCTAAATATTTATTCATTGGCAATAATGGTAAGTTGTTATGATGTAATAGATTATTAGTTACACATATATAGTGTGCTAATGACCTTTACTCTAATTTTTGCACTATTTTCACATTTCTTGATCGGTGTGAGAAAAATATTTCTCCTCACTAGTGAAAAATCTGTTCTCGAAAATGATTGGTCGAAATTTAATAGTAACGTTAAATTTTCTTGCTTTCTTCTGAATTTTCCGATTGTGACGCCCTGAAAAAAGGAATCCATGTCTGATAACATGGCAGATAAAGAACAAAACTTTCTGCAAATATTTAAAAAGAAAAGATAAAAACATTAGTAATCATGAGAGAAACAGATTCCACTACTATAAAAAGCTAGGCAAGCCTAGTGCTTTAAATAGTATAATTTAACTGTCTCGAGGGGAGAAATATTGTAATACACTTGTTGCAGTGATTGAATCAATATATATTTTTAATTGGCATTCTTGCTTTCTGAAATTAAAAAATTGTTGTTTATTACAGATACATCAAATGCAGAGAGAGGATTTGAAGGTTGTATTTACAGGATGTCAATAGATAATATTTTCCCTTTGAAGAGAGCATTCCAGGACCCCAGACCTTCCTATATGTGGTTGTATCCTAACAGTAAGTTCTCAGATATTATATAGAGGCAAACGATACCAGAGGGATATTTAAAATAATAAGTCGAAAACAAACTGACAATGCCCATGTCTAATTAAGAAAAAGACCAACAGACAAACAATAGTACACAAAACACAACTTATATATTGCATTTCAATATGTCAGTAGAGGAAACAAATTGTATTGCTTCTTTAAAGTATTGAGTTATTTGTTTCAGCTAAGGCTAGTTTAATTATAGGAATTGTAATGAGAACTCATCCAAGATACTCTGCTTATTAGGGCAGGCATTTAGGATAGTTTTAGCTTTGTCTGTCCATTAATAATTTTTGTAAACACTAAGAAGAAGGCCAAAGAAATTTTGCACAGTTGCGTTAACATTTTGCTCATTGATTTGGGGAAATGTTTCATATTCTCTAAAAGTTATATGTTCAACACAATAAAGATATATTCCTGTTGCTCTATTCAGATACAATAAGAGAAGATATGTGTGGTTTTGAGGAAGTGACAGTAATACCTGATCCTATTGAGATTCGTCCAGGAAGTGGTGGAACATTAGTCAATATCACATACCCATACGTAGAAGATACCTCAGCTAGGGATAAAGCCATTACTGGAGGTTTGTTAGCTTTAACATGTTGTTCTCACCTTGTAAAGCTTTATAACATTTACAAAAATCATCTTTAAATCCTGATAAAAGTACATCGAAATTATACTAGTCTGTATATTTAAATTTCATTTACTTGTAAAAGTAAAAATCAATAAAAATAACAATATATATCAAAACATAAGTACTAAGAGGAAAAGATTGCTTTAATTTATGAGTGGGAAGTAAAATTAAACATTGCATTGGTTGTAGTTGATTCAACTACAATTATGGACAAAGGAAGATAACTCAAATTTGATTTTTTTTTACTAGATTGAAATTTGTCAGCAATTTTTTCACTTGTAAATTTGTAAAGGGCATAACTCTAGAACGGTACAAATGATGCAACAAAAATTCATACCTGATCTGTACTTAGTGGTTATAAGCATTGTGTATAAGTTTCATAACATTTGGTTGAAGCAAACTAAAGTTAGAGAACAGAAGCCAACTTTGGGACCTAAAACTTAGTGCCCCCTCCGCTATGGCGGGGGCATAAAAAATATTACAATCTAAAAATGATCGTAATCTATACTGAAATGTCATGACTTACAAGTATTTTTTTATTGTAAGATTTTTTGCTGGTTTTAGATTGTCACAAAGCACGTCCATAAACTAAAATTTAGTCATTTGTTATTTATTTACAATATTGCTTGTACAACCTTAATCATGCAAAAATCACACAGAAACCAGTCTGAAAGGTAATCTAAAGGACAATTATGGGATGGTATAAACAAGAGAGGAAAAGGTTTTTTTTAATGCTCTCAGAATAAACAAAATAAAAATAAAAACCCTTTGTGACCAAGCTCAAAAATCATCTTTAAATCCTGATAAAAGTACATCGAAATTATACTAGTCTGTATATTAAAATTTCATTTACTTGTAAAAGTAAAAGTAAATATCAATAAAAATAACAATATATATCAAAACATAAGTACTAAGAGGAAAAGATTGCTTTAATTTATGATTGGGAAGTAAAATTAAACATTGCATTGGTTGAATCGGTTGTAGTTGATTCAACTACAATTATGAACAAAGGAAGATAACTCCAATTTTAAAGATTTCATTGATATTATATTCCTGTACCTTGCACAAGTTATGTAATATTCTTGACAAAGTGTAATATCATTTGTAACTTGAATATCTGAGCATATGTAACTTTGATAAATTGTTGGAAATTTTATTGAATAGGATGTATAGAATGGTACAATCAATGCACTATATTTTGTGTATATCTTTAAAGTAGTGATCAACCTTGGAAGATTCAAACATCAAGTTAGTATCATAGGATTTATTTATATGAAATATGAAATATAACCCTGAATCTTAAGTTTACTAAAATGTGCCAGTTATAATCTTGAATTCAAACATATCTTTTTTTTATTTTTAGGTGTATTAGCAGTTGTATTTTTAATCATCATAGTGTGCATTATAATATCTGTAATGTATTTCCGTGAAAAGGGAGACTATTCAACCAAAGAAGCCACAGGTCAAGATTTTGTGGATAATCCTGACGCAGCTCTCGTCATTAACTCCACTGGGGTACCAGACATTGGTAAAAGACAAGAATGGTTCATGTAGTACAACTTCCATTTTGTAAAAATGTGATAGAAAATTCATTTTTTTCCAAATTTTTTATTTGGTTAGCAATATATTTTGATACTAGCATTTAAGGTTCTTATAATTTAAATTCATTTGCTATATAAATAGTTTTTATGTTATTAAGTAGTAAAACATGTTATCTAAAGTGAATTTTTTTTCTGAACTAGTGATAGTGTTATTCTAAAAACTTAAGTTGATACAAATTAAGAAAGATACCTAGATTTTTTTTTTTTTAATTATTTGACATCATTTTTCATTTAATTACATGTATATCAAAAGTGCTTTGTAAATATCATTATCATGCTGATGTAAATAATTTTGTATACTATTGTAAATTAAATCAAAATGAATTCTTCATCTTAAGCACGTTTCATTTTGGTCCATTTCAGATCTGATATTGTAAATTTTACAGATGTTTTTTTTGTAGAGCTTGAATTTTATTACTCATGAACAAGATATGAAAAAAAAATATTTGATTTCCGAAACTGATACATATATCAATCTTTTTGTTTTATCATATATGTTTATTTTTTTATCAGAAGAAAGTATAAATGAAAGCAAAATCAGTGACATTGAATTTTTTACAAAATTTTACGTATTTTTATTTGGCTAAAGTGAACTTTTCTGCATTTCAAAAAGCACAAGTTTCAGTTTTATTTATAATACATTCCAGAATTTTTTTATATTAATGTATAAAATATGTAGATATTATTTTTATAACAAAGGTTGTATGTATCATAGGTCAGATAAGTTCTTTTTTAATTAATCGAAGGAATGCCAAGTTTCTATAATTTGATACCTAAAAAATTATATACCTCAAAATGTTTATAATTATAACTGATGTTAAGCAGTTTTTGATAATTGAATATTTTGATTGTTTATTTTTAAAACTTTGAAGATTTCAAATGAATAAATGCAAGGGGTGTGCCATTTGATGTGTTAACTGGGTGCTAGGGACACAGTCTACTTATTAATAAAGCATATCATTTTAAATAGGGAGAACAAGTTTCATTACCCCTAAAAACATTGACATTTCACACAACATACATGGAAATAACAAAATTTTGGTTGTCTTAAAACTATGTTTTCAAATATTGTAATTATTCAGATAATTATGTTGGGTATTCACACTTAATAAGTTGTACTCCACGGATATATTGAATCTTGAAAGCATCACTTGTTAGCTTTGGTTTTGGCTAGACGAAGTGACTTAAGCAAAATGTTTTTGTTCCTGCTTACTGACACACTAAAGATCATGCGCTAAAAAAATGAAATGGGAGGGGGAATCCATTAGCATTTTACACTACATCACAGCTATTAATGGGACAGCAAAGTGGCTTCCTTTAAAAGGGTTTAAGTGAATATTCCTTTGGGTACCACTATTTCCATTAATAGTGTACAGGAAAACTCATGGTTTTACTTATAGATAAAACGTATACATTAGTTACACATATCATATATTTTACTTTGTACATATCATTTTAAGGAATTCTTTATGTGGAGAATCTATTTGGAAGATTTTTGCCATTCCATTTTATAACAATGATATATATTTTACCATAAACTTTATTGATTCCATAAATGTGTTGGTTTTTTTTTTGTCTTGATTGCATCAAATTTTAATGAATGTGCAACACTAGTATTGTTTTGAGCTTTGACTTCATCTTATTTATTTTATTTTATATCATACGTGAATTTAAGAATATAAAGTAGTTATCAGAATTCCCATGAGGTCTTACTGTGCACCACTTAATGCAGACCTGTTTCTGTATTGCTTTGAGTTACGATTTATGACTAAAATCAGTACAGACCCTTCAAAACAGCATCTGATTCAAAAATTTTATAACACTATTAGATATTTGAATGAAATATTGGCTCTCAATAATGACAATATCAGTATGCAGACTAAAGAGAGATTATCCTGCCAAACCGACTTTAAATAAAGCTAATACTAACAATGAACACTGCCCATTCCTGGATCTTGATATCTTCATCTTTAACAGAAGATTAATACCAAAATTTATGATAAAAGAGATGATTTTTCATTTCCTATAGTTAATTAATTTTTAGATGGTGACACCATTGAAGAAAGGTTTAGAAGATATCACCTTGTGATATTTTTCTTTTTCATGCTAATCTAATGTAATGCAAAAAAAAAAAAAATCATGTGACTCAAACTGTTGGTAGGAATTGTAACTTCCTGCTTATATTGGTACTTCTTGATCTTTGATCAAATTAAACTCAACCACAAATTGGTCATGATTTTAGATTTCATATTGGTTACTGGCTGGCAATAGGAGGCAACTGCCTTCACATATGTTATTTCCTGCCCTGTTTTGACTTTTGGGCTGTCTATTTAGTTTAAACATATTTATTTGTAGTGGATTGGGAAACAAGTTATTGTAACTTATATTAATCCCTTTCCACTTTGCGGGTGGGAGTGCTGCCTTGTAGCAACAATAGCCTGCTCTTTTTCAAAATCTACGAGGGTGTCTTTTACGTGCAAGAAATATGGCTCTCTCTTATCACGGGTCAGCTATTTATCGTCCCCTTCCAACAGACTATCATCGTTTCCTTAAGACCATACTCGCAAATGGTGTCAAGGGATGTCTATTTCATCTTGTGAAGTATAAAGCATTAAGCAGCAAGACTCTACAATCTGAAATGTCTTGCCTTTACTAACCATTGCTTTTATGTTGATTGTCCTAAATATAAGCTTTACTACAACTATCACATTCAAGTCATAAGAAACGAGTGACTGGTGAAAAATAATGTTAATCCAATTCTTGAACCAATGCATGTATATATCATAAACTTAGTCCTCTGTGCACGATTTTATCATTTTTCATGCAAATTTTACGTATAATCGTCAATTTTTTTTCTCTCTGTTTGTTATGATTTAACAAATATGGCTACTCATTAAATGCCGTGTTTTGAAGACGAAGTTTACCGATTGTTACCTTATAGTAAATAATCAATAAAAAGCACGTGTTTAACATATACAATCAGGTAATTGTTTATTTTAATGACAGATTCATGCGTATTGCTATCACCGGATTTTTACAAGGAGGGTCACGCTTAGGTCACTATGCATACAGAAAATGTCGGTGAATTGCTTCCTGGCAGCAAGCAATTAAAAATAGGTGAACTTCTTCTAAATGTGGACAAATTAAAGAATTTTCCTCAGAAAAAGTATATGTACATAAGTTGTATAATGAAAACTATCCATTTAGTTTTAAAAAATATATGCATATTTTTTTTTTAATTTGAGGTTTCATATGACTTTAACTTAACATAATCCAAGAAAATGAGTTCAATATCAGATAAACCAACTGGAAATACATGCACACCTTACAATCATCCCATACATCAAATATGCTTATGATTTAGTTGAACTATGACATATAGTATTCAAGAAATAAACTTAACCAGGAAAACTTAACATTGATCAATGAACCATGAACATGACGTCAAGGTCAGATGATAATTACCAGACAGACATAATTGCATACAATCATTCCATTCACCAAACATAGTTGACCTATTGTTTTACAGTATTAGAACCAGATGCTCTGCAGGGCGTAGCTTTATACGACCGCAGAGGTTGAACCCTGAACGGTTAGGGCAAGTATGGACACAACATTCAAGCTGGATTCAGCTCTAAATTTGGATTGTGATTAAATAGTTGACACAGCATAGGTTTCTGACACAGAATGAATGTGTTCTAATGAACTTAAAATTTTTGTTTCTCTTAGAGCAATTCACTATGCTGTTGAATATTAATCCTCTCAAAAAAATGTTTGAAGAAATTTTCTTTTTTATTTATGAAATTTCAAATGAGAAAAATTGAACCCAATTTTTTTAATCACATCCCCCTTTCCCTTATTCCAAAACTAATCTCAATTAAAATTTCTAATGGAGTTTGCAACAATAACTACTCATTTAAATACATCATAAAATATTAAGATGTAAAAAAACTGCTTGTTATCACTGAATGGTAAAGATTATTTTAATTTATCAGTTGGTAGTAAAAAGTGAATATACATTGTATATTGTATATAACAAAGATTTAAGTTGATTCTGGACAAAGAAAGATAACTCCAATTAAAAAAAAATCTTGCTATTGCACAATATTTTGCAATTAGATATTTCTTGCTTACTATTCTGGACAAAGAAAGATAACTCTAATTAAAAAAAAATTTGATATTTCACAATATTGTGCAATTAGATATTTCTTGCCATTGCGCAATACTGTGCAATTGAAAAGACTTGCTATTGCACAATACTTAATATAATAATTTTAGATCCTGATTTGGACCAACTTGAAAACTGGGCCCATAATAAAAAATCTAAGTACATTTTTGGATTCAGCATATCAAAGAACTTCAAGATTTCAATTTTTGTTAAAATCAGACTAAGTTTAATTTTGGACCCTTTGGACTTTAGTGTAGAACAATTTGAAAACAGGACCAAAAATGAAGAATCTACATACACAGTTAGATTTGGTATATCAAAGAACCCCATTTATTCAATTTTTGATGAAATCAAACAAAGTTTAATTTTGGACCCCGATTTGGACCAACTTGAAAACTGGGCCAATAATCAAGAATCTAAGTACATTTTTAGATTCAGCATATCAAAGAACCTAACTGATTCATTTTTTGTCAAAATCAAACTAAGTTTAATTTTGGACCCTTTGGACCTTAATGTAGACCAATTTGAAAACGGGACCAAAAGTTAAGAATCTACATACACAGTCATGACAGTTAGATTCAGCATATCAAAGAACCCCAATTATTCAATTTTGATGAAATCAAACAAAAGTTTAATTTTGGACCCTTTGGGCCCCTTATTATGTTGGGACCAAAACTCCCAAAATCAAACCCAACCTTTCTTTTATGGTCATAAACCTTGTGTTTAAATTTCATAGATTTCTATTTACTTATACTAACGTTATGGTGCGAAAACCAAGAAAAATGCTTATTTGGGTCCCTTTTTGGCCCCTAATTCCTAAACTGTTGGGACCTAAACTCCCAAAATCAATACCAACCTTCCTTTTGTAGTCATTAACATTGTGTTTAAATTTCATTGATTTCTATTTACTTAAACTAATGTTATTGTGCGAAAACCAAGAATAATGCTTATTTGGGCCCTTTTTTGGCCCCTAATTCCTAAACTGTTGAGACCAAAACTCCCAAAATCAATCCCAACCGTTCTTTTGTGGTCATAAACCTTGTGTCAAAATTTCATAGATTTCTATTAACTTAAACTAAAGTTATAGTGCGAAAACCAAGAAAATGCTTATTTGGGCCCTTTTTGGCCCCTAATTCCTAAAATGTTGGGACCAAAACTCCCAAAATCAATACCAACCTTCCTTTTGTGGTCATAAACCTTGTGTTAAAATTTCATAGATTTCCATTCACTTTTACTAAAGTTAGAGTGCGAAAACTAAAAGTATTCGGACGCCGGACGACGACGACGATGACGACGACGATGACGCCAACGTGATAGCAATATACGACGAAAATTTTTTCAAAATTTGCGGTCGTATAAAAATGACCAAAAAAACAAAAAAAATAAATTGGAGCAATTAACTGTGAAAATGCGGTCAAGGTCAAATAAAACATGCCAGAGTGACATGTAAATCTTACATTATATTTATTCACCAAATATATTGGACCTATTTCATACAGTTTTTGAAAAACAGACCAAAGCAAAAAAACTTAACTTCAGCAACTAAACCATGAAAATAAGGTCGAGGTCAGATTACACCTGCCAGTTTGACATGTGCATGTCAAAATCATTCCATACATCTAATATAGTAGGCCAATTGTTATAGTTATTGAGATATGGACTTAACATGAAAACGTAACCTTGTTCTGCAAATTACAAGCAAATGTAGATGGCAGGCAGGCTAGACAAAAAGTGAAGGTAGTCTACTCAGCTACTAAAACAAACCTACACCTTGCCTTATGTGACATATGTCATAGTGAAGAAAATGAGCAAGAGATGATAACTTAAGAAATAAATGGGGGAAAGTGTCCATGCAACACAGATGATGCCCCTGCAAATTTGAACTTGATCTGAATTTTGTGGTAAGAAGCATTGTGTATAGGTTTCATTCCATTTGGTTGAGACAAACCAAAGTGAGAACTGAAACCAATTTTAGGAAAAACAGGTTTCGCTAACTATAAAACCAGGTTCAATCCACCATTTTCTACATAAGAAAATGCCTTAACAAGTCAGGAATGTAACATTTGTTATCCATTCCTTTGATGTGTTTGAGCTTTTGATTTTGCCATTTGATTAGGGACTTTCCTTTCTGAATTTTCCTTGGAGTTCAGTATTTTTGTGATTGTACTGACGGACAAGGGCAACACTTCTGACCCCATTGATGACGGCAGGGGCATATAAAAAACAACCACTGGAACTAGCACTTTAAAATATATTATAAATAAAGATGATCTATTGCAGCATTTGACCAGTACTTTTCCATATCTATGTTTATTTAAATAGATAAAATGTCTGTTATTTGGAAGCCATTGATTTATGGTGTTAGACGTTTAGGATCTCTAGGGAACATTGATGTTTTCCTAATGTTGTCAAGTCCTAGAAACAACATGGTTACTCTCTCCATACCTGAAATGTATAGAAATATAGGTATTAATAAAATAATAACAAAAGTATCATGAGTAGTTGGGTCAAGATATTTCTTGATGAATTAGGTCATGGAAATAAAAAGTGGAAAATGGCTGTACATGAAGAAAATAACAAGTATAATAATGAAATATTAACATTAGCAAAACCTGCTGAAAAGGCAATTGATTTATTAGTCTGCATTATCTTGAAGTGTAATTTATCTTTTTTGTTATGTCCATGCTTTTCAAAATACTCTATTCTTAAATGTGTTAGTAATTTTGAAAACATTTATGACACACATGGATGATACACACTTGATTAATGTCTAATTTGAAATGTGTATTTTTGGTGAATGTGTGTTGCCTCAATGACATCTAATCCATACTTTACTTAAAGATTTGGATATACTAGACGTGTTCAATAACATAGTCACTACGTAGGGCAATGTAGACTCAGATGAATGTGTATCTAGCGTAGTTGCTAAAATAGATCTAGACAGCAATTGGTTAATAATTATTGTCAATGCCATAGTGATATGCAAGCTATGAACAGCATGCATATTGTTCAAAATAGATATAGATATTTAGGGCATAGTGGCTATACTAGATGCTAAGATATCGCATGAAATTCTGACAGTACTGAATGCTTCTAATATACATGATGTACTACCAATAGCAGTGGAATCTAAGGTATTAAGATTGAAGGTAACATTAATTCTTAATTCCTGCAGTTTAAAAGATTTTTTTTTAATGTTCGATGTAAAATTCATAAGAAAAATTTGTTAATATTGTATCCATAGTATGCTTACCAATTCCTCCGCCAGCATGTGGTGGTGCTCCATATCTAAAGGAGTCTATGTAGGACTTGATATGTTCTAGATCTATAAAAAGAATTTACAAATGAAGAAATTAAGCTGAAACATAGATATGCACGAGGCTGTAAAAATGACAGCCAACTTGGATTTAATTCAGTTTATAAGTGTTATTGTTAACTACAGCAAAGGTGAAATTTACAATACTGCAATAAATCTCAATTTTTTCATCAGTACAACATATTAAAGTTTGAATAGTTCTCAAATTATTGCATGGTAAAATTCATTTTCAAATCAATCAAGGACCATAACTCTAAAACTAAAAAAGTGAAAATCGTCAATAGCCAACTATTTGAAAAGCATTGGAAGTTATTGCACAGAAACAACTGTAGCTGTCAAACCATTCACTGTTCACCCCTAATTCAATAACCAGATATTATTGAGCATTATCAATTCATGTTGCTATATCACTATTAAGTGAATCAACTAATTTTTTATTGTAATATCTAGCTTTTAACAGCTGCCCAATATTGAACAATCCTTTTATAAACTGTAAAGTCAGATATTACTGTGATTTTGTCAATTTAAACAAGATTTTAATTTTTGCAAAATTGAGAGACATCCTGTTTAATTCATGTAAAAAACTTCAAAATAGGAGTTTAAATTATTGCGTTATAACCCTGTTGCATTTTTTGCAATAATAAAAACGTCGCAATAATTTCTCAATTTAGAGTCAGCTTATTGCAATCCAAAAGTGAATTCTGCAGAAAATTTAATTTACCCAAGGCAATATAACATCAGACATGAAAATAGCAACCTAATGATCAAATAAAATTTTACATGTACTTGCTTTCAGATAATATTGAAATATCTAGGACTATGACAAAATGTACAGTACAATACTATTCTATTCTCATAGACACTAGTACTTCATACATACCAACTCCTTTCTCTTTAGCCCTTTCTGAAAGAAGGTCTGGACAATGGACCCTCTGTGCTCCAGACAAAATCTCCTCTCCTCTCATAAACATATCATAAGAATTGCTCCATTTCTATAACACAATGTAAATGTAAATTGAAATTAATTAATTACTTATTAAGTCTTAGATGCATGATTTGAACTAGCTGTCAGTTACCTGCGAGTGCTCACAGATCTGAACCTTGTCTTTTTGTTGTTGGGATGTACATTTGTAAAAGTACCTGGCCACATCCACTTGTATTTTTGTCCATCTGATGAGTTAAGCCTTTTTCAACTGATTTTTATAGTTCTTTCTTATGTTCTATAGTTATACCACTGTCCCAGGTTAACATGTTTAACCCCACCACATTATGTATGTATGTGCATGTCACAAGTGAGGAGTCTGTAATTCAGTGGTTGTCGTTTGTTTTTATGTTATATATTTGTTTTTCGTTCATTTTTTGTACATAAATGAGACCGTTAGTTTTCTTGTTTGGATTGCTTTACATTGTCATTTCAGGGCCTTTTAAAGCTGACTATGTGGTATGGGCTTTGCTTATTGTTGAAGGCGGTACAGTGACCTATAATTGTTAATATCTGTGTCATTTTGGTCTCTTGTGGAAAGTTGTCTCATTGGCAATCATACCACATCTTCTCTTTTTTTATAATGAATGAGATTGTTCATTTTCTACTGCTAAATATTGTAGAGATCCCTTATAAAGTTAGGTTATTTCAATAGATTGTTTACAGTTCTTAAGATTGACTTACAATTTTGTATATTATAAATTTTGAAAATTAGCATGTAAAATTTTTGAAAGCACAGTCTTTAATAGTTACAGTGCATTGATAATAAATAGATTCATTATGGTATGCCTGCCCCTCCTCCCCTTTCACATTTAAATATTTTTTTTATTTAAACACCAAAAAAACACATTACTTTTTTTATTGTGACCATAGATGTCAAATAACCCTAGAGCAACAAATCTGATATACTTGAAAATGTTAAAATTTAAAAAGAATAGATTGTTAAATAATTAAATGGTATTAATGTGGAAACAATACTTCAAAAGCTAGCACAAACAGTCGAGTCTGATATTATGCGAGAGCAAAGTCATACTATCAAGTGAAACCTGGATAACCTGTGCATAATTTATGCCATGTATTATGTGGAATGACATTTCTTGTGAAGATTAAAAAATCTTAAGGCCAATCATTGTACAAATCAGTCTTACAACCAAGATAAACCATGTCCATGATGAAGGTCTTATTATTCAGGTCAAGCATTGTACAAATAAATCTTACAGCCAAGCAAAACCATGTCCATGTCACAAACTCTGTTATTTGTGTCAGGCATTATGTAAAGAACAATTGTCTTAATGCCTATGGAAACTAGTCTAGGATAACTGTCTTGATATTTAGGTCCTGATAACTCACCTTGTCGGTTGGGTCCGGCATTGTGTAGAATGGTCTCACTGCCAAAGGAAACTTGTCTAGGATAAAGAAGTCTGTATCATACTGAAAAGAAAAAAATTATTCACCAATTATCAAGATAGTTTATTCTGAGTAAAATTAATAATTAATTATGCTACCAGTACTTAGTTTCAACAAAAAGGCTTTCAAAAGAATGTATACTTATAAAGGTAGTAAACAAACATTTTGATTCGTTTAATTTCCATAAAATTTTTACAAAATATTTTCAACCTGTTGACAAAAATATAAAAGTTTTAAGAAATATGAACCACACAATTTTCAGGAATAGTTGCATTGGATATAAAGCAGTTTAACAAACACTTATTTATATAATTGAGAAGCTTGATATCTCTATACTAATATAGTATCTGTAAGAATAATACATTCAGCTGAATGTTTTACAAGGTTAACTCCCTTAATTGTTCTGTATCCCCCCTAAACAGTTCGTTAATTGATGGATGCAATGATGTTTAATATTCCTTCTGTAAATATATATCATATTTGGTGGTACTATTCCTTCTGTAAATATATATCATATTTGGTGGTACTATTCCTTCTGGAAATAGATATCATATTTGGTGGTACCTAACTATAAACTAGATGTGTCAAAGCGACACGAATGGCCCCATCCCCAAAAGTTGAAAAATCTGCAATTTCAATATAAACACATGTGGACACAAACATGATGGTAGTCTCTCATATCAAAAATCAGCTCAAAATCTGGAGGGGAATAGAGAAAAAATCTGTACAACTGTGATTTTCAAAAATTTATCAAAGTCCAAAGCCCGTAATTTCAGCGAAAATTAGCGGAGCAGAACGAAACTTAAGCTTGACCTATAAGTCATCATGGTTAACTCACATACCAAAAATCAGCCCAATATCTGAAGGCGTTTAGAAAAAAAGTCCGTATAACTGTGATTTTCTACAATTTCTCAAAGTCTAAAGCCCGTTATTTCGGCAAAAATTAGTGGAGCAGAACGAAACTTAAACTTGATCTGGAACTCATCATGGTTAACTCACATACCAAAAATCAGCCCAATATCTGAAATCGTTTAGAAAAAAAAAGTCCGTATAACTGTGATTTTCAACAATTTCTCACACAAAACTTAAACTTGATCTGAAACTCATCATAGTTAACTCACATACCAAAAATCAGCTCCATATCTTAAGGCGTTTAGAAATAAAATCCATATAACTGTGATTTTCAACAATTTCTCAAAATCCAAAGCCCGTAATTTCGGCGAAAAAAAAAGGTCTGTATAACTTTGATTTTCAACAATTTTTCAAAGTCCAAAGCCCTTCATTTCAACAAAAATTAGTGGAGCGGAACGAAACTTAAACTTGATCTGTAACTCGTCATGATTAACTCACATACCAAAAATCAGCCCAATATCTGAAGGCGTTTAGAAAAAAAGTCCGTATAACTGTGATTTTCAACAATTTCTCAAAGTCCAAAGCCCGTAATTTTGGCAAAAATTAGTGGAGTGGAACAAAACTTAAACTTGATCTGTAACTCATCATGGTTAACTCATAAATGTTTATACCATAGAAAAATTAAATAAGCTACTGTAGATCCATTTGGATACCAAATTTTGTGGATTTCCTGGGTTAAGATCAACCAGGAATTTAAATGTTCAACAGGGTTCACATTTTCTACAGGCATGTACAGACCTGCCAACTTTTGAAAATCTCCATGGGGGATTTAGCGCGCGACCAGATTTTTAAGGGTTACAATTTTAGCGACTTTTCTGTGTGCATTGTTTTTTACTCCTAAAATATTAGTAAAATAGTCTAAGTCCTCTTCTTTTTTCTTTCGGTATACTAATGATGAGCTTGAAGGTCTTGATTTCTTTTATTTGCATGATTCTTGAACTATTAAATTATAAAATTGACAAAATAACTGAAGAATGGCATTAAAAATATAGGATTCAAAGTAGAGACCCCCCCTTTCCCCCCTCCAAAGACCTTCTTATCTATAAACCTTGACTCAAAAGACCTTAAACTACCTGTCCTAAAGTTAGAAGGATGAAGACAGATTTTGATTTAGTCTTACTTATGGTCTTACCATCAGTATCAATGATAAAATGGATAAAATTTGAGTTATCTTTCTTTGTATTCAGAGGTGCTCTTACCGGCGGAGGCTTATACCATAACACAGTAGAAGGGAATACAAAATGGCGTCGATTTGAAATCAACAGACACACGACGTCTGGTTTCAAAAATTAAACAGATTTCAAGATAAACGATGTTTTCTTGAGAATTCATTACAGTTCTCATCTTTCAATTAATTATGATTTTGTTGTGGAACTACGGCAAATGTTGCAAATTGTGCTTGTATGATAAATTGATTAAAATTGAAAGGTTGTTTGACCAAATTTGTGTATACAAAATAAATTAATTTTGAGGACTGTTATGACCCATTAGGTAATCTGATTACCTACAACCACTAATTATGACACCTGTTGTGACTGTTGATTAGGGTAGGGTCATTAACTTGTCATAATATGTCCCCAGGTAAAATTATGGATTTTTTAAAATTGATCAGTAAACAATAATTTTTTCGGGTATATTTGTTGAAAATCGGGATTTTGACTAATTTTACGATCCCGATATCGGGATTCGGGTTGAGGGATAAAAATCGGGATGATACCGCGAAAATCGGAATAGTTGGCAGGTCTGCATGTATGCAGGCATTGGCAAATCCCTGAACCCAAATACTCACAACAATGCATGTTTCTAATATCCTCCAAAATTTGTATTCAACACAAAAGTTGTCAAGTGAATGGTAAAAAATTCATTGAACCTACTTTTTGCTTGATTAATCTACCCAATAATTTCTCTGCTGGTGTACTCAGATCATCCTCGTCACCCATTTCTACACCATTGTCCCGTAACAGCCTTACACCTTCCTTGTATGTTAGTACTAAACTGTAATATAACAAAATCTTTTAGGGTCATTAAGAAGACCCAACAAAATAAAAATGTGTTATTTTGTGTTCTAAAAACACTTATAAACAATTTATATCAAAATAATAATTCACTATTAGCAGACAGTTTGTTTCAATTTGGTCAAACTAAGCTAAAAAAAAACCATTACTGACGTATTATGGCTTGTAAGTCAATAATTTAACTCATTTGAACATCAGCAGACTTTAGAGGACATCTGAAGGTTTAATTGGATGGCAAATAGTTTAAAATGTGTTCCAGTTGGGTATTAATCAAATATGATAAATTGAGTCAATACAGTATCCATGAATTTGACAACTTATGCCCCTTCAACATACATTTCATCATTTGATATCATCAGGGAGTATTGTAATTTATCTTTAGCTTACACCAAAATGATGAAAACATTTAATAATTTGCACTAATATCGAAGTTTAAGAAGTTAATCAACCAATGAAGTTTTACAAGCTTCATATATCCATAGATTCTATGTCAACAAA
The DNA here is from genome assembly GCA_037788925.1 of Mytilus galloprovincialis. Taxonomy (NCBI): domain Eukaryota; kingdom Metazoa; phylum Mollusca; class Bivalvia; order Mytilida; family Mytilidae; genus Mytilus; species Mytilus galloprovincialis. The sequence goes on along the minus strand of CM075331.1, from coordinate 19,204,302 downwards.
GAAGTCAAGATTTCAAAAAAAATTCTTACTGATCAAATTAATAAATAATTCATACCTTGGTTCTAAAAATTTAAAGGGTTCTGATTTATACTGCCTACCAACAGTTTTTATTTCTTCTTGTAAACTGTAAAGAGAGAAAGTCAACAATAAGACAACAAGAATGATGTTTTTTTTTTATATCACTGGGATCATTTCTTTGAAATTACAAAGTTCCATTACTCTTAGTAAATATGGTACTGATACTTTTCACATTTTTTCCCCAAAATTTCTTTAAAGTCATAATAAACGAGTGACTGGTGAAAAATTATGTTATTCCAATTCTTGAACCAATGCATACAAACATCATAAACTTAGTCTTCTGTTCACGATTTTATCATTTTTTTCGCATAAATTTCGTATAATTGTCAATTTTTTCTTCAATCGGTAAGTGTTGTTGTGAAAATGTGGCAGTTAATTAAAGTTCGTGTTTTGAAGCCAAAGTTTAACGATTGCCACCTGTTTGTCAACAAACAACAAAAAAGCATGGACCTTGAGCACGTGTATAACATGTATGATTAGATAATACTTTATTTTAAGGACATCCATGCGTATTGCGATCACTGGATTTTTACAAGATGAGTCACCCTGAGGTCACTTTGCATACAGAAAATATGGCGGGGAATTTCTTCCTGGAAGGAAGCAATTAAAATAAAGAAAACTTCTTCTAAATATGAACAAATTAAAGAATTTTCTTCAGAAAAAAGTATATGTACATAAGTTTTATAACGAAAACTATCCATTGAGTTATAAAAAACATATGCATTATTTTTTTAATTTGAGGTTTCTTATGACTTTAATTTACAGAAAGAATTAAATCAAAATTTCAATATTTTACAAAATTTTTTATATCAAAATTTAATATTTTACAGAAAGTTAAGCATTGTAATAAAAAAAAACAAAAAAAGTATGGTAATTCTATTGAATAATGACAAACTAGTAATTACATAACTTATCTTTGTAATTCTGGACGCCTGAGTTCTGAATATTTTCTTAAATAAATATACATGGTAAATATGACTATGGCTCTTGGTGCTAGAATCATTGTGGATATATCAGTAACATACCACAATGGTTCTAAAACCAAGGGCCTGAAATCTTTATCTTAAATCTACTCAAATAATTAAAAGTTTAAAATTAACTTGAAGTTGTGTCCCTTTTTTTATAGAATTATTCAAAAATTGATTGTAATTGGAATCTAGTTATAGCTGATGTTATACTTATAGATATCTATCACCATCCAAGACCATCTGCAATCTGATCTAAAAACTATACAGAGGTCGATGATAAAACATTACAGGTACTGGAAATTCAGAAATAATCGTGAGACTTAATACTGCAATTTTAACATGACTAACAGAAATATGAGATTAATTATTGCGATTTCAGGAAGTTTAATATAGATATATGTACAATGTATTATATTTCAAAATGCAAGGTTTTTTTACTGCCATACTTCCCCAGTCAAATCATTTGTATAAATACTTCAAAATGATTTCTGAATTAACAGTAACTTAAATTCAAATGTGACTTTGAATCAATATATAGACTTTACTATATACTTACTTGTCTCTAAGATTTTTAAATATATGCACAAACATATCTCCAATAACTTCTATAACTTCATGGTAATGGAATTTGAACGCCATCTCTAAATCAAGTCCAACGAATTCTGTTAAATGTCGATGTGTGTTTGAATCCTCTGCTCTAAATACTGAAATCACAAATTAAGGTATATATCCATCTGCTGTATTTTTGAATGATTTGAAATTTGATCCTTGATTGTAAAGTGTAGTTATTCTGTATAAGTGATTTTCAGATTTGACATCAAGTCACTTCCTGGTTTGACGACAATTTGAATTTTATTAAACCCACTTGCATGTAACTTTTTAAACATATTACTCAAGGTGTGTTTTCCCTTTATTTTTTAAAGCCCCTAAATGTCTAGATAGAAATACAATTTGCCTATTACCTTGTCCTATGGTAAATACTCTGTCGAAGTCAGCTGTTATGGCCATCTGTTTATACAGCTGTGGAGACTGGGCTAAGTAGGCTTTGTCTTTGAAGTATGATACTGTAAATACATTGGCTCCTCCCTCTGACGCAGCTATAAAATACAAAATTCTTCTATGTACACAAATACACTTATAAGGGGCACCTGATGTCAACATAAACATACCATTATGAGGTAGATATCTATCTACATTTATGTTTATATCGTGCTATGTGACCATCTGTAGTTTCGGAGTTCATCTCGATAGTTAATTAGATGGCTTCTAGACTAAAAAACACACAAAATTCTGATACATATTATCTAGTATATGCACTGTTAACTGTTTACTTCAAACTTATTATAATTTGGATATGTGTTTTAGTATGTTTTAAATCAAATATGAGAATTTGACTCAAATTGGGGAACACAATTTTGACAGCTTGTGAATCTTGAAATATAACAAATACCCTTATTACCATGATGACAGTCAAATGAAACTTCAAATTAAAACAAACTATGATACATAATATGTTTTTTATAACTATATGGCTAGTTTTCATTATAAAACTTCTGTATATATTTACTGAAGAAAATTCTTTAATTAGTCAAAAATTAATAGACATTTACTTTTTTGCCACATTTTTTCCCTATGCAGTTACCTCATCATGACCTTTTTCATAAAACATCTGGTGATTGCAATTACACAACTGCGAAGGGGAACACCAAATTGGCAGAGAGAGTCAACAAATGTAAACATCTTTTCGATTGAAATAATCTATATCTTATGGTACATGATATACATGTGTTTATCTAAATATCCATGCTTCTTTGTTGAATGTTAATAAGGTGACAATCGATTGACTTGGCTTCAAAACATGACCTTTAAATTGCTGCCATATTTTCACAACACCGACTGAGTTAAATATTTTTTAGACGTTTATACAAAATGGATGCTAAAAAAAAGATAAAATCGTGCACGGAAGACTAAGTTTGTGGTATATGCAAACATTGGTCAAAGAATTGGATCAACTTGACTTTTTAACAGTCACTTGTTTCACATGACTTTAATTACCTGATATAATTTTAGGAACATGTATTTCAATAAAATCCTTTTCCATTAAATAATCCCTGAAGTATTTACAAACTCCTGCTTCTATTCTATATATAGCTTGATTTGTTGTTGTACGTAGATCTAATATTCTGTTGTCAAGGCGAGTGTCTTGATTAACTGTTGCCAAGGCCTACAAAATTCTAAATGATTGATATGATGATACCATGGCAGATTTTAAATTATTATTTTATTGAGGTTTTTTTCACGTCAGCCTTTTTTTCTGAAATTTTATAACAAAATGGGCAGATTTAATTTTTCATATTCTGATTAAAAAAAAAAAAAAGTGGTTAATGATATCTTAACTTTATTGTCTTAAGTTGAATTAAGATTTATTTGTTGGTTTAGGTGCAGTTGCTTTTGTGAGAGTGTCAAACAGCCAAAGTATCAGTGCCTGATAAGATGATATTTCTTTTGGGGACTAGGTATGTTATCAATAAATAATAAATGCATATGATATTTATAGATTTTCGTTGATCATCTCAACGAGATTGATTTTCTCGCTTGAGCCTGTACTGCAAAAGCGAGAAAAGCATTTCAGTTGATATGACCAATGATTATCTGTTTATCCCTATTTTACCCAAGACGACGTTGTCTATTTCATTAGCAACACCACGTGCCTCCTTAGTTTCTAGCGATAATTTTCCATCTTAAGCGAGTAGCATGAAAATGAAAAATTATCACAAAAAAAGATCAAAGGAAAAATGCACAAAATAGCAATAAAACATAATACAATGTACATGTAATATGTTAAGAATATTTTGTTTTACTGTTCTCTAGATTTTTCTGAGTTAAATGTAGACCAAAGATCTCAATTACATGAATTAATAACCTTTGTCCACAAATATAGTTCCCTGTAATTTGATGTAATTAAAGCATATTCTTAATTTTATTTTTCCTTTCCCTCTACATACATTTCTAGGTTTTTATGGAAAAATGTATTGGGTGGAAATGAAAGAAGAAAAATATATTTTTTTTAAAGTTAAATGTTAGCGGACATAATGATAGATGTAGGAATTTTGTGTCAACTACAATAAAGGTATTATTTTTTGTTTTCAAAAACATTTTTTTTCAAAGGTCAATATGGTATTTAAGATGTGTACGAGCTAGTTGATCATGTTGATGAGCTATAAAAGTTCAATTTTTCTAAATGTTGGATGTTTTTACAGATTTGGATTGTTTGAAAATATAAAAATAAAACAAGAATGTGTCCATAGTACACGGATGCCCCACTTGCACTATCATTTTCTATGTTCAGTGGACCGTGAAATTTGGGTCAAAATTATAATTTGGAATTATAATTAGAAAGATCATATCATAGGGAACATGTGTACTAAGTTTCAAGTTGATGTAACTTTAACTTCATCAAAAACTACCTTGACCAAAAACTTTAAACTGAACTTCTCACTATCATTTTCTATGTTCAGTGGACCATGAAATTGGGGTCAAAACTATAATTTGGCATTAAAATTAGAAAGATCATATCATGGGAAACATGTGTACTAAGTTTCAAGTTGATTGGACTTCAACTTCTTCAAAAACTACCTTGACCAAAAACTTTAACCTGAAGCGAACGGTACGACGCACAGACGGACGTACGGACGAAGGGAGGCACAGACCAGAAAACATAATGCCCCTCTACTATCGTAGGTGGGGCATAAAAATGAAGGTATGATTGCCAATAAGACAACTCTCTACTAGAGACAAAATGACATATAAGTTAACAACTATAGGTCACAGTACATCTTTTGTCTGATTATCCATTACACACAAATAATTGGACCAAATAACTTTGTCCATTTTTTATATGACAAAAGTTATAAAGAACTATTAGGGTAAATTAATTGTGGTTTATGGCGTGGATAGTGTTATGGTATTCTACAATATACTAACATCATCTGTCTCTGGTCTGACAGCATCTTCTATTAATAACGGAAGTCGTGGAGCTGCTGAACTGACCACCCACACCTGTAACAAAAAAAAAAGGAAATAATCCTCTGTTTATAAATAATGTCAGACTTATTTTTGACAAATACATAAATAGTTATCTTAAATGATTTTGTATGTTAAACATGTTAAAATGGAAGTATTTTAAGAATATCTGACATTTTTTTTATATTTTTATTTGTCTCATAGAGATATACTCCACATATCTTTTTATTGGTACATGTATAACAGTTAATTTTTGCAAGTGTAATTTTTCATAGTTTAGTAGGAAATAAATTGGGACACAGATGAAGCCCCTGCTTGCAAATCATATAAAGTTATAAAGGAACATAACTGAAAAACAGTAAAAGAAACACTACCTAAATTTGTACTTGATCTGAATTTTGTGGTAATAACTATTGTGAATAATTTTCATAGCGTTTGATTGAGGTAAACTAAAGTTGGTGAATGAAAACGAAAAATTCAGCAAATTTTCCATTTGTAAATGGGCATAACTATAGAACAGTCAAAGTGACACCACCAACATTCAAACATGATATGTATTTTGGAGGTAATAAGCATTTTGTATAAGTTTCTTAACAATTGGTTGAGGCAAACTTAAATTAGAAAACGAAAACATTTGCAAAGGGGCATAACTCTAGAATGGCTAAAGTGATACATTGTGTGTAAGCTTCATAACATTTGATTGATGCAAACTAAAGTTAGAGAATAGAAACAAAAAAATTCAGCAATTTTCATTTGTAAAGGGGCATAACTCTAGAATGGTTAAAGTGACGCCACCAAAATTCAAACTTGATCTGTGTTTTGTGGTAATAAGCATTTTGTTTTCATGACATTTGGTTGAGGCAAACTAAAGTTAGTGAACAGAAACCACCTTGGGACGTATGGACGTACAGACTGACAAGGGTAGAACTAAATGCCACAGTGGGTTCATAAAAAGCATCAGAAAATATTTTTAAACTCTTGCCTCAGACATTCTCATTGACATCTGCATTCTTTATGATCAAACCTTTTCTGTAGACAATTTAAATCGATGGAAAATTAAGAGCAAGAGTTAAGCTTGTATTTTTACAGTTACCTGTTCACAATGAAGTTCAACGTCATGCTGAGAGCATGATTCTATTTTCTGATCAACAGTACGTACAAAACCTTCCACATCAATAATTGATTCTTTGTTTATGCTACAAATTAGAAAAATGCTATAAAGTATACAAGCCAATCATGTCAAACATTCATAGAAAATAACAGGACACTATATTTGGCATGTCGGTTTACTGCTAGTAGTATGTTGTCATTTATGTATTATTGTCATTTTATTCATTTTCTTTTGTTACATCTTCTAAAATCGGACTCAGACTTCTCTTGAACTGAATTTTAATGTGCGTATTGTTATGCGTTTACTTTTCTACATTGGCTAGAGGAATAGGGGGAGGGTTGAGATCTCATAAACATGTTTAACCCCGCCGCAATTTTGCGCCTGTCCCAAGTCAGGAGCCTCTAGCCTTTGTTAGTCTTGTATGATTTTTAATTTTAGTTTCTTGTGTATAATTCGGAGTTTAGTATGACGTCCATTATCACTGTACTAGTATACATATTTTTAAAGGGCAAGCTGAAGGACGCCTACGGGTGCAGGAATTTCTCGCTACATTGAAGATCCATTGGTGGCCATCGGCTGTTGTCTGCTCTATGGTCGGGTTGTTGTCGCTTTGACACATTCCTCATTTCCTTTCTCAATTTTATAAGTTAAAATACTACAGAGTTTTTACTGAAAAAAGTAAATCACTTTTTTTTGTAAGAAAAAAGGGGGGTATATTACCCAAGCACATGTGATCATTGTTTTTTTTCAATTTGACCATTTACATGTTCATGTCCTCCTGGCTAACTTACATGGTTGATAAAAGGTTATAATTTTTGTGGTGTACAGCCTTGGCACATGCAATGAATTTAAAATCCCTGTTATAATCCATCCAAACTTCTACATGTACTATAGTATATACTTTATCATTTGGTCTTTTCAGTCTGAATCAACACAAAGGGCAATTTTAGTGCCATACTAACCCAGCAGAAAACTTCACCATCTGTTTACTGACATTGGGTCCAACACATACTAGGGCCTGTATAGTCCATTTCTGTTGTCTTAGAACAAAGAAACATTGCTTCCCTAGAAATTATAACCAAACCAAAATACACTAGTAGCCAGATTTAAGTCTGAAACGGTCATTTTGGTCTGATCAAGTCTTAATCGACTTAATTTACCGCTAGAGAAAAACGTTAAGACCTGTTTAGACACTCAGACTCTGTTAAGATATATTGTGTTCAGTCAGATCAGTCGTGTCAAGATAAATAAGACAGATTCGTCTAGCATCCAAATAAGACTTGATTAGATCACGTTCAGATTAAATAAGACCAAAGGCGAACAACTTGTTTAGTTGCAGTAAGATCGTGTTCAGTTGTGTTAAGATTTTAAATATTTTGAATAAAACGGGCGACACTTTATCTGTTTTTTTATCAGGGGTTACTCCCCCTTTATGAATATAATCTATATCTTGGATGATATTCTTTTGTGATCTTTTAATATGACTGTATATCTATTTAATTAAATAAAGTATGCAAACTTTAAAAACAATTCATTTATTTCCGATAGAATCTTTAACATTTCATTGGTTATATGAGAAAAGATTAATTGTTGTAACCGGAAAATTTCTCATAAAAACTTTGCAGTCTCAAATAAAGTAGTCTTGTATGTATGCATTCCGCCTCTAAAGATACAATGATCAGTATTAAATATATCTGAAAGATGTTCTTAAACATTTTTTGTTTCTAATGTAGAGTAATAGTTCTTATCTATATTTGGTCAAGAAACGTATATTTTAAGTATATAATTTACTTTTTATTTTAAAATTGTACACAGATGACAGATGCTTGGTGAAAGTTATTTACATTTTAATAAACGGATTATTTAAGCAGTCAACCGAAACGGATGAGCATAAACTACCTAAATAATTACGCATTCGTGTCACTGGACGTATAATGAATGAAGTTCCATGTTTTATCTTTAATATAAGATGTATAAGGTTAAACCGGGTTAAATTATTACATTTACAAATAAAACATTATTTTATATTTTTTTTAATAAATGCAACAATTATATTAGCATATTTTAAAAATTTAATTGACAGTTTATATTGACCATTATATACATATAAAGACCGATGTCGATAACTCATTTGAATTTTTTTTTCGCCATTTTTTTTTTAGCACGAATTAAATAAAGAGTAAATCATATCATAGAAAAATACCAAACAACGTTAGTTAAGACACGATTGATAAAATCAAATGTACGGTTTATATTTCTGTTTCGTATCAGATATTTTGAAGCACCAGTGTTACTACTCATTTTGAAAAACAGTGAGACGCTTACTTGCTATTTCGGAATTGACCAAAAAGCTATAAAATAACGTAGCGAAATGACCGTATTTATAGATTAGACTTTTGTTTTCCATTTTTATTGTTTTACACTAGTCATTTTAGGGACCGTTATAGCTTGCTGTTCGATGAGGGTCAAAGCTCCGTGTTGGGGTCGTACTTTTGACCTCTTATTAAATTATACCATGTGACTTGAATGATGGAGAGTTGTTGCATTGACACACATACCACATCTTCTTATTTATATTAACTGGGAGCAGTTTACAACATTTTCATTTAGATAAAAAAAAAATATAAAAATTCAATATATCAAATGGATTTGTACCATATTGTTACATTCAAAAGTCTTTAATTTTGATTGATAGTATACATTATACGTATTGCATTGCTTCAAAAATAATGTCCAGTGTCAAATATTACACATCGATGGCCACTTAAATTAGTTACTTTATAGAAATTCATTTCCTTGGATGGAAGTACACGCTAGTATTTTATCCTTTAAAGTTAGTCTGTCTGTTTAATAATTTAGTTTAAGGAGAATTCTTCGTCATTTGCAAATAGACAAAAAAAAAAAGTAAAAAAAAATTTGCTTACGATTGCATTCAGGCAGAGAGAAATATGTTTTATTTTATTTCAGATGATTTAGAACAGATATAAAAATATTCTTAATCTTTTACAATCTACAAATATAATTTGATAATGTTTTTTATACACACGGTATATAAAATGCTTGTAGTATTCCGTTACTGGTTGTACGCTCATATTTAAATACCTTTCTGTTTAATAAGAAAGTGAGAAAAAAACAGTTATTGAAATTCACCTGAAAAAGAGTAAACGAATAGCGGCTATCTAAATTATTTTTCAAATATCGAATAAACAAATAAATCGGCCACGCTTGCAATTTGTTTTTTACTGACAGGTGTCTGCTGGTATTCGATTGGACATCAGTATCAATGTAGGCGTAACAACCTATCATATTTATCCAATCAGCTGTCTTGTATAAGGTAAAATGTATTCGATGACATACGGTCCACATAGTTTAGTTTTTTTTTTAAGTTGATTGCAATAAAAATTATTCATACACTCTAAAACAAACAATATCCTGCCCAAAAATGACTTACAAGACACTATATTATACTTTTAAAAATAACTATATTAAATTACAAATTAAGACAGCGCAAAAATAAAATAATACTAACAGTACTATTTAACGGTAGAGCTCTGATTTAACGGGGACTATTATGCTATTAGAATGATAGTCCCAGCAAGTTAACAAATTGATCATCAAAAGGACGGTTGTGTTTATTTACTTGTGCACTCTATTGTGGGACCTCGTGTCATCATGACTGATACATTTTATTGTGTATTTAAATTGATTAAGGAATAACGCAAGATTGCAGAGAAGCCAATTAGAATAACGTATTATAATGAAACATATATCTAATGTTAGGCAGCAACCATTTGATTTTCTGGGGGGGCTATGGTTTTTTTTTCTGGACAAATTATTTTTTTCGCGACAAGTCGAAAACAATTTTTTCTTTCAATTTTAGCATTACATATAGTGGCAGCTGAGGGTGAAACAAACATTTTTTTTTCTCAGAATCAAAAACAAATTATTTTTTTCTCCAAAAACTGGAAACAAACTTTTTTTTCCAAAAAAAACCATAGCCCCCCCCCCCCCCCCCCCCCCCCAGAAAATCAAATGGTTGCTGCCTTATTATAACATTGTACATGTCCTCCTAATGATACATCTAATAGTTGCCACTGGACATTAAACAGCTAACTATAAATTCATCCGTCATATTCTTAGTTTTGTTATAATGTGAAAATCCAACAACATGATGATATAATAATTATTGCAGATTTCACTAGGGAAATACGTGGGAAGTAATTGTAAACAAAACCTTACCACTCAATAACATCCCTACGGCACATATTAAAGTCTAGCCTTTTCACATTAATATACGTTATTTTCATAAATCTATTCTAAATAATTTTAAACAATTTTAAATCAAACGGTATTTTTTTCTTATTTGCCATCCAAAAAACCCAATTATTTGCATTACATAACAGATCGATTGTTTTTCAATGGTCGGTGCCTGTCAGCATTTATAAAACCGTGTTTGCCAGAAAGAAAGCTACATAGAACAGGAAAACAACAATGTATTAGAAATACTTCAAGGTCCTACGTGTATATTCTATTTTCTGTTGTAATGTGGTGTAATGCAAAAAAAAGTTAATTCCTGAATACTGATTTGTACCCATCAAGCATTTGGGGTTAATAACAAATCTATGGTAGTCTCTCCTTCTTTACTCGCAAAGTATTCGACTAAATCATGTTTTATTAATGAAAATTGCTCATTGCTGGCGAATGTTAAACATTGATCTCTAGGTTTTCAATTGTTTAGTTGTTAGGTTACTGTCTGATCTCGCAAACCTGATATTTTATGGTCATTATTGTTTGCATCCAATTGCACCAATGCATTAAAAAGATATAAACGCGACACCGTACGAGAGTCGTTAATCGTTATTTTACATAAACTATTAGTATTTTCTTTCTTTAACGAAATACGAAACCACTTCTCGCAATTCGCTTTGGGGTTATTGTGCTTGTCTTTTGACAAAAAATAGCCTTGTTTCAAAAACAAAACGTATAAGAGTAATATTTAAAACTGAACTAGAGTGAAGAGATAGGAAGTAGGAGTTTCGAATTTTAATTGAATGTTCTAAATCTTAGTGTATTTCTGATATATGATTGTACAGACTCAAAAATATCTTTGTTTTTCTGAAATAGATAGATAGATAGATACTTTATTCTCTAAAAACTAAATACAAGTTTTCAGAGAAACATACAATATATTTACAGATACAATAGTTGAAATGAAAGGCCACCGTCACCAGCCAATGAAGGCAAAATGGATATAGTAGATCTTTCTAATTTTGAAAACAATGTTTCTCTTGCTTCGTTGATAAAAGGGCACTTAAGGTGGATAAGGATGTTTTGTTAAAAAAAAATCCTCCAATAGATTTCTACAATATTTATCATTTTGCAAGATTAGGGTGTCCTCAGCAAAATATGAAAGTATTATGACCACTTTCTTGGTAAATAAGGGAGATAACCCACCATGAGTTACCCCCCCTAATGATGATTTCCTCAATTTCCCAATAAAACACTAATTTCATGTTAATTTTTTAATTTTTTACAGTTAAAACAATAGAAAAGTCATGATGACTTAATGAAAAACAAGTCAGGATGAATTAATAACTAAGAAATGCAGAACAGAATAGAGTGTAAAATAAAAAAAAAAGCAGGACTACATTTACATTGAGATATCATTGAAGAGGGGCGTACATCCTCTACACCCCCTCTGAATCTGCCACTGGATTTAGTTTCGCTGAAAAAGAATGAATTTGTGCAACAACTTAATTACGCCAATTCTTATTTTACATGCTTTATTGTAAAAACTGCAACATTCATTTGCGCCAATAAAACAACCATTTAATTGCGCAAATATTATAGACTTGTTTTCAGATGTTTGTTCTTAGTGCATTGAGGAGGTCCTTTCCGGTATTGACAGGTACAAGCAAAGGGTCTCCTTAGTGCACTTAGAACAAAATAGTGCACTTAGGACCTGATGGGATGATAGAACTGACACAAAAACATGACATAAAAATGGAGACTTTCTTAAAGTACTTAATTTCAAATTTTATAATCATATCTTTAGTAATTATAAAGTTATTTAACAGTTGAAGTCAGTATTCTAATGTAACATGTACGTGCAAATAAGTAAATCGTTTCGAGGTAAATATGACACAACTAATAAAATTGAAAATGGAAATGGGGAATGTGTAAAGTTTCATTTATTGGCGCAATTCATATTATAAAAAAGACAGAAGAGATGGGCGCGATTCAAACCTTTACAATTTGACAAATTACAACTGACCGTTTTGACAAACCAGTAAATTCTTCGTCCGGGGATATGCAGCTGACATTAATCTTCCTTCAGTAACTTTACAATACCCAGCCATGTCATTTCCGTATATTGTACATGTAGATAGCACGTGTGATACATGTATATACACCAGAAATACCCATTCAAGTGATTTTTATTTTTAGAAGAACTCCATATCGGGTAACATTAAATATACATACGCATAAAATTACAATTGAAAAAAAAGTTAATAATAAGTTCAAATGTTGTTTTTATTAAATGCACCTACAACATGTAAGTACGTATTCGTAAACTTATGTTGTTACTTTATTTCATATAAATTTTATTTTTCTCGTTGTGTTGCTTGTCCATTAATTGACGTTTACGCTATATTTTTTGTTCGGTATTTGTGAAAACCTGCTCATCTATCAATTTCACAAGAAATATAAAATAGTCGTAAGTCATGAACACTGAAGTTTAACTTGTTATCAATTTTTCGTATACGCAAAAAGATAGAATTAAATGAAACACTTTAAAGATGTTTAAATCATGCAGTGAATTTTCAAAAATATAGTTTTGAAAAACCGGTTATTTTTGTTTAATACTTTTTCTGTCCCTTTTCTTAAAAATTAGGACGCGTGTCACAGGTAAATATCACGTAAATATAGAACTAGTCAACTATGAATAATCACAAACAACAAATTTTTGAATCTTTTATCATTTGTTCTGTTAAACCAAAGACATGACTAGTACATGTATTCTATTATCCGGAATAAATTATTCACAATGATAAAGACATAAGGGATGATTTAGAAATTGGCATGTTGTGTATACACCTATCTATTGGTGAACACTTATATGTTGCCCACTAGCCGTCCTTATGTGATTTTTGTTGTTTGGTTGCGAGTGTCTCGTTGTCGTTCAACCCACTATGATCTCCTACAGTTTCAATATATATTTTTCTTAAGACTTTGCTCAGAGGAAAGTAATAGAATAGGTTTGGATATATACATTTTAAATCCCCAAAACTTAATTTTAAACTATTAATTTTGAAGACGTGTGTTATCTAAACGAAGTCTAAATGGTCACCAAATCACCTGTTTATTGTCTGTTTGGGTTTATTATTTTAAGCATAAAGTTTATAAATCCATCTCTGAACACACATTATACATGTATAGCATTAAGTCAAAGTAAACATTAAACTTATGAATGGCGGAAAAGAAATATCTGAAAACGATAGATGGATGTTGGATGTGTACGGATTGATAGTTTAGTCTAAGTTGCATGATTTTTTTATTAGTTGTTAGTGACTTTGAACTAGCTGTCAGATAACTGCGAATACTCTCAGATTTGTTCATTGTGTCTTTTTGTGTCGGGATGTATAAGTACCGGGCCGCGTCCACTTGTATTTTTGTCCATCTGATGAGTTAAGCCTTTTTCATCTGATTTTTATAGTTCGTTCTTATGTTGTACTGTTATACCACTGTCCCAGGTTAGGTGAAGGGTGGGGATCCCGCTAACATGTTCAACCACGCCACCTAATTTATGTATGTGCCTGTCCCGAGTCAGGAGCCTGTAATTCAGTGGTTGTCATTTGTTTATGTGTTACATATTTGTTTTTCGTTCATTTTTTTACATAAATAAGGCCGTTAGTTTTCTCGTTTGAATTGTTTTACATTGTCTTATCGGGGCCTTTTATAGCTCACTATGCGGTATGGGCTTTGCTCATTGTTGAAGGCCGTACGGTGACCTATAGTTGTTAATGTCTGTGTCATTTTGGTCTTTTGTGGATAGTTGTTTCATTGGCAATCATACCACATCTTCTTTTTTATACTATCAGTACACTATTCTATCAACATGTGTTTGGTGTCCATTTTACAATATATTGTTGAAGAATTTAGTGTTTTCTTATTCATTCTGACATCTGTGTCCATGGCTGTTAAAAAGAAATTGCGAAGACGTTATGCTTATCTGTTCACCTTTAAAAATGATTTTCAACAGAATATTATATCTATAAAATTTTTAATTTTTGTTTTTCGTTGCGAAAACAAAATGGCCCTCAAGCTAAATGTCATCGTCATCGGCATGTATAATAGAAGACGATAAACACTTTAGAATATACACCACCTGCTGGATCTTTTTACCTGGGCACATATCTCGTTACGTATTAAGTATGAATGTAAAATTCTCGATATGGTACATGTATATTCAGCCGAATATACACGGTATCTCTGGACTGTATTTTGATCTGATATAATGAAACATGTAAATATATTTGTGCTTTATGTAAAAAAAAATGCATTTAACCATTTTATTTTTAAAACTTCTTTAAAATAAGTTGACTTTGAGCATATATATGGTGAATATTAGATTAAATTTGGGAAGTCGTGTATATCCCATTTGTCAGGTGAGAAATAAAAAAAAATATCAGCTGGGTTTAAGAGTTGCAAATATTAACAAATTAAATTTATTTTTTATTTGTGTTCCTCAATAGTGTTTGCTAAATATATGTTTTCTCGAATGCCGAAAAGTGAAGAGTTTTTAATACGTGTAAATCCCGAATTCACACAATGGACGTTTATTAATGGTCTGTTCAAGAGTTTAGTTACACTTTTCAAAATATTTCAGACACGTAAATAATATAGGTTATTAGTGCTAGCTTCACAAAGAAAATATCCACTGACATGCATAATATCTAATGTCATGGGCCACACATGGACTGTCTTTTTTATAGGGATGCCCATGTGGCACATCAAAGATAAGATTGATTTAACCATTGTACTTTAGAATTGCAACAAATCTTAAATTCTGAAAATCACTTGAATACATTAACCTGTTATCTTGTCGACTTTACAGCTTATTTCCTAATGCTTGTAGAGTAAAATTTTGGTAGGCTTGCTTGCTCTGTTGGTATAAACATGAATTCAAGCTTTGTAAATAACATTGACATCTTCAAACAATGTAGAGGCACATTTTAATCTGTATATATTATATTTAAATTTGATTGGACATTATCCCAATTACAATTGTAAAATATACAAACTAAGCAATCAAGCTAACAAAAGTCTCGCTTACATGCATTGGGAAATTAGCTGTAAAACCAACATACAGATAGCCGTTATATCCTGAGAAGAGATCACGATGAAATTTGAAAGTTAAACAAATCTTATAGTTTTCACGGGAACGAATATTTTGTTTAAACGTTGTAGTGATCAGCTCATCAATGACGTAATTTAAAAAATAAGACATAGTCATAGACGTCTTATAGCAAATAAACTCATCAAAGATACCAGGACTAAATTTTGTATATACGCCAGACGCGCGTTTCGTCTACAAAAGACTCATCAGTGACGCTCAAATCCAAAAAAGTTAAAAAGGCCAAATAAAGTACGAAGTTGAAGAGCATTGAGGACCAAAATTCCTAAAGGTTTTGCCAAATACAGCTAAGGTAATCTATGCCTGAGGTAGAAAAGCAATTATAGGCAACAATACGGCCTTCAATAACGAGAAAAACATTGCCATATAGTCGACCGATCATTAAAAGGCCCCGACATAAAAATGTGATTTTTATTAAACAGAGTGAATTCATATAAGCTTACAGAAAAACAATAAAGTCAGTTATAAATAAAAATACGGATAAACAATTCTTTTTTTTTCAGCTATCTTATGATCAAAAACAAGCTTCTGTCCTAGTTTAGTAGAAATCCAGGATAGTTTAAGAAAGTTATTAGAGTTTCAAACACTTTAACCACAAAGTGAATATTTGTGGTTTGTGGATCGCTATGTCTCGCTTTTGCAACAAAAGTCGCAGGCTCAACAAAAATGTAATAAACTGTTATACTTTGCGAAACATGTGTATCTTCTATGTCAGTATGTGTTGGTAAACAAACTCTATACATTTTTTTACTATTTTAAAATATCTTTATAAAATATTACTAGAAAACTTAAAAAAGTGATCTTACGGAACAAGCAAACGAAATTAAAAGAAACAAAAATAAGTAGAAAATACACTTTTGCATAGAAGTAAAAACTATAGCAGACAGAAAAGCAAAATAGATACGGCAGTAATAACTATACCATAAAAAACAAGAACAACATAAAATAACATAATATATACATTTTTAATAAGTATACTAGTGTATTCAAAACGGGTCATGGTTGAACGAACATGAATTTCTATAGATTACAATCAACTGAGTGTGGCGCGTTCGATAGAACATTAAATAACTTTCTAATTACTTAAGATATGATTATAAAACTTGAAATTATTTATTTCTAAAACGTTAACTTAGATATGCAATGTCCTTTGTGTCAATTTTATCATTCCATCAGGTCCTTAGTGCAATTTTTTGTTCTCACTAAAGGGGTCTTTTGCGGTATTTCTACGGACCCCCAAAAAAGATTTAAAGGACAAAACGTTATTATATGGATTGGTTTTTTTTCGGAAAATGTTTCTTTTGGCAAATATCTGAAAAAAAAATCTCAACTTTTACATATTCAATACATTTTAGGTAAACACCTAGAGTTACAAATATACGACCATACATTTTTGATAGAAAAAAAAGCATTTTCAATATCATTTGTCTTTTTAACTATACTAAATTTGCGGTTTTGTGACATGAGCATGTAGTTTAAACAATGTCGTCAATAGTGTTAAAAAGAAGCTATCAAAAATGATTTAGAACCTTATACTACACATACGGAGGTACATGTATGATACCATGACAGGTGAACGTATGATATAACTGTGAAATAGCCATTGTAATTGCCACGTTATTTTATGGATCGTTGATTTTATTACCTTTGGATTATTGGAACGTGCCATCGAACTTAATCTTTATAGACCGAATATTAACGCATACATACGTTACTTTTACAGTTTAGAAGGAGAAGACGAAGAAGAATTATTTATAACAGTGCAATCTGAAAAAAACAAATAAATACATATTTTATATCAAATAAGTTTTTTTATTCAAATGAAAGAAAGGATAAGCGCATTTACAAAAAGATGTACTAAGACATATACTCGATGCTGAACTTAAAATTAGGTTATATTGTTTTAATCTATGAGGATCTGGAGGGGGGGGGGTCCTTTCGTGATTTCTGTATTCTTTAATGTTTAGTAGGCCGGGTTTTTTCTTTATACTTTTTGTCTATTATTATCAATTCTTTATATTCAAGCACCTTATTATTCTCCATTCTTTATATTTTTTTCCATTTTCTCTATTATTCATATTTATAGCCGATCATTCTCTTTTCTGTAAAACCTATCGACATCCTTCTCTTTCCGATGGTATGTTATTTATAGTTTTAACACTCTCACTTCACGGCCTTAGAGCAGTTTTAGAAGCGTAGTTCAAACGGAGACATGGTTCCCTGATGCGGCCTGATGAGGATAACGAAATTAACGATATAAATTATCTGACATATAAAATACTTGTATTTTGCGTTGATCGTTCCAGATGAAGTAAAATCCAGAAACGTGATTTGGACGTATGAAATTTATAAGATGTTGTTGTCACTCTTTTGTTAGTGTTACGTCAAAAATTTGCAATTACTTTTTTCAAAGAATAAGTAAATAAATACATAAATTAACACCAGAAAATAAAAAAATAAAAATAAAATCAGAAACAGTTATTGGCGAATAATTTATTTCTACAACAAAACAAGCTAACAAAACTGTATAATATATAATTTATTCTCTTATACCTTAAACAAAGACCAACAGAAATAAAAAGCCAACGAATGATTTTATGTTTAATAATTCAAAATAATATACATTTTTTATTCTAGCATTTATAATACAATGTATCATCCACATAAAGGGGCGTAACTCCTAATATCCTTCTAACACACTAAACGGATCTTAACCCGATCTGAAAGTTTTGAAAGTTACTTTTTATGATTGGTCTTAATTTGTCCAAAACAGTCTTAACAGACTTGATTGAACGCTAGAGCCTTCCATCTTGATTAACTGGACATGACTGAACAGACTTGACATAACATATCTGAACAATGTCTTAAAATCTGAAAAGTCTCAACGTATTTCTCTAGCGGTAAATTAAGTCGATCAAGACTTGATCAGACCAAAATGACCGTTTCAGACTTTAATCTGGCTACTAGTGATAAAATTTCATGTTTTGCATATCAAATTCAAACAAGTATCACAAGACAAAACAAAAAAACAAAAACAGATAAAAAGTATATTATTGTTTTAAAAAATAAGCAAAACAAAAATAAAACTAATAAAATAATCATTTAAGGGCAATAACTTCCACGAGGAGTCATCTGACACTTTGGTAGAAATGGACAATAAGTAGATCTTGACATTCAGCATGTTCAGAATGTTTTGTCATTGTTTCCTAAGACATGTACCACTAACAGGTAATAATTAAGTCAGATTGTTATTTACTATAAAAATAAGAGGATGTGGTATGGTTTACAATGAGGCATCTCTCCACCAAAAAACTAATCATGTACTACGGTAGAGGTTAACAACTATAGGTCACCTCTATTGTTTTTTTTTTAAACAAGAAGATTAACAGAAAGTTTTATATTTGTTCTATAAGATAAAAAGAATTTTGTTCTATATTTAACCATGATTTTTTGTCTTTTGTTTTCATAATTCTAATTAATCACAGAGATGATATTTAACTTTTACCTTTTGCTCTACTTGTCTGCAACCTAGCCCTAACCCACACTTTCTTATCTTTTAAGCTTGGTGTTAAATCTTTCAGATCTAATATGGTTCTGTCAGGTCTTTCTGTTGATCGGATCATAGGCATGTTGCCATAGAAACCTTTTGATACATCTTCTTCTTGTGAAACCTGAAGAGTAATATATTTAAACAAAATCTTGTCATCAAGATATACCATACCATTTCTTAAATTTACTAGTTTAAAAATCTTTTGGACATGAAATCACATTTTTACTTTATTGACATGAAATGACATAACTTTAAGAAAGACAAAATGCTTAAGTACAACCATTTACATTGACTTAAACTTGTTTATCACCACAAACATTCATGTGCTTGTCCCAAGTCAGTGTTTTTATTTTTCACAATATCTTTAAATTATACTTCGTTATAGTGAAACAACACCTCACCTGACTGAATCCTTTCAGTAGAGTCTATGAAGTGGATACCTTCGTACACCAGGTGTCAAGTAATGAATGAAACACTTAATTAATAATTTTCATGTTGTCAATTTTGATTTATATCTTTTTAAATGCTTTTTGTTAATAAGATATATGAATTTTGTGTCGATGTAAATTTTTAATATCAAAGTCTCTGTTTCATTTATTCATGTACATGGTTTTAAAAATAGACTAGTGCAAGTTTACAAGCAATATTAATTTATACATGTATTATATTTGTTGAAACCAGTCTATTGTTAAAGACTATGTTGAGAAAAAATGGTCTAATTTCACTGAACTAGTACACATTAGTGTTTTGTGGCCAGGTGAGGGATTTTTTCGCTGTTTTGGTGGCCTTGGGCTGTTTTCTGCTCTTTGGTCTGATTGTTGTCCAATGTTGTCTCTTTGAAACATTCCTCATTTCCATTCTCAATTCTATGTAACTATTCGTGTTTTAAGATTGCTGCCTCATAGATGTTCAACCAACATTTCCATTCTCAATTCTATGTAACTATTCGTGTTTTAAGATTGCTGCCTCATAGATGTTCAACCAACATTTCCATTCTCAATTCTATGTAACTATTCGTGTTTTAAGATTGCTGCCTCATAGATGTTCAACCAACATTTCCATTCTCAATTCTATGTAACTATTCGTGTTTTAAGATTGCTGCCTCATAGATGTTCAACCAACATTTCCTTTTATTTGTATTTTTTATTAAAACATGTTCTTTAGTTTGACTGGTTTACATGGTTAACATGGTAAATAATTAGGAGAATATTGGAATTTTATTATACTTTTACTGGACAAATGATAAAGTTTGATACTTTTTATTGATTGCTGAGACAAAAGTTGTAATTATCCAATAATTACCTGTTGTTCACCCTGGGCCTGCTTCCTTGCTTCTTTCTTTGCTTCTTTTTCTGCTGCTTTTTGTTGTTTCTTCAGACCTTTCTTAGATGGTTGGTTTTCACCACTACAAAGTAAATAATGGGAAAACAATTAAAAACTTTAAGTTACTGCTTACTTATGATACCACTGCTTAACGAATTTTCGGTAAACAGGAAGTACAAATCTGAAAACATTTCAAAACATTTCAAAGGGATTAAAATTAGGTCATAGAAGATAAGTAATCCATTAATCATTTAATAAGAAGACGATGACTGAGCATGGCCATGTTTCAAAGTAATTGCCTTAAGTTCACATTAACTCTAGATACATACTGTTGAATTATTTAAGACATAAGCTTCAAATTGTTAGTACCTCTATCATGTCATTTGGCATTTAAGAAAATAAAGACATGTGGCCCAATATCTTTTTAGTCGTCCATTTGCATGATTTGGTACATATGTACCTGGAACTTTTATTATGAAGACAACAAAAGAGGTTTTCAGTACTTAATTTACACGGCTCCATTTTGAGTTATCTATATATAGCTATTGTACATGTATAATCAATACGTGTTTGATTTTGGTGAAACACATTAATGTTTGATTGTGTCCTCTACATACATTTGAATGACATAATGATCAACTTCTTCACAACATTAGGTATGTTATTGGTAATTGACCATTAATGTTTTGTGGGAAAATTGTACAGCTATTTTTTCATAGCCCCAAAAAATTAACTCTATTTGAAATTTAAATAAGCTGCATAACATGCATAACATGGTTAACAACAGAAGCAACCATGGACAATAAATAATAGTAATTAAAAGCTATCGTATCATGCGTATCATGCTTATTGCATTTGTATTGTCTTGTAGCCAAAAGTTGAAATAAAATTTTCTTGATTATCTAATTTTACATTATCTTTAATTTGATGATATATTTTTTTAATTTTCATTTAGATATATATATTTATATATTTAAGATTTTATTCATCATGTTGATGTAAAGACTGAAGAATGTATAAACATGATAAAATCTGGAATATTCATGATATTATTTTGAAAATGACCCATATACTATTACAAATCATGTTAATCAGAAGATGCAAATCCACGATTTTGGAAAGGGATACCCCAAACATGCCAAAATAAGTATTAATGTACATATTTTTCTTTACCAAACACTGAAACATGTCATAAATTTAGCTACATATACTATTCACTATTTTGATTCAGTTTAGTTTAAACATATTTTATTTATTCAAAGAAAAATGGATTGGACACAAGTAAACCATTCTTTTGATGTCTGCTCCGATTAACAATAAATTATAAAACAACATTAATATATGGACGTTTTGTTTAAACAAGTGGTTTGGATTACCAGATGTTTTTAACTTAACATTCAGTATAAGGTCTCATTTGAACTATTATCTTTATTGACATAAATTCAGCTAAAGATACTTGTATTTTTAGGAACATTTGTAGCTGGGGATCTGTAGATCTTATGACTTTTGAAGTCTTTTGATTTTTTTGACAATTTCCGTCTACAATGTATAGCCTGCAAAAATCAAAGAATATAACAAGGACCATTATCATGATTAGAGTCATGGTTTTACAGCTAACAGGCAACAGGACCAGACTCGCCTCCTAAAAGAGTTATCATCAAAATTAGTACCTAACGTAACGGTACCCAAATTGCACCGAGTACCCAAATTGCACCTATTTAGCAAAAATAGCAGCGGAAATCTTACAAGATTTCCTAGAGATTAAACAATTTGTATTTTTTATGATTTGATACTATGCACGTCTTTCAACTTAGGTAAACATATTTAGATATACACAAAACGTTTACAGTATTTATCAACAGATGAAGTGTTTACTGAAAAAGCAAAATGTACCGAAACGTTGCTATGCGACGTCATCAAAACGTCATCTTTTAATAATTAGCAAATACAATATGTTTCAAGTATCCATTTCTGAAAAAATGAAAAGTAAGCATGGACAAATATCCAATTGTTCAAAATATTTGAAAAAATTAAACAAAAGCTCTGTTATTCGACTTTTGACGATGCAAATTTAAGCATGGATGCAATTTGGGTACTCCTCATTACAGAATCATTGATGGTTTGGAGGTTAGTTCAGACCAATTTTTCTATGATTCCATATGGATTGAAAATCAAATTGGTGTACCTATATAATAAAGAAGGATACGGCTACAAAATAAACACAAAATTGAAATTTTTGTCTTGATCATAAAAAAAACGTAGTTGAAAAAACTGTCAAAATAGGTGCAATTTGGGTACCGTCACGTTACTCTTGCACACATATTTCAATTATCCATTATAGTAATATATGATGACATTTAAGTCATAATCTGATATAGTCCAAATAATTATGACGTCTTGCATTTTTTTCCACCTCATAATTATTTGGACTAGATTGACGGTGTCGTCAGGAAAATTGTGTCATGACACTAGTCTAGTCCAAATAATTCGCCGTTTCAGAATCTAATGCATCCTGGGTAATATTTTCAAAAACGTACACCAAAGCGTTTTGATTGGTTTAAAACGTTATAAACAATGGAAATTAAACCAATGACGTAACGTTATTTTCACTTTGGGGTACGAACAATGAAATTACCAATGATGCTTTAGATTCTGAAACGGCCAATTATGAGGGGGGATAGGACCTTTATCGGGACTCCGGGATCGGGTGTTTTTAAGCTCGGGATTTCAGGATTTACCCCTTCGGGATCCGGGAATTCTTTTTTTCAAATTTCGGGATCCGGGATTTAACTTTATTTAAATTCGGGACCTCGGGATTTCATGTTTTTAAGCCCGGGATTTCGGGAGCAGGACCCCCTCCTACCCCCCCCCCCCCAATTATGAGGTCTTGGAAAGCTATTCTAATTTTTGCTTTGACGGTTTCTTGCATCGATGTAAGGCGTCAAAGAAAAAAAATATCATAGCTTTCAAGACGTCATAATTATTTGGACTATCATGACACATAATTTGGGACAGCAAAAATTGTATAAAACCCAGTGTTGGTATCAATATTCACACAGACACAGAGTGAAAACCCATAGATGTAATATCATCTTTGGACAAACTGACCTAGTGCAAACTTGTACTTAGTATTAGTGTGAACAGATCTCATATATATACGTTTGAATAGTCTTAAATTCACGAATATAGGTCACATTTATAGGTGACACTACCGTATATCATAATTTTTTTGAACCGGTGGCTGTAATTTTTTTTACACCTTGTAAAGGTCTATAAGGTGCCTTCATTTCTCAAAAATACCGATTCGTTTACCTACCCGCTCAAGTTTTCTTTGTTTTCCATTATGTTCCCTACGCATTGAGTAATATAAGCAAAATTAGTGTAGATCTGATCAGATTTACTACACGTGGATTATTTCAGGGAAAACAACCGAGGTACAGACGGGGAGATAACCTATCAGTCATTCGATGTGCTACGGACTTTTACCATACATACATACTGTAATTATAAGAGTACTTTCTCCATCCCCTTTAATTATTGCATCATGCATTTCATCAAAGAATTAATATATTACCCTTGATTTCATCATGAAACAGTTATTCAAATCTTATCAATTCATTTTTATTCAACATTTACGGTATGTTTTTGAAAATACAAAATTTAAAATAGTCAACTGAGAACTGCATGAGTAGAGTTTTTTTCTTATATAAAATCTGCAGTTGTCTCTGAAAAAAAAAAAATCACACCTCAACTTAATATAACATAATTAAAGTATATACTGGGGGGGGGGGGGGGGGGGAGGTTCAGAGACGAGTGTCTATGCCTAAATGGAACTTTACAAAATAAGTAGGAACCTTTTATTTTCTTAAGCCAGTATCCGAGTGGGGACGGGAATATTTATAATGATGTATTATTGAAACTTTTATTTTAGCCAGAGTCGGTCAGTCCTGTCATTCAATGATAGAGTCGGCAATATAATAATTCAATGGCATATATATATGCTACAAGTTTTAGAAACACACTCTGATCTCGCCACTTGCATGGTTAATCAAGTTCCGTATACCAGTCATGTTGCTTTCATGACCCATCATCACAGTTTTCATCTATTCAGAGACATATATTCATTCATATAAAAATTATATCATGTATATGTGTATAGATGTCTCTGATCTTTCTGAATATATATAGTGCCTCATACCTTTCAAAAGTGCACGGCTCTGCTAAAGATCTAAAAGTCTCTTATGTTGTCTGCTCTTTGGTCGGGTTGTTGTCTCTTTGACACATTCCCCATTCCCCATTTCCATTTTCCATTTTATAATTTTATTTTTTATATTTATTATTTAATTTTAATTATAACACTATCACAAATGATGAAGTCAGAGATATTGCATTATAGCAAACATTATATTTTTAGATTTTATATATTATTCCCATGTTATCAACTTATAGATGAATAACCACTATATAGAACAACTTGTCCTTGTTTTAAACGATTGCTATTTTTTACAACCGTCAATTAGTGGTTAAAAAGATTTATAAGATTTATCGGCAGGAGTTTTGTTTACTTTCCTCATTGCAAATGACTTTTTAACTAACGGACCAGTATAAGCTGCAGCGCATACTATCAAATGAAGATAGAAGCAGTTGTAATTTTTTTTCTCACAAAATTTCGAAAATTCTGGACATCTATTATTTTTGTCTCTTCAAGCTGTTTTCGTTAAGATAAAGAATTTTAAGAAAAAAATGGGTTTCATCTTCATCCTCAATAATATTACATTAGTAACATATTCTATTTTCTCTTTTATATCTACCCCTCTCATTATTCAAGAAATGGTCATTCACTCACATTTTAGATACTATTTTTCGATTTTCAAAATTATTTTTAAGAATGTTTTTGTCTGTTTTGCTCAATATAAAATCACGAAAATTGTATCTTGGTATCAGTTAGAATATTCCTATCAATAATCGATAAATTCAGTCGATTTAATTTTCCATTTTGATCCATTAGGTAAATAAGTGATGGCAAAGCATATCGTGCAGTATTGAGTCTCATTATATCCTAAACCTAAATGTTGAATGGAAAATATTCTACAATTCAATTAACAAATGATGACATGGGCAGATCTTCGTATTTAAAAAAAAAAAACAACACACACACACAGTTTTGGATACAAAACTCCAATGCTATTGTCGTTTATGGAGTCTCGCCATGAATGCCTGAGTAATGCACAGTTTAATAACCGTTTTACAAATGATATCGGATATGTTCCTTACGTCGTAACTACAATCCCCTTTCCTTTCATAAATGTTACCTACTGATTTAGACTTTTTACCGGATTTGTTATCACATAAGCAACACGACGGGTGTCACATGTGGAGCAGGATCTGCTTACCCTTCCGGAGGACCTGAGATCACCCCTAGTTTTTGGTGGGGTTCGTGTTGTTTGTTCTTTAGTTTTTTATGTTGTGTCATGTGTACTATTGTTTGTCTGTTTGTCTTTTTCGTTTTTAGCCATGGCGTTGTCAGTTTGTTTTAGATTTATGAGTTTGACTCTCCCTTTGGTATCTTTCGTCCCTCTTTTACTATCCATATCCGTATACTGAACAATCCTGCATTTTTCACTATACGGATACATATATATATAGTGGCTAGTAAACTGCGCATTGCTAGAAAACAAACACATATTGATGACAACGTAAATATATTATGCAACACAACTAGTCTGGAAATGCAAAAAAAAAAAAATGCATCAAAAACAACGATAAAGATAATGTTAAACCGCCAACCGACATAATGAAGGAATTTGTTTGGATGTTAACAACTGTTGTAGATAGATATAGGAAGATGTGGTATATGTACCATGCAATGAGACAACTCTCCATCCAAATAATAATTTATAAAAGTAAACCATTATAGGTCAATGTAGGAATGTTTGAAACAAATGACAGACCGATACATCTCTCTTGTTTTATACCACCCGCGGCTTTAGTGGCTGTTTCTCCTGTAGATAGATATAGATGGCTGTGACTCCAAGGTGGTCGAGTGGCTGAGCACGTCGGATACAGTGCAGGCGATTTGGTGTCACGATATCTCAGTAGCACGAGTTCGAATCAAGGCGAGGGAAGAAAAAAAAAAATTGAGAAAGCTGTTGGGCTGATGTATAGACGAGTTGTATTTATTAATATACATGTGTCCTTTTATACGTATATGGAATTAATTTCTTTCATTCAGAACGATCGATAGATCATTCTTCCAAAATATCAACCCGGACGATACCGTGTTTCAATGAAATATTCTTCAAAGCATAAAATTTAAACTTCAACACTTAATTCGTTTGATAGTTTATTGTTGACAATTGGGATTTTTTTTCAATGTTCTAACTTTGATAGATTTAAGGAAGAAACAATCATTTCCTCCATATATTAGACTGAAATACAAAAATAGTCATCGACGCGCATTTTAACTTTGTGACTTTCGAAACAAATTTTGTGAAGTTTTGTTAATTTATCGCTACAATAAAGGGACATTATCTATATACGTGAGATGAATATAAATATTTTATATTTACCTTATGGTTTTGCTGCATTTGAAAAAGGTTATTGGTTATGTTGACAACAATGTTGAGATAAGTGATGGTAAAATAATTTCTCTCCAACTTTATTGATTTCTTTCAGTAGAAACAGACATTTCAAACGCTATAATAAATTCCCTTTAAAAATTTACTTGAACTAAACAAATCTTTGAGGTTGGGTGACTCTATAATAACAACCTTATGACTTGCTTACCAATCAACAAGCTAAACAAAGATATCAACCTAACTTGTTTCAAACAAAAAGTCGATCAAATAATGTAATTCAGAAATTATCGTGATGTTTTTATTATTGTAAAAAAAACCGGGTTATAATAATCGCAATAATTTAAACTCGCATTTTGATTTTTTTTAATATGAATTAAACATGATTTTTCTCCATTTCGCACAAATTAAAATTGCGTTTTAGTCTAAAATGACAAAATCGCAATTATAAATGCACGCAATTGTTTCTGAATTTTGCAGTACCTAATTCTGTAGAAAATACTGACAACATTTCCCACAACTCGGACTAGCTTTACCAAAAGTCTATTTAAATACTCCAAACATAGTAACAGTTTATTATATATACCACTACGCAATAATGTACGGATTTGTTTGAAAAAAAAATGCCGTTTGACCAGCAATTGCATGCTGATAATAAATATTGTCAGACGTTTTATAATCCCACATTATAAGAATATGAAAATGTATGTTAGACTTTCTTCTTTCTTTTATAAAAACAGTTTTTCAGTTATAAGCTAGCTTCAACATGGCTAGATGACGTATGTAATAATACTGTAGGTTATGCTCGCAAAAAGGTAAGCATACTGGAGTATTGATATTTGCAAACGGTTTAATTGTAGTGTACTAGAATTATTACTGCCATATGATGTTCTAATGGCTCATTTATTTAAAACATTTTTGTCTCGTCTTGACGGAGTCAAAAAGTGAGATATAGGTAATCTTTTTCCGAAGTGCATGGAGGAAATGTTTTAGTTTGTGATAAGGTCTTGTTATAGTGAACCACAAGTGGTAGGTCAATCATATCTGGTATTTAGTTGTATAAGCATTGGCACATCTCCTTTCCATGGATATTATAGGCCAATGTTAATTTGTATTCAGTTGTATAAACATTGGCACATCTCATTTCCATGGAGAATATTTAGCCCACCTCTTCACTCATTGTCTATCGACAATGAAACTTGCGTAGCTTTACATGTATTAGTTTATGATTATGTCAGTTTAAGATGAACTGCTTAATGATAAGTCAGTTCAGTTGAAATCATACCTTCGTAAATTTTACGGACGTCATCACAAGTTGGTTGACTGTTATGGAACATGTAACAGATGATATCGGATATGTTCCTTATGTCGTCACTACCATCCCCTTCCCTTTTTCCCGAATGCTACCTACCTTATTATACTATTTACCGGGTTTTTAATAACACGAAGGGTGTCGCATGTGGAGGAGGATCTGTTTTCCCTACGGAGCACTTGAGATCACACCCAGTTTTTGGTGGGGTCCGTGTTGATTATTCTTAAGTTCTATATGTTGTGTCATGGGTTCTATTATTTGTCTGTTTGTCTCTTTCTTTTTAAGCCTTATAATAAGTAAATGGTATTTGGTATTTGGTATGTAGTTGTATAACCATTGGCACATCTCATTTCTATGGAGATTGTTTCTCCATGCACCTCTGGCATGGTTCATTGACTTTGAATATTTACATAACTTATGTAAGATGTTTAAGCATTGCTATTCTAATAAGAACATTCGCATTATCCAAATTACTAAAAAGACGAGACATATCTTTGTGATAACAGTTCATTTAATGTATCGACGGCGTTCCTTGACCGTCTAAGTTCATTGTTTGACTTAGCCAAAACATAGGCATTGACGATAGTCAGCGCTTCTGTGTTGACATGAATTATCACTGTAATGGTCATAATTGTAAATTAAATCTTTACCAAACTTAAAATGTTTTTCATACTAAGGCTTTTCTACCTCAGGACTACTATTATATAACTATAGCTGTATTTGGCAAAACCTTTACGATTTTTTTGTCCTCAATGCTCGTCAACTTCGTACTTTATTTGTAGCTTAAACATGTTTTGATTCGAACGTCACTGATAAGCCTTTTGTAGACGAAACACACGTCTGCCGCAAATATAAAATTTCAATCCTGGTATCTATGATGAGCTTATTTACAACCATTGTGTCGATGCAACTCCTGATGGATTTTTTATTCCCCAAATGTATCACCAGTCCAGCAGTCAGCACATCTGTGTTGGCATGAGTTATCATTAACATGGTCTTAATTATAAATTAACTGTTTACGATACTTTTAATTTTTGAAATACTTAAGCTTTTCTACCTCAGGAATATATTACCTGGGCTGTATTTTGCTAAACTTTTACGAATTTTCGGTCCTCAATACTCTCCAATTTCGCACTTTATTTGGCCTTTAATTTTATTTGATTCGAGCGTCACCGATGAGCCTTTTGTAGACGAAACACACGTCAGACGCAAATATAGAATTTCAATCCTGGTATCTATGATGAGCTTATTTTTCTATAACAACAAATTGATGCTACAATTAACATTTACGGAATCCAGTGATGGATTCTTCAAATGCCTTTATTAGATCAGTTAACACCATAAACTCAAAAGAACTTAGCTGGTTGGAACATTCTCATACTTAGTTTTAATGTTCATATCATGACATCCTTATTTAATATAGTCATATTTGTATCCGTCCTTTCCCATCAAATAAGCTTCAACAGCAGGTGGCAGTTAGGTCCGCTGCTGTATGCCCTGAGGTAATCGGTGCCCTGAGGTAATCGTGGTAATGCGTCATTGATTAAATACGCACGAAAATATAGTTCTTATTTAGATAGATCTTAATACCAAATTTTAATGTGACCAAATACCAAAGATGTCAACAAACTTCCCAAATGATTTTATTATTTGTATTCACCGATCATTCATTTCGTATGTACGTGTAGGGTGGGGATGGCTGGTAAAATAATAAACTTTTTTTTTTCTTTTCTTTTTATAAAAGTTCAATTAATGATCTGAAGTATTCATTCGTGACAGGGTTACCTGAGGTAACCCCAATTATAACAACAAATACAACCATTAAACTCAAGTCAACTGAGGTAACTTCATATATGCATCACATAAACAATACAAATCTATGAATTCCTACATTCTAAATTAAGAAATTGTGTAATTAAAATATAAATGTATACGCTAGCAAAGTATGTACTAAAAATTCTTTCATAACAGGGTAACCTGCGGTAACCCAAACAATAACAGCAAATACAGCCTATTTAACTCAAGTTAATTCAGATCACCTTTACATATACATCACATAAACAATATAATTTCAATGAATTCCAACATAACAAAAGAAGAAAGTGGTGTATTACAGCATAAATGCATATACTAGCAAAGTATCTACTAAGTATTTTGTTATGACAGGGTTACCTCAGGTAACCCATGAAATAGAAACAAGTATTATCCATTCATATCAAGTTAACTTAAGTCGCCTTTCAGAAATATTACATAAACAATACACATCTATGAAGTCCTACATTCAAAATAAAGAAATTGTCCGATTAAAACATAAATGTTTACACTAGCAAACTATCTCAAAAGCATCTTCATAACATGGGTACCTGAGGTAACCCCAGACATACTTACAAATATAACCCACTTAACTGAAGTAAACTGAGGTCACCTTTACATGTGCATCACATAAACAATACAACTTTCATGAAGTCCTACATTTAAAATAAAGAAGTTTGTTTATAACAATTAATGTAATAACTAGCAAAGTGTCTACGAAGGATTCGTTCATTACAGGGTTACCTCAGGTAACCATAACAATAACAACAAAGATAACCCATCTAACTCAAGTTCACTGAGGTCACCTTTTAATATATATACATCACATAAACAATACAAATCTATGAAGTCCTACATTTCAAATTAAAAAATTGTGGAGTTACAATACAAAGGTATACACTAGCAAAGTATCTACTAAGAATTCTTTCATAGCAGGGTTACCTGAGGTAATAACAACAATACAACCTATTAAACTCAAGTTAATTCAAATCACCTTTACATATACATCACATAAACAATATAACTTTAATGAATTCCTACATTTAAAAGGGAGAAGTTGGTTTATTACACCATAAATGGATATACTAGCAAAGTATCTCCTAAATATTCTGTCATGACAGGGTTACCTCAGGTAACCCATGAAATAGAAACAAGTATTATTCATTCATATCAAGTTAACTTAAGTCGCCTTTCAGAAATATCACATAAACTATACACATCTATGAAGTCTTACATTTAAAATAAAGAAATTGTCCGATTACAACATAAATGTTTACACTAGCAAACTCTCTCAAAAGCATTCTTCATAACATGGGTACCTGAGGTAATCCCAGACATAATTACAAATATAACCCACCTAACTGAAGTTAACTGAGGTCACCTTAACATGTGCATCACATAAACAATACAACTTTCATGAAATCCTACATTTAAAATAAAGAAGTTTGTTTATTACAATTAATGTAAACACTAGCAAGGTTTCTACGAAGTATTCATTTATGACAGGGTTATCTCAGGTAACCCTAATTATAACACCAAATACAACCCATTTAACTCAAGTGAACTCATGTAACATTTTCATATAATCGCATAAACAATACAAATCTATGAAGTCCTACATTTCAAATTAAAAAATTGTGGAGTTACAATACAAAGGTATACACTAGCAAAGTATCTACTAGGAATTATTTCATAGCAGGGTTACCTGAGGTAACCAATACAAAAACAACAATACAACCTATTTAACTCAAGTTAATTCAAATCACCTTTACATATACATCACATAAACAATATAACTTTAATGAATTCCTACATTTAAAAAGAAGAAATTTGGTTATTACACCATAAATGGATATACTAGCAAAGTATCTACTAAATATTCTGTCATGACAGGGTTACCTCAGGTAACCCATGAAATAGAAACAAGTATTATTCATTCATATCAAGTTAACTTAAGTCGCCTTTCAAAAATATCACATAAACAATACACATCTATGAAGTCCTACATTTAAAATAAAGAAATTGTCCGATTACAACATAAATGTTTACACTAGCAAACTATCTCAAAAGCATTCTTCATAACATGGGTACCTGAGGTAACCCCAGACATAATTACAAATATAACCCATCTAAATGAAGTTAACTGAGGTCACCTTAACATGTGCATCACATAACAATACAAGTTTCATGAAGTCCTACATTTGAAATAAAGAAGTTTGTTTATTACAATTAATGTAAACAATAGCAAAGTATCTACAAAGAATTCATTCATTACAGGGTTGCCTCAGGTAACCCAATCATAACAACAAATACAACCCATATAACTCAAGTTCACTCAGGTATCACCTTTAAATATATATGCATCACATAAACAATACAAATCTATGAAGTTCTTCATTTTTAAATTAAGAAATTGTGTAATTAGAATATATAAATGGGTTCGAATCCCGGCGAGGGAAGAACCAAAAATTTGCGAAAGCAAATTTACAGATCTAACATTGTTGGGTTGATGTTTAGACGAGTTGTATATACATTATGTACACAGCCATGTATCACCATCATTGATGGCGATCCGATGGATACATCTGTTGTAGGGTTGTCACTGACTCAGACGTACTTATGAATATAATTATTGTCTGTGACTGTATCTTACATTAATTTGTAGGATCCTTTACTATAGATAATTTAGCTGATCTGTAACAATAACATCTTCATGCCTTATATATCATGTACTGTAGTACGCCGCTAGATTTAAACTGACGTGGAAAGGTAACACATGGCCAGTGAAAGCTCTTTTAAAAGAGAGCCCAGATGGTCGTGTGGTCTAGCGGGACGGCTGCAGTGCAGTCGATTTGGTGTCACGATATCACAGTAGCCAGGGTTCGAATCCCGGCAAGGGAAGAACCAAAAATTTTATGAAATCAAATTTACAGATCTATCATTGTTGGGTTGATGTTTAGACGAGTTGTATATACACTTACAAAGTATATACTAAGAATTCTTTCATAGCAGGGTGACCTGAGGTAACCAATACAAAAACAACAAATAAAACTTATTTAACTCAAGTTAATTCAGATCACCTTTACATATACATCACATAAACATTAAAACTTCAATGAATTTCTACATTAAAAACGAAGAAATTGGTTTATTACACCATAAATGCATAAACTAGCAAAGTATTTACTAAGTATTCTGTCATGACAGGGTTACCTCAGGTAACCCATAAAATAGCAACAAGTATTATCCATTCATATCAAGTTTACTTACGTCGCCTTTCCGGTATATCACATAAACAATACACATCTATGAAGTCCTACATTTAAAACAAAGAAATATAAATGTTTACAATTGCAAACTTTCTAAAAAGCATTCTTCATGTCATGGGTACCTGAGGTAACCCCAGACATAATTACAAATATAACCCACTTAACTGAAGTTAACTGAGTTTACCTTTACATGTACATCACATAAGCAATACAACTTTCATGAAGTCCTACATTTGAAATAAAGAAGTTTGTTTATTACAATTAATGTAAACACTAGCAAAGTATCTACGAAGAATTCATTCATTACAGGGTTACCTGAGAGACAGGGTTACCTCAGGTAACCTAATAATAACAACAAATACAACCCTTTTAACTCAAGTTTACTCAGGTAACATATATCTATACATCACATAAACAATACACATCTATGAAGTCCTACATTTAAAACAAAGAAATATAAATGTTTACAATAGCAAACTTTCTAAAAAGCATTCTTCATGTCATGGGTACCTGAGGTAACCCCAGACATATTACAAATATAACCCACTTAACTGAAGTTAACTGAGTTCACCTTTACATGTACATCACATAAGCAATACAACTTTCATGAAGTCCTACATTTGAAATAAAGAAGTTTGTTTATTTCAATTAATGTAAACACTAGCAAAGTATCTACGAAGAATTCATTCATTACAGGGTTACCTGAGAGACAGGGTTACCTCAGGTAACCTAATAATAACAACAAATACAACCCTTTTAACTCAAGTTAACTCAGGTAACATATATCTATACATCGCATAAACAATATAAATCTATGAAGTCCTACATTTTAAATTAAGAAATTGTGTATTTACAACATCAATGCATATACCAGCAAAGTATCTACGAAGTTTTCTTTCATAACAGGGTTACCTCAGGTAACCCCAAAAATAACAGTAAATATAATCAATTCAAATAAAGTTAACTTAAGTTGCCTTTCCTAAATATCATATAAACAATACACATCTATGAAGTTCAAATTTATAAAAAAGTAAATCGTTTATTACAACTTAAATGTATATTCTGGAAAACTATCTACACAGTATTCTTATATGATAGGATAACCTCGGGTAACCATAACAATAACATCAAATAAAAAATACAAATCTATGAAGTCCTACATTTTTAAATTAAGAAATTGTGTGATTAAAATACAAATGTATACACTAGCATAGTATCTACTAATATTTTTTTCATAACAGGGTTACCTGAGGTAACCCAAGCAATAACAGCAATTACAACCAATTTAACTCAAGTTAATTCAGATCACCTTTACATTTACATCACATAAACAATATAACTTCAATGAATTCCTACATTGAAAATGAAGAAGTTGGTTTATTACACCATAAATACATATACTAACAAAGTATCTACTAAGTATTCTGTCATGACAGGGTTACCTCAGGTAACCCATAAAATAGCTACAAGTATAATCCATTTAAATCGAGATAAGACAGATCGCATTTTCTAAATATCGCGTAAGCAATTTACATCTGTGAAGTCCTATATGTAAAATAAAGAAATTGTTTGATTACAACATAAATGTTTACACTAGAAAACTCTCTAATAAGCATTCTTTCATAACAGGGGTACCTGAGGTAACCCCAAATATAATTGCAAATATAACCCACTTAACTGAAGTTATTTGAGATCACCTTTACATATATATCCCATAAACAATATAACTTCAATGAAGTCCTACATTCAAAATGAATAAGTTGGTTTATTACAATTAATGTAAAGACTAGCAAAGTATCTACGAAGTATTCATTCATGACAGGGTTACTTCAGGTAACCCCAATTATAACACCAAATACAACCCATTTAACTCAAGTGAACTCATGTAACATTTACATATAATCGCATAAACAATACAAATCTATGAAGTCCTACATTTTAAATTAAGAAATTGTGTAATTACAGCATAAATGTGTATACCAGCAAAGTATCTACGAAGTAATCTTTCATAACAGGATTACCTCAGGTAACTAAAAAAAATAACAACAAATATAATCGATTCAAATCAAATTAACATAAGGTTGCAGTCTTGTTATTGACTGCTCCATAGGCTTACATGCAAAACAGCTGATCTTAGAAAAAAATTCATGTTCATATCATGTATGTACCAAAGTGAAATTGTCATTTAATTGAAAAAAGGGGGTCTTGCCACGAAGAATTAAACGTTACGCAATTCTGAAGTCAACTTATTTTTTTTCTACTTTCTGTTTGCTATTTTTACTAGACCTCGCCACTTCAAGTAAACATGATATCCTTCCACTTTCCTGGAATGATATCCCCAAAAGATGCAAGATTTTTTAAAAAGTCTATATTTATGTTTCCATTCACCATAAACCTATAAACAAACGGAAAAAAATGAGTTCAGAAAAAAATTCAGTCTACTAAATTATCTGTAAATCTCATTCTTGTCTATCTTTATGAATAACCTGACCATGCACAGTTGAACAGTGGTTCACTGAAGTAACCTGACCATGCACAAGAGTACAATGGTTCCCTGAGGTAACCTGACCATGCACAAGAGTACAATGGTTCCCTGAGGAAACCTACCATACACAGTAGTACAATGGTTCTTGAAGTAATCTGACCAGGTACAGTAGTGCAATTGTTCCCTGAGGTAACCTGACCATGCACAGTAGTTCAATAGTTCCCTGAGGAAACTTGACCATGCAAAGAAGTACAATGGTTCCGTGAAGTAATCTGACCATGTACAGTAGTACAATGGATCCCTGGGGAAACCTGACCATGCACAGTAGTACAATGGTTCCCTGAGGTAACATGAAAATGCACAGTATTACAATGGTTCCCTGAGGTAACCTGGCCATGCACAGTAGTACAGTGGTTCCCTGAGGTAACATGACCATGTACAGAAGTGCAATGGTTCCCTGAGAAAACCTGACAATGCACAGTAGAACAATGGTTCCCTGAGGTAACCTGACCATGCACAGTAGTTCAATAGTTCCCTGAGGAAACTTGACCATGCAAAGAAGTACAATGGTTCCGTGAAGTAATCTGACCATGTACAGTAGTATAATGGTTCCCTGGGGAAACCTGACCATGCACAGTAGTACAATGGTTCCCTGAGGTAACATGACAATGTACAGTATTACAATGGCTCCCTGAGGTAACCTGGCCATGCACAGTAGTACAGTGGTTCCCTGAGGTAACATGACCATGTACAGAAGTGCAATGGTTTCTTGAGAAAACCTGACAATGCACAGTAGAACAATGGTTCCCTGAGGTAACCTGACCATGCACAGTAGTACAATGGTTCCCTGAGATAAACTTACCATGCACAGTAGTACAATGGTTCCCTGAGGTAACCTGGCAATGCACAGAAGTACAATGGTTCCCTGCAGTAACCTGACCATGTACAGTAGTACAATGATTCTCTTGGGGAACCTGACCATGCACAGTAGTACAATGGTCACCTGAGGTAACATGACAATGCACAGTAGTACAATGGTTCCCTGAGGTAACCTGACCATGCACAGTAGTACTGTGGTTCCCTGAGGTAACCTGACCATGCACAGTAGTACAATGGTTCCCTGAGGAAACCTGATAATGCACAGAAGCACAATGGTTCCCTGAAGTAACCTGACCATGCACAGAAGCACAATGGTTCCATCGGTAACCTGACCATGTACAGTAGTACAATGGTTCCCTGAGATAAACTGATCATGCACAGTAGTACAATGGTTCCCTGAGGTAACATGACCATGTACAGTAGTTCAATGGTTCCCTGAAGTAACCTGATCATGCACAGTAGTGCAATGGTTCTCTGAAGTAACCTGACCATGCACGGTAGTGCAATGATTCACTAATTACTTACCATGCACAGTAGTACAATTGTTACCTGAAGTAACCTGATCATGCAGAGTAGTACAATGATTCCCTGAGGTTACCTACCATGCACAGTAGTACAATGGTTCCCTGAAGAAACCTGACCATGCACAGTAGTATAATGGTTCCCTGAGGTAACCTGACCATGCACAGTAGTACAATGATTCCTTGAGGTAAACTCACAATACACAGCAGTACAATGGTTCCCTCAGGTACCATGACCATGCACAGTAGAACAAAGTTTCCCTGAGGAGACTTGAACATGCACAATAGTACAATGGTTCCCTGAGGTTACCTGACAATGCCCAGTTGTATAGTGGTTACCTGGTGTAACATGACCATGCACAGTAGTACTGTGATTCCCTGAGGTTACCTACCATGCACAGTAGTACAATGGTTCACTTAAGTAACTTGACCATACACAGTACAATGGTTCCCTGCAGATTAGTATAATGGTTCCCTGGGGTTACCTGACCATGCCCAGTTGTACAGTGATTCCCTAAGGTAACCTGACCATGCACAGTAGTACAATGGTTCCCTGACTTAACCTGACCATGCATAGTAGTACAATGGTTCCCTGGGGTAACCTGACCATGCACAGTAGTACAATGGTTCCCTGAGGCTACATGACAATGCACAGTAGTACAATAGTTCCCTGAGGTTAAATAACCATGCA
The DNA here is from genome assembly GCA_037788925.1 of Mytilus galloprovincialis. Lineage (NCBI taxonomy): Eukaryota > Metazoa > Mollusca > Bivalvia > Mytilida > Mytilidae > Mytilus > Mytilus galloprovincialis. The sequence continues at coordinate 19,166,287 of CM075331.1, read as the reverse complement.
CAGTAGAACAGTGGTTTCCTGAGGAAACCTGACAATGCAGAGTAGTACAATGATTTCCTGAGGTACCTAACCATGCACAGTAGTAGAATGGTTCACTAAGGTAACCTGACCATGCACAGTGGTACAGTTGTTCCCTGAGGAGACATGACAATGCACAGAAGTACAATGGTTCCCTGAGGTAACCTGGCAATGCACAGTAGAACAATGGTTCCCTGAAATAACCTGACCATGTCAATAGTACAATGGTTCCCTGGGGAAACCTGACCATGCACAGTATTACAAAGGTTCCCTGAGGTAACATGACAATGCACAGTAGTACAATGGTTCCCTGAGGTAACCTGAACATACACAGTAGTACAGTGGTTCCCTGAGGTAACCTGACCATTCACAGTAGTGCAATGGTTCCCTCGGTAACATGACCATGCACAGTAGTACAATGGATCCCTGAGGTAACCAGACCATGCACAGTAGAACAATGGTTCCTTGAAGTAACCCGATCATGCACAGTAGTACCATGGTTCCCTGAGGTAACCTTACCATGCACAGTAGTACAGTGGTTCCCTGAGGTAACCTGGTCATGTATAGTAATTTACATATGACCTGAGGTAACCTTGTCATGTACAGTAATTTACAGATGACCTGAGGTAACTTGCTCATGTACAGTAATTTACAGATGACCTGAGGTAGCCTGTCCGTGAAAAAAAAAGAATATAGATGTAATCTGGACTGACTAAGCTGACGAAGGGAGTTATGAACATTCAATTGTGGTAACCTGAGGTTTGTAGAAAATTAGCGTTTGCAAAGTTTATCTGTGGTAACATGCAGCTGGTACAATGACCATGAAGTTGTGACCTTAGGTAACCTCACCATATTCATATACATAGGTATTCTGAGGTTACATATTTATATACAGTAGTTAAGCAATGACATTAGTTAACATGTGCACTTGGCCATATATAGAAATGCAGAAGTGCCCTGAGGAAAACTAAAAAAAAAAGTGTTTTGTAAAGTTTATACAAAGTGTGGTAATACGAGTATGTGCAGTAATACAGAGTAACCTCACCATGTACAGCAATATAGAGGTAATATTAGGTAACCTCACAATGTTCAATCATACAGAGGTGACCTGAGGTAACTTCACCATGTGAGCAATCATAAATATGATCTGAGATACAGGAAATACACAGTAATTTAGAGATAACCTAAGGTTATCTGACCATGTCCAAAAGTCCACTGGAGATGTGAGATTTTTCCTTGAAAATATCCAACACCTCTCAAATAAGATTGATTAAGACAATTAACATTTTAAAAAAGCAGTTATATACTATATAACCTGTGCTTGTAACTACGTTACTTTCAAAGTAATGTCAAATGAAAAAAAAAAAATTAGATTACTGTTCGTACTGCAATGTTTCTCTTTTTTAATACTGGTGAATAAAATCCTTACAGTGTGTACTGGCTGGTCATCATCGCGTATGATACGATTTTGATACTCATACACAGCTAATGAATATTATGCATGAATATAGATAAGATCAGCACGTGTAGCCATAGACTGAGAGCTGTAGATTTGTAGTGTAAATATATAGATGCCGTTTATAGAATACAAAATTAGATCAGAAACATAGTTATTAAAATTGAGAAAGGAAATGGTGAATATGTCAAAGCGACAACCACCCGACCATAGAGCAGACAACAGCCGAAGGCAACCAATGGGTCTCCAATGTAGCGAGAATTCCCGCAGCTGTAGGTGTCCTTCAGCTGGCCCTTAAACATATGCATAATAGTTCAGTGATAATGGACGTCATACTAAACTCCGAATTATACACAAGAAACTAAAATTTAAAATTTAAAATCATACAAGCCTAACAAAGGCCAGACACTCCTGACTTGGGACATGCGCAAAATTGCGGCGGGGTTAAACATGTTTATGAGATCTCAACCCCCCCCCTATACATCTAGCCAGTGTATAAAAGTAAAAGCATAACAATACGCACATTATAATTCAGTTCAAGAGAAGTCCGAGTCCGATGTCAAAAGATGTAACAAAAGAAAAGAAATAAAATGACAATAGTACATAAATAACAACAGACTACTAGTAGTTAACTTACATGCCAGCTCCAGACCTCAATTAAACTGATTGAAAGATTATGTGTTCATCATATGAATATCAGGCACAATCCCTCCCTTTAGGGGTTTAGTATCATACTATCATAAAATATGCGAGAGGAACATAACCCGTGTCATGCCAACAACTGTTTTTTTTAGAAATAGATGTGTTTAGTTCCGATTCAGGCAAAGACTCTATCAGTGAATCAATATTAAAGCCAAAATATGCAATCTTTAATGACCTGACAACAGTATTGTAACTATATCCCTTTTTAATAAGTCTATTTAAAGGTTTTGTTAGTTTCTGAGGAGAATACTGACATTTTTGTTCTTTATATAGAATATTTCCATAAAAAATTGGATGTGAAATACCTGAACGTATAAGATGTCTGCATGTTGAGTTATATTTACGAATTATTTCTTTATACCGATAATAAAATTTAGTAAATGTGTTGACCAGTTTGTAATATCGAAAACCCTGGTTTAATAATTTTTTAGTAATACATAGATTTCTCTCGCTAAAATCTAATACGTTGTTGCATACACGAGAGAATCGTACAAGTTGAAATATATAAACACCATAAGTTGACGACATCTACAAATGGATAATTAACAATAGGAAATGAAAAAAAACATCTCTCTTATCAACAATTTTTGTATTAATCTTCCCGTTTATGATATAGATATCAAGATCGAGGAAAGGGCAGTGGTCATTGTTATCATCAGCTTTAATTAAAGTAAGTTCTACAGGATAAATTTCTTTAGTATACATACGGAAGTCGTTATTATTGAGAGCCAATATATCATCCAAATATCTAAAAGTATTGTTAAATTTTTGTATCAAATATTGTTTTGATGGGTCTTTACTAATTTAAGTCATAAATTGTAACTCATAACAATACAAAAACAGGTCCGCAATAATTGGTTCACAGTTAGTCCCCATTGGAATTCCAATAACTTGACGAAATACGGAATCTCTAAAGCGAGCAAAAATGTTATTAAATAAAAATTCAAGCGCATAAATAGTATCAAAGCATGTCCAATTGTCATAGTTCTTTTGTTTATTGCTACTAAAAAATGATCGCAAAGAGTTTGAACATAATGTACTCGCATTCCGACTTTTTAAATGCCCAGTTAATTAGGGATGTGAATTTTTTCTTAATAAGAATATGAGTCAAAGTGGTATATGGGGGTAGAAAAATCAAAACTTTGAACAGATTTAAAATCACCAATATATGCATGCAATTTATCAAGTACTTCCAACGAGTTTTTGACACTTCAAAAGTAATTAATTCCACTATTTTCAAAGGCCTTATTTGAACAATTTATTATCAGGTTTTTTTTTATTGTACCAAGTGTACTAGTGAGTAAAACAGACAATTAAGTAGTTGAACAATGGACAGTGGCGGGTCCAGGGGTGTTCTGGGTATAGGAACCCTTTTTTTTTGGAGATCAATGCATTTGAATGGAAACATATAGTTGGAACCCCCTCCTTGTGTCCTGGATTGGGAACCCCCTTTTTTTAAATGGATAGATCCGCCACTGCCCCTCATGCAGTCGGACAAGATGGACTGATTTTCAATAACCTATCTATTAAATGTTATCATTTTCTACTTTTGTTATTTTAAAAGACTTAACCAAAATCAATATATGCGTAATCTGTCCATATGTTAGTGTCATATATTATTTACTATTTTAAAGCCAATCGAGTAAAATACGGATCTATAAATGTATGCTTTGCTTAAATGATAAAGATTTATGATTATTTATACTTTGATAAAATTGATGGAATACTTTTCACATATCGATTGTTTGTACAACTTTTATCAGAAAAAAAACCGATGTGCCTGCCCCAAGTCAGGAGCCTGTAATTCAGTGGTTGTCGTTTGTTTACTAGTATGTGCTACATATTTGTTTTTGTTCATTTGTTTTATATAATTAAGGCCGTTAGTTTTCTCGTTTGAATTGGATTTCATTGTTATTTCTGAACCTTTTATAAATGACAATGCGATATGGACTTTGCTCATTGTGGAAGGCCGTACGGTGACCTACAGTTGTTAATTTCTGTGTCCTTTTGTGGACAGTTGTCTCATTGGGATTTATACCACAGCTTCTTTTTATATGTATCATTATTGAACGCATACATATCGTTATCTAGGTTCTTCTATCTTAATTGTATATATATATATATATTATATCTAATACCCCTTTCGAATAAACAAAGAATGGTACACAAAGAAGCTTTAAATAAAATACATTTCAAACAAAGATAAGAAAAAAACAACGAAAGTGGTAATTATTTAACAATTTTGCATTAGTGTTAATGCTAATCTTACAGTGCAAGATGCATGCAGTACACTTGAAATCAAATAATGCCGTGACAGTTTATAGCGATATTTTTTGTAACAGCTCAGAAACAGGTCCAGGGGTGTTCTGGGGATAGGAACCTTTTTTTTTGGAGATCAATGCATTTGAATGGGAACATATAGTTGGAACCCCCTCCTTGTGTCCTGGATTGGGGACTCCCCCCCTTTTTTTTTTAAATGAATGGATCCGCCACTGCCCCTCATGCAGTCGAACAAGATGGACTGATTTTAATAACCTATCTATTAAATGTTATCATTTTCTACTTATGCTACTTTGAAAGAAGTAACCAAAATCAATATATGCGTAATCTGTCCATATGTAAGTATCATATATTACCAAACACAATGATAGTCAAAAGTTTCAACAGGACATTCACGAAACTTAGGCAGCAATCATTTCATTTTCAGGGGGGGGGGGGGGGGCTATGGTGTATTTTTTATAAAAGTTTGTTTCTTATTGTTCTGCCACTATATGTAATGCTAAAATTGAAATGAAAGAAAAAAATGTTTTCGACCTGTCTCCAAAAAATATTGTCTTTCGCCGAAGGAAAAAAATCCATAGCCCCCCGAAAATCAAATGTTTGCTGCCTTAGGCATGTGTGGATAACTGTTATTCTTTAATAGTTAGTTTAAATAATTGTATATACATTTATTTACATAAATCTCTATGAAACCAGTTTTTGACAACTATTGTTATAAAAGTTTAAATCGCCATTCAAAAAGTGTTTTCTTTTTAATTATTTTAAGTCATTTACGTTTCACTAAATAAATATCTGTTCACGTTGCAATGATCACAAATAAACCAAATATTTGGATTTTTTTCGTGAATTATTTGTCGTAACTTATTGTAAAAAATTGTATGTGTTCCTGTTTTCTCCTATTTTTCGCACACATATATATATACTGTCAGTCGAAATAGAAAGTACAATGATGTATTTTTAGTTTATTCTATTTTTAGATCATGTTATTACTACGCATATGGGCACTATTGCCACGATTACCTGAGGGCACCGATTACCTCAGGGCATACAGCAGCGGACCTAACTGCCATCTGCGCTTCAACACGTCGTTAACAGTGGATCGTTCCATTTTTGTACATATACAGATTCTTCCACTTATATTGATGACAGTGATCCGCGAAGAGCAGATTGTAGAACCTTCTTATTTGATTATCAGTAATTGTTGATCTATTCATACTCTAAATAACATGTATGCAATATGTGCCACTGGACGTAAACAAAAGTAACTATATAACAATTATTAATCACAGAATCAAGTTCCCGAACTATAAAGGAGAAGGAACTAAGGAATTTCTAAAGTTGATTAAATACTTTAACTTCTATGCAAATACCATATGTCATTTACTGTCTAATACATTTTTATACAATGGCAGTCTGTTCCTCTTAGATTAAAGACTGTAACCCCGGGACAGCAAATACACTTATATACAAGCGGCGATGTAATCTGCACATTGCAACAATCGGCAAATACACGCTGTCCATTTATTACTCTAACACTACAAAAAGAAAGTTAAAATGATTCATAATGCTATATAGACAATTGTTTTTCTTATTCATAACGTATCTGAGAGAACCAATTAATGTAGGTTCGAAACTTGCTCAATCTTTTTTAGAAGATCTTGATTGCATCAATTTTAATTATTAGTAACGGTATGCAACTTGTCTGAGTAAATATATATTTTAAATGATTAAAGTTATCACATATTGCTGAATGTAACGAAGTCATAACGAAGCCGTGAAATTGGAAGAGATACATTTGTAGAATAGATGACAAGCATTAAAATCATTTGGCCAACCGACGTAAATGTTCAGTACACGCCTACAAGACTCAACAGTGAAGATCCAATAAAAACAGTTGAAATTCTAAGGATTTATCTATGATTAGTTTATTTGGAAAGCTATATCATGTACTAGTTCTAGAGCACTGGAATCCATAAACTTGAATTAGTGGCCAAAAGTCTTGTAAGTATATCTATGTTTTTGGAGATTAATATGCAGCTTCTGTCTATTTACTCAAATTTAGTATCTGCCTCCAATCATAGGTTTCACTGTTACAAAACCATAGTGTTTCTATATACTTTTGACTGCAATGAGGGAGATAACTTGTTTCTTCCGGTTTAGAAAATATCATTTCCGGTCTCATATGATAGCTTCATCTATACAGATTCCAAAAATGTACAAGTAATAGCTTTTCCAAAAAACTGGCCGTCACTTAGGTGATGAAAGTGGTAAGTGTTTGCAAAATAAATAAAAGGCTAATACAATTTTCCTTAATTTACCATTGGTTTTGGGATAATGTATCAACAGTAGAATGGTAGAGCCAAAGATAATGTCTTAAGTTTTGTCTTAATTGTTATCTTTTTCTAAACAGATATGTTTTTTCTTTACTTAATTTTCTTTGGTTGTTTGTTTACTTCTTTGTGTTAGAAAAATATGGCTTTCGCCTGAATGTTTTTAGTCCATAATTTTTAGGCATCAAATGTGTAGTAGAGATTGAAACGTAGTAAGCACATTAGATCACCCCCAGTTTTTAATGGGGTTCGTGTTACTTAGTCTTTATTTTTCTATTTTGTGTCTTCTGTACTATTATTTGTCTGTTAGTCTTTTTATTTTAAGCCATGGCGTTGTCAGTTTATTTTTCTATCAATGAGTTTGACCGTCCCTCTGGTATCTTTCGTCCCTCTTTTAAACATATAAGAACATAAGTAATATATTTCCGACAGTTCCTCACATCTTTTCAGATTATGGTAATGTCACTGGTTATATAGAAGGTGATACTGTATGACCTGCTATCTTACATTTCACAGAAAATAGAATGAACAAATTTAACAAACAGGTAATTAGGCATTGTACCGTTGAATACTTTATCATTTGTTATTGTTTTACTTGTGCATGTCTTCACATTATAAATGTAATATACTATAAATGTTCGGTGTCAAAAAGGTTCTTGTCGTATTACCAATGTTATTTCAATTGATCGGGCGTAGCTTACCTTTCAATTTTCATAAGGACAGTCTATTTGAAGATGTGTGTGATAAGGATGATGGCCTTATAAATTCCAATACACATGTATCATAGCTAGACTTCGTAGGATTAAAAACTTTTTTTTATTTTATTCTGATGTTAAATGAATCATCTTTAAGTCTTCTTAGATTAAACTTTTACTAAATCTTGAAATTTATACAATAAAAAAGGCAAACCGAACATCAGTTAAGACGCTTGCACCATTCTAAAAATTTGTTGAACATGACATAGGTTATATGACTAATTACATCAGAGAGTTCAAATATATGCTTTAAATAAAAATAATAATGTGCGATATGAACTAGCACAATTCTAAAGCTTTAACGGTGTCGATAATTATGATGTTACAAGAAAGATTGCGTCAATAAGAATTCCAAATAAACAGCATTGAACGGTCTAAATTTCTAAATATTTCAGATTTGACAACGGTAGTGTAGTTACATTAGAGTCTGCGATGTTTAAAACAAACGGCCGTTAAAATATAATAATAAATTTTGACTAAAGTTAACTAGTTGAACGTGGCTTGGTACTTATACATCCCTAAAAAAGTTAAGCAATTTAAATTGTTATATACAACAGATTTATTTTAGAGATGAGTAAGGTAAAGAAATAGAAACGGAGACTGTAATAATAAGTAATATAACCCAGATGTGAAGCACTGCATGGTGTCGAACTACATCTTTTCATTTATCCCATTTGGTGCCAAAGTTGAGTTGTGGTCAATGATAGTAATGGTCAGTCGATTGAGATCTGTCTTAGTGTGGCCAGGGGATCTCAAATGTCGACTAAGAGGGAGGTCTGGCTTGCATTGGTAGTCGCTACGATGACCGTTCATTCGTTTGTGAAACGGCTGTTCTGACTCGCCAACATACTGTTTACCACATTTACACTGTAGGAGATACACAACATTTGTAGTCTTGCAATTAACATTGCAAAATATGGTGTATTCTGTACCAGTGGAGTGACTGTTAAAAGTCTGGGTATCCATTATTTGTTTGCAAGTCAGACATCGTTTGTTTCCACAACCCTTACAAGAGCCCACTGACGAAGAGCCTGCTTGAGAGGATAACTCAGCTCTCACCAGCAAGTCTTTAAGACTTTTGGGCCTACGGAAAGCCAGTACAGGTGGCTCGGGAAAGATCTTAGATAGTTTAGGATGTGTTTCGATATATTTCCAACTTTCGCGGATAAGGTGAGATAAGTTGTCAAATTTTGGATGGTAAGTCAACACAAAAGGCACCCTCCTGTTGACCTTTTTGACTTTATATTGTAAAAGTTCATCTCGGCTGATGTTGCTAGCACGAGAAAAACCTTTATCAATATCTTTCCTTTTGTAGCCCCGATGTTTTAGGTGACCGCGAAGTTCTTGTAGTCGTTTTTTTGCAACATCGTTGGTGGAGCAACTCCTTTTTATTCATATGGCCTGGCTGTAGGGAATGCTCTTGGTGCAATGTTTAGGGTGACAACTTGAAGGAGACAGATATTGATGTTTGTCTGTGGGCTTGCAATACAGATCTGTAAATATGTTTCCATCCCTCACTTGCGTTGTAGTGTCAAGAAATGTGATCTTAGAGTCAGAGATTTCATATGTGAACTTTATTGAGGGATGGGCATTGTTGGCATGTTGAATAAACAAATTTAGTTCTTGTTCAGTATTATCCCACTTCATGTCAACATCGTCAATAAATTGGAACCAAGAGAGGGGTTGATAAAGAAAAGAATTAAGAATTCTCTGTTCTAATTTCCCCATAAAAATATTGGCATAAGACGGGGCCATCTTTGTTCCCATTGCTGTTCCATTAACTTGGAGAAAGTGTTCACCATTAAATGTGAAGTTATTGCATTTTAATACCAAAGTTAGAAGCTGGATGAGACATTCAGTTGGTGGATGTAAGGTGTTACGAGAGTTCCAGACTTCCCTACAGGCTTCAATACCATCGTCATGGGGGATGCTAGTATAGAGGGAGGTAACACCAAGCGAGACAAGGATCGTTTCAGGTGGGAGAGGGTTCAAAGATTCCATTTTTTTAAGATAATGTGTTGTGTCTTGTATATATGATGGTAAATTTTCACATGTGGTCTGAGATGAAAGTCAATAAATTCTGATATTTTCTCTGTAGGGTGGTCATTGGCGGAAACAATTGGTCTACCTGGATTATTGACTTTATGTATTTTGGGCAGAAGATAGAAACGCCCCGGCTTTGATTTTTCAGGTTTTAGATATTTAAATGTGTTTTTATCAATATGTCCCTGTTCACACATGATTTTCAGGTTTGTGGTGATCTCTTTGTTAAATTGAGGGGTGGGGTCAGAGTCTAATTTCTTATAAAATATCTCATCAGAGAGTTGACGTTTTGCCTCTTGAATGTAGTCACATCTGTCCATGACGACAACAGCGCTACCTTTATCTGCTGGTTTTATTATAATGTCGTCTCTGTTTTTAAGTAACCGCACAGCTTCGTTTTCTTCAGAAGATAAATTGTTGAATGTTTGGGAAGTAGCAGTGGACAGATGTGTTACGTCGGATTTAATTTTGTCAATAACATGTTCTAAAGTAGCACATTTACAGGGTTTAGGAATCCATGAACTTTTTTTCCTGAATCTGGTAATATCGACATCTTCCTATATATATAATTTTCCTCTTTCGATTGATTTGGTCTTCCTGTTCTTAATTGTCAGCTTTTTTTGGGGATAGTTAGACAACGTCTAGTATGCAGCTAATGCTTGGGATTTATTTCTCACACAATTTGTTACTTGGATGATAATAACATAAAGTTTAATATAAAGCAGTTGTATAGACCAACGAAAGTAGATGTCAAATTCATCAGAAATGGCAGGTTATATCACTAATGTGAACCAGTTCGCCACATGCGTGTTTTGTTTTCAGTATATACAAAATTTTAATGTGACTTTCATGTTAGAATAAAATATCAGAAGATTAGAAAAAGGTGTAACTTGATATTTGAAAAAGATAACAGAACATAAAAAGAATATGTTGAAAATGACATAATGAAATAATGCACTATCAATAAATACTAATTGTAGAATTGCACCCCCTTTCTTAGTCCAAATAATTATGACACCTATCTACGACGACATAACACCGAAGCCAGTTTTCAGTTAGACTTTGAAAGAAAATTTGAGATTCAAATATCTCTTTTTTATCTCACTGACGTCAAGAAGTTCATGAAGACGTCACTGGAAAATATTAAAATCGTCATTATCATTTGGACTACTCCTTGCAATATTTTCTGCAAGGAAACTTGAGATATAATGCTTACTCTTCACACATCTTGAGATAGCTACATGATTTCCCGATATCAATACCGTAAACAGTTATAGGGTGTTGTCCGTTGCAACCCTGTGAAGTCCTTTTGAACCGTCTTCCTGAAATCAGAATAGAACTGACATGAATTTTATAAGATCATTGATATTTTTTAATGACTAATGGTTTATTGAATATATAAGTTGTTTGAGTCAATTACTTATTTTGTCTAAAGAAAATATAATGTCATACTATTGAAAGCAGTGGATAAGAATGAAATTATTCTCTCTTTTCTGTTTCATTATTCATGTGTAGGTATCGTACCTATCGTACGATATTTAGACTAGAGGCTATAAAGAGCTTGTGTCGCTCGCCTTGGTGTATGTTCATATAAAACAAAGGACACAGATGGATTCATGACACAACTGTGTTTTGGTGATGGTGATGTGTTTGAAGATCTTACTTTACTGAACAGTCTTGCTGCTTACAATAATCTCTATCTATAATGAACTTGGGCCAGTAGTTACAGTGGAAAATATTTTGTAAAAATTTACAAAAATTTACAAAATTTATGAAATTGTTAAAACCCTTAAGGGTTCTAGTGACCATTTTGTTCATGTTGACTTATTTGTTAAACTTCCTTTGCTGAACATTATTGCTGTTTACAGTTTATCTCTATCTATAAAAACATTCAAGATTATAACAAAAAAAACGGCAAAATTTCCTTTTAAATGACCAATTCAGGGGCAGCAACCCAACAACGGGTTGGCCAATTCATCTGAAGATGTCAGGGCAGATAGATCTTCACCTGATAAACAATTTGACTTATATCAGATTTGCTCTAAATGCTTTGGTTTTAGAGATATAAGCCAAAATCTACATTTTACCCCTTTGTTCTATTTGTAGCCATGACGGCCATCATGGTTGGTTGGCCGGGTCACCGGACACATTTTTTTAAACTAGATACCGAAATGATGATTTTGGTCAAGTTTGGTTCAGTAGTTTTAGCGGAGAAGATTTTTGTAAAAGTTAACGACGACGGACGACGACGGACAACGGACGCCAAGTGATGAGAAAAACTCACTTGCCCCAATTGGTGAAATGAAACAGCAGGTTGAAGTCATTCAGTAAAATAGCGGCAAAAGCGATCGGTGCTTAACTAACTTAGTATTTTAATTTATCAAATAAGACCCTCCTTTTCATTATCAATTATATTTGCATATATATAGATATATTTAGCGCATTTTCAGTGTTAATTTTGTTTTCATATTTATGCACAGCGTGGAGAAAATTTATAACTTTTAAATATATATGCATGTATATATATTCTAGGTGATCGAGTGGTCTAGCTCATCGGGCACAGTGCAAAGCGATTTGATGCCACGATATCTCATTAGCATAAGTTCGAAACCCGGCCAGATAAGAACGAAAGGAGTAGGTTTGGTAAGGCCCTAAAATGCTTAAATTTCAAATTAGGATTTAATGACCAATATCACAATGCATCACAGTTAATATATTGACAAGATAGGGAAAAAAGCCTTATTGTTGAAAATTTATGTTACTGCTTTCATTCATGAGGTCAGAAATAGTAACTCATTTTGATTTTTGACAAAAAATCAATGAATATGGGTTAATTTCCATTGGTTATTGGGCATGAAACATAGAGCGCATATGTCGACAAAAAACGATCTTTGTTTTACATGTCATCTTCAATATAATGTTTATGATGATAATTTACATATTTAGTTTGTGGACGCCTGCGCTCCGTGTTTCCTGGTCCTAAATTTGCCTGAATTCCGGCCGATTTGGTCAAATTTCGCCAAAATCACTTATTTTATATTTAGGAATGTAAAAAATATACGCTTCAGAATAACATTTTGACAGTAATAGTTCTATTTTACTTTCTTACATGTCTTTTAGTCAACTTAAAACTTTTTTTATCTTGTAACGTTTAACATCATAATCGGGGCAAAATATGGTCATTACCGAACTTACTCCTTTGCTCCACAAATTTACAGATATAACATTGTATGGCTGATGTTTAGACGAATTATGTTATAGTGGTTGGTCAAATGAAATACGGATTGTAGGAGGGTCTTTCTTTTGGGCAATCCTGACACCCCGCGGTGTGTTATACGACAAGAAAAACATTAAAATATGCATTATCTGATTTATATACCGTCAACAAATATTATTTTGTGCCAGAATTTACAGTATTTCCATCCCATTTTACCGACCACACTAAAGTGGGATATTCATTGCAGATTATTATTTCAACAATGTTTGAAACTGATAACTCTGAATAACTGTTTTCTCTCTATTGTCTGGTAATACCATTTTTGTTTTATATAAAACTCAAGAATCAGGATAGAATATTAAAATCCCCTCCCCTTTTTAAAGTACGTGTGTCTGATTCTATAGAAAACGAAAATATGTGTCCATTAGTTTTCAACCTTGTATCACCATCACTGGTTCAGACGTACTTATTATACCGGGTTATTATTTCTGTGACTGCCTCCTGCATTAATTTGTAAGATCCTGTACGATAGATAATTCAGCTAATCTGAAAGAATTTCATCTTGCTGCCTTATATATCATGTACTGTGATACGACGCTAGATAAAAAGCTTTTTTTTTTAAATATCACAGATCAGCTGAATTATCTATGGTGAAGGCTCTTACGAGTAAATGTAGTTTACAGCCACAGAAATAATTATATCATTTTAAAATACGTCTGAACCAGTGACAACTGCGCGACATATATTCTGTATATATTTCGTCTTAATAACAACCCACCAATGTTATATATATAAATTTGCGGAAGCAAAGTTAACGTAAATTTGCAGAAGTCAATTTTTGTTCTTCCGTTGTCGGGATTCGAACTCGTGCTACTGAGATATCAGTTGAAAATCAACATTTTTTTATTTGTTTTGTACATGTTTTCTATGAAACTTAACTAAAGATGGATATCGATTACCATGCTTTATTAATCGATGTGTAAAGTAATAAACGTTTTATGAACACTTACTGCCAGCTGAACAATTAGGGGAACAGTTCTTTATTTCACACCTGGTACCACTACACGTACCAGTGCATTGTCTTTCACGAACACATTGTGACCATTGTGACCATTCGCTCCAGATGTCTACAAATCATTTCATAAATAAATTGTATTGTTTCTTCCGTACAATATGAATTGCAATATATTGTGGTTTTATAAATATCTATATTAAATGTAGATGTTAGAGAGCACATTGAGCCCATTAGAGAATTACTTTATGTCTATTAAGTATACAGATTTTAGCTAGATTTGTCTTAATTAGGATAATAAATAATTATCGAATCTCATTACTTGAATGAATTGTGTATGCAAAAGGAAATAATAACACATTTGTTTGCATATATATTCATATTAAATGACTGGTTATCAATACATCTTGTAGCAGAATAAGTTTGGTCTTAACATGTACATGTACATATGCACTTCTTAAACACAAAACATGTTGGTGCTATGTGTTAGTTGAAAAACATCATAAAAAAGAACAGTAATATAACATTTTTGAATGTTTTGTACATATATTTTTTGAAATCTTAACAAAAGATCAAAATCGACCACAACCCTTCAGTGGCCGAGGTATAAAGTAAAAAAATGTTTTTTGAACACTTACTGTTAAGTGGACACTTAGTGAAACATTGTCCTGTTTGGCGAGTACTACCATTACATGTACCAGTGCTGCATTGTCTTTGACGTACTCTGTTTCCAGATCCACAAGTCACAGTGCATCGTGACCATTGTGACCATTCGCTCAAAATTCCAATGTCTACAACAATATTCATATATAAATTGTCTTGTATTTGCCTGTACCATATGCATTGCAATATATAGTGTTTTTATAAATGTACACACAAAATGTAGATTAGATATGGCAGGCGGTTACCAATGAACGATAAACGACTTTACACTCGCTTAAAGTTTCTTCGAATTAAATCCTCCAAAACATGACTTAGTGTTTTATTTAGATGAGTAATGGACGAACTTTTTTTTTTACATTATAACATAAGACGAGAATGTATAAAGGAGGGAATAGAATCATGTTAGAGAAATCAAATTGACAATACCATATTAGCAGAAAAAAAGCAATGCACAAGGTACATTGTAAACATTGCGGATTTCTTTTTACACTACAAACTGTTTGTATTGTACATAATTCTGTGAAGAGGACTAGAATAGAAACTTAAAAAGACAACCTTTGACTGCATGCACAGTTTTTTAAACTAAAGAGCAATTCTTTTTGTGACATGATTTAAGATTTAACAAAGCTGTTACATGTGAAATGAGTTGACAAAAGTTGAAAATTGACCGAACAACCAAAAGACACATTGGTATATAAATATATATATTTCTATTGTGTCGTATACTCTAATTTTAGAATTTTTAATTTTGTTTGGATCTCGAGGTTTGGATATCACAATTACACAACTGACTTCACCTAGAAATATAAATGAAAGGAACAACGCGAGGAGGAATTTATATAATAACAATAATAATAAAGAAGTTCATTTATTTAATCTTGATATTAATAAGAAGTTTTATGCAATACAAAAGCAGTGAATATTATTTAATTTTCTTGTGATATAGAAATTCATTAGTTTCCAGTAAATAACTTCATATAAATATATCACTCAACTGAATTCATATTAAGAAATTGAAGCAGTACGAAAAAACATTTATAAATATATACCTGATTCAGTACTAGCTGTGTGTGTTGTTGTTGCATGACTTTCAACAGGTATAGTATAAACTATCTGAAATAATGTGGATTCAGATATATGTGCTTATTAACGTTAAGTTATATTAAATAGTTAAATGATAATCTACAATAGATTATTACAAAATTCAATTTTAAATTGATTTTTGCTTTTATTATCAATTGACGTATGAATGCTTTTTAATTATTATAATAACTACATTCGATAGGAAGTCGGTGCTTTCCAAAATGGCATCATTTATAAAGTATGTCTATTTTAAAACAATCAAGTAGAACATTAAAAAAAAATTCAACACCTCCGGCAGGAACCAATGTTTACATTAGAACAAAAAATGCCGGTCTACAGTTGTTTAAAGTAAACCGATTCACTTACATAAACACAAACCGAACACATCATCTATCATGTTTAATTGGAATACTTTCTACGAAGCGTTATTATTATGGCACCCTTTAAATGATTTTGGTGACATACTGTTATTCTTCGTTTCTTTTTTTCTGTTTTATAACGTTTTTATTATTTTTCTTCCAGCTTATATATTAGAATTTTATTAATTCATCCAATAATTCTAAATTCAATGATCTGCATCAACGAATACCATTAAAGGCAATATTAACGAGTTACAAGAATGGTGTCACTAGTAACCCAGGAATTGCAATTCCTTTCAGGGTGCTTCAAATCACGTAAATATACCTGCACAGGCGCTTCTACATGTTTTACTTTCATATGATTCATTGTGACTACATAACCCTGTAATATTCATATGTAGCCTTAGTCTGACTTGTGTTCCGTTACCACATTTAATATTGCATTTGGACCAAGAACTCCAGGATGACCAGTAACAATTAGTATCCTCTGCATCTAGAACTTAGAATAAGCAAATTGTAGAATGATTGAACATACATCTTGATTGTGAAGGCTATACATATATATCAGATCTATGCCTAGTGTCTTTTTGTTTTTGGTATGTACAAGTACCCGTCCACGTCCACTTGTATTTTTATCCATCTGATGAGTTAAGCTTTTTTCAACTGATTTTTATAGTTTTTTCTTATGTTGTACTGTAAACCACTGTCCCATGTTAGGGGACGGTTGAGATTCCGCTAACATGTTTAACCCCGCCACGTTATGTATGTATGTGCCTGTCCCAAGTCAGGAGCCTGTAATTCAGTGGTTGTCGTTTGTTTATGTGTTACAATTTTTTTTTCGTTCATTTTTTATACATACATTATGCCTTTAGTTTTTACTTATGAATTGTTCAACATTGTCAATTCGGTGCCTTTTATAGCTGATTATGCGGTTTTGGTTTTGTTCATTGTTAAAGGCCGTATGGTGACCTATAGTTGTTAATTTCTGTGTCATTTTGGTATCTTGTTGAGAGTTGTCTTATTGGCAATCATACCACATCTTCTTTTTACATGAGTTAATTCTTAAATTAAACCTGTATGTTAAATAAACATATCTTTCACATTTAGTGTACACGAACAATGTTATTAAAAAACATCAAGTCGAGAACACTGTCATCAATTTAATGTTTTTAAATCTTGCCGAAAATCAAATAGTATGTGTAAGATTAAAGTGCAATCGACCAAATTAAACATGTGTACAAGTTTATACTCACACTGTGTTTTGGGTAATGTTTCTTTTGTAATAAAGAATGTGGTAACACCTGTTAGAACAATTGCAATCAAAGCAAAAATAATAATAAGACACACACGAGTATTTGCTTGTCTTGGAGCAGTATTCGGTAGTGCAATCTGCACATCGCTAGAAGGATCTTCTCTCTGCACTGAATTAATTTCATCGTACTTATGGTATTCTGTGTTCAATTCGTCATATTCTGAATCCTGTCAGAAAATGCTGTTGGTATGAACTTGTTTTGTGGACGTTGACATCGTGATTTGACATCAACGGCAACCTGAACAAAATAATGCGTGCGTTAAATTATAACAATGTTGCGTGTGGTAGATGTTAATCTAGTTATTCTGTCACAGGACTTGAAACACTTCAATCCTTTAATTTATGGGTTGATTTAACAAGAATAAATAGAATACAAAAAATAGTAAGCAATGAACGTTGTTGTTAAGTTTGATGTATGCTTTTTTGTGCTTTTTTGTTAAATAGTTGTTTGTTTTTGTTCTGATTGAGATGGTGACACGGTGATGACTGCTGTACCCCTATTTTGACAATTTTACCTTTTATGTCTGTTTTGTTCACGCATCGTTGTCAATATAATGAAATTTGATGCCACTGGCATACAAGTGGGAAGTTTAGCGCTATAGAACCAGGTTCAATTTAAGAAAATGCCATTACCAAGTCAGGAATATGACAGTTGTCCATTCGTTTGATGGGACTTCTCTTTTGATTTTGTCGTATGATAAGGGAATTTCCGTCTTTGTGATTTTCCTTTTCTTATATAACTATTAATCTACGCAAGGAGATGACAAAGAATCAGGTCTAGATATCTGATATGAAATCAATATTGGTGTTCAGGTTTGCTGAGCGTTTGTCGTAATGGTTTAAATCAGATGATAGATATTGGAAAAATGTTTCGATGTTAATAAAACACACATCTGTTAGATTTGAACATTCTACTGGATATGAAATACTGCAAAGGCTATCGGTTTGATTGTTTACATGGTAGCCAAGCCCCCATAAAAAATAATAAAAAAAAAAATTCCACTATATTTCAAGCATATAAAATATGGTTTGACATCCTGCTACACCTAACTTCAACGATCCAAATGTTGAATGATAGCTGTCTTACCTCCATAATAAATATGTTTTTCCAGCAGACAACACCACAAACAATATCGTTTAAGCGTATGATTCATATCACGTGTATATTATGTAAACTGCTTGAGAAGGGATTAATTATATATAATATCAATAATAATTGACAATTAACATTATAGATACATATTAGAATCGGAAAGATAAATAAAATGGCCCTTTGTGTTGAGATCCCATGATCTGTTCCGAAAGTCTATTCCGCAGTCTTGTTTTGTGCAATTTTCCCAGCCCAGATTATTTTGTTTGTAGAACAAACGTGCATTTGGTCTTTTTTTGGGTTGTCTCATTGGCAATCATACCACATCTTCTTTGTTTTATAAAAACTGAAGGGTTTGTTAGCGTTTGTTACTCGTGCTGTGTGGATGCAGTAGAATGTGTCCCCGTGTCTGTAGTGTATGCCCTTATTGTTTTACAGTTAGGGTTTTTTTGCTTATGAGAGAGCTGTCTATATGTTCCATTATCATGATTAATGTTCTATAGTTATTTTGGTCTTTTGTGGAGAGTTGTCTCATTGACAATCATACCACATCTTTTGGGTTTACCACATCTTATATGGTTATTTAAGGGCATACGATACAGTTACAGGGGAGGTAATGACGTTGCTAACGTAAAATTTTATTTTCGCGACGTCAAATTATGACATATCGGGAAAAGATGCATTTTTCGACTGATTTTTATCATTCAAACTGATTTAATTTGAAAACGAGTGCATGGACCCCTATTTTTTAAACCGGCAATTTGTTTCATTTTGCAAGGAGATTATGTGACCCAAATTTTATAAAACTGAAAATTAATTTTGATGCAGCAAAAAATGACGTTTGTTCCTCTTATCATGAACATTTGATAAATATGAGTTATTTCTGAATAAAAATTGCATAATTTTTAATGATACTTATAAAATACAGAAATTACCGATTATTGAACAAAAAACCATTTGTGTTTATCTTTTAAAACAAAAAAGTTATGTCTTTCTTTCGAAAAAGAAAATACGGACACAAATCTGAATTTTGAGCAAATATACAAAATTTCGACCTCATTTTACACAAAAAGTAGCACATGAAGGTATATTTTTTATTACATATTTGATTTAATCAGGTAAAAAATAGCCTATATGCAAATTGTCATCATCTTGTAAATACAGTTTCAAAACTGTATCGTATGCCCTTAAACACATTCGCGGACTCGTTGAAGTATACCCCATATAGTTTTAATTGCTTATTATAATCGTTTAAATGTTGATGACTTGTTCATAGAAAACATAAGAAACTTAGCGCAAATCAAACCTTACTTTAAATGATAGAAGCGACATGCGTATAAGACAGACCACAGTATACAGCTAAGCAATAAGAGAGAAGTGACAAAATATTACAACTTACCCCAACTGTAAAATCTTTATGAATGACCAACATTTGTTGAGATAGAGGATACGAGGAATATGAAACCTAACAAAGGATGACACTACTTATTACGGTAGGATTAAAAGCATGCCTATATCCATTTGAATACAAAATGGCAATAAACCAATTAAGTATGTTAAAACAGAAAGTTATATATATATTTGATTGTTGTAACAAAAAAAAAAAAAAAACATTTTCAAATAAAAGGATATTAAAGTTAAACTGTTACAATTTTAGAATTGTATTGAGACAAAAGGACATTAGAAAAAAATTATAACTCAAAACAGAAATCGTCATAATTTTTTGTCTACAGTGCACGATTATTAAATCATCAACTATGTTTACTAATATATTCTACTTGTCATGCTTTAACAACTAGTCTACTTGTGAAGTAGTAACTGGTCATTTGTCGTTTTTTTTTCAAGCTACGGTACTTTGAGTTTCCACACTTTTCCATATAAGAAAATGCTAGCACCCAACCAGGAATTTGACAGTTGATTTCAATTCGTTTGATGTGTTTGAGCTTTTGTTTATGTCATGTGATAAGCGACTTTTTGAGTTTTCCTTTTGATTTGGTATTTTTGTTATTTTACTTTTTTAGGACTGCTTGTCGTCTTTCCGTCTGTTTTTCTTGTTCTTAATAATTTCTTTCTCCTTTTTATGATCACTTTCTTAGTATTATCTATCGTACGATGCCATAGAGTTTTGAAAAATTTACAGTTCAAAGCAAGATAGACAAGACTGTTTAGTGATAAGTGGTAAACAAGAATCAGATAATTATATATTCAATCATATCATATCCTTTCATCAATCAATATTAATTGAAGCGGAATATGAAACCTTAAATAGATACCCTTTCTCGTTGAGGGTTTTGACGGGGTTTACAGAATAGAGATTAGTTAGCAAAATAAAAGCAACCTTGTTATACTGCTGTTCAAATGTCATATTTCGATTGAGAGAAAACAAATCCATGTTACAAACTGAAGCCGAGGGAACCGCATCAGCCATACGAGAAAGTAAAAACTAAACAACATTACCTTGAAGTACAACACAAATTTAACAAAGAAAATAAATTTAACATAACTCTTACACAGAGGACTTAATCCAGTATTATTTTGTAATATTGGCCATAAAATGTTTTGATAAACAATTTTGTAATCAAACTTAATGCAGATTCGCAAAAGAACTGTAATAAATTCTAAATTGATATTGATACTAAATTATTTTGATCGATTTGCAGTGTTATCGCCACTTTCAGTACATTGACGATTTGCGGCTGCTATATTATTGTTGGTTAAAGAAGCCGTAGTGCCTAAAAATAACAACCAAATGTACACCAAGTGCTTACTATGACGCTCATTTTAGAACATGAACTGATGGAACACTTTAAATAGTAAATTTGATTTGTACCTACTCCAGTTTTGAAGTGGACCATTTTTTATATATAAAGCAGATGGTTACTATTTTTTATTCTAACTTTAGGGAGAAGACTAATGCTGAAACTTTTTCATTAAACACAAGAAAGGAGGATTAAAGATACGTATAATCAATTTATTGCTCTCATTGGTTCTTCGTTGTCATTCATAAAAGAGTAGAATAGTCTTATGTTTGAACAATGTATATCAGTTAAAACGGATTTTAAGAAGAGGGAGGAAAGATACCAAAGGGACAGTCGAACTCATGAATCGGAAATAAACTGACAACACCATGGCTAAAAATGAAAAGGACAAACAGACAAACAGTAGTACACATAACACAGAAGTCAGCACTTCGGTGTTCACATGAATATCAATTATATGGTCATTTTTATAAATTTCCTGTTACAAAACTTTGATTTTTTCAAAAAAAAACGAGGATTTTCTTATCCCAGGAATACATTACCTTATCCGTATTTGGCACAGCGTTTTGTAATCTAGAGTCCACAATGCTCTTCAACTTTGTACTTGTTTGGCAGTAAACCTATTTTGATTTGAGTGTCACTGATGAGTCTTATAAATTGAGATATAATTCGGGTACCTTTCATAACCATTTATATAATATATGGGGTGTTATCACATACGTTTTTGTAAGACGGATATATACAGTTATTATTATTCATTTTTTCTCTTCAAAGTAATTTTGTAAGACGGGCATACACTGTTATTATTATTCATTTCTGTAAACGACATATTACTCATTCCACTTATAAATTATTTATAAATTCATATGATTATCTAATCAGTTCATGAAGAAACTATAATAATCATAATGGCACGGAAATAATTCACATTAGGCAGTAGTGAATTTTAAGAGTATTATAAATTTATTACATATGCATTTTTTTATAAATACTCCGTATGTACACTTAGTTTAATTGAATGACTGCATCTTAGTAACAACGATATTATAGATTATCTCATATCGTTTCATGCTACAATTTTGCATGTAATTTAGGGATATTGCCTATATCATTTTCATCGAACCTACCTTTTCCCATTTAAAGTAAATTCAACAAAACGATAATGTTTTTACTGTATTTTAGTTATTTTAGTTATTAACGAAAATCCCGTTTATACTAGGAATCAATTTTTACAAGTGTGCCCACTTGATATAAACCAAAACGATCAAACATTCGGAAATGTGTTTCTCCCGCTTACGTCCGTTTCTTAATACTAGATGATTAGGTGAATGGATATAGGAAGGTGTGGTGTGATTGCCAATGAGAGAACTCTCCATCCAAATAACAATTTATAAATATACATGTTTAAATTTATTAAGTCACCTACTGTTATAAACTGGTTGTCGTTTGTTGCTGTATATTTTTTGTTTATTGTTTTGTGCATTAATCATGCAATTAGTTCACCAGAAATTTTTGTTTTACAATTTGTCAGGTTGTGGTCTTTTGTAAATTAGAATGCGGTTTGTGTTTTGATCGTGGTTGAAAAACGCTTATTGACCTGTAGTTACTCATATCTGTATTCGTCACTAGGTTTCTGATGGATAGTTGTCTCTATGAAATTGAGAAATTGGAAATGGGGAATGTGTCAAAGAGACAACAACCTGACCATAGAAAAGACAACAACAGATGGTCACCAACAGGTCTTCAATGTAGCGAGAAATTACCGCATCCGAAGGCGTCCTTCAGCTGACCCTAAACGAATATATACTAGTTCGGTGATTATGAACGCCATACTAAACTCCAAATTGTACACAAGAAACTAAAATTAAAACAATACAAGACTATCAAAGGCCAGAGGCTCCTGACTAAGGACAGGCGCAAAAATGCGGCGGGGTTAAATATGTTTATGAGATCTCAACCCTCCCCCTATACCTCTAGCCAATGTAGAAAAGTAAACGCATAACAATAAGCACATTAAAATTCAATTCAAGAGAAGTCCAAGTCTGATGTCAGAAGATGCATATGTAACCAAAGAAAATAAAGAAAATGACAATAATACATAAATAACAACAGACTACTAGCAGTTAACTGACATGCCAGCTCCAGACTTCAATTAAACTGATTGAAAGATTATGTCTTCATCATATGAATATCAGGCACAATCCTTCCCGTAAGGGGTTTAGTATCATACCATCATAAAATATATGAGAAGAACATAACCCGTGTCATGCCAACAACTGGTTATTAAATAAATGTGTTTGGTTCCGATGCAAAGACCCTATAAGTGAATCAATATTAACGCCAAAATATGCAATCTTTAATGACCTGACAACAGCATCGTAACTATATCCCTTCTTAATAAGTCTATTTAAATGTTTTGTTAGTTTCCGAGGCGAAAACTGACATTTTTGTGCTCTATAAAGAATATTTCCATAAAAAATTGAATGTGAACTACCTGAACGTATAAGAAGTCTGCATGTTGATCTATATTTTCGAATGATGTCCTTATATCGATGATAAAATTTACTAAATGTTTTGACTAGTTTGTGATATCGAAAACCCTGGTGTTATAATTTTTCAGTAATACATAAATTTCTCTCGTTAAAATCTAAAACATTGTTACATACACGAGCGAATCGTACGAGTTGAGATATGTAATCACCGTAAGATGGTGACAAGGGAACTTCACCATCTAAAAATGGATAATTACCGATAGGAAATGAAAAAATCATCTCTTTTATCATAAATCTTAATATTAAGCTTTCCGTTAGGTATATAGATATCAAGATCGAGCAAAGGGCAGTGATCATTGTTAGTATTAGCTTTATTTAAAGATTTCATACTAAACATACTAAAGTCGTCATTTTTGAGAGCCAAAATATCATCCAAATATCTAAAAGTATTATCAAATTTGTATATCAGATGTGGTTTCGATGGGTCTGTGCTTATTTTTGTCATAAATTGTAACTCATAGCAATACAAAAAAAGGTCCGCAATAAGTGGTCCACAGTTAGTCCTCATTTGAATTCTGATAACCTGACGATATACGGAATCTCCAAAGCGAACAAAAATGTTATCTAGTGAAAATTCAAGGGCAGATATAGTATCAAAGCATGTCTAATTGAGATAGTTTTTTGGTTATTGCTAGTAAAAAATGACCTAGAAGAGTTTGAACATTTATATTCAAATTCTGACTTTTTAAATGCCAATTTAATTAGGTGTGTGATTTTTTTTCTTAATGAGAGTGTGAGGCAATGTGGTATATAGGGTAGACGAATCAAAACTTTGAACAGATTCAAAATCACCAATATACGCATGGAATTTATCAAGTACTTCCAACAAGTTCTTAACACTTCAAAAGTAATTAATTCTGCTATTTTTGAAGGCCTTATTTTTATATTTTTTATTATCAGATTTTGAATGTACCAAGTGTACTGGTAAGAAGAATAGACAATTAAGTAGTGGAACAATGACTTGAAGACGAAATAAATCTATATTGGTAAGGTGTTTTGTGTAGCCTCGGAAGCCAATACATAGTTGGGACTTTCATTGTATTTGGTTCTGCTTGTAAAGCGGTAGCTAAAAGTTTATGTTTATAACAGATGTCATTTTCTGAAAATGGAGTAAGTTGGAATGTTAGTGAATTTGTGATTTCTTTTTTCAGAACCTCAATGTAACACTGTAATTATATTATTAGCAACTTTATCGGCCGGGAAAAAAACAAATTCCTTTGCTAGTTCTTTTAGTTTATGTTTGATACGTGGAATAGATTTATTGTGGTTATTGTTAATAGTAAAATGTTCTTTAAAATGTTGAATACGTATATCAACTAGGATCATTACTGAATTAAAAAAAGAGTCCAAAGATTTTTTGTCAGCTTTTTCCCGTTTTATCCATTCCAAACAGTAAGTACTGAGTGAGTCGTGGATGATATTACAACACTCATTCCAAATAATAATTGACGGGGGAGTGGCGATCTTTAGGTCCTTTACTGAGGAATGGTTTTAACTCTCGGTCTTGAACGATGTGAAGATATCCGGCAATCACACTACATCTTCTTATTCCAGGTCTGAACATAAATGTTTGTATTAGGGGTTCGTGTTGTTTTTTCTTTAGTTTTCTATGTTGTGTCATGTGTACTGTTGTTTGTCTGTTTGTCCTTTTCATTTTTAGCCATGGCGTTGTCACTTAATTTTCGATTTATGAGTTAGACTGTACCTGTTTTTAAGACAAAATGGTGGGTTGAACCAGGTTTTGTGGCTAGCCAAACCTCCCGCTGTAATGTCAATGTTGAATATAACACAAAATGACAACATTAGATGACAGGACTACAAAAAAAAATTAAAGGAAGAACATAAAGGACAATGAAACACATAAATAAGCAATCCAATAGAACATTACGACAAGCTACTAGTTAATAAAGTTACCAGGCTTATAATTTGATACGTCAGAAACGTGTTTCGTCTACATAAGACTCATCAGTGAGTCATAATACATTGGTCTACCTATAGTGCTGTAGATTCCGAAACTGCAAATTGATATGTATGAATGTTGACCTTTAAGCTAGCAATTGTTTAATATTTTATGGATACTTTTTTCAAACCGGTTTATATTCAATTAATTTTCAAGAAAACATTGTAATAGTAATATATGTCGTCGACAGATTACATACTCTTTGGTTAAACATCATGGTACTCGGTCAAGTAAGAACATACAAACAGAAGTAGAACCACACATCTAATTTTAGAGAAAAATTAATAAACGTTTTCCGATTAGTTCTAGGAATAAGTAAAAAAATAATTACAAAAACAACAAAAAAGACCTCACAAAAACACCATCAATAGTTTGTGATCAATTAATGTTACGATACCATTAAACTAGTATTTGGCCTGGGGTCAACCATTATATAGTCTTCACATTGTTTGTCAACTTCAAGATTTCCGTCCATGGAAAATAAAAGAAAAGCACAAAAAAAGCATCCATAAAATATAAACCGTACTCTTCTAAACAAGCGAAAAGCTGTTGACATAAACGCAGAGAACGATAAAAAAGAAACAAAAAAAACTCTTGATCTTACGATAAGAGAAAGGCGAGATATCCTTAAAGCGACATTCCCATTCATGAACGAAAATAAAAAGACCTTACTGTACCATTGTAAAAACCGAAAACGACATACTGAAAATAATTCTAGGGCAATTCAAGATACTTTTTGCCCGAATTAAACAGACCTTAGGACACTTATGATAATGCCCATATGTTATGAGGTGTAGTATGAAAAGCATACTAAGAAAAACCTATTTTTATTATCTGTAAAAGTTGCCATCACATAATTGAATACCACATAATCAATTTGATATACACGTTACTCAACATCACATGATACTTATAAAGTCTATGTAAAACTAAGTTCTATGTTCACACCAAACGCTATGTACAGTTAACATGTTTATAATTAGTTAAATGTAATATACACTGGTTTCACCTTAAATTTGTTCACACCTATACACCTGGTTTAGTTTCCTGTGCATACGTTGTGTTCACACTTATAAACTATTTGTCATTTACATGTGCATTACATAGAATCGAATGAAAATGTCTTGGATAATTTTTCTAGCAGTGATGAAAGCCATTTTGATAATTTGCACCTACTTTAAAGATATTAAAGATGTCTCGATTAACAGAGGCGATTATAGGCATTTTTAAAATACATGGGGTTCCAATCATTGATCGTTCTACCCCCGGAATCCGCTCCCATCTGAATCCGCCACTACTTACGCAATACATCACGTAGGCTACAAACGAAGAAGAATAATTGAGTTGTTAAGGGTGTTTTAGTAATGCATTTATGAGTGAATCAGTGGCAAATATTTCTGTGTACGTCCAGTCAATTCGGGAAGACATTTTCTAATGAATTTTGTGTTTGGCAGTGATGATGCTTTGAGTCTGGATTAGGGGTTTAGGGAATGACCATTCAACTAAACTAAAAAGGTTTTTTTTCCATAAAAATATTCTGATTCTACAATTGATGAAACAATATTCTGTTCTATGAGGGAAAAAATCTGAATCCAGATTATCCCTATACCCTATAGTATTAAATTTTGAATAACATTATTTGATTGATAGCTTTGAAAACTAAATAAAAATGTTCGTGCTATGCGTTAAAAAAATCTGTGTCGAACGTAAAAAACGTAACCCCTTTCCCACCTGTAGTTAAATTGTTGCTCCCTATTAAGGCTTCTGAAAAAAAAAAATGTTTATAACAAACCAATTAATATATCGAGTTTAGACAAATAATTTCGGTAAAAAAAATACATAAAAAAATGTTATAAATGTTAATTGTATTAAAAATAATATTTCTTCTTTAAGTTTGAATGGTAAACTGCATGTTCTAAATACCTTGTTTTGTGTACACTGAACCACACAAGTTCTACATTGACTATCGACTGCATGTAGACAAAACATGACTTTAACTACATGTAAACATTGAGTTTCATTAATGGAAACGTAATTGTGATAAGTTTACGTGTGAATTACACTAACACAACACCGAGTTTAGGTAAATGAGAACACGGCCTAACTAATATACAATTATTTAAACTGTCAAGGTGTTCTGTTTTTCTGTTTAATTTTCATATTCTGAAAAAGAGACAAAAAAGAAGTTTATATGCTATACATTTTTGGCTAATTTGGATATAGACATTTTTTTATATTTGATATACTTATTGTAATTGTTATATTGTTACTTTAATTGCATAATGTTTTTACAAGTTCTCATAGGCTTATGAATCTCTCAACACAATTGGAAAATACAGAGCTTATGTTAATAATTGAAAACAACACGTTAAAAAATGTCGTGCGTCCGAAGCGCTTTTCTTGGTTTATCTTCATCAGGAACGTTCAAAGCCCAACATTTTCAATCCGAAGATGTATAAGTACCGAAACCGTTGAAGAGCTATATGTCATAAATATCTAAAACGGGAAAATTAAGTAAAGTTTGTTAAATCATGTCAGTACTACAGTAGTACTGACTACTGAACTGATGATTCCCTCGGGAACTGTAAGTCCACCAGCAGAGGTATCGACCCAGTGATGTAAAAAATTGAAAACAAGACGGTTAATACATTTTTAAGTTTCTGCGTCGGAAGCGCTTTTCTGGATTTACCTTCATCAGGAAGGCTCAAAGCCCAACATTTGAAATCCGAAGATGTTTAAGCACCGAAACCGTTCAAGAGCTATATGTAAAAAAAATACCTACAATAAATAGCCCAAATTTATCCAAAGTCATCTTTGCCTGAGGGAGTTGAAACCATAGTTACAGTTTCATACATAACACAGAGTTTATATAAGAATACTAATACTTTTCTAGACATGGTGTAGATTAACAAAATAAAATAAAAATCATTTGGGTGTCTTCATTTCAAATATAAAAACATTCAATGAGAAAAAGAAAAACACATAAACTCACGAACGCGTAGCGCATGAGTTAATTACCAGTCCTGTTTCTTAACGCGTGTATTTTTTTTCTTTCAAAACTACAAACAGTGGGATATGACTAAATTGTGAAATTTGTTTTATATGTTTTAACAAATCTTTTTTTTTTGTGAATACCACAAACAGCAATTGCAGTACAAGTTCTAATTTGTTCGTCAGAGATGAAACTGTCTTTTAGCACATTGTACCATTCGCCTATTATAATGGATCTTTTTTCTGTCTATTAGTTTTAACTTTAATGTAAGTTCTATAACAAATGTAATGAAATGGAAATGTAACGTACTACAAGATACACTATTTTAAAAAATAAAATGCACATTTATGTTATATATACATTGACTTTGCTTTTGTCAATATATGATAAGTCATTATTTTATTAGTAGAAATTAGTAGAAATTAGGTCCTATGTCGAAAGTTAATGGGTGTTCATACCTATGATTAATTCCCCATTTCAAAATAAAATGCTTTCTGAGTATAATCTTGATCTCGCTATCCCATCGAATTTAGAAAAAAAGTAACATGTTCTTTTTTTTTATCATACGTGTGACGTTCAGTTTTAACCTTTGTTCTAAATTCAGATTTGTATTTCCCTGTAAATTGAGGAAATTAAAATAGAAGATACCTGTTTATGTTCCGCACATGTGGATAATGTTAAAAACTGAGAGTTGAATAATATGGTTTTCACTTATTCTTAGAGGATTGCTAGAGTGTTCCGCTCTTCGCGTCTATGCTATGTTTTGACTGATCTAATAATTTTTGTTGTTGTCTTTGTTCTTAGTTTGTTAGTTTTGCACAAGTGGTGGACTACCCCTTTGCTTCTAACCTTTTCATAAGAATATAAATCATGTCTTAACATTTTCAAATGCATAAAAACGTTTCCATTACTTTGCACACCACTGAGGTTAGGCTGACAAGTCTGTAGTTACCAACAATACATTTTTCCTTTTTGAAAAATAGTGCTTATTTGTGCTTCTTTCCATCTACTTGGAACATTACTGGTTCTAATTATTTGGTTGAATACTATGCATAATGGTATTGATATTGTTTCTGCTAACTCCTTGCGTATTATTGGGTGTATCCTATCCGGTCCCGGAGATTTTTCAACCTTCAGTCCCTTAAGTATCTAAGCTTTTTTTTCCTTATTTATAGTCATTTGTCGCCTTTCATTTTTAGTGTTTTTTATTGATAAAGTAGGTACTTCTCCTTCTGGTTCTTTTGTAATTGCTGCCTAATTTTCTTATTATTTGTCATACAAAATACAAAAACAATGATAATGGTTTTGTTTTTTATCCTGCAATTAGCCTACTCATGTACAAATCAAAGGTAAAACCATAAATTGTTGCTTTATTTGTACTTGTACAAATAAAGTCTCCTATTACCCCACTTCCATGTTGAGGAAGTGGTTATATGAATATTTTGTTTCAAATCCAGTTCATTTTGGGGTCCTCTTCGCGGTCCGCGTTGTCCTTTGATAACTATTTCAACTAGTATGTCGATTTCTTTTAGAAATCTTAGACAATGATTTAGATTTTAATAACTAAATTCAAGTGTTGGGAGTAATTTCAGAAGAAACACAATATATGTTCATTGCCGGAAAATATAAAATGTATTTGTACTCTCTGCGAAACAAGAGAAAAGCTCGGCACAGCCTCGCCTTTTGTCCTGCTTCAAAAAAAGCTCATAAAAATAAATTTAAAATTTTCCGACAACATAGATATATTGCATATATACAGGGTGAGCACATATGGTAATTGACAGATTTTTGGGGCTTTTCACATTATGTCCTATCATGCAAATTGCAGATACATATTACTGGTTTCTTTATATTTTACAGACATTATATATAATATATTATTATATAATTCATCCCTACTGTACAGGACAGAGATGAAATCCTCAGGCAAACTTGGTATTTGGCTATTTTGTGATCCTTTTGGTCATATAACTCTTCCGGATTTTTACATTCTTCGCTTACAAATATAACATTTGGCTTTGTGCATTCTTGATGAATGTTAATCATGAAAAGCAGTTCGAACGCAAGAATGATTACCGTGTAATTTTAATTTGTTTAGAGCTAAATCTGACAAAAGTCCTAGCTTTAATAGGTCATGGGAACTAGATGATGGTCCTGTTTTCAATTCAGACCTTGTTATGAATATATTAGGAAACTAAAGTTATAAATGCATAGTGTGTTTTCTTTCGAAACCTACAGCCCCTCCGTAAGGAAAGCAATCCCTAAAGAAGGACCTACAATGTGTTTAGTTATCTTAACTTGGAAACTAAAAGTAGTAGAGATTCTTCACCCCCGGAAAAGCAAATCAAAGACTGAATTTTAAGGGAGATATCAAAATAACATGTGACAATTTACAGTTTAAAATCAATAAGAAATACATAGAATTACATAACACACTTATCAACCACACAGAGGAACTCAAAGTTTAAAATATTCATTTTTTTATAAGAAACGGATCGTATTATTGCTTATAAATTAAATTGGACAACTATCCACCATGAACCACAAACAGATCATGTAAGGATCTACAGAGTGGTAAAAACCAAACCACAAACCTAATTCATACCAAAATGATATAGGAAACGTTTTTAGCAGACAGCACCTTACGGGAATCACTAGAGTACAGGATCCTGATTTTGAACTGTGCATTGTTTGAAACAAAAGTCTTTGATCAAATGTTATTTTTTCGTATACCCTACTTATACCATATTCCTTAAGTCAACAAATGTAATGCCACAACAGAAACAAATTGAGTCATTTTCAACTTTTGTGTATGATCAGTTGAAAGAAAGTACGTTAGTGAACACTTTTTGAATTCGTGTACTTCGCTATTAGAATGTTTCGGGATATTATATCGTTATAGTCCATCAGCTAGTTTTCAAAAGCGCTCTAGTTTAGGAGTTTGTGTTACACCCCAGGGTACCGCAATTTTTTTTGATAGAATTCAACTTCAGTATCTTATTGATAAAACACAAGGTGTTAGACCAAATAAAAAGTGTCCAAAAGAGGTTTAAAAACGTCCCTTACAATGGTCCCCTTATTTAGCTATCACGACTAAGTAATTTTTAATTAAATTTTTTAATATAAAGCGATTGAAAAAAAATAAAGTATAGGTTAAAACAACTAAAACAGATATAAAACTATCATATTTAATGTAAAACTAAAGATTTTTTGTTTATAAAAAGTGTGTATTTACATTACAATTCGATTTTTTGGGGTTAAAATTAAGGCATATTTTCTCATTTCATAAAGAAATTCGTAATACAATTATCCGTTTTTGTGAATTAAACTTTAAAATTGACCAGTATGCAATGTTTAAACTATTTGCAGTATGTATATATCGTCTAAAATATGAATTATTCAATAAAACATATGTACGTGCAAATACTCGTGAAATACCGGAAATCATCAAATTACCGTCTTCGATTCAGTTGACAATATATTCACACATACGCACTTTAAGCTTATCAATTTGCAACTGAAATCAAACATTTAGTTGTCGATTATGTTGTTTTTTTGAGACAAATTATTTTATAAAGTAAATGTGTAACAAAATATTTATGAAAAAAATACAAATTAAAGTTAATTTTTTGCGTTTTGAAAAGGTGCACTCTATCGAACTCAATAAAGGTGTGCTTGTTTACATTTTGTGTTTTAGCTATGTGGTGATTGAGTTAAGATTGTTCAGTCTTTCAATCGACAAACATTGCTTTGAACGTAGGTCAAATAGTCAGTTGGAGAATTTGTTTAGACTTTTTACTTTCTTTGGCACACAATTATGTCGATTTGACATACCATCTGGTTACTATTTATTTGCTTTTCGTAATATTTACATTGTTCCTCATTTGATAGTGCTTTTTATCATTTTTCTTTCCTTTTTAATTGGATATATTGCTTCACTATTGTTTTATAAATTTTGTACATATTGTCACACTACATGCGCTTTTATAGCAGTCATTGGGAAACGGTTTGGCGATGCAGGGCTGGGCGATCTCCTGTTGGAGTCTGGAGTTATTGGGTCAGGTTCTTTGACTGGTGTATTTGAAGGTAAACATTATAATCGAGCGCTGCGATTGCTCAAAATTGTATCTGAGGCTTTTGAACGATTACGTTGGGAAGCAATTGGTTCTTGGCTTAATTCAAATGATGAGAATGAATTTCTCGATCCTAATTTTCAGCATCTGCTTTGTCAATCTTAGTTCAAAGCAGACAAAATTTAACAGAAAACAACTTTAAATCCTTGCTAATTTCACCTTCTGTTGGTAAACTATTTGAGGCATTTAGTGTATATTGCAATCTAAGTGAGGGACTAATGAAAAAGTTCTGGAATTCTTACATAGAAATGGTCGAACTTTTATTGGTATGTATAAGAGCAACAAGGGAAGGTAAGTGGGAACTTCATTTGGCATGTGTTGAAAAAATGTTACCATGGTTTTTCGCATATGACCGTCAAAACTATTCCCGATACATGTCAGTATATTTGCTTCACATGCAAAATCTGCAAAATACATATCCTGATGCCCATGTATATCTTTCATCTGGTGGTTTTTGTGTTCAGAGAAGCTCTCATGGATTTTCTAGATCTCCAGTTGACCAAACAATCGAGCAAACGTTGAACAGAGATACCAAAATAAGAGATGGCATTGTTGGTTTCAGTTTGAATAAAGGTTCTGTTAAACGTTGGTTGCTAAATGCACATGACAGAGCTTCAATATCATCAAAATATCGAGATTTGGCATGAATAGTTAATCCTGAAACATCCACACAAACAGAACTTGACAAAACTCGAATGAAATGAGATGAAACTGACGTTTTGAAATTGGTTCAAACACTGCAAAGGTGGACAAACCCATTTGAGACATCTGAGCAGCTATCAGGCTTGTCCTCGGGCACTGTTTCTTCCTCTGTATTAATGCGCGACGCCTATAAAAAGGTGTTGGCATCAGACAATTTATCAGTGTACGGCTTGTTCAAAAGTCAATCGGCAAATGCAAGCTATTCCTGAGGAAAGCATGTGGATATTTAATTGCATGGCAGTCATTCAATCCATCACAAGGATACCAAGTACTTTTTCTGATTTGGCAAATGTTGTTTTTAAAACCATCCTTTCAGTTTCAAAAAGAGCTCCCCGCATTGATTTTGTCACTGATCAGTATCCCACAATATCCATAAAAAAATAGAACGGGATCGCAGGTCCTTGGGAGGGCAAATCATAACAATAATTTCGAGACCATCACAATCGTGTCCTCGGCAATGGAGGAAATTGTTGTCAGTTGGTAGAAACAAAGTTGCTCTTGTTAAATTCTTTGTGTCGGAATGGATTAAACAATCCTATAGATTTACACTTGAAGGAATTGATTTATTTGTATCACTGTTGAAAATGAAATAGTGACAAGTGTAAAATGCACTGAGCTTCTAAGCAAACAGGAAGAAGCCGACAAAAAAATGTTTCTTCATGCAAAACACGCAACTGACAAAGGTTACGATTCCATTGTAATAAAATCAATCTGATGTGGAAGTATTAGCCTGCTATTTTCAGAATCGCATCAGTTCAAATATTATTCTTCTGATAGGTACGTCTTTCAAATGCAGATTATTAAATGTCCAATCAATGTGCGCAAAATTTGGGGAGAATGTTTGTAGAGCACTGACAGGATTTCACGCCTTTAGTGGTTGTGATTCAGTTAGTGCTTTGTCTGGTAAGGGAAAAAGCAAAGCATTTGGCGTCTTGAATCGTTCTGTGGAGTTTTCAGAAGGTCTATCCCGTCTTGGTGAAAATTTTAAAAGAGGTAGGCGAAGAACTGTCAAAAACACTCTAGAGGTTTTGAAATTCAAATTTTTTTTTGCAATGCAAAAAACATTCATTGTCATCTACTGCCCCAACAAAAGATGCAATGTTAAATCTGCTCTATAACACAACACTGTTCCATCGCCAAACAATCATGATTGGATTGTAAAGAACGATTTGATCAGCATCAATTGGCTAGACCAACCGCCATGATTCCATGCTTTTCCCTTTCTTACCTTTGAATTTTGTTCAACTGTCTTTAGTTACTTGATGTTCTATGTTTCAATGTAAAAAATATACCTTTTTTATCAAGAAAACTAGTTTGTATGCTTTGGTTCATTCAACATCATGAATTTTGGATATTACCCTCCCCCTTTTTTTCTTGGTCCTATACGATTTAAAAATTACATAAAAATTAGCCTCCGTATTAATAAGATATGATTTGTTCAATTTAATAAGGGTAATTGTACCGAATACTTGGTTATTTTTTCTTTTTTCTGTATATATGTGTGAAACAAAATTTTTGATATACTCTTAAATAAGACCCCTTTTAACCCCTTTTGGACACTTTTTCAAAAGTCTAACACCTCTTAAAATATTCTTCAGACATTACTCTTTAGACTTATACCAACAAATTGCGGTACCCTGGGGTGTAACACAGAACTGAAATTTTGCCTTACCAGCTGATGGACTATTAATGGGTTTCCAGTTTCGTATACTAATGAAATTAGTTAGACTTGGAAGATTGAAATTGGAATTTTTAACATTGTCGCCTTACGGTTCACATATTTTGTTTTAGAACATTGCTGTGATCAAGTGAAGGTAATTATTGATTGCATTTAATATATCCTCCACAAATAGAACACACAAAAAACACGGATTTTCCCGTCTCATTTTTAGACGTTAAGTTTAAAGGGATTTTAAGAACACTTGACAGATAATCCATTTGAAGTATTCGTAGTATAATTCCTTCAATCGTATTGGCCCTTAAGAAGACTTAAGAACATTTCCGATCTCTCGATAGTTGTGTTAAACTAATATTCAGTAGTTGTTGTATATCACATCATAAGGGAGGCGGCTTTAAACAACACCGAGTATCGAACTTATGGACAGAAAAGGGGGCCTTAGTCAATATAAACAATTGTATATACTTTTTCCGTTTAACGGTTGCAATGACCAGTGTAAATACCTTGAAAACTGTGATATATTAATTGTTAATAGCAATTTATATGGTGTTATTCAATTCGTCAATGAAGAGAATATAGTATTCATAAAAAGTTGCGACCACCGCCACTAAAATCATTACATTAAGCAAAAGAGAATTATAAGTTTTATTAAACAATTACTGTAAATAACTGATAATTTGAAACAATTTATACAAAAAGTCAATTTGTACGCATACTACATGTATAAGTAGTTTAAATTAATAACAATAATTTAGTAATAGATAATCTTATATCGCTTTAGTCTGCTATTGTGGCACGTTATTCAAACTAAAGATTATGGGATATAACAAATCATCCTTTTCCACGAACCTACATTTCCCATGTAAAGTCATATTAAAAAGAAAGATAATTATGACACAATTTTATAGTTATTAATGTAATTCATAGTTCATACCAGGAACCAATTTTCTGAAGTTTTCCCACTTCGTACAAGGACCAAAACGTTCAAATGTCATTATCCTCGACACTTCCGTGTGTGAATGACAATAAGAAACTCCCCTTCAACAAACTTGTAATACAAAACAAGAAGGGCAAATATTTAATGTATTATTTTGATTATTAAATTCTTTCATTTGATCATCATCGAACAATGCAAACACATGTATCGTTGATTATTAATTGTTTTCAATTGGTACAATTATATCTTGTATCTTTTTCTAATAAAAACGATTATTCAATAACACAGAAATAAAAAAATAACTCTTGATTTAGTTCAAGGAGATACATTAATATTGCTAGTGAAAGCAATGCCCACTTACGATCAACTGATGTTACGGTAGATGTGACCATGTGTATTGCACGGTATCCAGAAATGATAACAAAATTCATACCGCATAGAAAGCAGCATCTTTGCTATTCAAGGTTATGATCCACTCCCCTCCTCTCCACCCTTGGTGGATTGAGATAGAATTTCGGAGACACAAGGTTATGATTTACATTGGTTGCAGTCGTAACTGGCTGCATCCAAATAAAAAGCACAGTAAATTAAACGTGATCACGTGTAAATAAAGAAAATATAGGTAAACATTTGATACGTGCTGATTGTGCAACTTGTCTATACACCCAAAAACACACGACGATATTTAGTGACAATTTAAATGTTTTTAATCAACTAATAGAAGTTCCTGTGTATGTTTCTTGCACAAATGTTAGAATGGCAATGCTTATTTTCGTTTCCTGCTTCACCAAGTTTGTAGACTCTTGCCTCTATCGTGTTTTTACTCCACACTAAAGAGCATTCAAGTGCTACCATTGTTCAAGCATAATGTATTCGGAATGGGCGTGACTTTAATCAACCGATAGATGCCACACCATTGTTATCACAAATGTTGGCTCAATCTGCCAAGGATGAAGAAGAGGAGAGTGGATCATAATCATTGGCTAGCGAAGATGAGAAAGCTATAAAAGGCCTTCATATGTAAAACGTAAATTCCTTAAAACAAAAACCAGTCTGATTAATGTACTTAAGGAATGACTGTAATATTTTTTTGTCTATGAAGAAGTAACATAAAAAATGTGGTGCACACTGAATAGCCCGCGTACCGTGTTATGTTAAAGTGTGCACCACATTTTTCATGTTATTTCGTCATAGACAGAAAAAATATGACAGGCATTACTTATAATTTAATGATCAATTCCATTTTAAACCGGAGTAAACCATAAAAAAACGTGGATGACATCAGGGTCACATGACAAAAATATGTCTATGAGCTGATAAACATAACAACGTCAGCTAACCAGAAGACGCGTTACATACAAAATTAAATTAATAAACAATAAACGAAAAAAAACACTACTGGTTCCAGGCAGTGCTTCCATAATTCCAATCTTTCGTATCACCTTGTACTCTAATGTAACAGCTCAACAAAAGAACAAAAAAAGATCGTTTAAAAAGAGTAAATAACAAACATCGATACAAAGCACAAACTCAACTAATACAACAATAAATAAACATAGACTGATTCATATCTTGACTCTATATATTTCGTCAACTTAAGGTTTTTGATTGTCCTCTTGGTTGTCCCTTCCGTTTTTTTGGTGTCGAGGTCATTTATAAAAAAAAATACATTTTAAAGTCATATGAAACGAGTGACTGGTGAAAAAAAAAAATGCTTATCCAAATGTTGAACCAATGCATGTATATATCATAAACTAAGTCTTCTGTGCACGATTTTATCCTTTTTTACGCAAAAATATCGTATACTCGTCATTTTTTGTTCTCTCTGTCCGTTATGAATTGAAAATATGGTTTAAACATATTGTTAAAAGAAGCAAATGGGATTGATCAAAATTTATAACAGCATTATAAAATTCACTTGATAATTTAATATTAAAATGTTCAAGTAGTTAAAGTAAAAAGACGTCGTTGTATTCCCGGAACACTTATGGTCCGATACAAAATTAGTAACTTACATTTGTTTGTATATATTGTCCTCTGACAAGTAAGTACGTTTATCATTTACTATTCGACATTACTTTCTATGTACTAATTATATTCAATTATTGAATTCTACAATTTGTTTAAACTCAAATTATGTCGCTATTTTTTCTTTAAATTGTTTTTGTTTTAAATGTGTGTAATGTCATTGTTAGTCCGTAATACCATATGTTATACTTATCCAAGTAAGGAATATGCCAGTTGTGATCCGATCGTTTGAGGTGTTTGAGCTTTTGATTTTGCCATTCGATTACGGACTTTCCGTTTTGAATTTTCTTCGGAGTTCCGGATTTTTTATTTATTTAGGTCATTTAAGAGGACAATTCAATTATAAATCAATCAGAATATGACTTATATGACCTGTTATCTTTCTACCTAAGCTTTCCAGTTAGTGTTTTATACAATAATCACAATAGTCTTCTGTTCATGCACGATACCGCTGGACTACGATTGATTATACAATAACTACTAGTTGTACTCTTTTAATCAACAACATGCATACATACAAAGTTATGCACCCGTCTTATTTGACATTGAGTTCATTTGTATCCAATGTGTATGAAGGCTGTTTTTTTTATTGTTTTCTTTTTTGAGTCATTTGTTTGGGGGGGGGGGGGAAGGGTTTTAACATTATCGTTTTACATTTTTTCATATCTAAATTAGACAGCAATACAATATAAGATAATGTTTGGCTTTGAGCGTTCCTGATGAAGGTTAATCCAGAAAATCGCTTCAGACGCAATAAATTATTGAACGTGTTGTTTTCCATTTTTTGAACGAGATGTAAAATTAACGTTATTTATACCAATATCAAGTGTCGCGTCTTTCGAACAAAACTTAAGATTATCTTTCCATCGTAACAAACGATACCTTACGTTATGGTCTTCAATATTATGTTTTCAATCATCTTGTCTTTGTTGCATCATTGACGTTTCAAATTAACATCACGTCAACATTAAACGGACTCTATATTAAATTAAATATAACCTTTTTTTGCTATTCCTTATTCTAATTGCCAAAAACGTAAAATAGCCAGTCGTTTTACTAGAAGTGCGTATAGCTAGAAATATTATAAAAGAATTAGTAGATCGGAAAAGATAATTAACTTGCGACTTATGTCCTATATCTTTTGTAAAAACTAATACCCAGTAATGAGTTATGCAAAAATTGTTGAAAATTTAACCTGATTATAATTATAATGGTTCTTTTTTTAGATACTGTTTATTCCTTCAACGATGATCTCCAAACAATCTTTAGCAATCACTTTGATTTGGTAAGTTTCTGTAATAATGAGTGGTGCAAACATCGCGACAGCTGGTGATCCTATAAAACGAATTACCAAAAATTATTACAGACATAAGGCTTCAAATGTCAGGATGCCGTTGCATAGATAAAGGCAACAGTAGTATACCGCTGTTCAAAATTCATAAATCGATAGAGAAAAAACAAATTCGGGTTCCAAACTGAAACTGAGGGAAACGTATCAATTATAAGAGAACTACGACACAATAGAGACAAACACCGAAATGTAACACACACAGAAACGAACTATAATGTAACAATGGCCATTTTGGGCGTTTTGTCTACACAATACACGTCAGTGGCAATCATGTCAAATCAATTTGTGAGTCCACACAAAGAGCAGTAAAACCCATAGTTTTCAAAAAGAGTTTCCTTATCTAAATCAAGCTATGTATGCATGAAGATAGCACATTCTTAGTAAGGTTTGTGAAACCCTGGTGAAGAAACTTCACTCATCAGTGTCATTAAGCAAGCCGGTTGTAAAATTATATAACCAGATAGATACCATACTTACTTGTACAAACCCATATTGCGTAGAAAGCTATTAAAGACCAATATTTTCCGAACGTAAAACAATTCAAACGAGAAAACTAACAGCTCAATTTATGTTATAAGACAAGAAAAAGAAAAATATAAGATAAATAACAAAACGATCAACTCTGGATTTCAAGCTCATGACTTTGGAATTAACCTATTGAAAGCCGCGGAATTTAATAGGTTTGCGGATGCCTAACCATCTTCTATATATCCTGTGGCAGTGGTATAAAAGAAAAACATAAGAACAAACTTTAAGCAAATCAGTTGAAAAGGATTTTAATTCATCGGACAGATCAAAATGACAAAAACAAAAAAAGAACACACGAAGTATCGATGTGAGAGTACTAGATTATAAACACTAAAGTCGGAACTTGGAATATCTATAGTATGCAATTTATATAATACTTATTTTTAATACATATTTTTAGTAAAACAAATTTCTAAAAAAATAAATTAGGGTATCACGTGTTTTAAAATTGGACTTTATGATTGTTGAATGGAAATGTCCGAATTTCTTTAATAATTGGTGATATGTGATTAATCGGTTGATACTGCATTGGCATGGTGTCTTCGAAGATTGGAGAAGGCTTTTGAGTGGATAGTTACCTTAAGTTTGTTATATATTTGTTTATCATTAAAAGTTCTAGTACAATTACTTGTCATGATAATATGTTTTTTTTTAGATTACTAGTATACTATCAAATATTTTTCAGGGTCTCCAAGTTTCTGTTGGTAAGAAATTGCAATATCTAGTATATGATGAAAAAACAAATACAAACTCAACTAAAAACACAGGTTTTTGTACATGTTCGTAACACATTACTAAATTTGGAATTCAAGAATTCGAAGGAAATACTTATTTGACGCCTTGTCTATGAAACCCCTTTTCCTAACCCGGGTATTATGTATAAGAACAATACATAAAACGTACACACAATAACATAAGAATGTAGTATGACACAGTTTTCTCATGAATTCACTTTTTGATGTCCCAAATCGAACATTTGACGTTTTATCGATGTATAGTAGAGTGTAAGATAGATTCGATTTGCCATTTATAAAGACTTGCATAACACTTAAAACGACTTGCATAACACTTCAAACAAAGCATAGTAAATGTTTACACTCCTTATAGAACTAAAACAATTCAAACCTTATGTAGTATTTGACTCTTAACCCTTGATATTTGACCTAGAGCATTACTGAAGAGTCATTGATTGACGAATTTCGCATCTGGTGCAGACAAATTGGGGCCGTTTATATTATCAAAAAGATATCAATTATATAAAAACAAAAATCAAAATATATTTTATGAAGTTTACACAAGGAAAAAGGCTTGTGCGTCTAAATGCTAACCACTTTTTATAAAATAAATTAAATTCACCAAACAGATAATCAAAAGAACCCAAAAAGAACCACAACCACTAGTTCATTACGTCGGCGTATTGATAAATATCATAAAATATAAGTTAAATGTGCCATCGTTTAATCGTTTAAAATCATATTAACTTTCCATACACTAACTGTCGGATGAATTACACACTTTTGATTATACTGTTTCTTTTCAAGTTTGTAGAATGTCAAAACTGCAACTTGAGCATTGAAGATCCTGAATGGAAAAAAATGTGGTATCTTGTAAGTAAACCAGTAAGAAATTATCATTTGATACTTGTTTAGTGTTGACAATGCAATACACATGAAAATACGGATTTTTTGTGTTATTAAAATTTGCTGTTACAAAATTATTATGAATTAAGAAATGTATCTCCCGCATGCAAAGCTCTGATTCCTTTCACGGATTTGACTATACTTTTTGGCACTTTTGAAATATAGCTCTTCATCTTTTTTGAAAGCTTTGGATTTCAAATAATTTGGCCACGAGCATCACTGAAGCGAGTGAAGATACATGTATTGTCGAAATGCGCATCTGGTGCAGGAAAATTGGTACCATTAATGTTATAACTACCACTGGGTCGATGCCTCTGCTTGTAGACTGTAAGTCCCCAAGGGTATCACCAGCCCAGTAGCCAGTACTTTGGACTTGGCCTTAGAGGCATAAAACTTTGCTCAGTGCTCGGAGCACAAAAATCATGCTCGAAAAATGAAATCCAGCAATTTGATTGGTTGATTTCCGAGTCTGAGTACAAAAATCATGCTCGAAAGTTTTATGACCGTGAGGCCTGGCATGAAAATACAGATTTGTTGTGTTATTAAAATTTGCTGTTATAAAATGTTAGAAATTATTATAAATTAAGGAATGTATCTCCCTCATGCAAACCTCTGATTCCTTTCACGGATGTGGTTATACTTTTTGGACCTTTTGGTTTAAAGCTCTTCATCTTTTTTATAAGCTTTGGATTTAAAAATTTTTTGATGAACTGTGCCATATTATTTACTTTTTTAAAATATTTCAAGCATAACACAAATTCAGGGATTTTTTCCTCAATGATGTGTTTTTAATGTTTTACCACTATCTTTTAGCACAATCCCAGGACAAAAAGATATGACATGAACGTACTAACAGCTTGGGAAAGCTGTGTAAATGGTACTGGTGTAACTGTGGGTGTAGTCGACAATGGCATACAGGACCACACAGACCTTAACATTGTGAGTAGATTTTCTTGTTATCTGTCCACTGCTGTACATGTTGTTCTAATTTTGTAAATCATGAATGTGACATTATATCATCATGTCATTACGAGCAGTTTTTGTTCTCTATTTTATTGGACATTTACGAAAATCGGGTTTCATCCAAGTTTCACTCCATCGGTATTTCGAATAAAGCCGACACGTTTATATTGATTGATTGATTGACTTTTGCTTAATATTCTGATGAAAATATATCATAGTTTTTCAAAACGAGACTACAATTGTACAAACAATCTAATACATAAGTTCTCCGACGGTCGTCGACTATAATAATGAGAGGGAGTTCAAGGATGGCACAATAACTCGAAAAAGAAAATACTTTTGATAAAGAAAGTTTTTGTGTCTATTTACATGCCATGAAAAAAATTCAACTCAAAGAGATGTTCAAGACATGCAGGTAAAATGATCAAACTGCAATCAGCATTAGAAAAATTAAGAAACTGTAGGAAATGTCAATAGAAATATTCTAGAAGTACATTTCTATTTGTGATTTCAAGTGTCATTGCTTTTCCAGATAAAAAGAGTTATTCAAATGTGTTATTGCATTAGAGCAATAATTGTATTCTAATTTCCTCTCTATCTAATCTGGCATTGTTTAGCCTTTATTACATAAATATTTCTGTTAGTACAAGGCATTTACCCTCATATATCCTCATGTGTAACTGCAGCTTAATGATTATTT
Organism: Mytilus galloprovincialis; assembly: GCA_037788925.1. Classification (NCBI taxonomy): domain Eukaryota; kingdom Metazoa; phylum Mollusca; class Bivalvia; order Mytilida; family Mytilidae; genus Mytilus; species Mytilus galloprovincialis. The sequence continues at coordinate 19,123,044 of CM075331.1, read as the reverse complement.
ACACTAAAGTATGCATCTCGTGTGGCACTGCGAATGTCTTACTGACGGCCGTCTTCTTTGTCCAATAAAAGAAGCAGGCACAACATTAATGGCATCTTATAGCGTTTCGTAACTGATGAAGAATATAGTGTCTTAATCGTAAGATACTAGCAGCATTGTTCTTCTATCATACCATCTGGTACAATTTATATTGTTTGTTCCGTCAATATCACTTTCACACAATAATTCTTTTTTTTTAGGATAGGAATCTGAATGCTGGGTATACAAACAAAAGTAAACTAGCAAATCCATCTCGGTAAGTCAACATACATATAATAAAACTGAGAATGGAAATGAGAAATGTGTTAAAAAGACAACAACCCGACCATAGAACAGACAACAGCAGAATGTCACCAATAAGTCTTTAAAGTTAGTTTAAAAATATGTTCATTAAAATAAAAGGGCTATTAGTTGATAACAAAGTTTGTGACTTTGTTTTATTTGTTTAAATTAGAAATGGTAAGATATGAGACGTTGGAAAGTTTGTGAGAAAAACGATAAACATTAAATAAAATGGTACTGGTATGACAAAAATGTTGTGTTTTTTTTTTATATCATGATTAAAGGTAGATAACTAGTATATAAAATGCGTGCTTTGTGACTAATATTCAAATGTGTGCATTTGTTTCAGGTCACGACAGTCATTTTGGGTAAGCATTCAAAGTTTATCTCAAGTAATTGAATTTGTTTAAGAATTTGTTCTTCCAAGTGTTCTACTTAACCCCTTTATAAAGTTCTTACTGCCATACTCAATGCAGTTAAAGAAGGACTTAAGAAATATTCTGAAACGGCATATTCAAGAAGTGGTGTTAATCAAATGTGGATACTGAAAAATTCAAAAAAGTTATTGGTGAATTTACAATCTCAATCATTAACAAATTATACCAACATTAAAACCTTTGATTTTTCAACTCTTTATACCACTATTCCACACACTAAACTTAAAGCTCGAATAAAAAAGAACTCGTCAGCTTATATTTCCTTAACAAAAAGGGCACTAGATGTTTTAAATATTTAGTTTTGGCCAGGAATTCAGCTTACTTTGTGAAAAATCATACAGAGTCAAGCAAAAAATACACCAAAGCAGATATCACTGCCATGCTGGACTTTTGAATTGACAACATATTTGTTGAATTTGGAGGTTTGGTTTTCCAACAGACTATTAGAATCCCAAATGGGTACCTATTGCGCTCCTCTACTTGCACATTTGTTTTTGTATTCCTATGAAGCAGAACTTATCCAAGGGCTTGTACAGAAAGGAGAAAAGAAATTAGTCCAGTTTTTTAATTTCACCTTTCGCTATATTGATGATGTACTGTCTCTTAATAATACTAGATTCAGTGATCACTTACATTTAATATATCCAAGTGAACTTGAAATTAAAGATACTACCAACACAGATAAATCTGCTTCATATTTAGACCTTTTTCTCGAAATGACTCCTGATGGTAGGTTAAATACAAAAATGTATGACAAACGCGATGATTCTAACTTTCCATTTCTGTGTAGCAACATCCCAGCGGCACCAGCAATTGGGGTATATGTGTCTCAAATGATACGTTACTCTAGAGCTAGTTCAAAGTACGTTGATTTTGTTGAACGAGGAATACTGCTTTCTCAAAAGTTGCTAAACAGGGCTATGAATCAATAAAATTACGGTCGCCATCATGAGATGATTGGCCATTGTGACAAAAGTGTGTCAGAAATCATATCTGATATTCTTCCTCAGTCACTATAACCTTCCAACATTACCGAACTGTTCAAAGAAATAACAGGACGGGTGCCGTATACGGTGCAGGAAATGCTTACCCTTCCGGAGCACCTGGTTTCACTCACGGATTTTAGTGGAGTTCGTGTTGTTTCTTATTTATTATTTATAACTGTTGATGTAAATGTCCTTTGGTTTTGTGAGTCTTTGTTTAATCCTTGGTTTTGATTGTTATTGTCTTCGTACGGTCATATTATTATTACTTCAACCATTGCCATAAAAATCTTTGAACGTAGTATTAGTATATTTTGCTACTTGAAAATTAAACAATTAAACACACCTCATCTGAAAATCAATGGGTCTTTGAAATCTAGAAATAACAAAAAAAAAATCGAAGATAAGAAAAAATAAATCGAGAATATTTATTAAATAAAAAGATGTTATGTCAAGCGTCACACTTAAGCTGTTAAACTTGTTAGTGTTTGATGTACCTACAATAAATAACCAAATTTTCCAGAAAATATAATTGAGATGTGTCCTTAGTGTACTAATCGAAACACGCCTGAGATGTTATTTGTTATCAGTAGCACCGCTGCCTTATTCAACTATCAAAACATGGACAATGTTTGTTCATCTTCTTTTCAATATGAATAGTTCTGATGCATATAACATAGAAATTCTGCTGATATGTATTCTAATCCCTTTACATTTACTTTTGATCTCTTTAAACAATTTACTTTTCTATGTTAAGAGCAAACACTATAATGCAAGTACCTAAAATGTTATTACAATAACTAATACTGTCTTATTTTCCTTCGTAGGGGTCATCACTGGCATCTTCACATCATCACGATCATCACTTCAAATAAATAGTATTCATATGTATTATAAATAAACACAAATATACCGTATACCGAGAAAACATATGTATATGTAGGACTTAGATCGACGTCCATTCATCGGACGTCACAATAAAATAACATTCCAAATTGACGGCCAAGTTTTGGCTTCTTTAATCGATGTCCAATTTTTAGCTTTTCTATTTGACTTTCGTTTTGCCGGGAAACAAAATACAGAATTGACCTAAACCGATATCAGCTGAAACCTTAAAACTTTTAAATGTATAATGTGTGACAAATAAAATTTATCTAAAAAAAATGTTTTATATTCATTCACTATAAGTATGTAAACAGGTTTTGATATTAATTTGTAGATTTTAAAGATTTGATTTAAATAAAAATAAGAAAAAGGTTATGATTTTGCAATGGTTAAACTATTCAACAGAGTTAAAATAAAGTAAATGTGAGCAATTAAAGGCGATCGCACGGCTTTCAACAATGATAAAAACCAATACGGCAAAGGCTATAAAAGACCAATTCATGAGTAATGTAAATTCAAATAAGAAAACTAACGGTCTACTTTACAACAAAACAATTTCGAAAAACAAATATGACAGACATAAACCAACGACAACCACTGGACTATAGGCACACATTGAATATGGCTGGGATTAACATGCGCGTTCGCACTTAACCCTTCCGGACAGATCTGGAACAGCGATGTAACAGCACAATATAAAAACATTATGCCAATTTCTTGCATATATGTTTCTTAACAGGTCCGACTGGTAATACTCTCAAAACAATTGGCTGAAGTTCTTTATTTTGTGTTTTGCTGAAGACTGACTTATGCTCTCTAGGTGTCATTTGGTTTGTCGTTGGGTTGTTTTCTCAGTGGTATGCATGTCATTTATAAATATGAATAGGAAAGATTGTAGATCGATTGGCTTAACTTTTTATCAAGATAAATATTAATTTGCATGTAACCTTTTTCGGGTTGAAAAAATCTATATGGAAAGTATGTAGAAATGTAGAAAAAGATGCCATAAGAACCCTACATAACATGTTAATAGTGTATTGATTTTGGACCTCGATTAGAGACAAATATACTCAATCGGAAGTCGTTTTGGCACTACATGAAGTCACATTGGACCTCGATTTGAGAATGAAACGTCAAATTAAGACGTCGATTTGAGGAATGGACGTCGATTAGAGGCCGGACGTCGATTCGAGTCTAACATATATATATATATATATAAATATATGTATATATATATATATATATATACAACTCGTCTAAACATCAACCCAACAATGTTAGATCTGTAAATTTGCTTTCGCAAAATTTTGGTTCTTCCCTCACCGGGATTCGAACCCATGCTACTGTGATATCGTGACACCAAATCGCCTGCACTGCAGCCGTCCCGCTAGACCACACGACCACCTGGGCTCAAATTTACAGATCTAACATTGTTGGGTTGATGTTTAGACGAGTTGTATATACATTATGTACACAGCCATGTATCACCATCATTGATGGCGATCCGATGGATACCTCGTTGTAGGGTTGTCACTGACTCAGACGTACTTATATATATATATATATATATATATATATATATATATATACAACTCGTCTAAACATCAACCCAACAATGTTAGATCTGTAAATTTGCTTTCGCAAATTTTTGGTTCTTCCCTCGCCGGGATTCGAACCCATGCTACTGTGATATCGTGACACCAAATCGCCTGCACTGCAGCCGTCCCGCTAGACCACACGACCACCTCGGCTCTCAAAAAAGAGCTTTCGCTGGCCGTGTGTTACCTTTCTTCGTCAGTTTTAATCTAGCGGCGTACTACAGTACATGATATATAAGGCATGAAGATGTTATTGTTACAGATCAGCTAAATTATCTATAGTAAAGGATCCTACAAATTAATGTAATATACAGTCAATATAATACAGTAATATATATATATGTTCAAATTTGATGAACCAGATCATACTAAATAAACAAGAACAATTTCTATGCATCTCTTTTGGTTCCAAACTTTTTCAAGTCAAACTGAATAGTTTGCCATTAATTACAGTTTGCACTTTTTTACGCATCATGATTGTGGTATAGTGAGTTCTCAAATATTTTTATCAAACTATGAGATTATAGACAATGATACAATTTATCTAGTTGCAGTAGTTGTCCATCTGCAACTGATTTATTTTTAATTTCACTCCTTGTTAATCTGAATCTTCATGTGCTCAGTCTTTAGTGTTCTATGTTGTGTTTTGTGTATTGTTGTTTGTCTGTAGGTCTTTTTCGTTTTTACCCATTGCGATGTCAGTTTATTTTCGACTTGGATTGGATGTCCTTTTGTTATCCTTTAGCTCTTATTTCCATAAGCATATATTGCCGTTGGATTTGTAATCAATACATAATTATTTTCTTCTTTAAGACGAGACCATCTGCTGCTACACGGAGAAGACAATATCAAGCATCACTTAAGTAAGTAAATACGTTGTTTATATCATTTCGAACATACATTTTAGTTTATAATATATTGTCACGTGGCTTCTGATTTTCAAAATAACACAGCAAAAATATATCAGTGTTGAATAATTAATAATTCATTGTACATTATCAAAAAAACTGATCAAATTTGATATCAATATCTATTATATTCCTCGTTGTTTAATATAATCAATGACAATAGGACTGCAATAGCTATCCATGATGATATCGATATCATTTACCGCAACAACAAAATTATTAGACTTTTTAATACATAGGGTTACTATCACGAGGAAATCCTCTCCATATGGACCAATAATATTTCTTTGAAATGTAAAAAAAAAACAAATATGAGAAAAGTAAACAGTGTTACTTTCTAAAAATATTTCGCTTTAATTTTAGTCGAAAATTGTCATCAGAAATATGTTGAGTTGAAATTTTGCACCGTCTGTAGATTTTCATTTTAATTATAAAGGTTCTGTAGCCCTGGAAAATAGAAATAATATAAAACAACAAAGATTTAATCGCTCTTGTTTTTTTATTTAATTTCAAGAAATTCTGACCAAAAGTTATAGTCCAATTTCTCGGATTAGGCGAAAAACTACTCATAGCAAGATTTTAGGTAGTCTGAAGTGTATCGAAATCATTCGAAGATCTCTTATGCTTACAAATTCCTTACAATTTAGTGATAGTTCTGTGGACATTATCAGCAGCACAGAACTATTCTAAAGTCGAATTCGTAAATATAAAGGAGGTTGTACAAACTTGGTACTATTTTTTTTACAATAATTTATTCATGTAACATTGTTAAACTATCACATGGTTATTATGGATGATTTTGAACGTATCAAGCAATTTACTACTATGTAAATGATTGTATAAACAGATATAATAATCAATTGCTTTGGCACTGATAATTGTATCTAATACTAAGTTAACTAATTTCCGCTTGTTTTTTTTTTTAATTATTTTTGAAGACATGGAACACGAGTAGCCGGCATTGTGGCAGCGAAGAAGAATGACCAGGGCATAATAGGAATTGCATTTGGAGCTACACTTGTTGGCAAGTTAATGTATCGTACTATTTTCTGACATAAGAAACACATAGAGTGTCACAATTTCAGACTGTATATGTACAGGTTTTAAATTCTCACAAGATATTCCCTTTATTTCCCTTTTCGTACCATCCTTTCAACATTATGTCCTTAACCACTGTTATTTTGTTCTATAAAAAATTTAAATGTAACTGAATAATTAGAAAAGTATACAATCTTATCGGTAGTATTTCACCATTCGGAAGATTGATAATATATATAAAGGGTACCAGGGTTATAATTTAATACGCCAAATGCGCGTTTCGTCTACACACGAATCATCAGTGACGCTCATATCAAAATAATTATTAATCCAGACAAGTTAAAAGTTGAAGAACATTGAGGACCAAAAACTTCAAAACAGACAAGTTAAAAGTTGAAGAACATTGAGGACCAAAAACTTCAAAAAGTTGGGCGAAATAAGTCTAAAGGAATCAGTTTATATCTTTTGTTTAAAATTCGATGAGATAGATACGATGGTTACAATCACACAATTTTGCATTATTTATTAACGAGACGGAATGCAAGGTTAAAGGATAAAATTGACTTCATGTAGTTTCTTCAGAAAAAGGTCCAGCATTATCATGTCTTTTTTTACATTAACAAATATGTTGTCAATCAAACAATCCATCATGTGGATATTTGTCTTGTATTCGTCTAATTTAATTAATGCTCTTTAATAATCATTGATGTTCTACTGTATAGGTTTTGTAATGGCCGGATAAATTTGAGAATGCAGGAGGTCAAAAAAGACAACCACTAACTTAGATTTTATGTCAATGATTGATGCAAAATTCCAAGAACATTATAATGGAAGAATAAAATGTACATGCGCAAATAATCGTGGAGATAATATTTCACACAATTTAACTTCCATTGAACTGCAAGTAACACATTTCCCCAGGAGTTTTATGTTTAATAATTTTAGATGTTTGTAAGTTTATGACAAGGACAACGAGAGCACCCACGTATACGTACGTACGACTTTTTTTTACAGCAGATTTTAAATTCGTGGATCTATGGATATGGAAATTAAACAAACCAAAATTCTAATAATTCATGATTTATCTATTTTTGACAGATGTAAGGATAGCATCAAGTTCTGTTTTTGAAACATTCAATGCGAGTCTACTAACACACCAATCTGATGTAATAGATGTATACAGCTGTAGTTTTGCCAATTTCCATACTGGTACGAAAACATATCCGTTGACCCCAAGTCAAGAAATTGCCTTACAAGAAGGAACAACTAATGTAATTATGTAGTAACCTGTCATTATATATTGATTGCTGTTAATCACCATTCAACTTTTTCTGCAAAATGATATTTTTAACAACATTAATTGTAGTAGCCGAAACAAAACAAGGCATATACGTGAGAGTTGAGTTTCACTTTCATTAATATGTTTTATGGTCATTTATGTATATGAATCACGTATTCAATTTCAAACAGGTTAGGTGTTTACTTAATTTGTGTCACTATTAGTGAAAGTTCAAACGTTTTCAAAGACAATATGATTAAAATGAAACTCATGTAGATCAGTTTGATGATAATTTAGAAAAAAACATTCAAACTGTATAAATTGTATAGCTATTAATTTTTTTTAATCATGACAACAACTGTTGTGATTTTATTATTCGAGGAGGATATCGTGATGTATTAAATTGTTCCATCATGATTAAAAAAAATCAATAGCTATACAATTTATACACATAGATTTAAATAACTTTTGCTGTCAAAAATAAATTTTGAAACGGATTAGAACTATAAATAATGATGCTGACTTCACGGTTAAGAATAACATTTGGAATCAGAACTTACATATTTTCAAAAGGAATAAGACAGGAATGCATGTACAGCTCTTTCTATTGAAATATTGGCCTGAAAAATAAGACAGCATTTGTATATTAAAGGATTTAGAATAAGAATTATATATCTAAAAGTAACTAGTTTGTACAACATTTTTTTTCAAATGCAAAATTGAAATATCTAAAATACTAAATGGAATCATAAAAAATGGAACATTATCAGACTGAAAACAAGTAACAAAGAAATACGAAAAGGTATCTAAAACGTCTGCACTGTAACAACAAATTTGGAATCATGAACCATTGTTAAAGGCCGTATAGTTGTTAATTTCTGTATAATTTAGTCTCTTTTGAGGAGTTGTCTCATTGTCAATCATACTACATCATTTTTTTTATACAACTAAGTCTTTATGAATAAATTTTGTGTTGAACAAAAGTGAACACAAAGTTGGATTATAAAAAAAAATATAATGCTGAGAAGTAATGAAATCTAACGCTGATAGGTAAAAAAACTGTTGTTCAAACTTTTATCTTCCCAGATATGACACATTTACAACAGTATCAAACTTAGGCATATACTAAGGCAAACTTCCTGCAAAGCATTATTATTTACTGTTTCATTGTATTTAATGGAAAAAGTAAACTTTGTGGCAAATAAACTAAGATTTTTATAGAACATCCACAGTCTTCCATACAGAAATATTTGATATAAAATTTTAAACATAGATTACTCACTTGTTTTTCTATGACGTGCTAGTGGTTATCTTTTAGAAAAAGTTTTATTAAACAACCTGTAAATTGCAAAAAAAAAACTTGTGTTGAGTCACTAAAGTCGAGTGCACCCTAAAAGGTGAACTTGATTTCATCCATATTTATATTTGTTTTTCATCCACAATAAATTAAATAATGAACTTGTTTCAAGGAAATCATTGATAGCACTGTATGCAATAATCCTCTATCTATTAAGTACCGAATTGCCATGTTTTATTATCAGGGTAGACAAGGTCGTGGTTCTGTGTATGTTTTTGCTACTGGAAATAGTGGTGGTAGGAGAACGAACCTTTTCCGTGATAACTGTGCTTATGACAGATTAGTAACCAATAGATACGTCATTTCTGTGGCAGGTACTCATTAAAAGATTTATACATATATTGTTTCATCCATGTGATAGCAGTATAGCATTCAAGAAAAGATAAACAAAGAAAAACAAAGAAAAACAAAGGCTTTAAGATAAAATGCTACCTTCGGTTCATATGATAGATAACTTCACGCTGATTGAAAATTATACAGTTTTCAAGTTTTTTAACATCAAATGATGTAAACTGACTACCTCCATTTAACAGATTGTTTTTTTTTTCTCTTATTGTGCTTTACAATGTCATACCGGTATAGCTTCCAAATTAATGTTTAATACCAATTGAATTTGACATTGATCATTTTTTTATTCATAGCAAATGTTAAATATCTATAAAGTACTGTTTAAGTATTGAACTGAATTTAGCGTATGTTTTGAAAACAGAAACTTTGATATTTATATTTGGTAGGTATTCAGCACAATCTTAGAAAACTTCCTAACGGAGAAGCTTGCAGTGCTATGATGGTAGCAGCTTTTACCACAAGACCAGGTGTAAAGAAGAGTCGTGGAACTAAAGTGGTTAGTATATTTTAATCCCGTATGCTGGGTAAATTATCGATGAACTAATAATTTGTATTGTGTGACTCTCAGTATAGATATAAAGTTAAGGATAAACTCTTGTTGGCTTTACCTTGACTTTTTCTATATATTTGCTTAACCTGATGATAAAAACTTGGACACAGGTTTGCTTAAAATAAAACTTATGTCAATTAAAATAATTCTACTTATTTAAATGAAATGTTGTCTTCCATATGAAAGTTGTTTATCATCCACACTGTTTTTTTTAGAAAGAAATGTTGCATGACTTTTCTATGTACATCGTTAGTTCTCAACAAAATTCTAATTAACTAAACACGACTCATAGTATTACAAAGTACAAAATTACAAAACATCAAAATCTACCGGAGCAATTATACCTTTAAATACATTGAATTCCTCGACAATTTTTTTTCTTTCAGATAACAACAGATATTGGCAACAACACGACATTGCATTTTAACCAGAATTCCGCAGCAGCACCTATGGTATCCGGTGCAGTAGCTCTTGCTCTGAGTGCAAAGTAATTAGTTAATAACAAAGGGGTCTTTTTTATGTTTAACTAATCACATTCAAAGCTTTGTAAATTATTATACAAATGTCAGTTCATAACACAAGCAAAACCAATTTGACTAAAACAGCTAAACAACCTTTGATCTAAACAGTTCACAAAAGACACAGCAATGCAACATTTATTCATTGTCAGTATTTATACATTTTTTAAGTAAGGAAATTCGCTTGTCATGTTTTTGGATTTTTGTCAGATTTTCGGAATACTTTGGTTTTATCATTTTGAATGCCTAAATAAAATTTGCCCACTTTCCTTTTTATAAATCTCTTACATGTATAACGATAAGCCATCTATTAAAGTCTTATAAAATTTTAATTTATTTTTCAATAGTTTGTGAGAACTTTGAATTATCAATTTTAATGCTATGAAAAGTCAAGAGAGAATATTTTCCCGCCAATATCTCGAAAACAAGCACATTGACCTATATATATCTTTATTGCTCTTTTAATTCCGTTATCAATCCCCATATCACTATAAAATAGTGTTGTGAAAAGTTAATATTTTGAAACTGAGAATCGAACTCCCTTAAGTAACTGAGAGCAAATGCTTGCATTTGATTAAGATATGTCATTTTATTTCAGACTGGTGGAAGATTTTACTAATATGTAGTTATGTTACTTGGTTGACTCCAATACTAAAACATACTTTATATTTTGTATTGACAAAATGTACATTGTGCCATAACACTTTGTACTTTTATAGGAATATATTATACATGTAGGGGTTATTCTAAAATACCCAAAACGAAACCAATGTTAGATGGAGGCTTAAGGGCATACGATACAGTTTTGATCCCGTATTTACAGTTTGATAAAACATTTCCTTATAGGCTATTTTTTGCCTGACTTAATCAAATATGTTATAAAAAATATACCTTCATGTCCTACTTTTTGAGTTAAATGAGGTCGAAATTTTGTATATTTGCTCAAAATTCGGATTTGTGGCCGTATTTTCCCTTTCGAAAGAAAGCCATAACTTTTTTTGTTTTAAAAGATAAACACATATTGTTTTTTATTAAATAATTTGTAATTTCTTTATTTTATAAGTATCCTAAAATTTTATGCATTTTTTATTCAGAAATAACTCATATTTATCAAATGGTCATGAATTGAGAAAAAAACGTATTTTTTTGCTGTATATTTATCAAAATTAAAAAAATTGCACTATTTACAGCTTTAAAAAATTTGGTCCACATAATCTCCCTGCAAAATGAAACAAAATGTCGTTTTAAAAAATAGGGGTCCATGCACTCGTTTTCAAATTAAATCAGTTTGAATGATAAAAATCAGTCGAAAAATGCATCTTTTCTCGATATGTCATAGTTTGACGTCGCGAAAATAACATTTTACGTTAGCAACGTCACTACCTCCCCTGTTACTGTATCGTATGCCCTTAAGAAAGACAATAGTAATAGATTCACCTACAGTATTAGTTTGAAAACTAACCTTGTTGATTAAAAAAAAGAAAAGAAATAATACATACATGAACCCTATTTTAAAATACTGAGTGTAGTATATATCAACATTGATGATGTCATGGTCAAATTACTAAATTATACATATGAGCTAATAGACAAAACACTTCAGCTAACCAGGAGATGCGTTACATTTAAATTTAAATTATTGAGGTAGAGTCCTTTTTCTACTTAATCAATGGTAAAGTCGATAAATTCAAAATGCAAAACACTGTATCATAACAATTCGAACAAATGTCAAAGCAACCTTAACTAATCAAAGAGCCAACGAATATTCATTTTAAATAAATAAGGCCGTTAGTTTTCTCGATTGGATTGTTTACCTTGTCATTTCGGGACCTTTTATAGCTGACTATGCGGTATTGGCTTTGCTGACTGTTTAAGGCCGTACGGTGACCTGTAGTTCGAAATTTCTGTGTCATTTTGGTCTCTTGTAGAGAGTTATCTCATTTGACAACCATACCACATTTTCTTTTTTTATAATCCCTAATGCATATAAACCAGACCTACAACATGTACAATATACTGCTGTTTTGTCATAAAAATTCACATTCCGATTCATAACATTTGTTTTTAAATGATTGTAATTAATAACTTGTTTCAGTCCATCTTTAACTTATCGTGACATTATGCATTTGCTGGTAAACACTGCAAGAGGTGATCTTCTACAAAATAAAAACAAAACGAAGTTCGTTTCAAATGCTGCTGGATTTTTAGGTAAGTATTAAGATAAATAGAAAGTTTTCCAAAATAAAACAAATTTATTCTATCTTTCAGAAATTTATCTGTTATATAACATAAACCTCACACAATATACATGCCTCTGACACATTTTATTATTCGTTTGTGGTGTACAGGTGTATTGTTTGAATTTATGGGAGGTGTCCGTTGTGATTGATTATGTGGTTTACATGTTTATATTACTATTATATCATTGAAGGAATGACTGTAATATGTTTCTGTCTGTGACGAAATAGCATAAACAATGTGTTGCACACTGAAAAATCCGTGTCTCCTTTCTTTATAAGTCTTTAAAAGGTTGTGTTAGCTTCTGAAGTAAATTCTGCTATTTGTGTGCATTGTGAAGAATATTCCAATAAAAAAATTGAATGTGAAATACCTGAACGTATAAGATAACTGCGTGTTGAATTATATTTACGATTGATGTCTTTGAACCGATGATAAAATTTTGTAAATGTGTTTACTAGTTTGTCTATCGAAAAACCTGGTGTAATAATTTTTCAATAATTTACAAGTTTCTTTCGCTAGAATATAATAATTTGCAATCATACACATATCCTTATTTGAAATATGAATTAGTTTTTATGGAAATGCTGCTATTCAATGAATAAAAACTCTGTCGTTTTTTCTATTTATCTAAATTGAAAACTATTTTGACCTAGATACATAATTGATTAAATAAATCAAACATAGTACATGTAGTACTACAAACATTTATTATTGAAGAAAACAAGAAATAATACAGTGTTTAATTAATCATGCTTATTGAACGTATGTACCATTTTACATTTTAATTCGAATTTTATTTAATAACTAGTCCCCTGCTATCAGTACTAGCGAATGATTTTTACTTGTTTTTGTGTTTACAAACATATTATGTGATTCATTTTTCATTTTCATCGTCAAAATTATTCAAACATTCTATACTATTTTTCGTTATCATTTTATTCAATATGTCCTTATGTTTTTTCTATTTATTATTTGTCTATACTATATTGGAAATTGTTTCTCATTTTGAACTGTTTGGCAAGACTTAAATTAAATATGTTTGCTTGTTTTGAGAGATACCTTATAATTTATTAATGTATCGTGATTACTTATAGTATAACGTCTATCTTAGAATATGTTTGAATTTAAAACTAAGTTCTGTTGTACTCGAATTTCTTACTTTTCTCACAAATTGTTTTTTTTTTAACTTAAATATTTATTTAAAAGCTCCAATTTTTCAATTTTTAAATTGTTTTATGATAATCAAGGACTCTTGCCATACAGTTTAGTTTTGAGGTCTACGAAAATATACCCAGGATAATGATGGTGTCACCATATTAAGCAATGATAGGCACTTTTTTAAAAGTATTTTGTGATTGTATTTTTGGTATTAAAATTAACACGGATTTCCTGAATAAGCAAGGTATTTTTATTGTGTTTTGTGTACTATTTTTTATCTGTTTGTCTTTTTCCTTTTTATTCATGGCGTCCCCGAGGGTATCACCAGCCCAGTAGTTAGCACGTCGCTGTTGACATGAATATCAATTATATGGTCATTTTTATAAATTTCCTGTTTATAAACATTTGAGTTTTTCGAAAAACTAAGGATTTTCTTATCCCAGGAATAGATTACCTTAGCCGTATTTGGCATAACTTTTTGGAATTTTGGGTCCTCAATGCTCTTTGTACTTGTTTTACTTTATAAGTATTTTGTTCTGAGAAACACTGATGCTAATGCAGACGAAATGCGCGTCTGGCGTATTAAATTATAATCCTGGTACCTTTTGATAACCTTTTATCAGTTTATTTTCGATTTATGTGTTTATATGTCCCTCTGGTATCTTTTGCCCCTCTTCTGTAACTTTAGGCTTAGTGAACAACAATTATCAACCAGTAATTCAATAATAAAGTTTTTTTCAAGCACAAGTAGGTTGAAAGCTTTAAACATTAATTTAAATTGAATTTCTAATTCAGTATCATCATACTTTGGGTTTGGATTACTTGATATTGGCGCCCTTGTTGAAAGAAGTAAAACCTGGGAACTAGTTCCTGACAGACAAAGTTGTCATTCAACAGAAATTATTGACAATCCGTAAGTAACAGTATATATAAATATATACAGGAACATCATTTATCAAGAACGACAGGGTAATGCCAACACACTCGTCACCTTGTTTATAGACAGATACCAAAAGCAAACTCTCGAATAACATGAAAGATAAACTCTCGCCGTATAACAGTTTTTTTTAAATGAAAAACAGAACCATCTAGAATTGAACATTTAATAAAAGTAATAGTTGTTAGTTGCGAATGACGATCACATTTTAATATTCTAAACTATACCTAAGTAAACCATTACATTTTATTTTTGCATGACTACCTTTATTGTGTTGTATATAGATATAGGAAGTTGCAATATGAGTGCCAATGAGACAACTCTCCATGCAAATAACAATTTATAAAAGAAAACCGTTATAGGTCAGAGTACGGCCTTCAACACGGAGCCTTGTTATGTTTGTTACGTGATATTACGTCTGGTTAAATTGTCTAAATTGTTTGCTCGTTTTATATGCAAAAATGTTTTCGACTTTTCCAACTGAGACACGACTAGACACTTTTTTTTTGTAAATGTGTTAAGATGTGATATATTATGATATCTGTAAACTGAAGTATATAATATATGGTCAATAGTTTTTTGTTTTAATTTTTAGACTGAACCAACGCTCCAAATATTTTGTGGTTGAGGTCAGTGGATGCAATGTAACTTATGTAGAACATGTTGAAGTATCATTAATTGTCAACCATCAAAATGCAGGACAGATACAGTGGACTCTGGTATCTCCGAATCGAACTAATTCTACAATCCTTCCCGGCAGAATTCTCGATCAGACGACAACTATGAACTTAACTGTTTTAACCGTTCAAATGTGGGGAGAAAATCCTGAAGGATACTGGAAATTAAAACCCAAACCTATGTTTGGTAAAACTCTAAGTAAATTTAAGCTTTTTGAATTACAAAATATGATAAATGTTTCGTCTGAAAGATCATTATCTTCAAATAATTTTAAGATATTACAAAATACGGGACAATTATGCATCCATAACCACAAATCTGTATGTATTGTCCATAAATTTAGGTTACCAGTTCACCATTCACCAAATTCCTACGCACATTTCCTAGCCCAAAGACAAATGATTATAGTTTCATCCTCGCTCGCCAATACTGCGCAAAATATCATCGTAATTTTATTTACAACACTTTAAATTAATTGTTTGATAACGGATTTAGGAATTTACCACTCACTTGAAATCTTAACATATACCCCAAACGTCCTCGTTTTACTAATTTTACTTGCTGTATAGGAACTATCATTAGATTTGCACTAATATGAATAACCCGACCGTGCTACACAGTATCTAATTTGTTTTCAGAGCACATGAGATCCCGCCATTTTCTTCTTTTTGTCTTTCCATGGCTTCGTCAGTTTATTTTCGACTTTTGTTTTTGGTATCGTCCGCCTTTTTAATAAATTTTATCAGTATTGTACTGTTTTTCTTTTTACAAATAGTCTATAGCGAGAACTCCTCTAGTTCATTACTGAAGGAATATAATAATTTTTTTATTCATACATGTATGATGAAGACATAATCTTTCAATCAGTTTAATTGAATTCTGGAGCTGACATGTCAGTTAACTGCTAGTAGCTATATAGTCTGTTGTAATTTATGTATTATTGTCATTTTTTTTAATTTTCTTTTGTTACATCTTCTCACATCAGACTCGGACTTCTCTTGAACTGAATTTTAATGTGCTTATTATTATGCGTTTACTTTTCTTCTACATTGGATAGAGGTATAGGGGGAGGGTTGAGATCTCATAAACATGTTTAATTCCGCAACACTTTTGCACTTTTGCGCCGGTCCCAAGCCAGGAGCTTCTGGCCTTTGTTCGTCTTGTATTATTTTTAATTTGGAGTTTAGTATGGCGTGTATTATCACTGAACTAGTATGTATATTTGTTTAAGGGCCAGCTGAAGGACGCCTCCGGGTGCGGGAATTTCGCGCTGCATTGAAGACATATTGGTGACCTTCTGTTGTTGTCTGTTCTATGGTCGGGTTGTTATCTCTTTGACACGTTCCCCATTTCCATTCTCAATTTTATTATAGCTAAGAAACTGCATTTAGTCAGAAAAAAAACCACACAAATGATGTAATATATAGAACACTTTCAGATAAATGTAACATATTAAGTTAAGTAATGTGAATCGTTTTGCCATACAAATGCGATGGTTTTCCAAATACACCTTCCTGCAAGTCAGTTCACTTGAAATTATAGAGTTTAGTACATTTTCTGATGTTTAATACATTTTAGATAAAGGCACTGTAAAATCAGTGAAACTATTGATTCATGGATATAGTTGTGGAAATAAATGCAAATTACAACCTGCACAACAAGGTAAAAAATCTTTATTAACTTAGTTAATGTTATCAGACATTTGGTTATGGTTTTGTTGTAAAGTTAATTAGAACCTGTGCAGATTGAGATAGAAGTTATTATATGAAGGTAGATCATAAGTATAGACTTTTTAAGACAGAATTTTCTTATAATTTTCCAAAATGAAGATTTAACTATGCTTTTTTCAAAAATATAATAAAAAGTATGGGTCACCGTGCTATTTTGCAAGCAATAAGTCGTTAAAAATTGCCCAAATTGGGTTAGTTTGTTCATGAAAAACCACATATGTGATCATTAAAAAAATTCTATGAGGTAGAATTTTGATTTAATTGTGAGAAAATAGGTTTGATCATACTTTTTAAGAAAATTAAAAGAAAAAATGATGTCACCGAACTTGTTTTCTTGCTACAAGTAAAAATAAAAAAAATCCCTTTTAGTCTAGTATAATTTGTTTACTAAAAGAATTATCTCCCCTTAAAAGGCTCATTTTCAAGGATGTTTCTGTTTTAAGCTCCAGGAAATTGGAAAAAATGGTCCCGATGGTCAGAGTGTACAGTATCATGTGGAAATAAAACCAGAAGTAGACAATGTAAAGACAACAATAATCTAAAATATTGTTCTGGCAAAAATTTTGAGACAGTCCCATGCAACCAAAGTGAATGTCAACTTAAAAGAATATCTGGTAAGAACATTATATACGTATTGGTCCATAATTAACACTGATTTTGGCCATTTTGAGGAATCTGTTTGGTCATATAACTCATCAACTGTTTCGGTTCTTTTATATTCTTGGCTTTCAAATATTAGGCTTTTGGCTTTCCTGATGATTGCAATTTTGTGAAACACCTGTCTTTTCTCAACCAGTAGCTATGTCGATTTCGATCGATTATTTGTCTAGTTTTTTTCCTTCCTGTTTAAATCATTAAGACACAGGTAAACGCCTTGCGTCTTCATTTATCAACCACGTTGATATATGACTTTTGATAAGCGATGTGCTAATGTTGCTTTTGTTCATAAAATATATTGATGATTAAAAGTGACAGCCACGTTAATAAAAAATATAATACTTAATTTATATATACAATTAACCTTAAGCTTTACATCAGGTTTGAAATATAAATACTAGTAAACAAACGTTTAAACTCCCTTAAGGAAAATTGACCTAACTTGGGTTTGATTATTTGCTAACGTTATTTTTGGTCATATAGCTCTCCAATTGTTTCGGTTTTTATACATCCTCGGCTTTCAAATATTTGGCTGCGTTGAGGGTTCAAGATGAAAGTAAAACCAGAAATTATAAAGAAACTGATGTTTCAACTCCCTCAGGCAAAGTTGGCCTGATATGGATTTTGCTATTTTTAAAAAATTCGGTTACCTTTGGTCGTTTAGCTCCCTAATTGTTTGCATTCTTGGCATTCAAATACTTGGCGTTAAAGTTCCAGATGAAGGTAAATCCAGCAAACGCTTCGGACGCATGCTGTTTATATTACTTAGATATCAAAGGTACCAGGATAATAATTAAGTACGCCAGACGCGCGTTTCGTCTACATAAGACTCATCAGTGACGCTCAAATCAAAATATTTATAAAGCCAATCAAGTACAAAGTTGAAGAGCATTGATGATCCAAAATTCAAAAAAAGATAAGAAAATCCTTAGTTTTTCGAAAAATCCAAAGTTTTGTAAACAGGAAAGGAGTAGGTCCGGTAAGTACCGATTTTGGCCTCAAATTTCAGGTTCATCTTACGAAAGATTTTGACCACTTTTTAAACACTTAAGTGTCTATTTCATTTGAATCAATTAATTTATGTGAAAGATTTTAACTGATTTAGTTATTAAAAACAACCCGATTCAAGCTCAAATATGAAAAATATACCAAAGATGCCGAAAAATGTCACTTTTCAGATGATTTTTGTCAAAAATGAAAGTGGCCGCATCCGTGTTCATCCTCAACCTTTATATATGTTATGTATTATCATAAAATACAACTTACATTTCAATATTAAGGATGAACACGAATGCGGCCACTTTCGTTTCATACGAAAACTGTCTAAAATTTAACAAAAATGCTAGAATTGTGAAGATTTCAGTAATTTAGCATGACTTAATGGTGCTAGTACCCGATATATGTGCATTGTATTGTCAAAAACAGCCCATATTTATGTAGCAGAAGCATTCTACTGTCCAATAAATAACTAAAAATTTACATTTTAACAATTTTTTTAAAACTGCTATATTTTGGGGCCAAAAAGGGGTCTTACTGGACCTACTCCTTTATAAAAATGACCACATTATTGATATTCATGTTAACACCGATGTGTTGACTACTGGGCTGGTGATCACTCGGGGGCGAAACGTCCACCAGCAGTGGCATCAACCCAGTGGTGTAAATAGTTATCAGAGGTACCAGGATTATAATTTAGTTACATGTTTTTATTTTTATTTTATATGCTTTTTCCTTGTTATGAAATTTTTTAAAAACTATAAAAAGAAAATTATTTCAATATTTTTATAAATATCGACCAAATTCAACGAAATGTAGTTGACGCACAGTTGAATGATATCTTGTGTTACATTACTGTTGTATTTTTTTTTACAGAAGTTCAATCTGGCGAATGTCCATTGCCCCATCTTTTAATAAGCAGGTGTGTAGAACAGTGTTCAAATGACAGCGATTGTTCTGTAAATCAAAAGTGTTGTTACAATGGATGTGGGCACTCATGTGAGATGTCAAAAGCAAGTACGTATATATCAAATATACAAACAACAAGTTGCGAAACAACAAAATGCACATTCGGTTTACTCTAAGTCACTTTTTTCGTTTAAGCGTAGGTTTCTTCAAACTGATCCAATACATCTTTGGTGTCTTTATACATCTGACTATTATAAGGTAGATATTATGCTACATCCGGTTTACAAAAATGACACTTCCGTCTTATATTACAGCTTTACTCACCATGTTTCACAAACATATGATTTTTACTAATTTTTGTCGGATATTAAGGAGATAATTAAAAGTACCAGAATTATAATTTAGTACGCCAGACGCGCGTTTCGTCTATATAAGACTCATCAGTGAGATCAGATCAAACCGTTTATAAAGCCAAACAGGTACAAGGACGAAGAGCATTGAGGACTCAAAATTCCAAAAAGTTATGCCAAATACGGCTAAGGTAATCTATTCCTGGGATAAAAAAATCCTTAGTTTTTCAATAAAATTCAAAGTTTTATGAATTATGTATAATTGTGAACTTCTGGTTTATATAATATATATGCAGGTGTCATATGATAGCTGCATTAACAATGATTTAAAAAATATTTGGTTTCTATATATAAAGGTATTTCATTAACCAGGGTCGAGTAAAAGTATTTTTTTGTTAACTATGGTCAATTGCAAACGCGCATACACTGTTCAATATCATAAACCAAACATCTAAGAGATACCTTATGAAACAAAAGTGGAGGATGAAGAAGAAAAAAGAATAATCAAACAAAATTAATAAAAAGGTGGAGGGACATAACAGATAGATAACTACATATGTCGAAAAACCTGCCCTCTCCCATTATTGATAGACCTGTTATGATAATTTCTCGTGTAAAATCGTCTAAGATAAACTTTCAAAACATGTCCCATCTGTCAAAAAATGCTGCAGTTTGGGACAATCAATCCTCATTAGCGTAGAACAGCTTCTAGCAAAATCTTTTCTCAAGGTATCACATTGCTTTAATTTGTACTCCTGTCAGTTTTAACGAGATTTCAAGAGACTCGAAAAATTGTGCCTTCATTTTCATTCGTTTGTCTCCCCATATTTACCCCAACAAAAGATGTGGTGTGATTACCAATGGGACAAACTCTCTGTTTTCAAAATGAGACGCACAAATTCTGTTGTTATATTTAAATGATCTGACAACAAAAAATAATAACTACACTGTAACAAAACGGATAATAAGTCTTAACTTTGTTAAAATACCTTACATTATAATCATGAATTTTAAATACACTTAATGAATGGCTATTATTTATTTTTAATTTATTGAACCATAAAATTATTTTTATGGTTCAATAAATCAAAAATAAATTATTGCCATTCATTATAAATTAATTTCTATCAAAAATAAGGCTCAAAAAAGTTTTTATATTATTTATATAAACAATAACAACGTACACACATGTTGGCGTATGAAAAATAAAAAAGTAGTTCCGGTAAAAGTGTGCGTGACGCCATAAAATTGACAACATTGAAAATAACAGTTATACTTTTAACCAATCAGAAGACAGTAAATACACCAAATTTATTTATTATTAAATAATGAGTAATAAGATAAAGTCTTAAAACGGATGAAGATTTAGCTGAAATTCGTGTATGAAATAAAAAATGGTAAAGAAGGTAACATGTAAATATATATCAAAGTGTGATGTTACAATAAAAAGATTTAATAATAAAAAAAAAAAAGGGAAATTTAATATGATTGCTAATGAGACAACTCTTCACAAGAGACTAAACGACACAGAAGTTAACAGCTATATATTATCGTACGCTCGTCAACAATGAGCGAATCCCATATGACATAGTCAGGTATAAAAGGTCCCGAAATAATAAATGTAAAGCAATTCAAACGAGAAAACTAAAAGCCGAATTTCTGTACAAAAAAAAGTACGTATCACAGCAATACACGACAAAAACAGATATACAGGTTTTGGACAGGCACAAACATACATAATATAACGGGGTTAAATATTTCAGCGATATCTAACCTAGAACAGTAATGTAACAGTACAACGTTAGAAAAAAACTATTTAAATCAATTGGAAAATGCTTAACTCATCATATGGTACAAATAGAAATATATATATATATATATAACAAAAACAAGTGGACGTGATTGGGTACGTGTACATCCTAACAAGTCACAAAATCGACATGTCAGGCCTATTCGTAATAATTTTAAAAGTTGCATCGATAATAAGATACGAAACAAGCAATGTTGGACTCCTTCAGGTTTGTCAAAAGAAATTTCATTCATTCTAAAATCAATGTTAATATTTTCACTGTTATTTTGTTGTAGAAGATTTTTGAATTATATAATAATGAAAAATGCAAATTAATTCTGTCGTGAGTTAATTCTTTTATATAACCATCATTTTTATTTGTTAGATCAAACAACACAACCAGTCATAACAACTACTAAGAAAGGTATTCATTTTATAAATATTATTTTGTTCCGTTAAATATTTGTTTCTGTGTAAACCATTTATTCATGTATGACCGAATGAAGTTATGCTTTTAAATAGTTACATTTATTTTGGTATAGAAAATAATGCCTATATTTTTTTTTAATAATAGTACGCGGTTTTATACTATATTCAAATATCTTCTGCTTAATATATTCAATCCTTACAATTCGTGTGTCACTTGGCATACAAATTGTGTTCTTTAAATACCAAAATTATCAATTAATAAAGGCAACAGCACTAAAACAGAAAATAAAAAATAACAATTACTGAAGACGAACTTTAAATAATATAATTGCTATAAAAATCAGATCATTTCTGTCGTTCATCATATGTTGTATCTATCTTTTTTTGTTTTAGATCAAACAACACAACCAATCAGAACTATTCCTAAGCAAGGTTAAAATTTTATTATTATTTTACTTGTAAGATTATTCACTGCGGTGAAAACTGTTCATATGACACAGAGTATTTTTGCTATTCTAGTTTCCTATACTTTTTTTAATGATGACTTTATAATTTCTCTAATACCAATTTAACGTACAAAAGTAATACACAATTTAATATCATAAAAAAGTATCTTCTGATTGATACATGCAGGTTCCTAATAATCTGTGTTCTCGTGAGGTGCAAATTCAAATACTTTTATACCTAAATTGTAAAAATAGAATATACAAATACGGAAATGCAGCAATACAACATGCATTGAAGGATATTCTTTTTATAATTTTTTAAAATATGATTAAAGTCAAACCTTGTTAATTAAATCACTTGCTCCTGCAATAACATATCTATAAAACATGCAATTTAGTTCCGTCTCGGAAACTTAAATGTGTCATCTTATCATCATTTTTTGTTTTATATCAAACAAAACAACCAGATAGAACTACCTCTAAGCAAGGTACACTGTTTATAAATAATGTACCGCTGAGTTAAATATTTCTTACGATTCAAACCGTTTATATGACCAAAAGATGCGGTGCTTTTTAATAGTAACTAATACTTTTGATTGACAATGATGACCTTATATTTTTTCTTATTCAACAAGACTTATACAATTTCATAAAATAGACAAATATCTCCTGATCAATACTTTCAATCCTTTATAATCTTGTTTCATTTGGCGAACACATTATGTTGGTTAAATATCTATATGATGAAAATATAAAAACAAAAGATGGAGTAACGCATTTGTGAATTTGAGCATTATTTCATAGTTTTAGTATGATAGGAGTTGGAACTCCTACCTATAATCATAATGTTAAAATAAAAGTTATTTTCAAAACGAACTAGATACTAAACTAGCAATGTTGGACTACTACAGGTCTAAAATTGTGTGTTACAACTTTAAATTATATTATCCAAAAAACATCAGTGTATTACTATTGTGCTTAATTTGTTATATCTTATCATCATTTATATTTTTAGTTCATACAACAAATACAGTCATAACAAAGTCTATGCAAGGTATACATTCTATATCTATTTTACCATTGAGGTAAATATCTATGTCGCTGTACACTGTTCATATCAACGAATGATAAAATATTTTTCAAGGTTACTAATACTTCCTTTTTGAAAATGATGCTCTGCTAATTTCTGTAATTCCAAGTAATACAGATTTTATATTAACAACTATCTTCTAATTAATAAATGGATATTCCTAATACTCTTGATTGACTTGACATGCAAATGTCATGCGTTATATACTTTAATTGTGAAAGCAGAATATAAACATACAGAGAGACAGCCAATTATTAAGGCATTGAATTATAGTTTAGTACCCAGTTTGTTATAGTATACAGACATGTATAAGAACACGTGTTTAATTTAAACGGATTCGACTTCAATTGTTCTACAAAAAATATACAACTATGCTAAATGCCTTAATAATTGGCATAATAATAATAATAATAATTAAAAATTAATATAATTGTATATTTTTTGTAGAATAATTGAAGTCGAATCCGTTTAAATTAAACACGTGTTCTTGTACATGTCTGTATACTATAACAAACTGGGTACTAAACTATAATTCATCTTCCATGTGCAAATGTGCATGACCAATTAGAAAAATTGCTACCTTTCTACAAATACTTTAATGCAAATATTGACGTCGTTGATGCGAAACTAATATCATGCTTATAAGCATTAACAAACAAAAGTAAAAAAATACAACACTTGTTCTTGCATATGTCTTCGACACTGTAACAACACGGAAATTAAATGATTATTAGTCTTAATCTGTTTATTTTAACCACCAATTTGAAACATTATATTATAATGATAAAGTTTTGAATACACTATCAAAAGATATAAATACTGAACGCAGAGGAAAATTAAAAACGAAAAGTTCCTAATCAAATAACAAAATCAATAGCTGAAATACATCAAACGAATGGTCAACAATCGTCATAATCCTGAATTGGTAGAAAACTGACTAAAAAAGATGTCTAAACCCGGTAATGAATTAGAAAATATCAAAACGACATATATCGCCGAACTGCCGACATGCGTAGCTTCATTTTATTGATGATTATAACGTTATCTGTATTTAATGCAAAAGAAGAATACATGTAAATTTAAATCGAAGAGTATGATGTTACAATACCAAACATTAATAAGTCACAGAATACCCCGATTCGTATCAAATTTTGAAAAGTTACATTATGAAATTAGAAATATTTGTATCTTTCAGGTTTCTAATAGTTATCTAAATTCATCCATTTTTATAATCAATACTGTAAATCCAGAAATTATTGCGTGCATTTATTATTGCAATTTTTCAAGAATGAATAAAAATGCGAGTTTAATTATCGCGATTTCGAAAAAACTACGTTCAATTCTATGTTTAAGTTATCAGAATGCAAGTTCTTATTATTGCGATACCCATCCAGTCGCATTATTCGCAATAATGAAGACATCGCAGTAATTTCTGAATAATACTATTTACTTAATTTGTTGTAGAAGATTTGTGAATTATATAATTATGAATGATACAAATTAATTCTTTTGTGACTTAAATGTTTTAGCTTTACTTCATTTTTATTTGTAGATAAAACTACACAAACAACCAGAACTACTCCTGAGCATGGTATATATTTGATAAATATTTTACCGTTGAGTTAAATGTATTTGTTTCAGTGTTAACCATGAATATGACTAAAAGGTCTGATACTTTTGTATTGAAAATGATGAGTTTATCATTTTTCTAATAGGTACAGCCCGTAACAGAGAAGTGATCGAATTGATGTTTCTTTACCGTCAAAATTAGCTACGTTATCGACAAACTTAATTGAGTAGTGACCGAACTATTGGTACTTTAACGTAAAAAAAGATTGACAATGCTGACAAACTTTCATGTTTCGATAATCAAGTTTAATACCGATAATATTGAAAATAATTCTAATAATATGAAACAAAATATGTCCATGCACCATTTCGATTGGGCGAAAAGTAGTCATTTCTTCAAAGTCAGAACAGAAAAAAAAGATTTATGGAAGGACGTCTTGATAGTATTATTTCCTTTACAATTTTACCCAAAACTAAAAGAAATATACTGGTAAACAATTAAAAAGGTGTTTGATAGGAATGAAGTCCTTTATTTTTTTCGGACTACAATGTGTACCGTATGTGTGATGGATTTGAATTCAATCAATAACTTTGAAATGTTTTCTCATATGTATACACAAAAGGGAGGACTGGTATTTGTACTTCTGTTAGAATATGTCTTCGTCCGTTTCACATGCCAAACTTTTTTCTAGTACAGTTTAAACGGGAAAATTTTGTTGAGAATTTTTTTTAATATGACAAAATAACGAGCAAAACTATTTCTTGCAATGGCACACACAGAGAATATTTTTTTTAGTAAAAATCAGTAAAAAAAAATTTCTTCAAAATATACCATGGCCAGGACCTGACAGTTTTGAGCAGTGTACAAATGAAAATCGTCCGGAAAACTGCGCTTGCTGTCATTTTGAGGGATCATGCAACATTTCACCTATTACCCATAAACAACATAGGTTCTCAATTACTAAAAAAAGTTCTAAAAGATAATTTCAAATCAGAGTAAACATATTAACTTCCTTATATACAGTCGAATTTGTCTATAGGTTACAGAAAGCTGGTTCTTTAAACGTTTGTACCAGGGAAAACATTTTTCTTTGACTTTTAAAACATGTAGGGGAAACGGATTTCCTAACCATTCACATATAATATTCCGTATTTCTGATTTTTTGTTCGATAACGTAAATTATACGACTTTTTTATGACTACGTGAACTTGTGCCATTTATTTTGCTGGTCTTTAGGAAGACAATTTACAATTGTGCAGTGCACTTATACATAACCTTATAATTCTGTTTGGAAACAAAAATAAATTCCCAATATATAAATATACATGTATGAGTATACATGTATTATATGTCGTGTACATGATTGGATTTTGTAGATATAACTACCGCACAGAAAAAGTATCATGGATTTCGAGGCTTT
Organism: Mytilus galloprovincialis; assembly: GCA_037788925.1. Classification (NCBI taxonomy): domain Eukaryota; kingdom Metazoa; phylum Mollusca; class Bivalvia; order Mytilida; family Mytilidae; genus Mytilus; species Mytilus galloprovincialis. Next base: position 19,096,422 of record CM075331.1, on the reverse strand, counting down.
CATATTCAAGGTTTTGAATTCTACCCGTGTTGAAAAGATATGGGGTAATTTACAGAGAGACCACACTCCATTCATGAGAAAAACGGAGGGAATTTAAAAATCTAGAGGTCTCCACAAGGCTTTCAACAAGGGTGGAATTTCATTCCTTCTGAAAATCTCTAAATCGCCCCAACGTGTACATACGTTTGGTCATCAAGAGATTCTGGTTTCTCTTTTTGTGTGTCATAAACATTCAATTCGGATTTGAATTTAATTTACCGAAACATTTCCGTACATTAAATCTTAGGACGGTCAGAACATTTTAAGGACGCAACAGATCGAAGTAAAATTTTAAGTAGTACATAGATGTGCAATAATTCAGCTTCCTGTACATGTTCATGAAGTTCTAAATTTTGAATGTTGATTTCTTTAAAAAACACCATTTTTTTACAATAAAAAATCTCAAAATGTCCGTTACAGTGAGTTGGCTGTTAGTATTGCTCTCCACCAATTGCAACTCATTCAAAATTTTGACCAAATTGCAATTTGTTTTATTAAACCAAATTGTTCAACTGGTCAGAATATTGAACAAATTGTTCAGTCAAAATGTGAAAGTGCAAGGTGATAAAATAAAACATACTTACAATCCTATAAGACTTTAACTCCACTTTAATGATGTTGGGACAAAATTAGTTTATCAGTTTGTATAGTTATATTATAGCCATTTCCATGCTGAAGAGGAATTTTTATTTTGAATTGCTATAAAATTGTCCAAACTAAGCTTTCATATAGTTTTTCTTTCTAAAAGTATTCTATATTTATAAGAATCAGATATCATTTTAAATAAAACATCATATATTCAGTAAAATATGTGTGAAATAACAATATGCTATTGATAAGTTTTCAGGGGAGATAACCTAAAATATTATTCTTTTGAATAAAGACTTTTTGTAAGAAAAGTTATTATTTCCCCCATGGAAACTTCCTACAAACATATATTGCAATTTTACACATATTTTACTGAATATGAAATGTTTTAATTCACATAATGTCTGATTCTTATAAATATAGAATACTTTTAGAAAGAAAAACTATATGAAAGCTTAGTTTGGACAATTTAATAGCAATTCTAAAAGTATTCTATATTTATAAAAATCAGACATTATGTGAATTAAAACATTTCATATTCAGTAAAATATGTGTAAAATTGCAATATATGTTTGTAGGAAGTTTCCATGGAGGAGATAATAACTTTTCTTTCAAAAAGTCTTTATTCAAAAGAATAATATTTTAGGTTATCTCCCCTGAAAACTTATCAATAGCATATTGTTATTTCACACATATTTTACTGAATATATGATGTTTTATTTAAAATGATATCTGATTCTTATAAATATAGAATATTTTTAGAAAGAAAAACTATATGAAAGCTTAGTTTGGACAATTTAATAGCAATTCAAAATAAACAGTTCCCCTTCAGCATGGAGAAGAATATAATATAACTATACAAACTGATAAACTAATTTTGACACATCATTAAAGTGGAGTAAAAGTCTTATAGGATTGTAAGTATGTTTTATTTTATCACCTTGCACTTTCATGACTTGGCTGTGGTTTTCTACAGCAGTTGGTTCAAATTTCTGACCAGTTGAACAATTTGATTTTATAAAACAAATTGCAATTTGGTCAAAATTTTGAATGAATTGCAATTGGTGGAGAGCAACACTAACAGTCAACTCACTGTAACAATGAAAAAGTTTGACCATGAAAAATAACATATCTAAGAAAAGCAGTCGTTTAATTGATTATTAAGAAAGTTTCAATATATCATGTCAAATTTCTTTAATTTGAGAGTTTTCCTTTAGTTACAAATGTAGCTCCATGTCTGATGGTGAAATAAAAATGAATGTCTCAGAAAGTGGTGAATTAGTTTCCATAAATGACAGATGAATCGGGCCAAGCTTAGTAACTTACAGTAGACAGACTACTGTAACATTGACGCACTCGTCGAACTGTTTAAAAGATTTGTGTTTATGACCAAAAATTTATATGCAATAGATATAGGAAGATGTGGTGTGAGTGCCAATGAGACAACTCTCCATACAAATAACAATTAAAAAGTAAACCATTATAGGTTAAAGTACGGCCTTCAACACGGAGCCTTGGCTCACACCGAACAACAAACTTCATTTATAAATTAATCTGAATTTCATAGCGCGTCGTCACAATAATGAAAGTTATAAAAAAAAATGTATAACCAGCAGATCTATACTTCTATAAAGAAAGTATTCTTGTACAAAAGGGTATTTATTATAAAATGGTCCTAACTATAGAATAGATAGTTTACCACAGAAATCTTAAACGGAAGTTTCGACAATTTTAAACAGAAGAGATTTGAAAATAAATTTAACTTTGAATAAACACTGAAATAATTTTAATACCTCGAAGGTGTAAAGAATAAACCAACAATCTCAATCTTTAAAAGTGTCTTCATTGCACTAACCGACGAGTTCATGTTTACAGTAGAAACAGTGGATGTGACTCCAATAAATTCATTATCATTGTAGTCATGAATATTTATCGCTTATATTAAATTGATAAAGATTTTATCGAGGTCGCACCAACTGTTTCTACAGCTAAGATCAGTTACATGTAAAATGATCTCGTCGATTCGCACGACGAAGCCATTGTTTATGACAGAACATACATTCTAGATTATGTATTTTTTGTTTCCGTCAGTTCGAAAGTATTTGATCATTTCAACTCCTTTGTATTTCATAATATGTGTCATGAACAAAGACATATGTTCGATTGAATAATGATTTCCTCGTAACAAATGATAGAAATTTCGGAGATCCCGTATTTGATCCTTTACCGTTAAAATGAAAATGCCAATGACAGAGGTTGAGTATAAAAAATGTTTTACTGTGTTAAAAAAACTTCGACTTAAACAATGAAAACTTACACGTTGGATATGAAATATTTTGTCGATGAAGAAAATTAAATTATGTCACTTCTGAAATAAGTTTGTCGATAACGTAACTTATTCTGACGGTAAAGAAACGCGAATTCGATCACTACTCTGTTACGGGCTGTAGTACACGATTTTATATAACAGACTTTCTGATTAATATATTCAATCCTTAATAATCTTGTTTCACTTGGCGAACGAATTTTGGTGGTTAGATATCTAAATGGTAAAAACAGAAAATATAAAAAAAAAAAGATCATGCAGTGAAACAGCTATGTAATTGAGCATAGTTTTATAGTTTAAGACAATGACAATTCAAAACCAAGGCGTATGATAGGAGTTGGAACTCCTAACTATAATCATGATGTAAGAATAAAAGTAAACTTCAGACCGAACTTAATACTGAACTAGCAATATTGGTCTCTTACTGGTTTCAAATTGTGTGTTACAACTTTAAATTATATAATCCTAAAACATCAGTGTATTTCTGTTGTTCGTCATATGTTGTATCTTATCATCATTTATATTCTTAACCCAAACAACACAGCCAGTCAGAACCACGACTTTGCAAGTTATACATTTGATAAAATATTTTATCGTTTAGTTACATACTTGATTATGTGTAAACCGTTGTTATGAAGAAAAGATGTGTGGTTTTTAAATGGTTACATCAACTTTTGTATTGAAAATGATGACTTTATAAGTTTTTTAATCTAATGATTAGTACACGATTTTATATAATAGACAATTAAATATGACGTGCTTCATTCGCTTTGTGAATAAACCCATGCTCTAAATCCAATAAAATTAATTTGCACATGCGTATAATGACTACTGCAGAACGAATTTTATCAAATAAACATGCATTCAATATATTTGATTAAATTTTAAAGAACTAAGTCTGTGCAAGGTATACATATATTATATATTTTACCGTTGAGATTTATATTCATTGCGATGTTGAGTGTTCATATAAACAAATCAGCGTTAACTTGCTGACGTGCATGAACAATCTGAAATTGTTCAACATTTGTTGAAAAACTTTACTTCAAACTAAGATGTTGTTGATGCGCTAATACATAATTAGCATTAAGATAAAGTCCGAAAAAAGTTTTAAAAAGCTGCTGAAACCTTTTAATAAAATAGCTAATACAAAAACATACTTCGGCGAGAATGAATATCTGATGCGCTAATACGTAATTAGCATTAAGATAAAGTCCAGAAAACAAGTTTTCAAAAGCCGCTGAAACCTAATAATAAGATAGCTAATACAAAAATTACTTCGGCGAGCTTTTGACATGCTTAGCTTAATTTAACTCGTAAATTGTTTTATATCTATATTTGATGACAAAAAAAAAAAGGCTACATGTAACTATCAATCAAAGAGTATGATGTAACAATACAAAAGGTTATTAAGTCCCAGAATGGATACGTGAGGCCTATTTCGTAATGAATTCAAAAGTTCAATTAAAAACAGATACGAAACTAGCAGTGATGGATTCATTCAGTGTTGGAATAGTGAGTAACATTCATCCTAATAATCAATGACAATATTATCAAATTGAATGTGATTTTGAAAAGAAGATTTTGGAATTATATAATTTAGAAAAAAGCAATTTAGTTCTGTCGTGACTGATTTGTTTTTATTATCTTATTTAGATCAAACAACACAACCAGTCAGAACTACACCTGAGCAAGGTATACATTAATTATTTTACCATTGAGTTGAATATTTGTTTGGTGTAAACTGTTATAATGACTGAATGATGTGGTGCTTTTTAATAGTAACTAATACTTTTGTATTGAAAATGATGACTTTATAAGTTTTTCGAATCCTAGAAGTAGTACACGATTTTATATAACAGACAAATAACTTCTGTTTGATATATTTAATCATAAGTAATCTTGTTTCACATGGCCCGCAAATTCTGTTCATTAGACATCTATATGATGAAAACAGAATATAAGAAGAATGGAGATCCAGCAATTAACAACGATGAAATCGGGCAAAGTTTTATAGATATGAGATGAAATTTCTTACTAAAATCATATTGTTAAAACAAAAGTTAATTTCAGAACGAATTCGATACTGAACAAGTTATGTTGGACTCCTACTGGGTTGAAATTTGATCTAACATTTTTTTAAAGACATAACCAACAATTTAAAATTAGTATGATATTGTTGAAGACCATTTTTAAATCAGTCTATTTCTGTTGTTTATGATATGTCATATCTAGTCATTATTTTTATTTTTAGACCGAACAACAAAAACAGTCAGAACTACGTCTGTGCAAGGTATATATTTAATATATATTTACTGTTAAGTTAAGTATTTATTTCGCTGTACACTGTACATATGAACGAATGATTCCATTTTTTTAATAGTAACTATTACGTGTATGTTTCGTTTGAAAATGATGACTTTATAACTTCTGTAATATCAATATGTAATACACACTTTTATAGCGCTTGTTAGTGTAAATTTAATTGATTCTGTTGTAACTTAATTATTTTATCTACTCATTATGTTAATATTATTTTTTAGAACAAACAACGCAAACAGTAAGAACTACGCCTGAGCAAGGTATACATTTGATAAATGCTGTATAGTTGAGTTAAAAGATGTTTCGTTCTGTTGACCGAATGAAGAAATGATTTGTAATAGTACTACTCTCTTTGGAAAATGATGATTTTAAAATTTCTTAACTATCAATCAGTAATACTCGATTTTATATTATAGTCAAATATCTTCTAATAATATAACGAAATCCCTAACAATTGTGTTTAATTTGCGGGCACATTCTGTTCGTTTTATCCATTTTATAGTGCAGGTAGAATATTGTAATACGGAGATGCAATAAAACCTCTATAACATTAAGCATAGTATTAGTTTGATGAATGTCTAATCCGTTGGCAATTCAACGCTTATATCTACTTTTGTCTTTAATTTTGATACTGTACGAACGGATATTAAATGATACATTATGTTGTAACTTGATTACATGTATGATAAATTTGAATCATTTTACATTGATGAAAGGCCTTACTGTTATCACAAGGACTATGATTCAGTATCAAATAACTAGAGATAAAAACAACACGTGCTAAAAAGATGCCGAAACGTAGTTACAAATGAGAAAATAGTAAAAAACATACATAAGCGACTATCGACACGTTTAGCTGTCATTTACTGGTATTTTAAAAGTTACAGGAATATCATGTTTGGTGAACACACGATCAGTTTGGACGTTTGTATTCAAAATTTGTTTTCAACTTCAGATACACGGATTGTACAAAACGAAGTCACCCATTAACCAACGCTAATACATTTGTATTTCGTTAATTAAGAAAATTTCTGCAAAGTGTGACTCCATTAAACATGTATAATAATTCTGAATTTTTAAGATTGTAATAGTGGAGTTTACCCTAAAAAATACTGAATTTGAGGATGTACACCTGTGAGGAGCCAAACATTTCTAGAATTAAACTTGTTTTCTTAACCTGATTTTTGGGTTTATATGACTAAAAAAATAATTGGTGAAGAAAAAAAATCGTATGGTGGTGCACTTCTTTTTTTGCTACGGCCCTTTGACCATTCCCAATTTTGATGAATTTTCCATTTTTCATCAATTTGTACCTAATTTTGGGCTATTATCGTGAAAAAAAGTTGACCAATTTGAATAAATTTAACTTAAAAAAAAACTAAAGGTAGGCGTTAATATAAGAAAGTTTTATCATATTTTAATGCTTTTTTGTGTAAAATTTACCAGGCTGTCAAATTTGTAAATTTGTGATTTTTCGCAGTTTTAAGAACAAAATGCATATCGTTGAAACTTTTTTGTTATAAATGATTGAAAAAAACATATCTAAGAAATTTAAAAAGACAAAAATGATATGGGATGTCCATGATTCTTGTGAAATCATTTGTGTACCCCTCATCAATTTTCTCAAATTTTGGCTAAACAGACTGACTTGTTTGGTCGTAAAATTTGAAAAATGGATAACTCAAAAACTAATGATTGTAACAACACACATTTTTCACAGAGTTATGTTTGATTATGATATCTTTTAAATTCATTGATATTTTCCACTAGTATCACATGTTTTGAAAATAATTCCAGAACGAGATTTCAACAAGACTGAAACGTCAGAAGAGTACATCATTAAGTCGATCTACATATGTGAATCTTTCTTTTTGTTCAATCCGTTTGAAATCATGTTTATAATTAAAACGGTACCTATAATTAGTACTTGACCATTGTTAACTTGACCATTCCGAATTTGGGTACCTTTCAGAGTACCTGTAATTACCAAAGGTTTTTGCTAGGGTTTGTATTGCTCAGTCTTAAGTTTTTTATGGGGTTTTTTTGTTTGCCTTTTTGTTGATTTGCATATCTTACCAGTACAGTAAGACGGCATTTATGACTATTAGTTTGGTATTGTCCTTCTCTCGTCTCTAGTTCCTGCTCTCGAAATATCCGAAAAAAGTATCAAACGTTCTTGACCAAGTATCATAACGATAATAATAAAAATAAAATCAATACTTCAGCAGTTAAATCGAGTCATAGTACCGCACTGGTCAATTTCGAGATTTTCAGGTTTAGTTTTACAACACAAATATAAATTTAAAAAGATATCAGCTTGAGGGGAGCTTGAAATAACGTGTCCGATTTATACAGTTAAATTCTGTAGTTTTATTGATTGAACATTTTTATTTGTAGACCAAATACCACAAACACTTAGAACGACGCCTGTGCAAGGTATACTTTATATTAATGTTTTGTCGGTAAAAAATGTATATATATATGATCGAATGATAATGCTTTTTTATAGTAATATTTTCTTTTGAGAATGATGATTTAGAATTGTTTCTACCAGTAATAAGTAATATACACGATTTAATACAATGAAAACAGATCTTCTTTTCAATTCTATTATAATCACTTTGCACACACATTTGTCTTGCACTCGTCTTTATAAACGTAAATGATGAAAATAGTATATGAAATAAAGAGATTCGTCAATACCATTATGATTATTTAGCATATTTTGATAGTTTTAATATTAAAGAAAGTTTCATTCTTTAAAAATACGACTCTTGTTCCTGCACATGATTTTGTTTATGTAACAAAATGGAAACTTAACAATAAATTTTGTTTTTAATTTGCTGGCGTTCGTTATCAATTTTCAAATGTCTTACTATAATCACAAATTTTTATATAAAAAAAAAAATTATAAGAATTGAAATGAAGTATAAAAAGAAATATGAAAAAAAACAATTGGTAAGGAACTGCAGACACCCGTTCAGATATTACCAAATACAAAAAAACACATGATTCAGCAAATTGTTGACATGCGTATTTTTTTGTTAGACCTGTTTTATCTCTGAATTAACTGACCAAAGAAAGAACTAGGTGAAACTAATTCAAATGATATGATGTTACAATAAAATTAGTTAAAATTTAAAAAAAAAAAAAAAAAAAAAACCGAATGACTGATTTTGTCACCAAGATAGCAGATAATTTTGTCTCGATTAAACCCGATGATCCCGGTATGACGAGTCTTTGAATAAATATTGGTAAGGGTAATTGTAGATAAATACTGCCCCTAATGTATCAGATAGAAGACATATATTGATTGTAGAATAATTATCTAGATTCTAGGTACTGAAGTTGATTATAATCTTCATTACATATTTTGTATTTGATTAGAGTTGCTCAATCATTTGTTCTATATTAAGTTGTTTATCTTTTTGCAATTTTTTCGTTTCCTGACATGGCATTGTGAGTATGGCATAAGCTCATGATTCATAATGTTCCTTCGTTATCTTTTGGCCTGTACTCGCAAAAATATGAAACCTTCATAACCAAGTATCATAACGATAATGTGAACAGAATTCAACAATTTTATTTAGAAACAAGAGGGAAATCAGCAATGTTTGACTCATTCAGGTTTGTACCAGAGTGTTGCATTAAACTAATTAATAAAATATAATTAGCGCGTTTAAGTCTGACATTGTTACGATACTGATAAATTTTAAACCCATTTAGGATTGTAAAAGTGTGCTTCAATCTGGAAATTAATAATTAATAATCAATACAATCTTGCTGTCAAAAACACTCTTTGAATTATATATATAATTATGAAAAACACATGAAATTAAGTTATGTCGTAACTTAAACTCTTTATCTTATCACCATTTCTATTTTTGTAGATCAAGCAACACAACCAGTCAGACCTACTCCTGAGCAAGGTATATATTTGATGAATGTTGTTCGGTTGAGTTAAATATTAAGTTAAGATCAATACTGTTTATATTACCAAATGATGATATCCGTTGTTATAGTAATATTTTCTTTTTTTAAAGGATGACATAACATTTTTTCTAGTACCAATGAATAATTCAGGGTTTCTGTTATAAGAAAAACATACTGATTCATATATGAAATTTTTTAAGAGACTTGGTTTACTTGTCGCTCAGGTTCATGATTTAATGATGAAACTCCGATAAATAATGTTATCGAGGCAGCAGTACAGATATGATATTTTCGCATATCTAATTGGAGGAAGTATCATTTATTAAAACTTCAACCTGATGTTCAGTAGTTGTCGTTTGTTAATCTGGTTCATAAGTGTTTCTCGATTTCGTTTTTTATATAGATTAGACCGTTGTTTTTCCCGTTGAATGGTTAAACACTATTTTCGGGGGCCCTTTAAAGCTTGCTGTTGGTTGTGAGGTAAGGCTCAATGTTAAATGCCGTACTTTGGGTATTTACCGATAATGGGTTTACATTTACAAATTATTACTTGCATGGAGTCTTAAGTCTCATTGGCACTCATACCACATCTTCGTATATCCAATTACTTATTCCTGCAGATGTCTTTACATATTGTCACTTAAAGGATACTAAATGATGAATTACGTTTTAGCTTGCTGATGTTAATGATCAATTTGAAATATTGTTACACTTGTTGAAATACTTTACTTTAATCATGAAGTTTTTGATACAATACCAAATAATTAACATTAACATAAAGTCTAAAAACAAATGTCAAAAAGCTGCTCACACCCGTTCAGAAATTAACACAATGGAAAGGTTTGCATCAGTAACATGTCGACATGAGTAGCTTTTGTTCATTCAGTAGTTGTTATTTTTTTTATTTTTTTTTATAGTAAAAAGAAAGTCACAAGAATATAAAGTTCAGAAATTAATCGAGTTCTAACTACAAATAGGGTGAATAAGTCACAGTTAAATATAAGTGTTGTTTTTTCAAATGGTTGCAAGAATAGAATATTCTAGTTATATGACGACCATGAAAAAACGTTATTTTTTGTCAACCGCTTGTGGGTAAAATCCCAAACCTATGCGAAGATCTTTTAAAATCAGAAACGCTAAACCCAAACCATTGCAAGAATAAAAGGCTGGCATGATGTCATCACATAGTCTGGAAGGTAATGAATACATTAAAAAAAAGACCCTAGTTTAGAAATAAAAAAGCCCTAAGGTTCGACATGTTATTCTTGTCGTTGGGTTCCAGTCACATCACGTTTTATCCTTATCAACTTCTAATAGACATGACATAAGAATCCTGATAAGTCACTAACAGTAATAGATATCATTCATATGTTTAAAAACTTGTACTATCAAATGAGAGGGCAGATATAACAAATGGACACTCAAACTCATAAGTCAAAAACAAACTGGCCGTGCCATTGAAAAAAAACAAGAAACCAAGAAAAGAAAGACAAAGATACACAGATACAACATAGAAAAATTAAAGCAGGTGAGCGATCCCAAACAAAAAATGGGCTGATTGCCGGTGCTCTGAAAGGGTATTCCAATTCTGCTCCATATGAGGCACCCACCGTCTTTCTCATGTTAGTACATTCTTGGTGATAATACAAATTCGGTAGTTAACATTTACTGAAAAAAGACAGGATTGTCGTTTCGACAATAGGAACATTCCAATCGTCGTCTGCGGAACAGATATTCGAGAGTTTTTAACCAATTCGTAATTTACGAATTGATGACCCCTCGTGGTTCAATAGCTTCTTTGTAAGCATCAACCCTCTATCAATAAAATAATGATAGGAATAGCAAGCTGTGATATATCATATCAAATTGAAGATTGTTGCAAAAAGAAAAGTTCGCAAAGGTGAAGCATAAACTTCCTTTGTTAAAATATCATGTTCTCAACCAACTCACATTGTCGATTGTCTAGCAGTAAGTAAGGTAATGAATCAAGACTTTACTTTATCAGCTTTATCCTTGACTTAAAGTACGATGAAATAACGAGTCAAATACGGTAAAAAAAACTTTAAATTAAATAGTGAGAAGACATCATCTATATCGTGTAACGTAAAGTTAAAGAGTGACATGAATAATAATAACTTCTGCTCATTCTTTCTAAGTAGCGTCTGTATGATGTTAACCTCATATAAATAAAGAGACAAGTCTGCATGATATTTTGTGAACACTATAATTTAAAACACAATATATTGTAAAGCGTATGGTAAACACTGGGGTAAATGTGATCTCCGTTACTGCAGTTACGTATATCTAAAGATGGCGGACGATGTTTCTGGTCAATATTCCTTAGTCAATTCTGTAATAATTCTGTTTTATTCCTCGGTATTTCGGGTCTTATTTAAAGTATTACTAAGTTCAAAACTGAAATACAAAGCTTCTTTTCATAGTTTCACTGCTAAATTGGAAAATCATCATTTCAAACAATCGCGAGGATATGGGTAACTGTATATGCTGGTATCAGTAACTGTTATAAATGTTTAGAGAAGTATATCCGTAACTGTTGAGATACGTTGTTTCTGCTACATTCATAATTATCGATTTAATATTTCGGACCATCATTTTTTTCGGAAATAAAACTGTCATAAATTCGTCAAAATATAAGAAATCATCGGGTTAAAAAAATATGCCCACAATGTTGTAACAACATTAGAAAAATTCCATTGATTATGACATCTCACAATAAATCCTTCGGATGTTGGATGTGAAATAACTGATAACTTAATCTTAGATGCATGATGTTTTTTTATTAATTTTTATTGGCTTTGAGCTAGTTTTCAGTACTTGCGATTACTCTCAGATCTGTATTTAGTGTCTGTTTTTTTTTTTTTATGTACAAGTACCCTCCAACATTCACTTTCTTGTGTATAATCATTAATCTTTATTTGTATCCATCTGATGAGTTTTCAACTGATGTTTAAGTCTGCTCTTATGTTGTACTGTTACACCATTGTCCTACGTTAGGGGAGGGTTGCACGCCAGCCAACATGGTTAACATCGGCAGATTTGGTATTTGCTTCGGCCTGAACAAAGTCAGGAGCCTTCAATTCAGTGGTTGTCGTTTTTAGTTGTGTTACATGTTTGTTTTTAGTTTTTTATTTTCAATTTACCTAAATAAGGCCATTAGTTGACATGTGTAACATTTGTCTTTCGGGGCCTGTAATAGCAGACTATGCGGTATGTGCATTACTCACTGTTTAAGGCCGTACGTGGACCTTTAAATATTATTTCTGTATAATATGGTCTCTTAATGATTGTGTTCTTATTGGCACCACGTACCACATCTTCTTTTTATTATATATATATATATATATATATATATGTTCAGGACGAGAAAAAGTTTAAAAAAAGGATAGAAGGTACGTCTTGAACCAGAGGCCGTCCTGGATAGAGGTTGAAGAATTTGGAGTGCCACGGGAATGGCAGATTGGAAAGGGACGGACATTTGTCTTTTTTCATATATCATCTATGGATACCTCAAAGAATTGTTACAAGGGCTATATACGTACAAAGAGCACGGAATTCTCTCTACACGAGACATCTGAATTAACATCCCATTCTGACCGGACGTAGATGCGTACTTGTGCATTCCGCACAGCAAAACGCACACCCCACTTTGGTTATGGTTTTAGGGAAGCTCAGTCACTGTTGGGGGTCTGGAAATGTAGTGTTTATGTACTTCTTGTTTATCTGATGTACGTGATATTGTTCTATTTTGCTTTTTATTAGTATATAGTTAACATGTTACTGTTTATTTTTTTTTTGTGGCTCATGCATACCGCTATTGTGTAACGGTTGTTCATTTTGTACTCTTCCCTTCAAATTTGACATATGAACATTAACGTTATCTCTTAAGTGTTTATATGTCATTTTGTCTTTCTCTGTTCAGTTTTAAATTTTGTTTTATAGTGATTAAAGTCATAAGAAACCTCAAATTAAAAAAAAATTATGCGTATGTTTTTTATAACTAAATAGATAGTTTTCATTATACAACTTATGTACATATACTTTTTCTGCGGAAAATTCTTTAATTTGTCCACATTTAGAAGAAGTTTACTTGTTTGTAATTGTTTCCTTCCAGAAAGCAATTCGCCGACATATTTTCCGTATGCAGAGTGACCTGAGCGTAACCCTCCTCGTAAATATCCGGTGATCGCAATACGCATGAATCTGTCATTACAATAAACAATTATCTGATTGTAGATGTTAAACACGTGCTCAATAACCATGCTTTTTGTTATATGTTTACTATAAGGTGACAATCGGTAAACTTCGGCTTCAAAACACGGCATTTAATGAGCAGCCATATTTGTTAAATAATAACAGAGAGAGAGAAAAAAAATTGACGATTAAACGATATATTTGCGTAAGAAATGATAAATTCGTGCACAGAGGACTAAGTTTATGATACATTTGTATATACATGCATTGGTTCAAGAATTGGATAAACATTATTTTTCACCACTCACTCGTTTCATATGACTTTAAGATTTAAAAAATAATGTTGACTGTGGTACATTGCACCCCACATTTTGATATTTTGACCTATTGTGTCTATATGCTTTGCTTTATCGAAATTTGTTCTTAGTATAATGCAATTCTATGTGACTCTCATGAATAATACAAGTTAGAGGCTAAGCTAGTTATACAAACAGGTTTAATATACCATTTCCTACATAAGGCTTGTACCAAATCAAGTATATGACAATTGTTATCAATTCGTTTGGTGTGTTTGAGATTTAGAGTTTGTTCATTTGCTAAAGAACTGTCCGTTCTCAATTTTACTTCTATATTGTATCTATAATTAGCTGCCAAACAAACGTCCTCTACCTCGCTATGCATGCTGCTGACTATAGAGAAATACAGAATTGGTTGCCTGATGAATATTTTCGCACCATAAGTTTAAGACTTCGAAGAATAATTCTGATTCATATTTATTACACTTTTAATAACCTGAGACATTTATTTAATTTCAAACAAGATTGAATTGTATAGAAATAAAACCAGTTACGGATATCAATATTTCCAGATACGTATATCGTTGACAATTTGTTAACTTCAGTTACCCGTATCATCATGATATTTTAGAATGCTGTTTTCTCCTTTACCGGTATAATTATGAAAAAGACACTCAGTATTTCAGATTCAAATTTAGTAATGAGTTAAGAAAGACACGAAATATCGAAGAATGATACATTATTATTACAAAATTGACAAAAGAAAAAATGACTAGAAACATCGCCCGCCATCTTTGGATATACGTTACTGCAGTTACGGAGATCACATTTACCCCAGTGGTAAAGAAGGAAATATAATGATTAATATGTTTATTTAAACTTAATTTGTAGATATTGCAAGCTGGAGTGCATGGTCACAATGGTCAAAGTGCAGTGCAATGCCTTGTGGTAATGGAGTCAAATCCCGTGAAAGAAAATGTACTGGTACTTGTACTGGTGATAATACTGAAAAACATCACTGTTTCATTAGGTGTCCAGACCACAGTAAGTGTTCACAGAATAATTTATTTTACGTATCTATCAATTAAGAGATCTCTGTATTGTATTTTAAGCTTAACCTTCGTAAAACATAGATTTTACTGTCGCAAATTGAGATTACCTAGCGACGATGAGCCGAGATAGGTAAACAGATATTTGCCACAGTTAAATCCAGTTTTACGAAGGTCAAGCTTAAAATACAATAGAGTTATCTCCATTCTAATGCCACGTATTAAAATAAATGTCATTTGATTAATATTTTGGCTTAAAGATGGCATAAATGAAAAAGTATTTTGTTTATTGTTTTAGAAATAACGAGAGAAAGGCAATGTTCGTCGAGCTTTCTCCATTTTTGTAGCGAGTACAAATACATGTTTTATTTTCCTACAATGTACCGTACAAACTCAGAGTACAAACTAATATTTTAGCAGACAACATGCATCTCTATTTTACCGTCGTTACATTTTTTTTATTAAAATCGACGGCATTTTAACGGGGATAACAAAGTAAACTGCCACAAAAACAATGATTCAAATGTATCCGTTCACTTCAAATAGAAGCAGGATAAGTATGCGTATATTGTTTTGTATTTGTATAGTAAAATGGTCGACTGTAGGATACAAGTCCTTCTTCCAGCACTCGAAAAAAATAAACATTGTGATTCAGCCGACAAGGAACGGTTAAATTCAATCAATTGCTCGTACGTCATGGACATTTGCTGTATAAATTGTTAATCAAAATATTCCTAATCTATCTTCCGGCATGTTCAATTTTCGTTTGTATAAACGTCTATATTTTCGCGGACCATCGAACTTTAGCGTATGGAAGCATCGCACTTTAGCGTAGACCATCGCATTTTAGCGTGACCATCGTATTTTAGCGTCCCCATCGCACGTTAGAGTCCTCCATGTATAAGTAGTAGTTTAAGAAGTACACTTGTATATGAATGTTTACCAAACGAACAACGACACTTTATTGTCTGGCATCAGATGTATTTAGAAATCGAATATAATATTATTTCCCTTAACATACATAATTAACTGTACGTTATGAAATAATAAAACATAAAACCGTGAACTTAAAAGACAAAAAGAGAATATGTAACATGAACGTTCCAAAGTTATTGCGTACCATGAATAATAGGCAGGATTAAGATATGTGAATAAACTCATCACAGATGCCAGAATTGAAATTTCCGAAAGACTCTCGTTTCGTCTAAAAAAAGACTCATCAGTGACGCTCGAATAAAAAGAATAATAAGACCCAATAAAATATGAAGTTGAAGGCATTAAGGACTCACACTTCCTACAAGTGCAAATACAGCTAGGGTAATGTATTCCTGAGGTAGAAGATGCAGCCCTCGTAATATAAGGAGATAAGATTTCTACGTAAAGTCATGTGAAAGCGGATATATAATGATGTATCAAATCAGTGAGACTGTCGCTATTATTCCCAACGACACTTTGTACAGTGTTTGTTTGTGGTAAAGAAGAAGGAAAATACCTTTCACGTCCTTATTTTAAGATCAAATGAATCATTACATATTTTATCATTTATATTTCAGTTTGTATTGATACGTATAAAGGTTGCAGTGATTACTTAAACAGTCTGAGATGCTATGATAGGGACTATGCTTACAGTCATTGTCGAAAATCGTGCCAACTTTGCAAAACCAATTTATAATTTATATAATTTATCAAATAATATTGATTTTGTTATCAGTAACAAGCGAATTCAATATTATTTGTATATGCATGTGCACTTTCATGTATCTACAAATTGACGATTCCTGTATCTTATCATTGTACAAGGTCATGTTTTTCACTGACTGTTTACTAATTCTTTTGCACTAAATCCATGGGATTTTGGTATGTACTGATTGATGATGTAGTCTTAGATGAATGATCTTTTATTGTTATTAGTTGTTTTTGGCTTTGAACTAGCTGTCAGTAACTACAAGTACTGTTAAATCTGTACTTCGGCTGTTGTCTGCTCTGTGGTTGGGTTGTTGTCGCTTTGACACATTCCCAATTTCCTTTCTCAATTTTATTAGTGTATTTTTATTGTTGAGATGTACAAGAACCAGGCCACGATCACTCTGTATTTTTGTTAGATGCATTTCTATTTATATCAATCTGATGAGTAAAGCCTTTTTCAACTGATTTTTAAAGTTCGTTCTTATGTTTTACTGTTACTCACTTGTCTCATGTTAGGGAGAGGGATGGGATCCCGCTTACATGTTTAACCAGCCACATTCTGTATTTATGGGCCAATCCCAAAAAGACGGACGAAAGATACCAGAGGGACATTCGAGCTCATAGATCGAAAATAAACTGACAACGCCATGGCTAAAAAAACAAAAAGACAAACAGACAAATAATAGTTCACAAGACGCAACATAGAAAACTTAAGACTAAACAACACGAACCCAACCAAAAACTAGGGGGTGATCTCAGGTTCTCCAGACGGCTAAGCAGATCCTGCTCCAAATGTGGTACCCTCGTGTTGATCATGTTATTACAAAGCCAGTAAATAGTTTTATTCGGTAGTTCACATTTGTGAAATGAAACGGGATTGTAGTTACAAATTAAGGAACATATCAAATTTCATCTTTGAAACGGTTATTCCATAACGGCAACCAACTGGTGATGGCGTCCGTAAAATTAACGAAGCGATGATTTTAACTTCACTATTTAGAACTATTGGTTAATAGCTTCCTTGTGAGCAACCCTCTTTCAAGGAAATCATGATAGTAAATACAAGCCCGGGAATATCGTATCCATTGGGAGATGTATACTCCGTTTGCAGGCGCTTCTGGAATGTTGCTACATAAAAATGAAAAGTTCACAACTGGGAATCAGGAATCATCTCTTTTGTCGTAAAGTTTTGTTTCAACCGACCTTCATTGTCAATATCTAGATGTAAGTCAAGATAAGAGGCACCCGTAACTGTATCTGTTGTATCCTTTATTTCTAATTTGATGGTATAGATGCGTTTAATATAGTTTGAAATATGTTGATTTTTTTTTAAATCAAAGTGATTCTATACAAAGTAGGATTTATCCCTCCGAAATACAAGTTACTTTTATCTACGTTTGTCAAGCAAGTGAGAGGTTTACAATCCACCATATTTTTTAATTTGAAAATGCCTGTACCAAGTAAGTAATATGACAGATGTTGTCCATACGTTTGATGTGTTTTATCATTTGATTTGGCCATTTGATTAGGGACTTCCCGTTTTGAATTTTCCTCGGAGTTCAGTATTTTTGTGATTTTACTTTTTGACATTGGTAAGGAATCTAAAATTCATTGGTTGTCATAACTTAATTGTTTTTTTCTAGCGGAATTTGAAACAAAACATATGCGTCGTTAGTTACGTGAGTTAGATCTCCTACTCCAAGAAAGAAAATGGACACATGAAAGATAAAATGCGGTCTATCATGAATCAAAATAAGTATTCTTGCGATATCTACAATCTTCAAAGAAATGATCGAAATGAGTCCAATCAGAAATCTGAGTATTTTATTGTGAGTTAGTCTGACTCTTTTACCACAGCTTTTATTTTATACACACAGGAGCATGTACCAGTGACAATTCTGCTGATAGTAGTATCAAACTCGTTACAATAAAACTAGAATTGACCCCACAATATGTTTTGAAAAACCATAGTTTTGAATGATCACAGTGACAGTGTATCAGAAAATACTACATGTGAATTTGTGTGTTGAACTAGAAAGACGATGGCATGTCCCGTTTTATAACATGTATAAGTCGAAGATCAAGATCAACAGAAAAAAAAAATCAGATATCGTCCACAAAACATTACACAGAAAGGCTAAGAATTGAGAACTATAATATTTTCTTAGAATAAGTAAAAATCTATGTCATTCAAATCTCAAGGTGCAGAAAACAAACAAGTGTTTTCTTTTCCGTCCGCATTTTTTTTTTGAAAACAAGTAAACTATTGTTGAAACTGAAACTACACACGTATGATAAAAATATCAAATTCCAATTTCGAAAAGATAGCAACATTTGTATTCTTTTGTTATGCTTTTGTGGATCATTCAGAAGAAATGAATACACATTTGAAGTGTATTTTCCCTTCTGAAGTCTTATTTGATTATGATAGAAAAGATACGTGTTTAAGGTAGGAGAAGAAGGGGGAGGGGTGAAGAAAATAATCTTTCAATGTCAGGGCTTTTTATAACCGACTATATGGTTTGGAATGTTTTCATTGTTTAAAGCCGTATGGTTGTCTATAGTGCGGTGACTGAAGGAAGATTTTTTTTTACTTAAATCTCCCAACCGAACACACACCTATAATATATCATTCGAAAGAATAAACCTTGTGCTATAACATTATGCCTGTCGTCAGTACTTCATATGGTCACAATTTTTTTTTAATTGAGGTCAAAGGTCATATGTACCAATCTGTGAAATTTTGAAGGGTTTAAATTTTGACATTTATTTCTATTTCTAATCTCTTAGACTACCTCAATACAAACGATACTGCTTTAGCTTTAGGAATGTTTGTTATTATACACAAAGATTAATCATAACGAATTTTTTTTTTATAAAAA
Source organism: Mytilus galloprovincialis (assembly GCA_037788925.1). NCBI lineage: Eukaryota > Metazoa > Mollusca > Bivalvia > Mytilida > Mytilidae > Mytilus > Mytilus galloprovincialis. The sequence continues at coordinate 19,077,089 of CM075331.1, read as the reverse complement.
ATGTCCGTAAATGACGTTTTATAAACAAAACTGCAAAAATCCAGTTTTCAACTCATAAAATGTTTAGAGCACGTAGCTTTATAAATAATCTCAATTTCAGGTAAAAATCAAGATTCATGAAGGACAGTACTTCCAAATTATTTGTTAAAATATCATATTGGGTGTGGTATCAAACCAAAGCAATAATACACACCAGTCAAATATGACCTCAAATTGATTTTTGCGGATAGTTCTTTTTTTTTTTAGAAGAATACTTCTAATGTTGCTTCTGTTCTTCCACAATTATTGCGGCTTTCATAGTATTATCTGCTGTTATGTATTATACTCTGGTTTTTGTCTATTGCATGATCGTTCTGGTAACCCCCCTTTTTTTCCTTGGCAACGTACCACAAATTTCAAAGGTATTCTATATAAAAAATAAGATTTGGTATGATTGTCAACGAGACTTCTTTCCAAAAATTACCAACTGACACATAAGTTAATAATTATGTGTCACCGTACTGCCTTCAACAATGATTAAAACCTATATTGCCTGGTCTTCAATTCTTAAAATAACAAATGTAAAATAAACGAATGATCTAACATCCTAATTAATGAACAAAATAAATTAAGAAAACAAACACAAATATAGCATATAGAAAAAAACGACAACCATTGCATAACAGGCTAAGGACTTGAGACAGACACATACAGAATGCGGCGGGGATTAATTATTTTAGAGGCACGCCAACCCTCCCCTAACATAAAACATTGTGTACCAGCTAGTGCAACAAGCTACACATTCAAGCGTTATCTCCCTATCTTCATTCTCAGCAAGGATCACAAGACGTGTATTAATATTTTTACACATTTCACTTGCCTGGCATGGACACAGGTCTGTACGTGAAAGGTTCTGCTCAAAGCAAACACATTCTTTTGAGCATACATATTTTCCTTTACAAGTACAAACAAAGTCTTAAAGGAAGTCCGAAGACATTTGTCCCTCGAAAAACACAGGCTTCAAACCATCCTTATCAATCCATCCAAAATTTAACGGAGATCTAATAGGTGGTTTAGGGAGGTGTGATGACATTCATACGCTTGTATGCAAAAATTATCGAAGCAAATGTTGCGTAAATGTTGATTCACAGGGGGGAAGGTTGGCCAGAGAGGCATCTTTAGTTGTCGCTAGTTTTACACGCATTTTATTGAGGTCACTGTGAAGGTTTTTGAATTTACCCTTTTGGTCATACAGCATAGCAACGAACTTTCTTGCAACTGAAACAGATTCATCAACATCACAGTTTGCCAGGTTTACTAAATCGGACACATCACAACACACCTGCTTCAGAACTTTGAAAACCGTTTTTTTTACCTATACCAAACATTGCCGATATGGTGTCACATCCTGAAATTGCATGCACTGCAGGTAAGCATTGACTAACGATGGAATTCAAAGAATTGCTAAGTTCATGTATAGGTATAAAACGTCTTGCATCCTTGGTGCTCGTTACAGTTCCTGTTTCTAACCAAAGTTCTGTTGTGTTTTTCATAGAAGAGAAGTAGTGGACACAAAGAACTAAAACATCCGTGTCAGGGGATTTCACTATGATTCTGCCTTTGACGTTACCACTACCAAACTGCTTATCGACATACAGTGCGTGCAAAATCATACGAGTATCAGCTTCTTCATGCGTACTGTAAAGATCAACGCAGTCTTTGACAGTTTTATCACAAATACGTTTTACGATTTGAGGATCGGAAAAAATTCCAGCTAGCGTAAGTTCATTATCATTTGCTATTGCATTATGATTCTTTACGTGGTAACCAACTATAAAACTACCAAGAAACTGGAGCAATGCTTGCTTATTTTTGTTAGATAAAAACTTTCAAAGACCTTCGATTATTTGGAAAACATTTGCTGAAAAGTGTGATCTATGATCACGTTCCGCGGCTTTGATAGAAAGTTTGGCGTCATATCTGTCAAAGACATCAACAACGGAAGATGCCTTTGAAAAGCCGCGGAGCTGAGATTGAACGACCTCTGTCCCAATGAGACCAAATGTTTACAAATTTTTAGCATTGATACACTGGATAAGAGCCATACCATCACTTATCAACGGTTAGCGATTTATCGAAGTCGGGGAGAGAGTGACAATATGATGTCTCTTTTTCGAGTTGATGGCAAAGATCGGCTTTACATGATTTTCTCATGGTTCCATCATCATGAAAAAGGGCTGTAGGGATCGGTACAATCGGAAATGACAACACCTTTGCAACAGTGACGTCATCTCGACTATTTGCTAACACCAAAGCTCGACGGAACACGAGTTCAGGATTGATGTGAAGATTCAAAATTTCACCTGTTCTACATTTCAACTTTGTTTTTTTTTTTTTCGTTAGGTCCTCAAATGATTTTACCTTTGACCGAGGGATAGAACCAAAGAAACTACGAAGCTTGCCTTCACAAAAAGCCCCGTCAATAAATGATTTTGCCATTGTGTTACCATCATCAACAGCTGACGTCAAAGAGGCATGTATGTCTTTTGAAGCGTGCATTCCAGTAGAAATGTTATTTTTTCTAGAACATGGTCTAAAACTTTCTGAACTTGTTCTTCATCTCGAATCAAAGCTGTTGGCTTAACCTCATCATGCTCAACGCTTTTGTCATTGATGCAACCAGACCGAGTTTTCATTTCTGACGTAAAGTCTGCAAGCACATGTCGAGTCAATGACCATCTCATCAGGGCTGGCTTTTGTCGTGTTATGCCGCTGATTCCACCACAACCTTTAGAATCTTTTATGACAGACTTTTCAGTCGCCATGTCACTCCATACTCCGTTGGACTTTTCAGGCTTCTGGCGTATCAAAAACTCACCTCGTTGAAATGCTAATTCTACATCTAGTGGTAATGATAGCATATCTAGCAGGTAGACAGGTAGCCATCTTGAGTAGTTGGTCCTATTTTTAACATATATATAGCGCAATATTGCAGCAGTAGAGCTTAAGTGAAGGGACCAATTTCCTCTCTATCTGATCCTACGTTCTGTAGAAGTATTTCAATGGCTTCCAAAAACATGTTCCAGAACATGAATGTGGGGGAATTTTCACAACCCCAAATCCGGAACTCTTCAGTCAAAGGCAAATGTTTGTTTCAAAAAAACTTTCACCTCAGCAAAATGTTTGGCTTTTACAGTTTTGCCTGCCTGAAACAATGACATAAACGCGGAAAAAAGGGTCAATGTATTTTCTGGAAGTTTTTCAATCGTATCACTAAGCCAACGAAAGAATGCACCAAACCACAAAGAGCAAAGTGCCTCGTAAACTAATGTAAGGCCTCTTACTGCACGGTTAAACTGTTTCCCGCATAACATCTGATCCACAGTTGCAGCAGCATAAACAGATGAATCAACTAACAAGTCACGAAGACCACCATCGCCCCATAATTTACCAATTGCAGAAATAAAACACGATAATGTGTGAAATCCACCACTTCGTAAGACATGACAGTCAAATGCTGTTGGCAAATCCCACTTTTTTGGCTGAGCAATTGCATACAGTTGTTGGTCAAATGTCTGGATTGCATGATCTTGCCCAATAGACTTGGTCATGTCCAAGCATTTTTTCATGGTAGTAAATACTGTAGACATATCACTTGGCTTTGAGTAAATTATGGGTGGGTATGAAACAACTGAATATTCTGTCCTAACATCTGAAAGAGCGCTATTGTACCCACTCCAGAAAGGAAGTTGGGGAGTGTCAGATTGCAATGCAAAAGTTAATTCAGGTACACCTCTAGACAAAGATCTCAATAGCACCCATAACATATCATGTGAATTTGTTCTATCTGTGGCGCAAAGTGATATTTTGCCATATGCATTAGGAACTCGGGGTGGTTCTGTTCTAATTTTTTGTTTATGGAAAACAACACAATTCATCACGGACATGGCATCCTCGGTCAGTGTCAACGATCTCTCATTACCACGTTTTATCGTAACTAGTTCAATAGACGATTCTTTGGAAATACTGACTTGGAAAACTGCCCGTGCCATTGAATGAAAGGTGTTTTTTTTTTCATCTATTGTTTCTGTATTTTAATCAATTCTTGAACAAGACCCCCAACAAGGGAAACATTATAGGGAACGTACACACCATCTTGGATTCGTTCAATTTCATGATTGGCAACACTTGTAAGATACCATCGCACTTCACTATACGAAGCACAACATCCATTGGCATTCTATGTTTCAACAAGGTGTTTTGAACCAAACTCATGATACACGTGTAAAGCCAATCCTAAATGAAAAGGAGTAAAACTGTTTTTGGCCACAGAAACAATAGACTCAACAATTGCCAAGTATTTACGCAATTTCTCTGGTGCCACTTCTTGTGAATATGCTTGGTTGTATGCAGTATCATCAAGTAACCATGAAATGAATTTCAATAAAGACGAAGGCATTGACTGGATTGAAGAAGGAAGAGACAATTAATCAGAAGTTGTGTACTCGTCTGTGGAAATCTGTAGAGTTTCGTTGTCTTTCCTTAATATGTTTGCAGCTGAATGCAATATCTTTTCGTTATTTGTGTCTATTACTGTTGACATTGATGCCTGCATTTCTGAGATTTTGAGGTCAGTTTTTAATTGACTAGCAGCTGATATGGCATCTCCAATAGTTATGTTGCTACTGAATAAGATGTTAGACTTGCCTTGACCCTAACGTGTTTGTATGACAACTGAGTTCCTATAAAAATCAATGAGTTTAGACTGCAACTTCCAAGTAGAATATTTCAGATTAAAATCAGGAGGAAGGAAAGATCTATATCTATGGAACGCCAAAACTGTCTTGTTATGACCATTTTCATTATATGATGTGCATTTACCTTTATATGATGTGTAATTGTCATTATATGATGTGCATTTACCTTTATATGATGTGCACTTGTCATTATATGATGTGCAAACACCTTTATATGACGTGCAAATATGCTTATATTATGTGCAAGTATCTTTATATGATGTCCAAACATCTTTATATGATGTCCAAACATCTTTATATTATGTTCAAATATACTAATATGATGTGCATAAATACTTATATGATGTACAAACATACTTATATGATGTGCAAACATTCTTATACAATGTGCAAATGTACTTATATGATGTGCAAATATCCTTATATGATGTGCAAACGTACTTATATGATGTGCACATATACTTATATGATGTGCAAACATCCTTATATGATGTGCATTTTCCATTATATTATGTGCAAACATCTTTATATGATGTGGCTGTGTCATTATATTATGTGCTTGTAATCTTATATCATGTGGTTCGGTTAACTTCATTGTATGATGTCGAAACGTCATTATATGATGTGCTTTCATCGTCGTTATGGTCAATGAACATGATTACGATTGTAATGATTACTGTCTACGTCATAACTGATTCCGATCTGCTTCTGCGGAATAAATATCAACCTGGCTTATCTGTAGCTATCGTTTTGAAAATAGTTGCGATTTAAGAAGAGAAAAACCTTGACCTGTTGGTTAATTCCTCGATTTAAGATGAAAAAAATCGATGGGTCTACAATAATGAACATACAACATACGGGGTCTACAATAATGAGCATACAGTTAAAGTTATTAAGTTTAAGAAATATTTTTTAAATCTGTTGCTATCGCAAGCGAAAGTGTATTTTCAAGATAAAGTGAGACAGACTCGGTGCAATCTAACAAAAATTAAAGTTTCAAACATTTCCGAGGAAGATAAAGATCAATTAATACAGGAGCTAGAATTTCCCGGCTGCGGCGAAAATATAATAAAACAAATTTTGTGGGGCTCTTATTTATAGCTTGCTGTTCGGTTTGACCAAAGGCTCCGTGTTGAAAGCCGTAATTAGACCTATATTTGTTTACTTTTTTCACATTATGACTTGGATGTTGAGTTGTCTCATTGGCACGCATACCATATCTTCTTATTTCTATTCATTGCAAAAGACATCAATGAACTCAAAGTCAATTTAAAAAATATTTCATAACGACAGCTAAAAAAATTTTCTACTTTTCATAATTATTCCGGTATGGTTGATAGGTTGATTAATTTGTTGATTGATTGATTGGTGTAAAACGCCACTTTCAACACTATCATGCTATTTCGTGGCGGTGAGTTTATATTGATGGAAGAAGCCGAAGTCCCCGGAGAGAACCACCGACATTCGGTAGAAAAAACTAATAATTCTATTCAATTAAGATTGGAGTCCTTACCTGCCACGTGTCGGATTCGGACTCACAACCTAAGTGTTGACAGGCTAGATATTTGGACCACTCGGCTTCCGACCCCCCCCCCCCCCCCTCCTAAAAATGAACTAAAGGAGATATCGGATGATCTTTAACTCGGTGCATAACATTTGCGTGCATCTTTTTATTATGTTGTCATGCATTCATTGCACAGCTTCACTTGCATGATTATGAATAGAAATCTTGACGTCGAGCGGAAAAATTGATATATATAAAAAAAAAAAAAAAAAAAAAAAAATGTGGTATGATTGCCAATGAGATAACTCTTCACAAGACACCAAAATGACACAGAAATTAACAACTATAGGTCGCCTTACGGCCTTCAACAATGAACAAAGCCCATACCACATAGTCAGCTATAAAAGGCCCCGAAATGACAAATGCAAAACAAAGCGGGAAGCAGCAAATACCAATTTTAAATTCTTTGGTTTTGAACAGGCCGGGATTCGAACCCATGACCAGCCACACTTGAGGCGAACATGCTACCACGAAAGCACCGCCACTATACAGCTACCCGTAATATCAAAGGAATGCCGCTTAGATACAACTCCAGATTCTAGTAAACAGGGTTAAAATACTGACCATTGATTTTTTTTTGTGATTGGAAAGGGGGGGGGGCATATTTTTTTGTAAATGTTTGATTTCAAATTACTTTAAAGATATTTTATCTTTTTCAGAAGGGAATCAAAATAATTGTTTCCATTGAAAAGGAGACAAAAAAATAAAACAATAATGAAATTAAAAAAAAAATAACCATGTTATTTAAAAAAAAAGTTTATTTTTCATTAAAGTCGATGAATATGTTTGTCCTGGAACAAGAAAGTACACGTGCTCCGGCCCACACTAGATGAAGAGTCGGTGCCTAACCTATCTGATTAAGATACAATGTACAGATAATCTGTCTAAGCTTTGATTACAATGATCTGACAATGATCTGACAACACTTCATTTACATCGCGATGACCGTGAGGGCATTCCGATGTATTGTCGCCACAGAGATTTACTTTCGTTTTTGACTGGTAACCGATCGTATAAAAACGCAGACATTATCGAGTGCAAACTTACATTCCTTGTTGCTTCAAGGAATACTCATAAAACATTTTTTTAGAACATATTGAATTTATAACATGAAAATGTTGTGTCGTTAGAAATATGTATATACATTTTGTAAGTAAAAAATCATTAATATCTATGCACACGTACAGAAAAATTGTGTTAACGCAAGCGGAAGAATATCTCAAGAACCTTTTTGCGGGAAAATATGAATGCTTACTTAGTCCAATCTATTAGAAAAATTGAATTATTACAGAAGAGTTTTCACCATGCACTTGCACTGCACTATTATAAGAATAGTAGAATAGAATCAATGATATACAAATGGATGAAAATTATATTTTAGGCATTAAGCTATTGCCTAAGATTTAAGCTTAATGCCTAATTTCACTTACTGCCGCTAACATATACATGTAACTGTTACATGTATATACAAATATTAATATAATATATATACAACAAACCAGAGTATACTGATTTGTATCACTACAATATAATAGTGATTACGGTGAGGTTGAATTCCCTGTTATTTATTCATCATCCACGCACGAACTTGTCTCAGAAAAAAATATATCTCTGTAAATTAACCTCACTTTCAGGTATAGAGATGTGATTTTTTTTTAGTTTTTAGACAGGTGCGTGTGACCATCCACAAGAACTTGCGGTCATCCGATGTTTGTAACAGAAATGTGCTAGGAGATGAATTTCATTACATATATGATTGTACTTTCTTTAATGCAGAACGGCTGATATTTTTGCCTGCAGATATTTGTAAAGTTAAAAATACTATGAGTTTCTTTAATTTAATGAACAGCAAAGATAAATTTGTTCTTGTTGGCTTAGCCAAGTTTTGTAAAATTGTAATGTCAATTTACAAATGATATTTCCCTTCCCATTTATTCATGCATTTGTAAATATGTTTGTTCATGCATTATTTCTTATTTGTTATATTGTTGTACTATCATGCCTCATGTGAGGCCTTTAGTGAAATAAAATGTTTCATGTTTCATGTTTCATGTTTCATGATGTTCAGTTCCTTTCGTCAGCTAATGAAATTCAGCCTTCACATTTTTGAAGGTGTATATAAATCCGACAAAACCGAGAATCCCAATGGTCTTTAGACAGAAAATAGAATGGAGCGTTTTCAGATCCGCGTAAGCATAGCTTGGACACATATATATGTAATGTAATTAGATTGGTGTCTAAAGGAACATAAAAACACTGCATTTATTTACTGTTTACTGAGGACTGGTGGTCTCTGACAGATAGAGAGTTGTGTTTAAAATTTGTCTAAATGAAGAATTACGGCGATGACTTTTAATCCTTTGCGTTTATCTTTAAAACTACAATAGATTAATAAAAAAAAATAGTGCAATGTGTCTGAATATATTCTGTGGTAAATTTTAAGGTCCCATTTGGGCAATTTTGGCTCTTATGAGTTTTGTTGTTTTATTGCCTATTATCTTGATAACTTATCTATAGCGAAACCTTTTTTTAGCAAAATTTTATAGACAAGAACAGATTTAAAAACAAATAAATTATAATTATTGTCATTTTCATCATTGGTGGTGGGGACGTGTAGGAAACATGGGAAAAACTCTAATTTTTTCCAAGTCATTACCTTGAAATAGGAAAAAAAAACCAATGAAAACCCTTTCCAAAGACATAAACTTTTCACCCCTCCCCCTCCCCAACCCCCTAAAAAAAACGCAAGAGAACAATTACACACACCTTTCTCAATACTTTTGTTCGTAATAAAAAAAAAAACCGCATTAAATTTCTTTTGCATTATAAGTTTAAAATAGCACGCCAATAGTGGATCTAGAACTTCAAGTGTGTAAGTTAAATTGGCTATACCGGTTATGGTCTCATTGATATTTATCACACCTTCATTCAATATTACTAGCTTCAGATGAAACATACTCTGCTAGAAGAAATTAATTGTTGAAAATCATGATTTAGATTTTAACAGTTGAGGCTATCGGAGTTGGCGTAAAAGTTGACGTCTTTCGAGTCAAAACTATTATTTTTTACTGGGGAAAGGGGGGGGGGGGGTGAGAGTACGACGAGATTCGAATCCTTAACAGTTAGGGCAATCATAGGTTTGTGACACATAATAAATGTGGTCTAAAATTTTCAAAAGTTGAAATTTGACAATAACCTATTATATTGTCCAATATCCGAAATCTAAATATATTGCTAGATTCAGCATATCAAAGAACCATAAGACTTGTTTGCTTTGGTCCCGTTTTGGTCGCTAATTTCTAAAAAGTTATTGTCTGGCAACAAAATATTTACGGACAAAGATCACATCGCCAAAACATTATACGGCGGCAAATCTTTAACTATAAACAATTAAATACATTGTACCACCATTCTATTAAAAAAAATCAAAATTAAAGGCTCCCTTAATTTCTTCCTATCCCATCTTTATGGGGGTTGTAAATGACCGGTCTATTATATTAGTAATTATCCTATCAATGTCCGATGTTTGTCCATTTTTGTGTCTTTCTTGAGAAAAGTGATATATAAAAAGAAACTTCCAAAAGCTAAAATGATCAGTAAAGGCAGACTTTACAAAAAAAATTAACGAAATTACTTGAAATTCATGTATTTACTTCTCTAAAAAATAAAACGCTAACGCTAGGTATAAAGATATTGTCAGATATAAGCCTAGTACAATGAGCATAGAACATGGCATAAAAGAATCATTTCTTTGATTTGATAACTCTAGGCTCATTATTGTTGACCCCGTATGTTCATTATTGAAGACCCATCGATTAAAACTAAACTTTGCAATTCACAATTTGACAATTTTCCAATAATATCTGGTGTGATTTTTTCATCTTAAATCGAGGAACAAACATGTCAAGGTTTTTCTCTTTTTTAATCTCAACCATTTTCAAAATGATAGCTACATATTTGATCCGGGTTTATATTAATTCCGCAGAAGCAGATCGGAATCAGTTATGACGTAGACAGTAATCATTACAATCGTAATCATGTTCATTGACCATAACGACGATGAAAGCACATCATATAATGACGTTTCGACATCATATAATGAAGTTAACCGAACCACATGATATAAGATTACAAGCACATAATATAATGACACAGCCACATCATATAAAGATATTTGCACATAATATAATGGAAAATGCACATCATATAAGGATGTTTGCACATCATATAAGGATATTTACACATCATATAAGTATATTTGCACATCATATAAGTACATTTGCACATCATATAAGTACATTTGCACATCATATAAGGATATTTTCACACCATATAAGAATGTTTGCACATCATATAAGTATGTTTGCACATCATATAAGTACATTTGCACATCATACAAGTATGTGTGTACATCATATAAGTATGTATGCACATCATATAAGTATATTTGCACATAATATACATCATATAAAGATACTTGCACATAATATAAGCATATTTGCACGTCATATAAAGGTGTTTGCACATCATATAAAGGTAAATGCACATCATATAATGACAAGTGCACATCATATAAAGGTAAATGCACATCATATGAATGAAAATGGTCATAACAAGACAGTTTTGGCGTTCCATATATATCTATCAAGTAACGTTGTCATGAGGAATGCTTTTTTCTCCACCATTAAATGATTGTCAATAACCAATATAACATTAGTAACGGGTTCAGATTTTTGTATTTTCGTTTTTAGCAATTATTGTGTATTGCAACCAGAATGAAGTGCGTGAAGTTTAAAAGATTGATGGGAAATAATTTCAACTTTTAAATCATCGTCATTGCTTTCTGCCACAGATAAAACATTCTTAATACGCTCATCTGATTGAAACTTGCGTAGTTTTCGATCTTTCTTAAAGGTTTTCTTGCAACAAAAAATACAAGAGCTCCAGTCGAACGATTGCATTCTTGAACGCGTATAAACCCCGAAAACTGAGGGGCAACAGTCCGATAATTGTCTGTCGTCATTATATGTCAGAAAAGAAGCTTCATCACTCTTTACGGTGGAACAATTATGTTTACTTGTGTAACTTTTGTAGCAGGGCCGATGGTAAACTGCCTGCATTTCTTCAAATTCACAAGTATCAAATGAACCAAATTCATCTAGAACCCTGCTGTACACCTCATCCAATCTTTAATTCATTGCAGAAACAAAAGTCGACCTACCTATACTTGTGAATTGACTCAAGCGTTCAGTCGATGGTTTTTGGCATATTAAGCAATGCACAAAATTTTACGACTTTCGTCTTTTCTTGGGACTAGAAGGGGCAAGTTCCAACGGACTTGACGAATCGTACATGTCGCGGAATTTTAACTGAAACTATCCGTCAATTATTTTGTTTTGTACAGTAACACTTTTCTGACAAAATATATATTTGATGTTTTATAACAAAAAAATGGAATATAAACATATACAAACAAACTATGTACTATAAACTAGTGCACTTAATTGAAAATATTTGTATATAATAGCGAAAAATGTAGTAATTTCATATATCAGTTGAGAGTAAATTATTGCCCATAAGGTTTTATAATACAAAAAACGTCATGGAAGAGAAAAGATCAAGTTCCGTGTTGAAATTTCAGTTTTTTAGTCTATTCTTTTTCCTTTGATTTTCATATTTAGGTTCCGAAATTTTTATCAGTAACTTGTTTTATAAAGTTATATATGCTTTAATTATTATGGGATAGTTTTTAATACTACTATAGATAAAAAAAAAAAAAAAAAAAGGCCCCAGTCCCACTAGACCACGATCGCACCACGCTCAACGCGATCTAAAATAAATTCAGATCTTGGTGAGGTCGCGGTATGAGCGGCATGAAAATGTAAATTTCAGTTGCTTTGACGATGATACTACGTCCTAATTACGCTTCTACAACGATCCCGCTACGAGTATACTACGTTCTCACCGCGCTTATTCTGCGACCTTACTACGCTTATCAAGATCTTTCTAAGCTCATCACGTTCTCACTACGACCATACCACGACTTATTCGATTGCAACATGATCTTACCACGCTTCTACTGCTATTATAGCACGTTCTTACCACTATTATACTACGTTCATACCGCGATCTTACTACGCTCTCAGCAATAACGTCAACATCGTGTTCCATATCAATACAGTTCCATTCCTTCTATTTCTGATTTATACGTAGATTTATCGGAAACAATAGTCATGCCACCAAAATCTGTAGAGGCAGAGGCAGCTCTGAACGTACCGAATCCTGATCAAGTAAAGATTTCGGACCGACCAAGCCAACCTAATTACAACCTATGTCTGGTCCATAAAGCTCAAAAGACGATATTTTAGTGAACGATAGCAGAGATGACACAGATGTGTCAATAGATATAGAAAGATGTGGTATGAGTGCCAATGAGCCAACGAAACAACTCTCCATACAAGTAACAATTTTTAAAAGTAAAGCATTATATGCCAAGGTACGGCCTTCAACACGGAGCATTGGTTCACACTGAACTGCAAGCTATAAAGGGCCCCCAAAATTACTAGTGTAAAACAATTCAAACGGGATATATTTTATGTGAAAATGACAACGAGAATGATGGTCGTAGTATGAACGTAGTCAGGTCGTAAGAAGAGCGTGACGAGGACGGCAAGGGCGTGCTAGAATCGTACTTTGGTCGTGAACAGCGTGGTATAGTCGTAGTGTTATGCGGGGTTCACACATTGCCGATTATTGCTCCCGTTTGGATCAGACAGCGATACGACACGAAAAGTGAAAAAGTCGGATTAGTATCCTCAATTATCTGGAATGTCCTATTATTGTCTGAACGCAGTCGTTTTAGTTCGTAACAGATTCCTACTGGTCGGGAAGGGTCCGAATAGTTCGGCAAAGCACCCCGACAGTTAGGTGCGTCCCGTAACATTCGGGGAAACTCAGCGGATTTTGTCTAGTCGGATTACAATCGTGCCTATGTCGTGACAGATTCTGCTGTATCGAATCGAATTCCTAACAATGTTCTGTGAACTCGGGACGGTGTCCTGTGGAACGGGAATGATGTGGAGAAATTTTTCATTGCTGTTTTTCTGCCGATTGAGTCCAGATTGCATCCAAATCTTGTCGATTGCGAACCGTTTTTGCCGAAACTGTTCCGAAACAGTCCCGTTATTAATTCTAAATTCGTCAATGATACCCACGTCAGAGTCCCGACAATTACACAATACAATACAATACGACTGAGACCAGACAAAGCCGTTTGCAATGCGATAGAGCGGACCGTGATAGGATTACGTTCCGACAGTACCTGATCATCCCGAGTATGCAGACAGTTTTCGAACGGATAACTTCCGTCAGCGTCGGTTCACTGTCTTGTCACTATCTGATCTCTGTCGGATTACATTCGGTAGAATCGGGACGCAGTCGTGACAGACTCGGTCGAATTTTACCTGGCGAAAGATACAAATCGGATTAGAAGCGGATTTAAAACGGGATTATCGGGATAAATTCGCTTGGAAACGGTTGAATATCGACGCTTCCTGAACAATATCTGATTGTTGTCGTGATTAAAATATTTTTTTTACAAATTTTAATTAAAGTTTGAATTTCCATCCACGATTCATAGGATCTTGATCAGACTTTTAATAAATTTTAATCGGGAATGGTCCTGTCAAGGACGGCAGTAAAAATCGTGAATGTGTGACCCCAGCTTAAGCGTAGTTGGGTCGCAGTGAGAGCGTGATAGTCGGAGTGAGGTCGTAATAACGTAGTTGTGAGATCGTAGCGCAGTTTTTCCGAATGGAATCACGCTTTCGCTTCGCCCTCGCTACGATGGTACAGCGACATTTGCGATCTTACCACGATCTTAGTGCGCTCTCATTACGCTTCTACTACGACTTGATTTCGCCACGACCGCACCACGATTGTTTTGAACATGTTCAAAGTTGGCCACGTTCATCACGATCTTGACGACCTCACCACGACCGTGATACGACCTTACTGCGATCTATACGATCGTACTACGATCATCAAAATTTGCATTTTTTTCACAGATCATAGTGCGATCGTGGCCTAGTGGGACTGCGGTATAAAGCTTGTGTCTGAATTTGCAAATAAAATTACCTCAATTTTCAACAGTCAAAATTAAGTAAAATTTTTAGATTATGAGAAAATGAAGTACTGAATATAATAGTTCGACATATGATAAAAACTTAGGAAAAAAATATATCAATTAAATGTACGCAAATATGTTCAAATTTTCATTTTGAAAAAGGGGGGTTGAAATATTCCAATATACTACTAGTCATTAAAACGACTTTTTAGAAAAATGTGACCATACGAACTTCTGACGACAGGGCAAAAAATAAAGAAGCTACATTTGTCTTTAAGTTAAGACCATTTTTAGCCGTGTGTTATTCGAGGAGATTAAACTCGCAATCTAGACGACTTGTTACACTTCTGTCACCGCACTACTATTATAGTTGCTTTCATCCACTTCATTCAGTAAGGTAGCTTGGGTGTCTAAATGTTCGCAGATGGATTATCGTGAACTTCTGTAAAAGACTTTTCGGATAATGTTATTTCAAATTTCAATATAAAAATGGGGATAAAGGACCGTGTCATTTCGTTATAATACATTAAAATTAAAGACATTTTAGGTATTTTCTTTCTTTTTATAAAGGAAACAATAAACGATAAAATTGGCTGAAATTCGTTGAAAGAAATGCTTTTCACTAATACTTTCGGAAATACCAAAAACTTAATAGGTCAAGGGTCTTATCTTATCGAAAGTATCCCATTTTTTTTTAATATGCTGTACGACACTTGATATTCAATCTTTAAATTTCATGTTTTAGGTATTTGGATATATATCAAATGAAATTTGGTGACATATTTGTAAACCAAAAAATAATATTTTTGCAATGACTAGAACAGACACTAAAAATAAACCAACACCAGATCTACATTAAACGGTAGCAGATAGTGGTCCCTATATTTAATTGTAGAGTATATTAGAAAAAAAAATGGCACTATGAATGTATACACTATGTAAACTCGTATAGCGTTACACTATGAACAGTCTTTTTGCATTACACTAGGAACATTATAAAAGTTGTATTAGACATCTTTTTGGAGATTTATAGTCGATTGATACATTCTCATAACATCGCCTTTGGTACATTCTTATAGCATTACATCCGTATATTTATATCATTACCAAGGACGTATAACTAACAAGGATTCGTGTCTCGCGGTATCTCGTTAAAATATCGCATATCGTGAGACTTGTATTTATATACAAGTAATAGCTTTTCTAAAAAGCTTGTCGTATTTTATCTGATTATATTGACAAGGACGTATAACTAATATACGTCCTTGATTGAGATCAGTGTTTTCGAAGTTCAAAAATCAAAGAAACAAATATGAAAAAAAAAAATTTCTATCAAATATGTCTTACATGGCCGTTAAAATCGTATAAATTACAAAGTTTTTACATTTTTATTAAGGTAAATGTTTTCTAGAAACAATGATTAATTTGATTAAAACCTTATTTAGTTTGAGATTTTGCATTCCTAATTCTTGTGATGATTTATAACTAATTATAATAAAACAAACAATTAGTCCTGATTGTATGTTATTCATTTAATATGAGCTTGTGCTGTTTCCTTTCTACTATTTTTACAGATGTAAATTGTTTATTTAATGAGCTTGTGTGGTTTAATTTCCTTTCTACTATTCAATTAAGAAAAGCTATGACCCAAACTACACTAAAAGAGTCTTGTCTATACTTTCAAAATGACCAAAGCTGATTTGAGAAAATATACACGAATATGTCATAAAAAGAACGAATTGCAAAATATGCTATTGCCTATTTGATTTGAACTCTATTGACATGTCCGATTTTTTATCTTGGGACAATGATCTTTCAGTAAAACTTTTTATACAGCACTGTAAACATCACTATGCAATATAGCAAATGACCCATTTGTTGTTACTCCTCACGAGATTAAAGATTTATGTCAAAAAGTACTTTCAATATTTTGATAATTGATTTTAGAAGACTTTATTGGAGAAATTATGTCACAGATGACCAAGGTGCAAAAACACAACTCAGAAAAAGAGCAACCACAACTTAGTGGCAATGACCAATCTATTCTGTTCTACATACATGTAGCTGGATATATTGTGTATAAATTCTCTTTGTAAAAGATTTTTTAGGTACAGTGTGCATAAACTTGGTGTTAATTTCAAACTTTACAATCAAATCAGATAGTCAGAATTTTGTTACCAAATATAGCAAATGGCACGGTACAATATTCAAGACCGTGGTGTTCTCCAAAAGTCATGTGACACTTTGTTTCTGCTAGTACGTGAGATGGAACTGATTGTTCGCAAAACTAGCAGCACAGTCTTAAGTGCAAATTCTCTCTTAACTGAACCCTTGATGGAAAATATTATGAAGTTTCATGATCAAATACTATTGTAACATTCTAATGGCAAATGAAGAGGGTTCAATTGTTTGAGCCGTAACAAAAGACATTATCAATTTATTTCTAAGGATACGTGGTGTTGCTGTTACCCGACTTAAGCGTATAATAAGACCAGCATATCTACCCAAATGTCATCCTTAAGTTTGAGACAGGCATTGAAAGACATAACCAAAAACAAATACGAAGTGGTTAACAATAAACTGTAGACTGTAGTGCTTTTTCATGGATTTATCTTGATTTTTGTTTAAATGTGTCTTTCCTGATCATCATATTTTGGCATTGATGTTCATGTAATTTTAAGAATCTTTTAAAGAACAACTTAGTGCTGCTAAATACTGGGTTTCGTTGAATTGTTGATTTTGTGCTCATATCTACCTGATTATTTGTATTAAAAGAAGTAAAACATTCATGTGTTATTTTTATAAAAGCTAAGTCAGCTAAGACCATGACTATCAATTGTTGAATTGAGCTATAAGGTGTTTCATTATTGGTAAACAATGCACTTTAGTTGTTGTTGTTGAGAACATTTGGTCAAATTGGATTTTGTTCTTTGTTTTAGCCACATGGTTAGGCTGGATTTTCATCTTTTCATTTTGTAAACTTTCGCAACTTTGGTCTTTGACAGTAAGGTATATACAGTACATGTATTGATTTTGCTCATTGTTGACAGCCATACAGTAACCTTCAAATTCAGTTATGTACTTTTACATTATCGCAATTACATGTCATCTCCTGTTTTTACTTGTATCATCTTTAGACTATTTTGTGAATAATATGATTAATATTGTTCATATTTATCATCCATAGTTTTGCATGTACATGTGTATTAGAAACTTGTCATAAAAGGCAGAAGTTGAAACTCAAACTAAAGCAATTTAGATTTAAATCTATTTATCTCAAACACAACATATATTACATATATACATGTATACACAAACAGTGTAACTCTTTAATTTAGACAATAGTCTCTCAATACTTGTTATGTTGTCATACACACTTGGCAATCCTAACCAGATGTCATGTTCTCTACTTAGTTCGATGCCGTGAACATATAAATAAGATATTACACATTCTTTTTTGCATTCAAGTTTAATATGTTGATTAACATCAATTTCTTCATCTAAACAAAGTTCTGCCACTGTCTGGTTATCAGACAAATATGAATGATCCAAAGAGACTGAATCCACACTGGTGCATGTAAGCTCTTCTGTTTCAGATGACAAAAGATCTTCATCATGTGCGATGTCTGGCGTAAGTGCATGTATTTCAGTTTGCCCTTTGTCTAATTTTGGTTTGCCAGTTCCACGTCTTTTCCTGTGATATGGCACATTCTACCTTTACTTCCTCTTAGGCATTCTATAAAGTAATGAGGACAGAAATTAATAAACAGAAAAAAAAAACAAAAAACTAGGAAACATATAATATGAAATTTGTTAAAAAAACCCAAAATGGAGCTCTAGTCAATAGATAAACAATTCACCAAGTATAATCTAAATATTGATTAAACTGTTTTTGAGCTAGTGTCCGACATGTTGACAACACACAACGTTATACCAAAAATTAATATGGGGTATAAAAAAACTATTTATATTATTTAAATTGTAATTTTTGCAAGTTGTACATTGTGACCTGGCGTTAAGATTTATTGATTATTTCACTAAAATCATTCGATTAAAACATACAAACACCAACAATGACCAAAACATGTATATGTCAACCTGGAATAATATATATTTCATACCAAGTCATATTTTATAACAAATTCAGTGTGTCAAAGTGTGTTAACTTTAATAAGTAAACCAAATGCTTGTTTCAAATTGATTTTAGCAAGTGCTGTGGGGAAAAAATGTACATTGATACTTGGGAATTGATGTACTAATATTGTGATCACCTGTTTCTGAAGTGTGTGAGTATTGCATATGAATGTTGAGTCTGTAGATGTTGTTTTAAACATTGATAATTCCAGTTCAGGACTGTATCACTTTATAACACTGGATGTTGACCTTGACAATACAGAGAAGCTGCATGCTAAAACCTATTATGCAACCCCGACCGCGCTAGTTATTGTTTCATAACACGATTATTCTTTTTTATCATTTTTGATATATATTGCATGAGCATGATGAGGGACCCCTGATAACTCAGACAGAAGTATAAGACAAATAAAAAAATATAGATATAGAAAGATGTGGTGTGAAATCCAATTAACAATTTATAAAGGTAAACCATAATAGGTCAGTGTACAGCCTTCAACATGGAGCCTTGGCTCACACTGAACAACAAGCTATAAAGGGCCCCAAATTTACCAGTGTAAAACCATTCAAATGGGAAAAATATCTATGTTTTTATGCCAGATAGGAGGCTTAATTTTGCCCAGTAAGCTCAAAAGCATGTAAGGAACAAGAGACCATTAAAGTACATTTTGTTTACTATTCCTATATTTTGGAGCTGCTAATTAACTGCATTGCCCCGGTTCAGATATTTTGAGAACGAAAAAATGAAATTAATATTAGCAAAGAAAGGCTCAATATCTATTTCATTTTCCAAAATAGGAAGCTCATTTTTTCTCTGCAAGTCTAAATATATCTAATGAAAGGAACAACATAATTTTAATGCATTTTTATGCAATGTGCATTGACCTTATACCTACAAACTAGCAGCTCTGCTCTGATAGGTAGATATTATGAAACAAAACAGAGCTGTTAAACAATTGTTCATTTTGTAGCTCAATATCTAATCAAAATACTCAACATAAGAAGCTGAAATTTGCTATGCAAGTGTAAAAAGGTTTAAAAAACAGGAAAAAATAATGCAATATGTGATTGTGTAGCCTATATTCAACAGTATAGCTGCAAAATAGCATCCCTGCTCTGGTTGGTAAATAATTGACAAAAAAGATGGAGGGGGTGAAATAACTTCAATATTTGACTAACCACTTAACAAATAGAGTTGAAACTTGCTATGCAAACGTAAATATAAAACAGGCAATGAACTCATTCAACCTAGATCGTCTTTTAACACCAAAAATGCAATTTTAGCTGAAAAAAATACAAGGCCATTCTCCATGGAAGTCGCCATTTTGTTTACTGAAAAGGGCTGGTTTATATGTTATATTACACGTGAAATACACAACAAAAGACGCTCTAATTTCATCTGCAAACGTAAATATTATCTAAAACTTGAAATTAAATAATTTTGTACAAGTAAATGCAATAAAAATGAATAATTTCAATGCAACATGACGGGTCATACCACCTCGGTCTCAGCATCATGGGCAGCATCTGGCATTCTTACTTATAATCCCTTATTATGATGTTTATAAGCGTCTTATGATGTTTTTGTAGTGAAATATCATTTAATACCACACAATTACATCTACTTAATATGTTTTTGTTTATTCATATAATGTTTTTATACTTACAAATTGATGAAGAAATCTCGAAGCGGCGGTTCCCGTTGAAGCTTTGGGGCTGCTTCATTTGTTCTAGGTCGGGCTATGCCCGGTTCGCCCTATCACGTGACCGGGTTAAATATGGCTGAAAATAAAACGAGTGGAACCGGCTGATATAAAGATGGCGACAGAAGTTCAAATTTATACTGTTTTGCTCTCTAAGCTAGGGAATATAAAAAAATGAACCTGTAAACAATATAAATATATATTTTTAAAATGCAATCTATTTTCTTAGGCCTTATTCATCATAAAAACGTTTTTCTGACATAAGTTTTATAAACTTGAAAATAAAATATAGCATATCAATTTATTATCGTCAAAGTTGACCAATGCAGTATCATATAATATAGTCTGATTGAAAAAAAATAAATCTTCACCTTTCAAATTCCGACAATTTATATAAAATTACGCTTCCCGCCACACTTTTATGACCGGCTGATTGCTTGCCGGTGAGTGAAGACCGGCGAGGGCGGCGTATGCCTATTTGCGCCGGCGGCTGATTTTACAGCAAATGAAGCGATTGTGCCTATACCGGAAGCGTCGACCGGGCTAACCCGGGTTAAGCCGCTGTGGCAAATGAAGTACTACCTTTATGCAGATCTCGTGTTTTCTCGCGATTCGCGACACTTCTCGGATTTTATCAAGACGGTATCGGGAGTTTCCTATCCTTCTAATATACGTCCTTGATCATTACACAGGCACATTTATTGTATATCACTTTACACAAAGATTTAGAATTACACTATACCTGGCTAAAACATTACATTACAAAATGTATACACAACACGAAGGCATACATGTAACATTTTGTTAAAATTCATATGCGGGTTCTCCTATGGACCTTTTTACATCCAAAAATATTCTCAAAATAATATGCAGATGAAATTGTCTTATTTTGTGAGAGTTGTACATGCAAATATTTAACAAATGATGGCACAATTATATCCGTTGTTGCTATATAGGGTTATTTTACCTGTTGGAACCCATAGTTACAACCAGAGACAAGAAACAAATTGAAATTTAAGGTGCAATTTATAACAAACGTATAATTAGTGAATAAGGAACGAATAAGTAACATGATATCAGTCAAGCGCTGTAACAGGTATAATCGCGCTAATAGGATTATTTCACCTCTAAGAACCCACAGTTACTACCAGAGACAAGAAAAAATACAGGGTATCAGTCGAGCGCTGTAACGGTTACATATCCGCTAATAGGGTTATTTCACCTGTAAGACCCAATAGTTACCCCAGAGTCAAGAAAAAAAAAGGAAAACCTTGTTTTAAGGTGCAACGTATAACAAAGGTTTTATAAGCGAATAAGTAAAATAATATATGTTGAGTACTGTTACTGGTACATACGCGTTAATAGGGTTATTTCACCTCTAAGAAAGTTACAACAAGAGGCAAGAAAAAAAATAAAAGTCACTTTTTTAAAAGGTGCAACGTATAACAAACATATTATAAAAGAATAAGTAACAGGATATCAGTCGGGCGCTGAAACGGATACATATGCGCTAATATGGTTATTTCACCTGAAAGAACCCATAGTTACCCCCAGAAACAAGAAACAAATTGATTTTTTTTTTATTAAAGGTGCAACGTATAACACACATAGTATAAGCGAATAAGGAACGAAATAAAACAAGGTATTAGTCAGCTCCAAAACGGTGTACACGCGCTATATTGTGATTTCACCTCTTCGAACCAAGAACCAACTCAAGACATACGAATATCAAGCATTTAAAAAAAAGAAAGTATCAAATCGAATAAGGAACAAACAAGTATCGTATATAAAGTAACATGATCAACTGAGCACAAATACGTGTTAAAAGGTTAAAGTCATGAAACGAGTGACTAGTGAAAATAATGTTTATCCAATTCTTGAACCAATGCATGTAAATATCATAAAGTTAGTCTTCTGTGCATGATCTTATCATTTTTACGCAAAAATATCGTATAATCGTCATTTTTTTTCTCTTTGTCTGTTATGAAGTGAAAATATGGCAGCTATTTAATTGTCGTGTTTTGAAGCCGTAGTTTACGGATTGTCACCTTATATTAAACAATGAACAAAGAAGCATGTGTATTTAGAACGTGTATAACATGTACAATCAGATAAGAGTTTATTTCAGCGACAGATCCATGCGTATTTCGATCACTGGATTTTTACGATTAGGGTCACTCTAAGGTCACTTTGAATACGGAAATTTTTTCGGCGAATTGCTTCCTGGAAGCAAGCAATTAAAAAAGTAAACTTCTTCTTTATGTTGACAAATTAAAGAATGTTCTTCAGAAAAAAGTATATGTACATAAGTTTAATAATGACAACTATCCATTTTGTTAAAAAAAAAAAAAACGTATATGCATCATTTTTTGTAATTTGAGGTTTCATATAACTTTAATTTTACCTCAACAAATTAAGAACTATTACCAGAGATAAGAATATAAAGAATTAAAGGGGGAAGGAAATTAAAAATCGAATAAGTATCGAATAAGGAATAAGGAATAAGTATTGAATAGGGAAGGAATAAGTAACGAATATGTAACAAATCAAGAATAAGGAATAAGTAAGGAATAGGTAACGGATAAGGAAAAGGAATCAGTAATGAATACGGAATAAGGAAAAAGTAACCAACTTGACGACCCTTTTTATTGGTTACTTTTCAACAATATCTTCTGAAACTAGAAATCTTTTTTTTTTTAATTTTACAGGACTAATAATTGGAAAACATTGTGCAATTGAGTCAAACTTATGTGGATTGGTGGGTGTCATAGTTCGCATATGAATTCAATGTTTAACCTAGTTGAAATCACAATTTCGTCATATTCTCCGAAACGGTATCTTTCAATGTGTGAGTCGAACTTGCCAAACAGATAATAATGACACCAAATTACTGTGAATTTTAAAAAATCACTATTCCTACAAGGAATCAAATTTTTGAAGTGCACCTACTTCATTCATGGGTATATTTTGATAGAACGCCCGGAAATGGTGTTCTCCTAAAATTTCTTCATTTTCTAAATACTACTAGGGAAATGACTTTAAAATAGTACTCAGAAATATAAATGTTCATCAAATATATTTGTTTATTTCTATATCATAAATAGTAAAATAGATATTAATTGTTTGTTTTCATAGTTCTTTTGCTGTTTAACGTTGTTCCGTATCTAATTGATCAGTACATCAGTAGGCTTAACTAGATATACATACTGGAGGAGTGATGAGATGGTTGAAGCTGTTGATTATTTCCTTGAAAATAATTATGTATGTTTTATCTACATGTTGTAGGTATTCCAATGGCCACTTATTGTGTCCTTTAATAACAGACTTGGTTTAATACTGTTATGAATCCCAGTGTATGACAAAAAAATCAGTAGAAACCGGTCAAAACTGCATTTAATTGATAAAACAACATTTATAGTTATCTTGTTGGTATTTTTTCGTTAAATAATCAATACTTTAATAAATGTACTGCTATCATTTACCCAAAGAAACTTTATTTAAATATATCCATGTAAACGGTAATAACTTTTCTTTCTTAGATTTAAATTTTCGGTTTTGCATAGAAAACTCCACATTAAAGTTTTTGACAAAAAAGACGATTTTGTGTTTCCTATTGTTAATTTTTCTTTTTTGAATGGTGATGTTCCTTTGATTTTTCTTGAAAACAAACACTTTAAAACTGAAGTATACATGATAATACAAACTCTAGCAGTTCTCCTTAAAGACACTTAAACTAATTTGACGAATGTAAATTGAATACACGTAGGTCCATTCTCGGAACACTCAAGGACTGGTATAAAATCACTAACTTCAATATTAATGTTAAAAGTGTGTGCTGAAAGGTAAGCACGTTTTACATTTCTGAAAACCAATTTTTATCGATATTGTTTTTATTTGTTGTCTTATATCTTAAAAATTTGGAAAGATATATAGAAACTTAGATTAGCAAACATGATCAGCAAGATAAGATCTACAATTACGACAATTCTGAGGAAATAGTTACACATCTCCTTATTAGAGTTATTGTCCTGTAGTTACAATTTTCAACTTCTATTTGCGTTTTGACTATATGATGACAATTATCATCCCCATTGTCATTGGTAAATGCGTTGTCTAGTACAAGATGATGGTTTTTACCGCGATGTTTGGAGGATAGGTCTGTGACTACAGTATATCCTAAACCATGTACAGCTCTGCGAACTCTTGCTTGTTTACCTGCAATGAGTTTAAAAATTAGCGATACAGCATATTATTCATACAAAAATGGTTACTTCTACAAAAAAAATCTTTAAATACATAAACATTGGATTAAAATATGAATGGCCGCAATGACAAGTGACACAAGCTGACATATTAAGTCATTAATTTTTAACATAATGTTTTGCAACTATTCGCTCAGAAACATTATAATTTAAGTTAGCACATAACTTATTTATGTGAGTAATTATAATTAAAGTCAAATTTACCAGACATTAATATACATGTATCTGTGGTTTAATTTAATATCTAGTATAAATACGTACCTGAATATAACATCACTTGACTAGTATAACCAGTGTCAGACTCGGCCAAAACGAACAGTTTTGCACCCCATCGATGCGATTTTTTTCCAGGCATGTACTGAACTAAGTTGTGTCTTCCTTTAAATCCAACCATGGACTCGTCTACTGTTAGATATCTTGCAAGATTGTATTTTGTATGAAAAGTGTTATTCAAAATATCAAATATTGGCCTAATTTTGTGTCCTGGGTCATAACCTGGAGAACCCCTAGGAATAGCAGTTCTGTTATCATTGCAGTGTAGGAAACGTAAAATATTTTGAAATCTGTTTCTACTGAAAATCTGCGAAAATGATGGTGAGTGATATAGGTAAGTGTCTCCTGACTTATTCCAATAAGATTCGATGGTTGGTTTTTTTATCATCCCCACTGTCATCATCAGCCCAACAAATGCTCTCATTTCCGTACGGTCAGTTGGTATCCAGTGATGCATCCTAGAAAAAGTGGGTAAAGGCTGTTGGTTGGATTGAATAGTTTGTGTTGCATATCTATTTGTTTCAGATACCAAAATATCTATCACATTTGTATCGTTTTCATTATCTACTGTAAAGTAATCAAAATAATCAATTGGTCGGGCGGTGACAGCTGGGCGGTTTTGAGGTGCAGGTACCTGTACAAAATCGTTTGGAATTACAGGCATAACATAAGTCTCATCCGTCGGTACACATATCCATGGACCATGAGAAATGTCACCTGGCTCATCCATATCCTCGTCTGTCTCCATTCCACTTTCATTTTCACTGATATCCGATTCATCTCCGTCTTCATTGTAATCAATGTCATCATTTTGCTGAGACATCATTCCAGCTACAGTAGCTAAACGTATGTGACGTCACAAGGACCGGCTATTACGTCATCCGATATATGACGTCATGTCCACATGACGTAATATTGAAGGCCCCCCCAAAAAAAACAATACACCGTATCATTTTTAATGTTTAATAAGAAATAAATACAGAAATAAACAGGTGCTTGTATAAAATAAAAGTATGGACATATGTGTCCCTCCGGCACTGCCGGTATGGACACATGTGTCCCTCCGGCAGCAAGAGGGTTAACCCTTGATCTAGAATCTGAGCTCATTTGAATACATAAATATGGACAAAATTGCTACAAAGTACCATCTACTCAAAGATTATTTAACAGACACACAGGGGATTCCTATATACACAGTCATTGCACCAAAGTGAATTCCATGTAAAAGAATTATTGTATCTATTTTATAAGAATTGCTCATAAAGTTACTGGGTAATATTTGTTTGGAAAAATATCGATTTTAGTTGAAATGATAGGACATTTCTTGAGGGGGAACTCACTATTTTGCCATTATAGACAAAAGTGTGTCAGAAATCATATCTGATATTCTTCCTCAGTCATAATAACATTCAATCATTACCGAACTGAACAAGGAAATAACACGACCGGTGCCGTATACGGTGCAGGAAATGCTTACCCTTTCGGAGCACCTGATTTCACTCCAGGTTTTTAGTGGAGTTCGTGTTGATTCTTAATTATTATTTATAACTATTGATGTAAATGTCCTTTAGTTTTGTAAGTCTTTGTTTACTCAATGGTTTTGATTGTTATTATCTTGCTATGCCAGGAAATACAGCAACTAGACGTCATAGGTTAAACGTTGACGTCATTTGATTTATGCCGTCACTCCAGAAATGCGATACGAATTTAGCTATGCTATACGGGGTATGCGATACAGGGTATGCGATACAGACTTGAAAAAAGAACCTTTATTAGATATAAAAAAAATGGCTGTATTTTGTACTTAATATATGATAAATATAAATACGTAAAACTATAAATAAGTATTCATGTGCATATCAGTTGCTATGTACCTTTCCCCAATACAATTTGGTCAAAAAGGTATGAAATATTGCTCTCTCAGAACTATTAAAACGTAATTTAACAAACAATAAGATTTGCAAATTGTCAAATATTCATCCCGATAAATGTAAATAGTCCTTGTCTTTTTGTAGATGATGTCCTTCTCAACGATGAATAACAGACTGATAGTTGGAATTGTTTTGATTTGGTAAGTCAAAAGAATGTTTGTTAGCAAAATTATCATTCCAGCATGTAATCGTAAAAAAATCCCTGAAATATTATCAAAAGCTACAACGCTTATAATTTAGTACATCTGAGTGTTATCACGTTTACAGTAGACTCATTATGGGTGATCGAACCATAACAGTTTGTATGCACTATCAATAGCAAGCATTTAATTACAAAATAATATCCCTTACTGAAAAATCAGCCTTCTGGCGAACTGTTGCGGCAGATCTGCCGCAAACACTGCGGTAAGGTTGCTGCAAATAGTTTGCGGCAACTTCACCGCGTCTTTACTATGCAAATGAAGGTTGCGGCAGACTTGCCACAAAGTTTGATAGCCTTATATAGTTTCTTGTGAACTTCTGGCGAATATTTGTGGTGAACCTCTGGCGAACTCTGATAGCCTTATATAGTTTGTGGCGAACTTCTGGCAATGTTTGCGGTGAACTTCCGGCAAACTTTCAAAGCCTTATATAGTTTGGCAAATCAAGTGATAATGATGCCCTATGACTACCTTTATATGTTAATTTTTTTTCAAAACTGTACGTCTTATTCAAAATGATGCACATGTCATGCATGTGGATCAAACTTAATTATTATGACCAATAACTGATATTTACCTGCTCACCTTCTGATCAAATTACATGTTTAAAGAAATGTAAAGAAGAGAAATAAAAGTTGTTACCACAATAAAAACATATATATGTATATTTATTAATTTACTCAGTGCATAATTCAGAATGAGCTGATTAATTTCTTAACAGATTCATATGTATGGAAAAATCAAGAACATATCTGTCTTTATAAGGCCAATTATAACTGGGATTAACATGATTAAGGCATTACAACATTAGGCATAAAATCATATCTAAAATATAAATCTGACATTAATGTGATTAAACAATATAGAATTGCAAATTGTTTTGAAGACCTTTCCTGCAAAACATCATTATCCACAAAGTTTAAGATTACAACTGTAATGATATTTCTCTAAGGGCAATAAGAGTGTAAATTAACACAATCGTTATTTCAAAATGGGGGTTCTTTGACATAATTTTTGTACCAATAATAGCAAATTAACATGCAAAAACTGTCTAAATTAACTTACAAAGAGATGATCAATGATGCATGGCCTGTTCCAGGAACTAATTGAATCATATATAACTCAGACATCTATCATATATAACATCCATTTACTTTTAACATGAAAACACCAACATTAAAAACTCCCTCCTATTTCAAATTCAAAGAAGCAGGAAGTCTGATTTTAGTGCAGGGAGCATGCTCAGTATGCTATAAAGTTTGCGGCGAAGTTCCAGCAAACTTTAGGACTCCTTTAAAGTTTGTTTACAAAGTTCTTTTAAATTTAAGAAAGTTAAGAGTTTGCGGCAACCTTGCGGCAAACTTTTACATATGTTTGCCGAAAGGTCGCTGCTAGCGGCGAACACTGGTGAACAACTTTCAGGTCTTCTGGCTAACTAAAAAGATTGCCGCAAGGTAGCTGCAACCTTACCACAAGGTTGCAGCAATGTTTCTCTTTTCATAAGGGATACCAAATCTGACTAAAACTACATGTATCTATGTGTGAGCTAGAAAATAACTTAGTTATCCGAATTTTTTATCGCTTTACACACTATTAATTTTGACTATCAGAATTTGAATACAGGGTTGGTGATGACGTGAAACGTAACGTCAACCAACAGTGTCATAGACTTTGTAGTTCATTAAATTAAAAATGGATATTAAATCAGTTGGTGTGAGTGCAAATGTGACAACTCTCCAACTTATTCACAATTTGTCAAAGTAGACTACTCAGAACAATTAAGAAGACAAGGTTAACTGAGAGAGTTGCCTCTTTAAATCTTAACAATTGATCTTGGAATACTAATGAGACGTTCTTAGCAGACTACTGTATATTTTAATACCGTTTATGGTCATTTTAATATAAGTTCAAAATACAATTATGTTTCTTTACTAGTATATTATGTGTTTTTTTTTTATAATATTCTGGGTGTTTCATTATATTCTGTAAATTATTTTTCAGGGTCTCTATATTTCTACTTGTGAGTATTTCTGCTATCTAATACATTAGTTAAGACATACGAAGTCAAATAAAGATACAGGTCTGAGCATAATTCTTACTAGAAAATAGTCGACTAACTTTAAACATTATTGACCCCAATACTACTCGATCTAAGGTGTACATAATGACTCGGGATAGATTTTAAATAAGACGATTAAAAAAGTTGACACTAAATAAAGGCAAAATCTGATGTGATAACCACAGCGGCTTAATGTGTTTGTTTAAATTTACATGCATACATAAGTAACCTTTTACGTGTAGTTTGGTTTTATCTGTGTTTTGATTAAGATTTATTTTTCAGAAAGTCAGCATATATTGATGAAACTTAATTTTGCATTATACTGATGAAGGATAAAATGCGATGCTTTTCAAATGAACCATACAACTATTTCAGGTCACCCCATTCAGTATTATTAAGAATACAACTTTTCTCACAAAGGAATTGAATTTCTCATGACCTTGAAATGTCTTATAAGTTAAATTCAACTTGTGTCCTCATAAGCCGTGCAAATAACGAAAGATGAAAGACAAGAAAAAAGGGAAAAGAAAGCCAAAGATTGAGCACGGAAAACCACGGAAACAACACAATCATGATAACTTGGAATTTTTTATCAGAACTGTCAGAATTATGTCATAGTCTTTTTCTAAATTAATCAAGACAAATCTACCCCGGAAAAGTTCTGCTCTGGGATATACAAGACCAAATTCTAAGAGGAAATTTCCCAGAATAGAAAAAACAAAGGATATGGGGTAGATTTCAATGACACAAAATCATGTACATGCACAAATAAAAAAAAAGTCACATGCATTTGCATTTCCCTTGTAAGGTTAATTTCAGATACTAGGAAACGTATTTAATATTGAAAATAATGGAAGTTAGCAGCAGAAACCTTTTATTTCTTATATCTTTGTAATTTTTGTCAAAATTAGAAAAATCTTTTTTTGGGAAGAATACCAATTTTCGTCTAATCTTAATTCACCACGAAATTAAATGCTCAAAGACGAACAAATTTGTTTACGCATTTATGCAATATTGGAAAAACTATACAATCAAATGTTCACGAAAACAATTTTTATCCATCCACGAAAATTGGTACCAATGAATTTTAATGAATCCACAGTATTCTCTTTGAGCGACGTTTATAAAGTTCGAGAATCACTGATAGTTTTATGACCGGTAAACAATGAACAACACGAAATATTTTTATTTCTAAGTTTTATCACATTGAACACTATGATATTTTGTAATCATAACGTTATGTGGTTTCGTAATATCAGATTGATTATTTTTGATAAACCTGACACAACGGCTCCAAGAAATGATTGACAAAATAAAGACATAAAATAGCAATGTAAAAAAACAATGAGTATTAATAAATAATCAAGAAAAGTAACGATAATATAAAATAATTGTTCAACATATATAAGTGTTTTAATGATGTTGAACTCATTTATGAGGTAGTTCTGTTCAAAGTCAGGTAATACCGTGTATAACATTAGTGTTATATTTTTCAGATATTGGATCTGATGCCTGTCAATCGCCGTCTCTTTGTGTTGAACAGTGTTCTTCCGACAGCTAGTGTTCCAGACACCAAAAAAATGTTGTTACAACGGATGTGAACAAACATGTGAAATGTCTAGAGCAAGTAAGTACCAGGATAAACATATCAAAATAACAAAGCTATCTATATGTCCATCTCGTATCAATTGGTGTAATAATAAGTTAAATCACAAAAATACTGAATTCCGCGAAAGATTCAAAACGGAAAGTCCCTAATCAAATGACAAAATCAAACAATAAAATGCATCAAACGAATGGACAAGAACTGTCATATTTCTAACTTAGTAAAAGGGTATAAAAAACAAACAGAAAACTCTTGGTCTATCAATCCACCCTCTCTCTTTTTGAATATCTGCGATTGTTTCTTTGTAGAAATGAAATTGTATCTAACTCGTTGAACATCTATTGTTTTCTTATTAGTATGTGACCCATTTTCAATCATAATGTTTGTCTACCATATTTTTTAAAAATATATATAAACAGAGAAAGATATATCCTTTATAAAGGTTTAACCATTAAGTAAAAAGTTTACTTCTGTTAATGATAAAATGATGATATGATTTTTTTTTTGGTTATGCTTTCCTTATTCACTAGTGTTAAACTGATCACCGTAACTGCAGTGACGGTTATCCCTACATGGCGGAGCCCAAACCAGGTGAAATCGTCTCTTTGTAATTTCTCTGTGTACACGCATTGTTTTAAAGAATTACCCAGTCGCTAGGTTGATATATACGGTATTGTTGTATGTGTGCGTTCTTAATATCCTATGTGACATTGTTACCGAAATAATATCCATTGACAATTTACGGAAGATCATCGTAACTGCAAGAATTTTGTTTTTTGTGATATTGGTAACTTGATTGTTAGATAGTCGTAACTTGTACATGATCATAGTAACTTGTAAGTGATGATCGTAACTTTCTCTATATGCTGATGGGCGACTATATATAACTCTCGTTTGAATGTTTAATAACTAGTGAATAATTTACCAATTTACTTTTTGCTTTGAAGGTATAGTCTTTATATTTTACAAGTCATAGTTTACGGTAAATGTTCATCATGAACAAGGAGAGGCAAGCATTTTCCATGTTCACACATTATTATCGGAAATTATAATGTTTAAATTACATTCGTTTTCAAGTAACGTTATGCTTTAGGTAACGGCATCTTATTTTTATGTGAATCTCGTTCCCTTTTCAAACACTTTTTTCGTATTCTGAATGTTGTATTAGTTCCTTTGGTGTGGGTAGTTAAGATGTGCGCCAAAGCTGCGTATGCACTAACCATTAAAAGAACACATACAGAGCATATAACCTACGAAAAAATGAAGTAACTAACCGTGTTTAATAAAGATATTGTGGCGGAATGTTCTTTTTATATTCAAATTATGTGTAGGATGGCTTGTTTCTATTTCCAATTAATTTCATCGTTTTTATTTGCTTACATGTTCGTATCTATAGTAAATCAAAAAGTGCAGTTGATTTTTATTGGTTAATCAAGAAGGACTCTCGGTGTTTTACATAAGATAAATGATTAAAAGCTTTTCTTTTCTTCTCGGTAGTAATCAATAGATGTTTAGATTAAAGATTTTTCTAGTGCACCTTTATATACAAGTTTGTGTCGAAGTACGCGGTTGATTAAAGTTGTTATGTTCTAATTCGCCAAGCTTAACCGAACATAAATTATTTAGTCAATAAAACTCAACACATGTAAACAATAGGAATGGACTCTCCTTGTGAGTAGCACACTAATACTTTATTTTTTCTTTTTCTTCAAACATCAAAAACCATTTCATATATATTCAAATTTCAATAGTCATTTAAAACGTCCATCTGCATCAAATTACTCATCCAAGCAAATCACACAATTTTCTGAATACAACAAAACACCGTATCGGGACTCCATCCCACTAAAAATCAAAATCAACAACAATCTACAAAACACAATAAATATATTATTATTACAAATTATCTTGTCACATCATTAAACTGTCTAACTCAAATCTATCAAAATGGGTGGGGTGGGTGGGGGATATGTATAACGAAACGGAGGTATGCTACTCTGTAAAGGCAGAACGTCGAATAACTGGTTATAAAAATATCTTATATTTATAATGAGATTCTGCACGAGAATCACGATCCTACCCTCGTACAAACGGGTAGAATACCTGCATTGCGACATACAATAGCCAATCAAATCATACAATAACAAACCAGGTATGCAACCATGTGCTCATCAACACGTGTTTAACATAAACAAACACAGACATGTGCTTCCGATACTATTAATAAATATATTTATGTTCTAATTCGCCAAGCTTAACCGAACATAAATTATTTAGTCAATAAAACTCAACACATGTATACAATAGGAATGAGCTCTCCTTGTGAGTAGCACACTTTCGAAATGACAAAGTAGATAAGAAAAAACGGGTATGAAAATTACAAGCCAAGATTCTTAGTAACGAGTAGTTTTTCAGAAATGTTTTCACGCACATATCCGTCTTTTGCTGTATCTGAAGACCATCTACCGTGTTTCTTAAATATTCTATCTTGAATACCAGCAGCAGCCGCAGCTGTTGCTCCACCTGCTCTTAAACTATGCAAACCAAATTTTGATTTGTCTAATCCCAAAGATTCTAAAGCCTCTAACAGTACTTCTCTGGCTCTTGTATAAGACAAAGGCGCATGGCCCCTTAGCACGTACGTGTTAGTCTTTTTACGATATACAACTGATCTAAATATGAATTCTATAGAATCGTGTTTAATGTTCGCTTGGTTCAAGTATGTCTCTAACATTTGGACTGGACAGGTAACCGAATATGTTTTGGAAATGAAAACATGAGTTCCTGCTCTTTGTTGGTCCGTTTTGCTTTTTTCGATAAATAAAGACATATACAAGGAATGAAATGAAACATCTGACCTTTTTAAATTAACTAATTCTGAAAATCTTAAAAATCCGGCATAGCTAACGAGACACATACATGCTATTCTTCTATGGTTTAAAGTACTATTTGTATTGCCATATTTCAAAAC
Source organism: Mytilus galloprovincialis (assembly GCA_037788925.1). Taxonomy (NCBI): domain Eukaryota; kingdom Metazoa; phylum Mollusca; class Bivalvia; order Mytilida; family Mytilidae; genus Mytilus; species Mytilus galloprovincialis. The sequence goes on along the minus strand of CM075331.1, from coordinate 19,043,525 downwards.
CAGTTGATTAAGAATATGAGGAGTTATTGGTTCCTTCTTATTTACAATGTGATGACCGATTGACCTTTGTGTACCTTCTTTTACGGAAGTACAAAGAAAAGAATCACAAGGATTTACATATCCAGCTAATTTGTGTGTCCATTGAATGGCATAATATGCTTCATCTATCTTTGCAGAAGAATTATAATTTTTTCGTAAGTGAATCAAATATAATGAGACATTATAATCTGATGCCGGTAAAGGCTTTATATCAAATAAATTACACCATTTACAAAAGCTATTAAATGCATACCTGTATTTCTTTCTAGTATTATCAGCTCTAGAATTTAAACAATAATCTGGAAGACATTTTGCAAGATTGCTAAGAGCTTCATTCTGTGGTATTTTATCTTTAGACCAACGACCAGTACTAAAAACATCTGCAAAACGTATAAATAAAATAAACAAATAATAATATTATAAAACTTTTTTTTTTTTTTTTTTTAATATCTCATATACATCGTACTATTCACTAGACCTTGCTATATTAACATACATAGCCGTGTCAGAACCAAATTTGCAATACAATGCAAATTTCACATATTGTAAACATTTAACAATATGTACAAATAAACTCGAACATCATTAAGTCGCTTTCATCTTAATTGCCAGTATATCAGACTTAAAATGCTTGGTACCAAAAATGGAGTTTTTATTCTGTCCTTGAATAAATATGTAGGACTCTAAAGTGCGATGGGGACGCTAAAATGCGATTGTCACGCTAAAGTGCGATGGCCTACGCTAAAGTACGATGGTTTGATACACTAATGTGTGTTTTTCTGCAAATACATCGACGTTATAAACGTTTGAAATCATTATGACGAGAATGTTTGTCCAGATTAAGGATTTTTATTACACGAGAAAAAAAAACAAGAGAAGAAAAAAAAAATGATCACAATCTGGAATTTTTGGTCGTTCCTGGAATAGTTTAACTTAATTTATGAAATTGTAGAAATAACTTTAATCAAAACATTTACTTTCTAATTGAATTATTCAATACAAAAAAAAAAAATACTATACGGTTTGTTATTTCTGTTAAATAATAAATACTAGCATATGTCAATTAGACAGCAACCTAACAAACAGATTTGTAGTATCATCATACTATATGATTGCCAATATACGACAACTATCTATCTTCGACCTAATGTCATTGAAATATGAAACTTTAAGTATGATCTTTAACACTGGGCATTGTCTTATAACATAATATTTTTATTAAAAAAACGACTTCCACTACATTCCAGATGTACAAACAATACTTCTGTGTAACCATTACACCTTTTAAACAACTATCGTACTTTAAATAAACATACGAAGATGTAGAGTAAACTATCCATTCAATCCCAAATGCCGTTCATGTATGCGGCTAATAATCATACGGCCGTCAAAGTAAAGCATTGGTCCATGCCACTACAAGCTATATAGGGTTATACAATGACCAGTGTAAAACAATTCAAAAGATAAAGACTACGGCTTGACACATAATCAAAACAATTTAAACGAAAATGTAATAGGAACTTAGCAACAAACGAAAACCATTGCCTGAACCACATTCCCGTTACACCATCGGACTTTAGCGTGTCAAACCATCGCACTTTAGCGTGATTTCTAATCGCACTTTAAAAACAAACAACCATCGCACTTTAGCGTCCGACATCAACGCACTTTAGCGTAGACCATCGTACTTTAGCGTGACCATCGCACTTTAGAGTACCATCGCACTTTAGAGTCCTACAAATATATTTTGACCTGATGAAAAATCAAGAACTTCTATAACGTAAGGTTGAAATTCCAATCTTCTATTAAAAATCAAAGACCAAAATGCCGATGATGGCCATTTTGGAACGATCAATGTTCCCTCAGCTCTACAGAGAATGAGGTGTTTAATGCTTTTAGCCACTAAACTTATCGGTGGAACCATCCAATTATTTTCCATTGTCCAATTTTGAGCGAAAGCGTCAATAGCAGTGCTTCCTGGATTCCAAAATTTTGAGTTGAACCTTTTCAGTTTTGTATTATGAAAATTAGCAAATCTATCGATTGTGTAAGGACCCCAAATTTCATTCATGAAAGTAAAAAACTGAAACGAGGTTTGCCAGTCATCAATATCAACCATTTTAGATATGAAATCAGCTTTGAAATTTTCACACCGAGGTATCCAAGTAGGACACAACGTGATACCCGACCTTGTACATATTCTAAAAATATCATAAGCTAAATGTTGTAAATGTAACTTTGTACTGTCTTTATTGATTATATTTACACAATTTTGGTTGTCTGTATGCCATTTAACTATTTTACATTTCAGATCGGGTTCAAACGAATTCAACGATAACTGAATAGTCCTGAGTTCACGCCAAGTGGAACTCAATTTTTTCTCATTTTCATTCAACATACAATGAAAAATCTTTTCATTTGATTCAACAGTATATGCGCCTAAAGCTACATTACTTGCATCTGAATATATCATAATTCTCGGTAAAGAATCATTCAATAAACGTTTCTCATTAAGCTCCAACAAGTTTTCCTGCCAAAATTTCAATTCAGCTAATACACATTTTTCATATACTAAATATAGTTTTGAATCCCACGTTTTTCTGTTTTCTATCGCGAAATATATATGCCTCGTCATTAAATTTGTGACATTACCTATAACTGGTGACATTGATATAATTCTTCCGGCAAATTGAGCCAGCATACGTGCGTTCAAATTTGAAAATGATTTTAGTATGATATCAAGAGAATCTTTAGTGTCTTTAATTCTGCGCTCTGGCACCTTTAAAGTAAAATCTTTTGAATCCCAAATCAATCCTAACCATTCTAAACACTGAACTGGTTCAAAAATTGATTCATTGACAATAAATCCAGCCAGTTTAAGTGATGACTTTACAAATTCAGAAGTATCTTTACAATTTTTATAACCTTCATCCATGCCTAATCCATCGTCAAGATAAAGAACAATATTAACACGATTTTCTCGCCAATACTTTACCATTGGTCTCAAACATTTAGTGAATATATAGGGGGCGCTACTTAAACCAAAAGCTAATACAGAAAAACAGTAAAACTTGTTATTCCAGGAAAAACCTAAATATGTTTGTTGTTCTGTACAGATGTCCAAATGAAAATATCCTGATTTTAAATCAAACTTAATTAGAAAATGATCTTTTTGGAAGAATTCCATTGCAATTTTCCAATCTTCAAATTTTACCTTGTTTTTCAAAACATAGAAATTCAATTCACTTAAATCTAAAATCAAACGCTTTTTACCAGTCTTTTGTGTAGCAACACTGAGAGGATTAACGACGAATGGTTGAAATGGTACTTCTAGAATACAGCCATTGCTAATTAGCTCAGTTACCGCTTCATTTACAAACAAACTATTTTTTAAAGCAGATTTATTATTCCGAAATTTCATTGGAGGGGGTTGTTTCATAAATGGAATTATATAACCCTTTACAATGGTGTCCAACACAAATTTGTTGGCCCCAATGTTTCCAAAACTCTATACGTTTAAATAAGCTTGATTTTACTCCTTTAGCGATTTTTGAAAAATTTATATTTTCAAAATATTTAACATGTTGAAAGAGAACATTAATATGACCAAATAGCATTAAATTGTCAACAAAAGTAATATACTCATCTTGTATCTTTTCACTTTGACAAGTTTCCAAAGGTTGGTTTGTTTGCAGCTTTTGGGCAGTTTCTCTTGAAGTGGCCAGTTTGATGACACTCGTAACAGTTGTCGTATGGGGTCGCCTCACGGCGACGGAACCTCGGAAAAGGCTGCTGAGTAGCGTTGTAAGTCTGATAGTAACTGTTACTAGTATCAGTAGAGTTGGCAGGTCTAGAAACGGTGGCGGACGGTTTTGAGTACGGTTTTCCACGGGTTTTCTTTTCTTTGATGGTCTTGAGGGCCCTGCTTTCTGCTTGCCGTAAACGTTTTTCATCTTGTGAGTCTGATGTCAGGTCATCACTTTCGTATTCTCTGACTGTGGACCAGCCTGCTGGCGACTTGTCGGCAATTCGAATCAATTTATTCCTCCTGTTGATTTTAAGAATAAGGCCCGATATCAAATTGGTGCTAACGGAATCTTCCGCGGATGTACGCTTCTGAAGTTTTTGCAATTCGGAAACAATATCTGAGTTGAAGGAATATTGAATCTGATTCCCTTCCCCCTTAAGCTTAACGGACACCTCCTTCTTGAGCTTCTTAGCTAGGGAGTCGTTCCCGGAGACTAACTCGTTCTTCAGAGAAGAAATCTTACTATCAAAATAAGAAGTAAAAAGTTCAAAAGTTTGATCACTTATCTGCGGTACAGAACTAGACTTGGCACCTGAATGTACTGGTGGCTCGTGCAAAAGCAATGTGTCCTCGTCGTCTGAGTGGTTTTCGGTCATTATGTGTATAACGAAACGGAGGTATGCTACTCTGTAAAGGCAGAACGTCGAATAACTGGTTATAAAAATATCTTATATTTATAATGAGATTCTGCACGAGAATCACGATCCTACCCTCGTACAAACGGGTAGAATACCTGCATTGCGACATACAATAGCCAATCAAATAATACAATAACAAACCAGGTATGCAACCATGTGCTCATCAACACGTGTTTAACATAAACAAACACAGACATGTGCTTCCGATACTATTAATAAATATATTTATTTCTTTACCTTGTAATTAGTATATTTAAAGTAGATATTTTATTATTTCGACAGCTTGATCGTATAATGCCAAGGTCTGTTTAAGACATAATCAACATTTTGGTTTGAATAAAACCGCCGTGGTTTATTTATATTATTATGGGTTTATTATACCCCGATGTCTGATAAAGACACTACAACTTTTTTTGAGTAAAACCGATATACTTTATTTCTAAGGGTGATCTTCGTTACTTTATTTTGTCCTGTTTAATCTGAAGTCCCCCTCTAAATATAGAGTCTAATTCCACAGCGTGCTCTAGTAATAATTGAGTAAGAGAGTTTTTGTATTTTTGGGTTTTGAATTTAATATCTAATGAGATTACGATAAAGTAAAACAGTTTAGGGTGGTAATGGTAGAATTCCGTTTGGTAAGAAGCCGTTAACATTCACCTTTCTTTATTCATAAGAACTTTTACATTATTTTACAATGCAATGTTTTGGTAGACGTTTTTGAGTGTTATATTTTATGTGTATATTGTTGACTTTGGTACTTCATATTGTTATTGCAATCTAAATGTGTTGATATTTTGAGAGACTTTATTCAATTATAAAAATTTACTTATCTCGATCTCTTCAGCCATGGAGACTCAGGACCCATTGGTTTGAACCTTTATATGAGGTTAACAGACGGTTTACAATCAATTCAAAGTGGGAAATATCAAGTAGATTTGTGTTTAGGAAATTACTAGCGTTCATTAGGGAGTCATTTGCATTTATTTTTTTTAATTATTTAAAAGAATATAAAGATAAACTGTTTTCAAAGTCAATAAACCATATCTGAGGGGGCGGGGTCAAATAATGTCCATTGAAATGAGATGTTCCAATGCTTAAACAACTGCATACCAAATATCATTGACCTATCACTAGTGATTCCCTTATGCATTGAGCACGAGTCGTGGACAATAAATCAACGCAAAAACGAATCACGGCAAGCAAAATACCTCGATCATGAAGGACGAAAATAATCCATCAGCCCCCTCTTAGCAGAGGGACAAAAGATACCAGAGGGACAGTCAAACTCATAAATCGAAAATAAACTGACAACGTCATGGCTAAAAAAGAAAAAGACAAACAGACAAACATGATTGCACATGACACAACACAGAACACCAAAGAATAAGCAACACGAACCCTACCAAAAACTAGTTGTGATTTCAGGTGCTCCGGAAGGGTAAGCAGATTCTGCTCCACATGTGGCACCCGTCGTTATGCTCATGTTATAACAAATCCAGTAAATAGTCTAATTCGGTAGGTCACATAAATGAAAGGGAAGGGGATTGTAGTTACGACGTAAGGAACATATCCGATATCATTTGTGAAACGTTTATTTTATAACGGTCAACCAACGCATGATGGCGTCGGTAAAATTTACGAAGGAATGATTTTAACTTCACCATTTGGAACTCTTGGTTTAATAACTTCCTTGTGAGCAGTAAACCTCTATCAAGAAAATAATGATAAGAAATGCCAGCACGGGAATATCGTATCAATTGGGATATATATACCCCGTATGCAGGTGCAGCTGGAATGTTGCTACTTAGAAATGGAAAATTTACAGTCGGGAAGCTGAAACCACATCTTTGATATATTTGCGTCTTTTGTTCGTTATAATAATACACAATTACACATTCGTGTTTATAAAACAATGAATTACATTAGTATATCGCTTATTTGAAAACATTTTTTCGATCAAAACAAGAAACTGATCGTTCAATGGGCGAAACCGTCTCCCTAAAACACCCAGTTTGGTATATTCACATGATACTGTACAGTTGTGTTAATTCACAATTAATTGCATTGTATATTCAAAAGAAGAAGAAAAATACTGTATCAATTATTCATATATGGAATTTATTTATAGATATCGGAATCTGGAACGAATGGTGAACATGTACCTCGACTTGTGGTTATGGAATTAGTCTTCGTCAAAGAGAATGCACTGGTGCATGCAGTGGTTCTAATCGCGAAACTAGGAACTGTTTCACTAGATGTCTACCTCAAATTAAGCACTCACAGACTATTATTATTTTAATTATCTACTAATGAAGCGTTTGTATTGATACCCTTTTCCTGTTTATATTTACAAATGTACAAAAAAGAATATAATTGGCATTAATGTTCCGTTTAAACCAATATACCAAATGTTTAACATCCAAGAAGTGCATATCTTATTTAATGAATAAAAAGGGTTGGTCGAAACTTGAATAACAAAGTAATGTATATATTAAAACTAGAACACACCCGTGACATTTTACAACATCATCAATGGTATGGTGGTTCTCCTACTAAATTAGGGTGACGATAACTGATAGGTGTTATCTATATGCATTTGGTATTTTGTAAAGAGTTGTCTCATTGGCAAACATATTACATCTTTTTATAAACACATTAACTATTAGTGTAGGTATCTGATTTGACCCGAAACTTGTTGATTATATTGGTAAAAGTAGTCATGAGGAAAACAAAAAAAAGTCTGGAACATTGTAATTTTAGATGAAGACCATCGTCAAATATTAGTTATATTTAAAGTTGATTTTTCTTTGTAAGTGGTTTTAACTTCATACCGGTTTACAAATTGAACCTCTGTTTTAGAAGCATAGACTTTTGAAACTCTTAGCAAACACAATCTTATGACAACAAATGATTTTAACAAAGTAACTCACTAAGCATACAACCATTTACTCAAAAGACATACAGCGAGTCAGCAAAATGATCAATGGGTGGTAATAAGATTAGGCAATAGTATATAAAGTGAAACAATTTATGCATAAAGTTATTTGTATCTGAACTATAAAAATATGTATTAGATCACTCAGAAAAACACACTCATGCGTTACAACACTTTTTACAGTGTCGGCCCGTTTTAAAGAAGAATAAAATAACGATTTGCAAACAGAATTTAGAGGGGGAAACTATAAGAATACATATATTTCTATTTCAGCTTGTTCTGATATTTATAGATTTTGCAGCGATTTCGTGATGAGAAGTGGATGAGTGCAATAAACTATGCATATTTGTATTGTCGAAGATCATGCGGATTGTGTTGAAAGACGATCTTTTGTTCAAATAAAAATCAATTCATAAATCATGCATTTTCGAATTCACTCTTTTTTTATTTATACTACAGAATCAATTTATTGATTGTTGGTTGCTTAACATTCATTGGGAAATATTTTATGCATGTTATGAACGGAGAAAATATTTTAAAATGCATATAATACGTACATGTAGGTCCATTAGATACCGTCCCGTATGAAGGTCGGGTAATTGGGATAGCTACTGGAAAATGTAGGTATATGTATTAGATAAATCGGAATTTCGACTTGCAACAGACTACGGACCTCTGAAAGAGTTGTTATGAAAGTTATCAACATGTAATAGAGATCGTGGCACTTTCTCCACACGCGGAATCGGATTTAACATCCCTAACTTGACATGACGTGAATGTGTACTTGATAAATCCAGCACAGTCAAACGGACAGCCAACTGCAGAAAGCGATTTACTGCTCGTCAAAAGATGATGTTTGTATTCCCCAGTCACCTCTTGGGGAGGACAGGATAAGGAGAGACAATTAGATATGGGAGGTGATATAGGAATTGGTATGAAGTAGAAGGGTGTGATAAAGGAGAAAGGATGGGAGAATGGAACTAATAAAGAAAAAATGTCTTTTAAATAACATCGACAATGACATAAAAATAATGAAGCATAATCAAATATTATCAAATAATCGAAAGAAACAGGGTTTTTTTTCATCTCAGATTCACATTTTTGGGAATTTTGGATCCTCGATGCTTTTCAACTTGGTACTTGTTTGTCTTTATAACTATTTTGATCTGAGCGTCATCTCTTCTGACTGAATTTGAATGGTAAAATGGAGGAAGAAGGTACCAATGGGGAATTAACAACTAGACGACGAAGAAAGTAACATCAACTCCAAGATAAAAATGATAAAAACAAGTCAACTGCTGCAAGAACAGTCATCCTATCATTTTGATGACGGATTTCTTAAGTTCGTGCAGTATTAGCATAGACCCATGTTCTATTTCGGTTGTTTCTAGAATGGTGAAACAAGTTTAGTAAAATTGAGAATGGAATTGGAAATGGGCCTTTAACAAAACATATGTACTAGTTCAGTGAAAATGAATGTCATACTTAACTCCAAAACATATTCTAATAAATAAACTAATATCTAAAATTAAAAAAAAAGTACTAGACTAATAAAAACTAGCGGTTACTGACGTGGGTCAGGCGCAAACTGCGGTGGGGTTAAACATGCTATGTGAGAATTCAGCGTTCCCCTTATACATCTAGCCATCGTAAAATAAAGAGGCACCGAACAATACGCACAGAAAAAATCTGTTCAAAATAGTCCGATTCCGAAGTCAAAATAGGTAATAAAAGATACTAAGCAAAATATTAATGATAGATACATTAAGAAGGGGCTACTAGCAGATACTGAAATGCTACCTCCAGGCCTTAATTAAACTGAATGAAAGAGTATGTCTTCATTATATAAAAATCAAGACAGTTTAGTTTCATATCATCATAAATTTATGAGAAGAACAGAACCCGTATCATGCCAACAACTGTTTTATAATAAATGTGTTTATTTTGGATACAAATATCCTCTGAATGAATTAATATTAATATTAAATATGCCATCTTTAATGACCTGACAACAGTATCGTAACTATATCCCTTCTTAATCAGTCTGTTTAAAGGTTTGATTAGCTTTTGGTTGTACCTAAGTTTTGTTATACCTGTAGAAAACTTATTTCAAACGGGATAGCAAACCTCATTTTTACGGATATGTTGTTAACCGTGCCAGGAAATTTAGAAATGATCCTTGTAAACTTGAAAGGTTACCAATTTAACACTGTAATAATATCCTTGAATATTGTTTTTATTGGTATAAATATTGACTTTGTTACCAGTAAATTGAAAGCAAACTAAATATTACTAGTATGTTATATACATATACACATTCATGGATCTACAATCTGTCGATATCTGTAACTTATCATTGCACAGGGTCATGTTTTTCTCTGACTGTTTATGACGTCTTTACTCTAAATCCATTAGATGAATGGATTCATAGTTTAGACTAAGATGCATGTTTTTTTTATTAGTTTTTAGTGGCTTTGAACTATCTGTCAGATAACTGCGAGTAATCTCAGGTCTGTCCTAGTGTCGTTTTGTTGTCGAGATGTACAAGTACCCGGTCACGTCCACTTGAATTTTTGTCCATCTAATGAATTAAGCCTTTTTCAATTGATTTTAATAGTTCGTTCTTATGTTGTACTGTTATACCACTGTCCCAGGTTAGGGTAGGGTTGGGATCCCACTAACATGTTTAACTCCGCCACATTATGTATGTCTGTGCCTGTCCCAAATCAGGAGCCTGTAATTCAGTGGTTGTCGTTTGTTTATGTGTTACATATTTGTTTTTCGTTCATTTTTTTTTATATAAATAAGGCCGTTAGTTTTCCCGTTTGAATTTTTTTACATTGTCATTTCGGGGCCTTTTATAGCTGACTACGCGGTATGGACTTTGCTCATTGTAGAAGGTCGTACGGTGACATATAGTTGTTAATATCTGTGTCGTTTTGGTCTATTGTGGAAGGTTGTCTCATTGTCAATCATACCACATCTTCTTTTTTAAATTTGCTGAAAATGCCGACTTTTTTTTTTTATCTTCGTTAAGAATATCACCATAAACTATTGGATGTGAAATACTAGTATCTGAACGTATAATATGTTTGCATGTTGATTTATGTTTTTGAATAAATTCCATGTACCGATGATAAAATTTAGTTAATGTTTACACCATTAGTAGGAGACAAGTACACGTCACCATAAGATGGTAAAAAGGGAATGTAACCATCTAAAAATTAATATTTAACAATAGAAATGAAAAGTCAACTGTGTCATCATCAATTTTCTTATTAAGCTTCCCGTTAAAGATATAGATATTAGGATCCAGGAAAGAGCAGTGTTCATTGTTAGTATTAGCTTTATTTAAGTCATTTCGGCAGGATAAATCTACCGAAGTCGCCATTATTGAGTGCACATATATGAACAAGGTCTTTGTATCTTCTGAATAACCTTTTTAAGAAATTTAGGAATATGACATATGTAATCCATTCGTTTGATGTGTTTGAGCTTTCGAAATTGCCATTTGATTAGGGACTTTCCTTTTAGAATTTTCCTCGGAGTTATGTCTTTTGTGATTTTACATTTTTTACACATATCCCTACATAAGCCAAAAAAGTCACAATATCTGTATAACATCTTTATATAATTTAAAGAGGCAACTATTCTACAATAATAAGTTTATATGGTTCTGATGACATACAATATAATTGTATTTGTAATGTACATGTACAATTTTTATTGAATATGTCAACATTGATGTACCTTTTCAAATCTATTTATTTCACAAAATGTATATTTCAAAATTTAAATTTCATGATTTTGACTGAAGACAAAGGATAGATATTGAAACATATGTTATTCTATTCATTCATTCGTTCATTCTATCGGTACTATTGGTCATATTTAAAGATACATCCAAAGTATGAGTTGTCTCGGTTTTGAACAATTAAAAACCGCCATATCCACGATATTCACCTCCAAATCCGACATATCCACGATATTCACCTCCATATCCGCCATATCCACGATAACCCCTATATCGTCGATATCCACCGCCATATCCAACGCCATTTACACCTCTGAACGGTAGTCTAGGCATAAGTCTAGGCATGAAACGCAAAAATAGATCACTGCAAACTAAAACAAATGACTGTTTGTTTTATTTCATTCCATATGAGCAAGAACAAAACTAAATAAATGTTGTGTCCATCAATTATAACTCAAGAAACTTATAGATATCACAGACATAGAGAAAATGTCCCTTCTTTGATGTACATTGACATTTTTATGAGATGAAGTCTACGTTGTACAGATGTACAAGGATAAAAATATTGTAATTGACCAGTTTTCCGAAATTTTTGTTTAAACGAATTTAGTCTTTTTTATCATGAAACCTTATAATTCTCGCAATGATGACATGTATACATATATGCAAGTAATCTAAAATTAATTTTGTTTCACTTGTTAGATATTTTAAATCATCGGATTGTGATTCTACTCATATTTTTTATTTCATTGTCCCTTCTCTTATATGCCTGCTTCAGTCGATAAATTACGCTTTTGCTTCGTACTTTTGGCATTTTAGCTTTTTTATTTGAGCGTCACTGATAAGTCCTTTTTTAGACAGAACGAAGAAGGTATAGGGTTAGGACTAGTTCATTTACCTATCTGAAAGAATCTATATATAAAAAGGGGTATTGAAAATATATTCCGCTTGATACTGTGAACGTTATGTTTGTTTTGCATTTTTTCAACAGTTTTACTTTGAAATTTATAATAGTATTACAAATTATTCACCTGAATGATGATACATGGTTTCAATACTTGTCTTTAAGTTCGATTTTTTAAGTTTTTAGTTTTGTTTGAACCTGAATTTGTTTTAAACAACAGTTTCAAAAATTATTTTGGACTGCTTTTGGTACATCGTAAAGAATTATTGTGCGACCAATTAAGTTTCTCGCTTGTTTATTAGGACATGCAAGTATTTTAGGTCAATACTCCACCCCTAAGGACGCTCTAACTGATAATAAAAGCAGATAAAAATTAAAGCCTCATGGCAGAAAATGATATATAACCTAAAATGTCGTTGTCAGGGTCTGTTGAATATAGACCGTAAACAAAGATATGTACCAGTTCAGTGAAAAGGACGTCAAACTAAACTCCTAAGCATATAAATGAACTAACTTTAAAAAAAATCATACAAGACTATAAACAAAGGCCTGAGGGTCCTGACTTGGACCAGGCGCAAAACTGCAGCGGGGTTAAACATGTTTAATGAGATCTCAACCCTTCCCTATTCATCTAGCCAATGAAATTAAAAAAACACACAGCAATATGCAAAGTAAAACTCGGTTTAAAAGAAGTCCAGTAATTTTTCTGCAAAAGAAATCAGAATCGAACACTTAATAACTATATGATAACATGGGTCGTGAAATTTCAAAACTTCTTCGGCCATATTAAATCACAAATTGTACATATGTCCCGACGCCATACGCAAACGTCACTCAATTTTGAGCAGTATACGTGAGTCGAACCACAAGCAAAAAAAGTCGTTTCTGTGAAAAAGTTTAATTATCATCAAACGGTACATGTCTATAGGTATATTTTTTGCAGATTATCTAAGTAACCGCGCGCCGGAGAAAAAGCATGCTGTCGAATTATAGGACCGTCGGATTAGAAGATTGTTGAATTTTAGGTCCGACCACAGACATCTATTTGAGTTCAATAAAATTGAACCAGTTGTTTTTCGGATTTATCAAATTTGACCCGGCAAGACATTTTATTTTTATTTATGAATGTGTTATCATAATCAATATATTTTAATCGATTTGTAACCTGGGTATTAACATTCATATATATTTTGTGCGGGTTAAAACGTATCAAATACCGTGAGATATATTTCAGGACACCGGACACCTGACCTTAAACACACTTATACTTTTGATAATTTTAATCTCCATTACTTATCTAATTACTTTATTATTTATTCTGTAATTTACCGAGATCAAGTACGCTTCACATTTTTGTGTTTACGTTAATTGCATGCGGTCTGAGAGATAGATGTATATCTTGTTTACATTTTTTTCACGGTTGTAATGGCGATCGCTACTACCACGACGCCTAGGAGTCGCATCACAAACTAAGGCAGATAATTGTAAAAACCTGTCTATAAAAGTTCGACTAATTGCATTTACACATGTCTTGTTAACGACCTTTTGCTGCCTTCTCATGTAATTTTCAGTTAAATGTTGTTCATGTTGCACTTGTTGACACTCACCCATACTCCGTTTTAATGTCATTACTTAAAGGTTGATATTGCTCTTTCTTTTTGACTGTCAGTTTCTTTCAAATTACCTTTGCCTTTCAAATAGAACTTTCTCGATTGGTATTCAAAAAGAACATGGAACGCTTAATTTAATAAACTGATTATACAGCTGATATGAACAACCATTTGTTACCTCTGTGGCTTCGGCCGAATACAAACAATGACTATTCATTTGAATGAAAAAAATAAAAACTTAGGCTACGCATGTAAGTCGATTTCTGTCTGCAATTGAGAGGGAAAAGATAGCACTCTCTTTTATTTTTGTCGTTGAGGAAAATTGTTTACTTAACAAAAGGTCGTTTCAAAGAACCACAGTTTTTAAGTCATCATATGGACAACTTTTTGATGACCAATGTGTAGTATGAGTATTTCATATCTTATTAAATTTAAATTGGCGCTGTTACATATACAGATAAATATTGATCAAATTAGTTTGGTTAATGAAGAAATTTGTATGCCACATATATCAAATTAGCAATCACTGCTTTAAATGACACAGGTGTGCATGCTGCAAGTGAGAAGATGACCAGCTGGGGATTCGATCTCTTATGTCCTCATTCATCTGATATATGTAACTGTGCGTGTCAATCATGGGGATATACAAGTGGAGAGTGTCAAGGATTAGGAAACAGCCAGTGCTGGTGTTTCTATTTTGGACAGTAAGTATTTGTTCTTTAATTGATACTAAACTTTTACTTTAAAAGACTGTTAGAATTGATAGAATATGGTCCGGGAACACAGTTATCGTCCCGAGATGTTTGTTGTCTATGAAAAAAGTTACTAGTGTATACAGTGTGTAACTTGCTATTTTTGTATACCCTTTTCAAATTGATTTTTCATGTTTTATGCCTCAAATAGCAATTAGGGCGAGGTAGAATTTTGTCAGATATTTTAAAGTAAAGTATTCATTTGGTCCAGCTAAAAAGGTTTAAAATTAGTATTTCGGAAGCTGTCTAAAGAATTCAATACCCCATTAACATGAAATTGTCCATTTATCTAGTTAGAATTGATAAAGTTTTCTATAATTTTGATATAATTTGTCCCAAAAGTAGTTCACTGCTGGTGGACGTTTCGTCCCCGAGGGTATCACCAGCCCAGTAGTCAACACTTCGGTGTTGACATGAATATCAATAATGTGGTCATTTTTATAAATTTCCTGTTTACAAAACTTTGAATTTTTCGAAAAACTAAGGATTTTCTTATCCCAGGCATAGATTACCTAAGCCGTATTTGGCACAACTTTTTGGAATTTTGGAATCTCTATGCTCTTCAACTTTGTACTTGTTTGGCTTTATAAATATTTTGATATGAGCGTCACTGATGAGTCTTATGTAGACGAAACGCGCGTCTGGCGTACTAAATTATAATCCTGGTACCTTTGATAACTATCACCACATAATAAAAAAAAGAAAGCGCAGGTGGTAATTTTTAAATTTTCAATTTATTGACTTAAAGATATGCACTTCTTAATAACTGTTCTCTTGGGCCATAAAACGGTTGAAAATTAAAAGGAAGAAAACAATGAAAGGTCTGTGTCCTTGTTTTTAAGGTAATTATATATTTGGAGGAAAACTATTCACTCTAGAGTTTTCTTATTTTAAACATTGACAGCCTTTTCTTTCAAAAAATATGAAAAAAATATAATTTTTTATACGAAAATCAAAAAAGGATTTTTTAACTGTATCGTCTGTATGTAATACAACTATGAAACAAATGGCTGGGGTAAACATGCAACATTCAGTTGGATGGCAAACGCCTGAATCTGACAGATAAAGGTCAATTTTTCGACACAAAAAGGACCCGTATGTTAAATGTTTACGCCCACAAACAGCGCCACCTATAATTTTTTCTACGGCATCTTTGAAAACGATGTCCCGTTCTGTAGTAAATTAAAACATTAAATTAACTAAAACATAGAAAAGTAAGTGTAAAAAACAAATTGAAAGATATATTTGACGATGACTGGTTATACATGATACGCTGGCAATGTGCGCAATGTCCTTTAATCCGAGATTGAAAATTAGTTTGTTTCCTACATCAAAATGGCGAATTTCAATGTTTACATTTTTTCATCTATTTATAATCTGACACAATTTCGTATCCAATCATTTATTAGCAATTTTATTATTAATCATTGAAGATCATCCAATTACATTTACCGTTAGAAAGTGGCTACACGTTACAAGCCATCGTTACAAAGTAGCCATGTGTTTTGTGGGGATACCTTGGGAATGTTGTGTATTCAAGAGTTACGGTAAAAATCAATGTTATCTTCCTTATATTTCCATGCATACACAATTCATAACAGCAAATCCATTCTTAATGGACCCCATAAGGTAAACGGACATATTTAACTGTCTGCTTGAGCAAACATTCGTGTAAATAAGCCTGATGGGTCGTTTTGAATTCAAGCACAGCAGACAAACACGTGGTAGATTGTTTATGTTTGACAGTTTGTTTACCTGAATTGCACGTTGATGTTACTATATACTTACCAATAACCTTTATCGTGTTATACTTTCAAGAGTTTTATAATACATCTTACCCAAGAAATACGTCTAGGTAGGTGCAGGGACTTCCTTTACTTGGTCCTTAACTAATGAGGGTGTAATTTGCATTTGATATATTTCATCATGGAAGTATTATATAATACTTCCATGATTTCATATACATGTACATTTTATGTACACAAAGAACAATAAAGTAAATGAACATACATGGGTTTAATTCCCACCCTAGGTATACATTTTGACTCTCATAACAAGTTGAAACAAATAGAGCAGATAGCAGACAATAATGTAATGCTAAAATGCTGATTTATGGGGTCAAATCATCAACATCATTTTTTCAAGTATACTGCAGCACCTCTCAGGATTAGTAAGGGCATACTTTACATAAAGTCCAGTGGCTAAGTCCTGTGTTTTTTGCCTCTGATATTTACTTATTTATATTATAATTTCTAATATTCTCTTGTGCATGTAGTAAGGCAAAAGCTATTTTTACTCTTGTTTTCCTCATTTGTCTGAAAACAATGGAATGTATTGATTGTTGATGTATGTAAAGTGACTTGTAATTTAACTGTCACTGCTAACAGAGACTTGGACTCTGGTGATATTTAGATAAGTTTCTAGACTGTTATCTCATTGGCAACTATACTATAAATGTCAGTTTTCCCTTTATAAGTTTTTAAGAAAAGAATTTAATGATAATATAATAATAAGTTGTAAAAAATTTAAAAAGTTAAGCACAAGTGCCAAATTTAATTGGCTTTTCATTCAAGAAAACCTAGAGGTATTGAAAAGTGTTGCAATTTAAAATAAATGTTTTGAACTCAGAAAACTATCAATATATATATATAGAGTACAGATATTGTTTTAATTAAGACTTTGAGAATATTTGCCTGTTAATAGAAGATATAATTGCTATATGCCCTATTTTCTAATATACATGTATGTGTGGCTCTGATCTGGCTGTGGTTTAAAATCTAAGAATGGAGTTGGTTATCTCCATATTTATCTGATTTATATTAACATCATTGTTCAATTATAAAAATCATTATAATACATTACTTTGCTCTTCATGTGCCCTTTAATTGGAATAAAATATCTTGTCTTATACCACATTTCTTTATTTTAGTACTGACAGGTTAACTTCAAAAAGCATTTAAAGTGAGTGAATTGTTGACAAGCTTAGTCAATGATTGTAAATCCAGATAAGATCTTGAGTTTTTTTTTTTTCTAAAAGTAAATATTGTGATTAAACTGGTTATCATGCCACAAAACCAGGTTCAACCCGCCATTTTTTTCTTTAAAAATGTCCTGAACCAAGTCAGGAATATGGCCATTGTTATATTATAGTTCGTTTCTGTGTGTGTTAAATTTTAACGTTGCGTCGTTTCTTTTCTCTTAATTGTGAGTGTAAATTCACATTGCGATAAGACGTGTCACGGTACTTGTCTATCCCAAATTCATGTATTTGGTTTTGATGTTATATTTGTTTTTCTCGTGGGATTTTGTCTGATGCTTGGTCCGTTTCTGTGTGTGTTACATTGTAGTGTTGTTTCGTTGTTTTCCTCTTATATTTAATGCGTTTCCCTCAGTTTTAGTTTGTTACCCCGATTTTGTTTTTTTGTCCATGGATTTATGAGTTTGAACAGCGATATACTACTGTTGCCTTTACTTATAGAGTTTGGACGGCTTACAACAATAGATATTGTATTGGCACATGGTTGTTTTGAAGACTGACCGGTTAAACCTTTATCGCTCGATATGAACATTTACCCACATCATCTTATACGTTAAATTCCAAAAGATTATAAAAAAGCATCAGGAATATAAAAAAGTTCTCATTTCTACGACTGACCTTAGTTGCTCTTGGAATCATATGCCAGAATAGAGTTCCTCTGATGTATAATTTCACATGACTTTGAAATACAAGCTATCAAGATGTGTTTTTTCTACACCACACGTATTACAAAACTATTCAAGATCGAATTTTTCTCACTTCTACATTATTTATACAGTTTACATTCTTTTCATGAATGAACTGAGACTGAAAAAGAAAACCACAATAAGTATGTTTATGCCAGGAGGCTCCTTAAAACAAGATAACTATAGACAGATATCGATAAGCAAAACAACGTAAACAGTTGAAAACTTTACTGTGGAGAGATATCAATATACAGCATTATCAAAAACGTTTAAAGAGGTAGTCTTTTATATAGTCATTTTTAAAATTTACTGTTTGCAAAAGTATGAATTATTCTTAATAATAAGGATGTGCTTGTCCAAGGCAGAAAACCCTGGCAAAATTAAGCACGGCTTTTTGGAACTGTTTGTGCTAAGTGCTTTTCAGCTTTGTACTTGTTTTGGCTTTCGAACTTTTTTCATCTGAGTGTCACTGGTTAGTCTTGTGTGGACGAGGCGCACGTCATACATATTAAATTTTAAATTTGGTACCTTTTGTTAGGATTTATTCGTGTGTTTCTCTATCCTATATGTTCTCTCATTTATTTGTATTGTAGTCCTGTCATGTTATTGTTTTCATTTTAATATTATATCTAACATTGCCATTAAGTTAGGAGGTTTAGCATGCCACAAAACCAGGTTCAACCCACCATTTTTGTTCTTAAAATGTCCTGTGCGAAGTCAGGAAAATGGCCATCGTTATATTATAGTTCGTTTCTATGTGTGTTAAATTCATATGTTGTTTTTCTGTTGTGTCGTTGTTCTCCTATATTTGATGCGTTTCCCTCAGTTTTAGTTTGTAACCCGGATTTGTTTATTCTCTATCGATTTATGAGTTTCGAACAGCGGTATATTACTGTTTCCTTTATCTATGCTTTCATTGACCGCCGCTTGCCTTCGAATTCACACAAATTGGCACAATACGGAATATGACACAAACGGTTAAATAACAGATTGGACAACTATCATAAAAAAGACTTACATCTATAATCTAAGTGTTCCAAGTAGAAGCTGAACAATTCGTGTAGAGATAATCTGTACGTTAACTATGAGTACAATGGCTGTTAATAGCTTCAAACTTTTCATCTTGATCTGTAACATATACCTTAAGGTAGCACAATACAAAGATTTTTTTACTTCCAATCACTAACCTTTGAAATGCTGTAACTTTCTTATTAATGCATAGAAAATAATATAAGAGGTATATATAGATAGATAAAAGATTAATCTTTTAAATGAATGCAATATTTTTATTTTGCAATAATTATGTAATCAATTATTATGTAATTAGTGGCAAAATTTGGGTAAGTTCACTTGAATGAATTTAGCTCTATCATCTCTTTAACTATACAGAAAATTTTAAAGAAATCTTAATCAACACATCATGGGCTTCAAAAGGGTGTCTCAGATTGTCTCTATGGTATTCCATTCTCTCAAAAATCTCTAATTAGTGTAAACATCCTAACCACATAAAAGAAGATAATGTTTAATTAGGTGTAAAATTTGTTCTATACATTCTATCTGAAATCTGAGACACCCTTTTGTAGATAATGGCCATAGGAACAACATATAATAAAATCAACCCTCTAGGGATACCTATGCAGAAGCTAATTTCATTTGAAAGTGGAAATTCGGAGAAAAATATTTTAGACACAGTTAACATTATAATTGGTTACATAATTGTTGCATTATACTAACATTGCCATAATTTGAAAGAGTAATCTGTTAGCTATCCAAAACTACATCTTTTATAAATTTTCAAGCATTAATAAGAAAGTTACAGCATTTTAAAACTTGGGAGTTGGAGTTATAAAATCTTTGTATTGTGCTACCTTAATATGCATAATGGACTGATGTATCAATTGTTGATTAAGCGCTTATTGACTTTTGTTTAGATCTATTTTTTACCCAAATGTAATTAGGACAATATAACTTCTTTAAAGAGTTGGCTGACAATTTTAATGACGCTCTTTGTATAGTTTTGTTTTGAAACATTTTTATGTTATAGTTGGACAACACTATTCTGGTTTAGGGTTGGGTTCGCCCAATTTTTAACCCCTCTAAATGAAACATGCATGTGCTTGTCCCAAGTCAGGAGTCTATGATTAAGGGATATCGTTTGTTGCTATGACACATACATGTTTTTCGTTCATTTTTTTACATTAATTAGGCCGTTTACTCGTTTAAATTGTTTTACATTTTTCATTTCGGGGTCGGTTATAGGTGACTATGCTGTATAGGCTTTTCTAATTGTAGAAGGTCGTATGGTAACCTATAATTAAGGACTTTTGTATCATTTGGTCTCTTGTGAAGAGTTGTCTCATTAGCAATCATCCAACATTTTCATTTTTTTTTTATAATTTTCAGTAAATTTTGTTTTTATGGTCGTTGTTGACCCAGAATCCTCTTCCTAACCAGGGACAGTTGTGTTAAATCGCAACAAAAGAAGGCTCTCTTCTATCTTTTATAATGATAAATTGATTATTGGGATTTGTTACCGAGTGGTAAACCTAGTTCATCTGGAGTGATCGATGGAAAAACAACTCAGGTCATGATATCGAACCCTGCTCAATGAGATATATGTTCCATTTCATTTTGAATTAACGCGTTCGTAACCCACTCTTTGAGAAGTTTGTATGACGCAATTCTTAATTCTTAAGGATTGATAATATTTCCATCGAAGGTCGGGTGTTCTGGACGAGTACTGTTGCCTCCAGATAAGTTCTGGTTTTCGTGATATAGCCATGATAAACAAAACTTCATCAATATTCTATTATTAAACAGTTAGTCTGAGATTACTCTGACGCCAAAAGGCTGTATTGCCAGAAAAAGACTGAGGCCATTGGACGTCAGAGCTCGTCCTATATAAAAAAATATGTTATTATCCCGTCGAAAATGGATGCCCATCTTCGTTTCTTCTGAAGTCCAGATTAATTGGTACTCATCTTGATTATTTTTCATTTATTTCTTCAATTATTTAAGTTTAAACCCTACCACTCTTTATTTTCTCATATTTAGCCAGTTTTACAGAAAAAAACAAAGTTTGATCGGGCAATTATCGACTTTTTGATATGGAAAACGCTCTGACGTCCCACAGCCTCATCTTATCGGGTAAAACAGACGTTGGACGTCAGAGAAATCTAAGACTATTGAACAATATAAAGCAACATTAGAGAGACAGACCTATATAGCAATCGCAATATTATTTACAATTATATGTATATAATTGAAGATAATAAATAGTTTAAACATATTTATTTATAGTGGATTGGGAAACAAGTTTTGCAACTTATATTAATCCCTTTCCATTTTGCGGGTGCGAGTGCTGCCTTGTAACGGCATTGCCTGCTCTTTTTCGAAATCTACAAGTGTGTCTTTAACGTGCAAGAGATATGGCTCTCTCTTAACACGGGTCAGCAATTTATCGTCCCCTTCCGACGGACTATCATCGTTTCCTCAAGATCATACTCGCAAATGATGTCAAGGAGAGAGCCGAAAATTGAGTTCAGATAATAAATAAAACAAGGCTTAGTGGATTTTCCTTTACGTAGAGACAATTTTTTTAAAATAATGCTATTTTACATTGCCGAATTGTATTTGTGCTTACCTTTTGTACGTTATATGCGGAATATATAGGTTGAAATGTTAGCACCTGGTACTCACTGAGTTGCCGGTATCGTTTCTGATGAAGTTACTGTATATAAATAAACTATGTGTGCATTCACCTCAAACATAATTATTAAAATGAATTTATAATACCACGAATTCATTCTCCATTAAATTATGTTTTTATTAAAAAAAATATGTCTTTGTTCTCTTCAGTGCGGCTTAAACGATAATAATTCCATGTGGAAAAGTAATAATCTTAAAAAACATTCCCTAGTTTTCTGTTTGCGTTCACAAAAGGACAAGTATAATTTCGGACATTCTTTAATTGAATTCATTGAAAAGTTTAACTTTATATTACAGCAGATACTAGTCTTTGTTGACTTGGCATTATGATAACAGGATTATATATAAAAGAAAAAAAGTATTACAAAAAAATAATCTATTGTAAAAACACATTACAACGAAATTTAGCAAAGGTTAGTTACTTGCATCAGTTGTAAATGTTACCGAAAGGGATCACGTATCGAGGATTGTACAATTATCACAAACATAGAAGTTCTCAAATATCATTTTGATAATTGAATTCCATGAACCACCTATGTTACATACAATAGAGTATCTTTCCCTTCCAACAAAAAGTAAAATAACCAAAAATACCGAACTTCAGGAAAATTCAAAACGGAAAGTCTGTAATCAAATGGCAAAATCAAAAGCTAAAACACATCAAACGAATGAAAAACAACTTTCATTTACCTGACTTGATACAGACATTTTGTTGACTTGATGTAAAATAATTGGACTTTCAAAAACTTAAATAGGGCATAAAATCACTTAAAAATCAACATGCATCTTACTGATAAACTTGGCCAAAAGTAAGATTACAAAAATACTGAAACCCCGTTGAAAATTCTAAACGGAAAGTTCCAAAGCAATGGAAAAATCTTAAGTTCAAACACATCAAACTGCTGTAATTTTTGTGTCGTGGTTGAAGTTATGCAGTCGGATACATTTGCTTAGTTTCTATATACGACATCAGAATGTGTTAACCATTATGGAATAGCTTCGCCACAGCTGACAGCTATTATGCTCAACCTTTACAATTATGTCGTCCTGTTTTGTGACTTCATCAAAATTTACTTACGATCGGTGTTTTGCAATTGTTCATCACGGCGTATACCGTTTTTGAGAATGTACTGATATTTGTTGTTTTAGTGTAAATGAGTTCACGCATGATATTGCCTTAAAGAGGTTTGTGTTGTATTTGCCAGTCTTTGGTGTTAAGTGATGAAAATTTTCTGTTTTAGACGAAAATTTTATCTTTTCTTTGTTTCGAGAAAACAAATAGGATTATCGCATACATTCGCATTCGGTAAGCTCTGACATTTCATCTGCTTCAAGGCTTGAATTACTTTCCGAAAGAGAGGCAAAATATACAATAGAAACAGAAATTATTCAAACATTGGTATACAAATCACAACATAGAAAACTAATGAATGAGCAACACGAATCCGACTAAAACCCCGTGGTAATAGCAGGTGCTAGAAAATTGACAGTGAGTTTCAGTGTAAAACATAAGAGGACAGGCATAATTTAATTTTACAGCTGTATCATTCAATGTTTATATTGCAATGTTCCATTGGACCCTGCATAATTATCGACTATATAGATCTGCAGTTGATACGATGCTTCGTGCGTTTTCCAATATGATTTCAATGATAACGGATAACTCCTATCAATAACATTAACGTTATTGCATCAAGGGTTATAAATATAAATGACGTTGAAGACAACAATTAGAAATTCCCGCCATTATAATTTGATTGAATGATAGATATTTTCCAATTGTCGTTGATACAATACGGAGTGATACTTGTCACCATACTTTTCATAACAATGAGTATCACAATTGGTAACACTAGTGAATCCGCTTGTAATTCAACTTACATCTGAAACCGTAATTTTGATCTAAAGACAATACATAATAACGTCATTTTCAGTTTTTCAGGTAATTCTGACGTATCCATTGCGGTATACAGTTCTGGCTATTTACTTGCAGTCAATGCAGATATGTTCCATGTATATTCAGGCATTTCAGTATTATTTGCCAATGCCCAATAAAATCCGTAAAATACTGAATTATTTTAAAAGTACTGAACTGACAGCAAGCGGACTGGATGGTAATAGTTTAAAGTGAAATATGACGAGTTCGAGCACATTTTCTCTTCAATCATTCGTGTTCACATTTCGTCTTAAACAACACTGTTTTCGAAATAAGATATTTACATTTATGTAAATACCAATGATAAATTGCACGACATTAGATTTCTACAAAACAAATTTTGGAATATTAATGAATCGAACCCTGTCAGAAATGTTACTATTTATTACAAACATTTGTATTAAGGTGCTCTGGTTTTAAGTTTTTGTTTTGTATGCTCTGAACTTAAATCTTTTTTTGTGTGCTTTGATTTTACGTTTTTGTTTTGTATGCTCTTAAATTAATTTTTTGTTTTGTGTGCTTTGATTTTGAGTGTTTTGTTTGCTCTGAACTTAAATCTTTATTTTGTGTGATTTTATATTAGTTTTTTGTTTTGTATGCTTTGAACTTAAGTTTTTGTGTTGTTTGTTTTGATATTAAGTTTTTGTTGTGTGTGCTCAGTTGTTGTTTATTTTATTTATAATTTTGAATTTTGGGGATGAATAATTTATATCTGTTCGTTAATTCATTGGAATTATTTTTCCTTTCTTATGTGTCTCAGTTATGTATGTTTTGTTTTAAGTACTTCCATTTCATCTAGTTATGAAGAGAAATTTGTCAGACGACTTTTAATTGCAGGCGTTGGTTAAGATATAAATAATGTAGGGTTAAAAAACACAATGAACAATTTATGTGCCTTCAAAAGCTCAAACAACTAGCAAATAAATGTTATCATTTTGATTTTGACAAAATCTAAAGTGTATTTTTTTTTTCATGTATTAAAGTGGAAGCTTTACGAGAGTCTCTGTACATTGAGCCTTTAAAACGATATTTACAAAGCTGCATGTATCATTGAAAATAATGATTATTCCGAGCAAATTTACTAAATATAGGGCAAACAGAGTTACAACTAAACAAACAATTTAACAGTTTAAAGGTTGGATTTCCCCCTTGGTACGATTTGTATAACATGTAACATGTACATGAAAGACATGCACGAACAATATTTACACCCCAGTTCTATTCATAATTTCTATTTTTGAAACACGTGTAAATTGAATAGATCTATCGTTACGAATAACAATAGATTTTGACCACAGGCTGTGACAAGCGGGGTTTCTGAAAACTCCTGCTTCTACATCCCGCAAACAAAGTCCATCGTTATCCGTAACAATAGAAATTGATTATTATTCTTTAAATAGCATGAACATAAGAAATAATAGTGCTCACTACAAATTGTTTCAAGATATTAAAAATAAACATTTTAGGAAATTCTAATAGCGAAAAAAAATTAAGCATCTATTTTCAATACATTTGTTGTACCAAAAAAAATCTTTTTATTACTCCTTTACTGAAAGTAATATTTTGTATCCCAGTCATATTTTTCTATTAAAAAAGGGGGAATTCTAAGTCTTGTACACACCCCTCGTTATCCAGTGGCCGATGCGGGGTAGGGGTTCCGAGGGTTGGACCCGATTTAAAAGATCAATGTATTTGACTGATTGGAACCCCACCGCCTTTCTGTTGAGTTGGGAACCCCAAGCTGGATTAGCTGCGGAACCGCAAAAAGTCAAAAAATAACATAAGACCTATGCGCAACAGTAGTCCGCAAAAAGTGAAAAAAATAACATAACTACCTATGAGCTACGGTTTTGCAGCTACAGCTGGATCAGCCCCTCTCCCCAAAAGAGAGAGTTACAGAATATTAAATCTGTAGTTTTGTATGCTGTGCGTGTCTGGTAGTCGGATTTCTACTGCAGACACACTTATCCCTTTGTAGGTCCGAATATGAATGTTCATTTATTCTCGACAAGAGGGGGGCTTTTTTTCTCTATAAAACCGTAAGTTAAAAAATATAGTTAGGATTACCTTTATTAAATTGATACAGGTAATTACTTTGAGTTATATTATTGCCTTTATCTCTAGTCTCTTCAACCGAATCCAACGCTTGCCAAAAAATGTCGTCCGTCTCATACCCTTCCATATTGACAACTGCATACAAGGAGCATGACGTATTTTTGTTTGTAATATGAATACACAATACGGTCAACCTTGACCTGCTGATCCATATTAACATAAGGATTTGATTGGAATATGCAAAACAACCTTGACATTGGTAAAATATACTCACTTGTCAAAGTTTGAACGAAGAGAACCAAAAAAGGTTACTAGTGGGGTTTCATGTCATAAAAAACAATCTTATAAATCATGGTTTGATATTGTCAAAAAATATATGCTATCGTTTGTTTCTTTTCTTTTAATAATCTATGTTAACAATATAGATTTAGAAAGAGGTGTAAGTTAGTTATACACCTCGGGATACAGCGTGTCTGGATAAGAAACACCTCCGGCCTCCGTCCAACTGGGTTTCTTATCCAGACACACCTTTCCCTTGGTGTATAACTATTACATATATAATTCGTCTGGCACGTGACGTACAGTTATTTATTTGTTCTCACATCATATATAACGAAACTTGAAAAAGCAGAAAATGATAATCCGTGTTCTTGGTTTTGAGATATCATTAATTGAAACTTGCCAGCAATCATGTATTATCATTTAATTTCCATTCCCATTTTCATGGCGGGAAACGATTCTCTTCATATCTATCCTATATTAACATGGACCCCTTTTTTTCTTTCAAAGACGATATAAAAAATGTCATTGAATTTTGATGGTAACTTTGTAAACTATTATATGTTATTAAGTTAGGAAAAATTAGTGGCAATGTTTCCTTTTTTTTAATTTATGGATTAAAGTCTAAGAATGATTTCGAATGTCAAAATCAAGATTAGCAAACATCCTTACTATCTTTGTATGATGTTACAGGTTCAGCAGACATAAATGCAAACTATTAATACTACTTCACTTCAACTAAAATAATAGTGATGATACCACGTAAACCAACCATAGACTGACAAAACCGAAACAAGAAATTCCAAATACAGTGCTACAAGAACTACATGGTCGTACACACACAGTCTCACCTTTCTTGCATATTAAAAACCTTTGCAATAAACTCTAACGAGTAGGAAAACTGTAGAAAGGCAAATTGATTGTTTTTTCGAACCATTCCCGCAAACTGTTTTGTTTTTATAATCAGATACAAGCACTTTCACCCCTCCAACATTCAATTTCCTCCCTCTTTACTCCCAACCTTCTCAAAATAAACCCAGTTTCCTCCTAAGACTTTCTGCAGACAATCGGTCAAAAGCTTTTTGCCAGGAAATCTCTATTTTAACTCCCCCCTTTCCTCCGATTCCCGCCTCCTAATGCCAATGTTCTATTAGATCTATCAAACCCCTCTGCTTATCTTTTTAACGAACTATCTTTCACTTTTTTAGTGAAACAGATAAGCATGGTATATTAGTATGACAAGTATAATATACAATTTGAAATATAAACACATCAATTACACAGTGTAGATAATACAAAATTTATTCTATATGCTATTCGGAAGTCGCGATTTTCGAAGCGATGATTTCCAACTAGCTAACAGGACGGTTTTGCCTACGGTGTCTTTTCTCATCATTTGTTTACTTCTATATCTATAACGTGATTTGAACATCTTCAAGGTATGTATAGAATCATAAATATGAGTAATTGTAACAAAAACATGAATTAGAATATAAAATATACGTGTGCATCACACCAACTTGGTAGAAAAAAGTGAAATCGATGGCCAATTTTGCTCTCGTAGTACAAAGCAAATAATCCTGTATTGCAAATATTTGCATCAGTTTACAGTTAAATATATACTTTTTCAATATTCTTTTCGTATTTAAGTAGAATTTTCGTATTTCTCATAAAAATATGTATTCCTTGAGGATCCCAAAGTAAATTATTGTACGATCCGTCTAGAACTGACTGTATTCTAGAAGCGATTTCAGGTTTTTTGACTGTATGACCAGTCTTGATTTTGAAAAAAAAATAACTGGAATGTGAATGTATAAACGTGTCTATGTGATATTATGAACTGTCCAGGGAACTATAACGTCTAATTTCTTTCATCAGACAATACACTTATATTTTTGATGATTTTTGTAGTCGGCAAAATAATTGTATTTTTTGTTCCGTCGCGATCGCTTGTGGACTTTGTAATAGTGTATCGTTGCAGTTATCTATTAAGCTATTACATTTTTTATAGACTATTTACACCGTCCGTCGTTGACCAATTGATGATAACATAAATCAAGCTTGTCTCTTTTAAAATTACAAAAATGGATAAAAAAAACTTTGCGCCATTATCATTTATAATAAGGAATCCGAGAAAGACTAATTGATAGTTATATCAGTGACGGATCCAAAAAGAGGATCCCGCAGTTTGAATCCCTTTTTTAACAATCAATGCATTTGTATGGGAACATATATTTGGAATCCTTTTTTCTCCTGGATTGTATACCCTCTCCATTTGAAAATGACTGAAACCCCCAATGTATATTAAGTGGTTTATGAGGAGATGTGCTTACAAAACCGGCGAAACATATTGTACCGGTCCAACGGACGAACGAAAAGACGGACTTCATTATCACTATAAACACCCACTTTACATAATGGTGTACAATTGAGTGTCAAAGAGACAGCTCTACATCCAAAACAAAGTGAAGGAACTGTGATCAATTATAGGTTACAGTACGGCCTCCAATGTGGGTAAATACATGCATTTTTGCAATTCAATCTGTGTGTTTGTACAATTTTTAAATATAACGGAGGACTTTTCTAAAACTTATATATACAACAAACCTTCCTCTTATTTTAGCAACATTTAAACATTCTCATACTTAATGTAGTAAGTCGAGTACACCCTATCAAGCTGAAACATGTTTCATAATATAAGTTATCAGGATGTGAATTTATTGAAATATTTGTGTTATTTAGAAAAATGCCACCTTCTAATGTATCGTAAGTAACGTGAAATCACCACTAGAATACAGTGAAATAAAGACTGATCATACAGTTTCAAAATATACAAGAGAGACTGATCATACCGTAAGAAATTCAAACAAGTGTAATTTTCTTATTTCTTGCTCCAAAGATCTGGTTGAAACTGTTATCACCACTTGAAATATACTTCATTTAGCTAATTACGATAATTTGTACACTAAGAGAGTGAACAGATTGCTTTTAGGTTCACCGACTGATTTTCCTTGGTGATGCATTTGAAAATCTCAGTATATCCTTCAAATTTAAAGTGTGGGTCAAGAAGTTCTCGCAACGGAATTTGCGACTTCCGGATAGCGTACAGAATAGTATCTACACTGTGAATGAACTTTTACTGAAAATTGTTCTCGTCCTGAATTATCTACACCGTTTTCGCTGAACATAAAGCAAACGTTAATCATTAAGAAGCAGATTTTGTATTTCGAATATACTGTGTTGTCGACTTAATATGGATCCGATAGATTAAAAGCATTTTATTTAGAAACAAAACAAAACTGCACTGCCAACATCGTGGTATTCGATTGAATGCGGTTGTTTTTTTATTTCGTTAAAAACTTTTTTTACGTAAATTTAGCCTGGACAACAATCCTAAGTATAGAGTACAAATATATAAACATTATTTTAATTTGGTACTCAAAGGTATAACAGATTTTGATACATTTTGTTTTGTAACATATTTGTTCGTCTGGCTATAGAACTATGTATGGTAAGAGTAACTGCCTTTATTATACCATTGTACCCTTTAGGAAAATGCAGTAATGGTTTATACCAAACAATGACCGCACTCAATCACCTAATATTTTTAAATGCATACTACATATAAAAAGAAGATGTGGTATGATTGCCCTTGCGAAAACTGTCTACAAGAGACCAAAATGACACAAAAATTAACAACTTACATATTCGTTTATAAAAGAAGATCAGAATTGCTTGTTATAGAGATTGATTTATTTATTTATTTACTGCGATCTTTTAACGCGTTTTTGTAAATGAATATTTCCAACTGCCAATATGAAATAATAAATTCATTAACCTAAATTCAAATTTAAATGCTTTACTGAACGCTAGCTTGGATTTTTCCCAATTAAAGACGGTAGTCACTATGCACAAAATATAACTAGTGTATGAACGTCTGAGTTCAGATTGATATCTTAGACACACAAAAAATGGAACATAATGAAAGAAAGAAATAACATCCTGTTAACTATTAAAAGTAAAATTTAGTAACATTACAAGTGACTTACTATTTACAAAAATACAATTCTGGTTGACAAATTTTCTGCTGAAAAACAAGAAATTAAAAAGCGAGCTACCCAGTGGATGCTGTGTTAAGAAAGATATAAATTATTTTAACTTAAATAATTGTTATTTTGATTTCTATCTTTTTCCAAATATTAATCACTGTTCCCTTAGTATCATCAAGACATGAAGTATTTCTTCGTTGTATAATATTAGAAGTTCCACTCTACGTTGTAGGTAAAATCTTAAGATATCAAATTATATGCTGTACATATACAATCCGACCTTTATCTAACGTGTGTGGGTTAGTGCCCTTTGGTTGTTTATATCATCGTCGTTTGTTCTCTAGTGGACAGTTTTTGAAATCATGCTACATCTCAACATATATATAAACAGATTTTGAAACATTAAGTTACTACAAAAGCTCCTAATACAAGTAATTTTAGAATGATTACTAGTATAGAAAGCCATTATTTGGAGGATGAAGATCCCGTAAAATAATATAAATCCAGAACCTGTTGTAAGGTTAAACATTGACTTCTGTCCTATATACCTATATTTTGCAGTGCACGTATAAATTTCGGAACGCCATCCCGATCGACTCACTCAAAAGAAAATACATGTTCACTTTATTGTTTATCGTCCTGAACATGCAGAAATAATATGCTCCGGTTCTGGATCAAACAGAGAACAATCTATCAAAAATTATAATTCAATACCACTTTTCACTAGCCTATAATTAATTTAGTGTATTGTTATTTTCTGCAGTTTACTTTTTTATTTCAGCACTGAAAATTCTAGTTTATTTGACCTATCTATAAAAAAATTTAATTTGACAGCAATACACCAAACAACTAAACAATCTGGAATTCTGTTAGATAAATAAATAATTGAGATAGCTGCAAAATTAAAGTTTGATGAAAATATGAGTTGATTTGAAAATGTTATGAAAAAAATTAAATGTGACTACATGTCAGGGGTTGTGGTTTTAGTTTTTTTTAAGTATGCAAACAGTATTACTAGCTATCTGTGCTTTCATCCAGAAAAGCGAGTACATTATGACCCTTTTCTATATAAATTTCGTTTGTTGTTTCAGTTACTAGCTAACCCTTTATTACATCCACAATTCAAGTTTTTTTTAATGCGTTTAAGTTTTCAATTTATTGCCTTGATAAGCCACCTTGGGTGGTCTACGGGCTAAACTGGATGAACACAACCGCATGTTGTACCTAAGTAGTGTTCACGTGTCAACTAAAGCTATTAACATCATTGCGATTTTTAACGTCTTAATCTTTTGGATGAGAAGGGTAACTGGGATTAATGAGATTTGTTGTATTATCTTATAATCCTTTTAGGGATGTAGCACGTTATATGATTGACTAAATAGGTTTGTTTTGTCTATCAGTATAGATATCATTTTGTCATGTGACCAGAAGTAATTTACATTTAGTCATGATGTACGCCTTCAATATGGAATTTATAATTAAATTGTCAGAGAATGTTTTTTCTGTCTTTTCTAAGAAAAAAATCAAATATCTGGTGAACAGTTTTAAGTAACTCGTTACGCGGTTATTCTATGTGCTGTGTGTACCACATTGTTGAGGTTTTTGTGTCATAGTAAAACACGATATTACAGCTATTCCTTTAATAGTTTGCTGATTATTCTTAAATGTATTACTGTACATAATATAATAACATATTACATTTTAGAGTTTGGTAAACTTCTAGAGTTATCTTATAAAGGTATTGGACATAGTATAGTCTGACACGTCTCAGTCTCAGAGTAGTTTGTGACAGGAGGTATACACAGTTCTAGTTTGATCGAGTTCAATGTTGATTTATGGTTACCCTTTAAGTTCTATTTAATTTATTCTACCTATTATGAGGTTTTTCAACTTGACAAAATGCAGATCTTTGATTTTTCAAAGAAATGAAGGACAAAACACGGTAAACATGCACAAATGGTGACATGCCATTTGTAAATTGATGGAGTGACTTGCTAAAAAGGTTTGCATAGGAAACAAACGAGAAAGTATAGTAGTTTTTTAACTTTTACTAAGCCTTCTTGTGTTAAACGTTATATCGACTGACCTTTTGTATTCTTTCATTAAATCATATATGTAACAATAACGTTTTTACCAGAGAAGTATATACAAATGATAGCAGGACAGTTTAAACAACCAAATCAAACGAAACAACTTACATTTACTGACATTTACTGAAGAGGTTCATGGCATACTGTTTTCTCGTGAAATTATGTATATCGCTCGCAAAAGAGAGAAAAAAGATACCAAAGGGACATTCAAACTCATAGATCGAAAACAAACTGACAAAGCCATGGCTAAAAATGAAAAAGACAAACAGACAAATAATAGTGCACAGGACACACCATCGAAAACTATCAACTAAGAAATACGAACCCCGCCAAAAACTAGGGGTTGTCTCAATTTACTCACACAAACATGATAAGGGTTAAATAGCTCGGTAAAATAAACCAAATATACTTAGAGCACATGTCGTAGCTATCAACTTCTTTCTAATTGTAGATTAAGGCAACAATATTTTTTACAAACGTTTTAATCTTTTACATCTCTTGCTATGCATCCTTCGACCACCATTTCAATACATACTCAGTAGCAAGGTTAAAATCATGATTGGAACAAAATATTCAAATTTAAATATGCGACGTTTCAGCATGTATCTAATGATTTCTGACTACAAAAACATTATTATTATTTTGACCGTCAAAGTTTCTCCAGCAAATTGTATATATCTACATTGTATGT
Source organism: Mytilus galloprovincialis (assembly GCA_037788925.1). Classification (NCBI taxonomy): domain Eukaryota; kingdom Metazoa; phylum Mollusca; class Bivalvia; order Mytilida; family Mytilidae; genus Mytilus; species Mytilus galloprovincialis. Next base: position 19,010,554 of record CM075331.1, on the reverse strand, counting down.
TTTATCAGCAATAATATTAGTATCGTCCTTTTATCACTTCAAAATATTTTGCCAAACTATGGGTTTATTTAATTTTTTTTGGTCGAGCAAACAAATGTATTCATGTTAATATTTGATTTCCTAAAGTTTGTAAACAAGCCCAAAGAAAACGATTCACCTTTACCCAAATGATTATCTAATGAATAATCAAAACTCCACAATATTATGTTTTTATTATAAAGAGGCAACCGTGCTATAATAATACATTTTTAGTTTTAATAACAATAAATATAATTATAGATGTAATATATTGTTCTTAAAGAATGATTCTACATTTAACTAGCCGTTTCAATGAATTTATTGTTCAAAATATAATTCAAAATTTTAATTTCTTCATTTTGACTGAAAATAAAGAATATATGAAGACACAGATATTTCTATCCATTATTATTATCTGTACTATTGTTATTATGACCGCCATATCCACCATTTTTACTACCATATCCACGATATCCACCATATCCACCACTATTTCCACGATATCTACGATAAACGCCATATCCATCGCCAAGTCCACTGTACCCACCGCCATATCCACCATACCCACCACCATATCCACCACGATATCCACCGTACCCACCACCATATCCACCGTACCCACCGCCATATCCACCGCCAACTCCACTGTAGCTACCGCCATATCCATTGTTTCCATCGCCATACCCATGGTACCCATCATATCCACCGCTATATCCACCGCCATATCCACGACCGTAGCCACCATATCCACTGCCATATCCACCGTACCCACCATATCCACCGCCAAGTCCACCGTACCCACCAAATCCACCGCCATATCCACGACCGAAGCCACCATATCCACTGCCATATCCACCGTACCCACCATATCCACCGCCAAGACCACCGTACCCACCAAATCCACCGCCATATCCACGACCCAAGCCACCATATCCACCGCCATATCCACCGTACCCACCATATCCACCGCCAAGTCCACCGTACCCACCAAATCCACCGCCATATCCACGACCGAAGCCACCATATCCACCGCCATATCCACCGTACCCACCATATCCACCGCCAAGTCCACCGTACCCACCAAATCCACCGCCATATCCACGACCGAAGCCACCATATCCACCGCCATATCCACCTAACCCACCATATCCACCGCCAAGTCCACCGTACCCACCAAATCCACCGCCATATCCACGACCGAAGCCACCATATCCACCTAACCCACCATATCCACTGCCAAGTCCACCGTACCCTACAAATCCATCGCCATGTCCACCGTACCCACCATATCCACCGAAGCCACCGCCATATCTACCACCATATCCACCGCCATATCCACCATGTCCACCGTATCCAACAAACCTATTATATCCCTCGGGATATCCACCATATCCACCGTTTCCACCACCATATCCACCATATTCACCAATATTATCGCCATATCCACCAAATCCACCATATCCACCGCTTTCTCCACCCGAATCACCACCAGACAAAACACTGAAACAAAGATTACTCAAAATAAATGTTTATTTCATCATATTATTATGAGTTATTGTCTTTTAGAAAGAAAGAGACTTTATAGATTTTGCATCCGTCAATTATAAATCATGAAAATCGTCAATTATTCTAACAGATCTAACGAGATTTTAGGAATTCGATATTCCGCAGATATCATACAAATCGCGGAATGACTCTCTTTGGGGCTTATATATATGTATATTTTAAGGGATTTTTTCCTAAAATATTAAAATTGAACTAAACTTCATTTTTGTTGATCTAGACATTTAAAGTCATAGAATGTTTCAGATTGTGCAATCTTATACTGTTCTATATTTCATTGTTCTTTCTCTTATGTGCCTGCTTCAGTCGTAAAATAACTCTTAGGCTCTTTCGAATTCGTACTTTATTTGACCTTTGAAATTGAACGTCACTGATTTCATTGTAGACAAAACGCGCGTGTGGCGTACACAATTTAATTCCTGGTATATATAATAAGTTGATTTAAATCTTGTTAACCACTGTATTGTGTCGTTACACTGTTCTTATTTCTTATTTCTTTGTCGAGATATTTACCGATTTACAGATATTAATTTTTGAAATTTGTGTCAGAGGCAGTAAAATTTATGGTGTACCATTAGTTTTGTCGATATCAATTTTATCAATTAAATTAAACAAATATGAACATGATGAAACTAAATCAAATGCTGTGCTTAAAAACCAAAGTTAATGTCAATGAACTTTTATTACAAATATACTGTTTTTATTAGGAACAAGATATATTTAATCCATCGTTATCTACATAAAAAAATGCATTTACGAAGTCAGGAATATGACAGTTGTTTTCTATTTGTTTGGTGTGTTTAAGCTTTTGATTTGCCATTTTAGTAGGGAGTTTCCGTTTTGAATTTTCCTCTGAGTTCAGTATTTTTGTGACTTTCTTTTCTTTTAGAAATATTCTGTATAGATATCTAAATGAACCAAAATATGAAAGGGTTACTGTAAATAAAAACCACATAATGCGGATATTTTCTCGAACAACGTGAACAAAAAATAAACCGCTATGCTACGAAAAACACAGAACTCTTTTACAGACAAAATGTTACGTTGGACATTACTAATTTGAATGAAAATGAGATAATTCAGCGTTTTAATCAAAGGTATTTCAATTTTCGATTCCCGTTTTTCTGTTTTCAGGCCTATAAGACATAATTCAACTACGAATCACTATCGAGCAGACCAGTCTTCGGATTTAATATTATGATAATATATGGCAAAATAAAAATCGTACCAACATCGTACGTAACATCCATGCACTGGCTTTATTTCACATTTGAAATAAATAAGGGTCTCTTTGTTTGTCATAGTCAAATATTATTGATATTTTACATCAAACTGTGTCATGCTAGATAAAAATAATAACTTGAACAACTGGCACCTCAACTAGACACTGGACCTAAAATAAATTGCTTCGTTAGCATCTTTGCTTTCATGATCCGCATTTTAAAGCACACAGAGACGTTACGCACGATACTGGTGTCACTTCTTACTTTGACGTGTATTAACATTTGGATGGCGAATACGTATTTCAGTTAGTAAAACAAAACTGTATCATTATATACCAAAATATTCCGTTTTAATTGTATTTTATCATTATTAAATTAGATAGTCGTTTTATAAAATGTGTGTTTGTCAATCCGCCTGTTTAAACCAAAATTGTTATGAAAATAACTTGTAAGATGTAACAAAATTTTACCGTAATCACTCTAGTAATCTCTTAAAAATATTGCAAACATTGCATAAATTCCGCCAAATTTCACTCAGTAACGTCATAACTAATAAATTAATTGTGACGTCTTTTTTGGCGAAAAAGTCATGTCAATAGGCAAAATGGTGGCGGAAAACAATAAAGGTAAGCATTGTAATCATTTGATTTTAACGTCACTAGCTTTGCATATAAAAGTTTCTTCTCTAAATAATTGCAATATTTTAAATGACTAACACTATTTAAAAATATAGAAAGACGGCTCATAAACTATACTTCAACGTATAAAAGTTTGCTCAAAATCGTGTTTGTTTTGAAAACCAAACAAGCCATATTTTTCAGTCTTACAAAATGTCCCCTTATTCTACATTCAACGTTTCTTTACACATTTTCTTAGATTGTGTCATCTCAGTTCAGAATGCGAAGCTTTCACACTTCGTACTTTATGCTTATCAGATTGCTCATGGATTAAGCTTTAAAATGGTACCCATTGTATTGGTATAGCCGTTTAGTTAATTAATAATATTTCTAACTTTCTGAGACTAACAAAATGTCCCCTACGTCTTTTTTCGTATTTCAACGTAAATTTATCTTTTTTTAACGTCACTTTTCTTATGCGTCAATTCGACGTATTTAATTTGCGATGTGTTTTAAATTAAAGATATGTTTGCAACTGTAGGTTCCATCATGAAATCAAAAGGTAAAATTGACAAAAAAATGAAAACCTACAGGAAACTAGAGATTCGTCAGTTTGTTTAAGGCGTGTTTTCAGATTCATAGACAACATAGATCGGAATCGCGACAGGTACTTTAAGTCCATACCTCAGAACAGAAATATTCATCAAATCATTTCAGAACGAGAAGGCTTACTTTCGGTAAGAAATTTGTCATGCTACAGCTGTGATAGCTGCTTGCTCAACATGCCTCATTCCTGTCAACATACAGAACTTGTCGGCTTAGTAAAAAAATATACAAACAGAAAAGGAACGCGGGTGTGCAATTGTTGAAGATATCTCCCCAGATGACGATTTCGAGGTAGTTGATATGATCCGGAAAGAAAGTTTAGTTGCCTTATATACAGACGATGAAGGAGAAGACTTTTATCTAATGAAGGCAGGATCATGTCAAGAAAAACTGAAAAGTTCGGAAACTGACGATGATTGGCAGGGTCAGTACCCAGAAGGAACTACCGTTATTCGTGGATTATTTTACAGAAAAACAGGACCTTTATCGTACAGTTTAATTAAACGTAAAAATGTAATTGTGAGTGTCAAATCTGACTATTCGGAATAAAATTGAACGAGTTATTTTGTCTTTGAATTGCTCTTATATTTTGTATATTTCTTAAAAAGTAAACAAACAAACATTAAAAAAAGACGAACTAAAGAAACAATTAACGTAAACTGAAAGGGAAATAAACAAAACAAACATACAATCGAATTAAAAAACATCAAATTCAGTCTTTCAATGCCGTCGTTTTTCAACGTTTCATTTTTCCATGTAGAAAACGTCGTAATTCGACGTTACGTTTGGTGACACCAGTATCGTGCGTAACGTCAAAATGCTACAATCGGTATTGAGTTAATCGGCAAAATTACAAGTTAGACACCTATCATGCAAGACTTACCTCAATGGAGGTAAAACTGGTGATATTACAGGTGGCTGCTTGGTAATCTCATCTCTACTTAGCAATGATCCTAATAACGATTGGCTACCTGTGAGAAATGGTTGCTCTGTCCCGATTCCAACGACGTGTCCTTCTTTCAGTTGACCTAATGGGAAAAAGCCATTTGACTGAATTGGGCCACCTCCTTGCAATTGGCCACCTAACCCCTGGCGGCCAAAGAGGCTAAACGTTTGTGATGATATAATCTGTGCATTTCCTATGAGGAAAATAATGTTTAACAACTTCAAACGTATCATCTTGCCCTGTAAAATAACAATAAATATGAAAAATGAACTGATGTATCAGTTGTTAGGAGACATTTATGATTTTTTTTAGATCGTTTTTGTGCTTTAAATGTAAGGAAAAGATATACATCTTCATATAAGGGTACATACGACGTATAAACTCCTCTGAATAGTTGGTTGAAAAATTTGGGCAGATGTGACTTATTTCTAAATTTTGTTCGGATGATCATAGTTCTTCTGATTACAGTTAATTTCGGTAATGGTGATTTTCTGTTTGTTTCAGATTCTTTTTTATATTAACAGTTCTTTTACACTATAGTTTTTGACCAACATGCGGAATTGAGGAATATATATTTTTGATATATTTTAAGCATTCCGAATACCAATTGAACAAATTGAACAAATTTGTTCATGTCGCAGTACATTTCCTCATTTTACTTTTTTAAATTGATGTTACACGCCCACATTCATTTCCTTTATGGGATTGTGTATGATTTCTTGCAGAATACCGTTTTGAAATTCAAATTCATCCTTTTCCCTCTAAGGCTCAATTTTACAATTTGTACTTTTTCCGAGAACCATTTTTGATAAGCTGTTTTGTGGAGATTCTGCTTGATATTGATTTCTCTCAAAATTCAAAGCAATCTGTTCTGAATATATAGTACTGAATGAGAAGATCTGTTTGTGTGTTGCTTCTCTGTCGTCTTCAAGTTCAAACTACTACTAAGGAAGTATGCAACGTGTAGTTTAGTAAACAAAAAAGTTCCGTACGGTATAATTTTTTTATCCGTATGCCCGTCAGTCTGTCAGTCCTATGATGGTTATGTCAACTTCTATAAACACCACACAACGATCATAATGTTATAAAACTTTTTTAGAAAATAAGGACAATCTTTTTTATAGAATAACATATCGACAGAAAGAATATGATTTCAGTTATTTTTCTAGTTTTTGATGTCCTTTGAGTTTATGACTAAATATACTACTTTAACAGCTTATCATCGCAACTCCTCTGAAACCTCACAAGAGAAATTCACGAAACTTTGTAGATAATAAGAACTGCTACATAGTTGTGCATATATCGCCAGCAAAACTATGTCTAATGTTTTCTTATAGGAGTTGTGTTCCTTGGAATTTTAGCCTTAATAATCTACTGCAACAGTTTGTCATTGCCAAAACATTGATACCACTAAACATGACTCCATGAAACTTAGCAGATACAATATGTAATTGTGCATATCGGCTTAAAAAAAAAACTCTGTCGACTCATGGAAGAGCTATGAGACTTTGGGCTTAGGAATCTGGTAGGATTTTGTTTTACAATGTGGGTTGATGGAAATGTGAGAGCGCTCACAAAAGTTCTATGATTGATTAATCATGTTCGGTTAGTTTGGGGATAAATTTGTTAACAAAAGTGATTAAAGGTTTCTTTTCCGTCATTAATTTCATGCTTAAGTAATCCCACCGAGGATCGGTTGTTCTCTCAGGGAATTGTGGTTTCCAGATAAAAACTGGATATCGTGATAGAGCCAGAATGGAGCAAACAAACAAATAATATTTCTCATATGCATTAAACAGTTTACCACAAACGCAGCTCACAAAGAGCATGTTACATAGCAATCACTGTATTATATACAATAAAGTTTACGGAAAACGATTTTTAATTTTGCTTACCTTTTGTACGTGATATGCTGAATATATGTTGAGCTGTTAGCACTGGTACTCACTGTGTTGTGGGTATCGTTTCTGAGGAGGAAAATACTATATATATACATAATCTCCTCTGCATTCACCTCACACTTAATTATCGAAATGCGTTTATAATGCAAATAATTCATTCTCCATCAAATCATAGTTTTTATTAAAAAAATGTCTTTGTTCTTTTAAGTGCGGCTTAAACGAAATTAATTCCATGTGGAAAAGAAATTATCCAGCAAAATTAGCCTTAGTTACTTGTATGCGTTTACAAAAAAGAACAAATAGAAATTCCGGACATTCTTTAACTCATTGAAATGTAAATCTTTGTTTCATATCGCAGCAGATGGGGCTTTAATAAAAAAAAAATCAAAAGTTTTTGTTGTCTTGACCTTCAAATGACAGGATTTTACATAAAAGAAAGTATTTAAAAAAATGCAATACTCTAGTAAAAATGAAATACCAGCGATAATTAGCAAAGGCTAAACTACGTGAAGTGCAAAATGTTTACGAAAGGAACGTGTCTTATTAAGTAAAATTTAAGCATGCTTGTTTTCAATGAATAGCAGGATATATATAATCTTCGTTGTTTTATTATGCCCCCGCAACTCAAAATTGGGGAGATATTGTTTACCCCTGTCCGTCCGTCTGTCCCATTATTGGTATATAATAATTCCGCATAACCACTTCTAGGAATCATAGGAATTGTTCACTTTGCTGTCTGTTTGTATATATACATTTGTGTGTGTAGTCAGGGTTTTAACATTGAATAATATTTTCTCTTTTGGGAGATAATTTATTTTGTAGTTTTTTGGAGCTACAATTTGATCTGAACCTTTGAAGTTTGTGCTCCCATACTAAAATTTAATCATTTAAAATAACAATTTGGATCAGCGGGAGCATCAATTGCGTTTTCAAGACAAAAAAATATCTCAAAAACAGTTACTACAGAGAGGAGTGCAATGCATGACTTTATTGTCTCGAGTAATATTTCATGAAATTATTGACATTAAATCATTTATTTAAAAAAGAAACATTATAACCCAGCCATGTAGCATCACACAAGAGAGAGAGGAAGGATTAAGGAAACATCATGTTAATACTTGAATTCGATGAAATATTTGTACCATATTAAAGTTATTTTTGTCTTAAATGACATCCAAATAAACATAATTTCAAATAAAGCATAAATTATGCATGCTGTGAATCGCCGCTTATAAGTTTTATGTTGTCGGAATTAAGCCAGGTATATCAACTTGGATGAGTTTTTACAGACCCCATCATAATAAAGTTAATCAATTTGAAATGCAGCATAACTGATGACAGTTAATTTGTTCCACTTATCATTAAAAACAATTGTCTTTTTTTGTGACTTATAATCGAATTAATTAAGCTAATCATCGACGGGTATTGGCGGGAGTCTGTTGTAAATGAGTAATTTTTCAGTATTGGTTTAAAGAGTTTTGCTAGTTTATAGGTTTGAATATGAAAACTGCCTGTGTTTGATCATACAAATATTTTATCTAACCCTTGTTCAGATAAAATGCTTTTATTGCATTACCTGATGATGAGTTGTGGAAACAGGTAAACCAATATCTACAATAGTAAAACTACCGATGAACATCAGCAGAGCTTTACATTTTGATTAAAAAAAAACAAATCATTCAATATGTTCAAATCTAGTCGATATTTCGATGAAAAATATTTTGTGACATGATATTTCTTTGGCATCTCAAAGAAGTGACCTCATGCATCTTTTGACGGAATTAATGTAAACTCCGAGCGATTGATGGCTTCTTGCACGCCTCATACCGTAAAAGTATAAATATAGCAAAAAGTTAGAAGCCAAATGTGTTTTTATTCTTTCAAAATTGTATAAATAACTTATTCAATTACGATTTTTGTTATTATTTTTAAAGTAATCCTTTAATACTATACTCCTCTAAAATCTAAATATTCTGCTTTTAATGTAATAAAACAACGGTGTAGAAATTTATTAAAATTATATTTCGTCAATGCTTCAATTGAAATTTAAAATAGCTCTTATGAGTAATTTTCTAATTAAAAAAAACGAAAATTACTTATATTAGTATCTGAAATTTTGTTTAAGTAATGCCTCTGAAATTATGTAAGTGTTTTGGGTTACGCATTATAAGTCCAAATCTTAATTAGCTCTCAATTTTCTATCTATTTATATCTGTCTACCTTCAAGGTGTAATACCACCATTGATTTTCCCCTATTAGTCTTTGTTAAATTGGCACTTTTAAAAAAAATTGTACAGTATTTACCTTTATTTCAACCAAAGAAATACTTTGCATGAATAAAGTTTAATCCTTTCCAGTGCTGCAGTGAAAATTTCACACTACATTTCATTGCATATAAGAAAGTAACCATCACCGGAAGTAAACAACCCAATTTTTACACTGTTATTTACTGGTTACCTGCTTTGGTAATTATGTAACCTTAACTTTCCAAAATATTTTATAAGACCATCAAATAAAAAAAGAATGATGCTTTCAGACACCCAACATACATGTTTATGACTCAGAACAATTTAAGTGCATTGAAATGCAGGGTTAATTTTCTACAACTGTCAAATTCAAGGGAATATTTTTTTAGACCTACTTTCGTATGCAACCGGATGTGATGTACCATGATTTGGTGGTATTACACCTAAAGAACACATAAATGTCAAATAAACTTAATGTAATTTTTTCCCTCCAATTGCAAGTTATTTCAACATAACTGCCAAGTTTTGTCTCAGTCAGATCTATAGTTTCAGAGAAAATCACTATAATGTAAGGCCATATCCTATGGCGATTTCAGTCTAATTTCTTCGAAAAATTCTTATTTCAGTGTATCATTATAAAATGCAGTGTTGACTAATATCTGATCATATACTCATGATCTAAGCATTCAAACAATTAAATAGGATACAAAAGACAACTTTAAGATGATATACAATTTTATTGCACCTTTTAGAGTTCATTTGAAGGTCTGTTTTGGTCTGTTTTGGTCCATTTTTCCTTCTTTCTTCTTTTTTCATCAAAACTTGATATCTTTTCCCTAAGAAATAAAACAAATGTAATTATTTTCCCAAAAAATGAAAGAAATGCAATGTTAAATCAATAATTAAAGTGTTTTAGCTGAAAGAACTGTCTCTATAAATGTCAACAGTCTCCACCGAAGTTTCTATACGCCCTTATGTGTAACTTGAGTTTTTGGTCTGTTCCCCGAGTGTGACAAATAACGGTTCCCTTTCAGTCAATCATTTATTGTTACTGATATCAAAGTCACTTATTTATTTATTGCAGTATATTTCTAATAGATTAACACAAAAAAAGTCTACTTTCTTGTATTTTACATTAGAAAATGAGGAGAAAGAGTAATAAAAAATACCTCAAAATGGTTTAAAAAAAGGATTATGTCCCTTTGAATGCTGGTAAAAAAAAAAAATTTGGTAACAATTATGAAAATTTAAGTATGTGAGATTGGATTCTGATGTGTATAAATCCAAGGCAAGTGTTTAAATGATGTTTTGTCGGTGCAAAATACAGACGGCACAATGGCAAATTGTAAACTTTTGCGGCCAAAACAAAAAGAAAACATGACATTAGTTGATACATACCTCAATGCTAAAGTGTCATCTGCAGACCATCTCACATATAAGATTTTTCAACAGAATGCTCGTCAGATCATGGTTAACACTGAAATGAAAAAATCACATGTTGTATAAACAAAACTGTAAGGGTGATTTAAAATTTGACACAGAGGCTCACGTAAAATGGGGATTAGCATGGCAAGCTAAAAGAAAGGTCTCAATGTAATATATGTATGTGGATTCAAAAGTGTATTTCATAAATTATATCATATGAAGAAAAAAATAAGACTTCTCTTTAAAACCATTGTTGATTTACCATTTTATATCAAACAGTCTTGGTAGGTTTTGTGTTTTCGACACCTTGTTGGGTGTGTACCACGACAAACTTGGCGGTCTTGGTTGATATGAGGCGACTCGAAAGACAAGTGCTCAGGGTTGATGCATCTCTTCTGATGACACAGATGAGACACATCAAATTCCTCTGATAGGTCAAATTTCTCAGTGTGCAACATGTATGCAAATCTGTGACCATACAATGTTCTTTTTTTCTGTCCAAGGAAACCTAACACTATACACTGAATACAGCTTTGTCTGTCCACCCATTTGACTTAGCAAACACCCGTAAACCCGCATTTCACGGTAATTTTCTCTCAAACGTGCTTTCTGTGTCTCAATCTATTCCGAATAGTCCATTTTTACAACGTATGAACTAGTTTAGTAATAATTTTTAAAAATGAAAGTACAATAAGGTCATAAGTGCACGTGTAGTTTCCCTAAATAGGTGTAATACCACCATTGATTTTCCCCTATTAGTCTTTGTTAAAATGGAACTTTTAAAAAAAATTGTACAGTATTTACCTTTATTTCAACCAAAGAAATACTTTGCATGAATAAAGTTTAATCCTTTCCAGTGCTACAGTGAAAATTTCACACTACATTTCATTGCATATAAGAAAGTAACCAACACCGGAAGTAAACAACCCAATTTTTACACTGTTATTTACTGGTTACCTGCTTTGGTAACTATGTAACCTTAACTTTCCAAAATATTTTATAAGACCATCAAATAAAAAAAGAATGATGCTTTCAGACACCAAACATACATGTTTATGACTCAGAAAAAATTAAGTGCATTGAAATGCAGGGTTAATTTTCTACAACTGTCAAATTCAAGGGAATATTTTTTTAGACCTACTTTCGTATGCAACTGGATGAGATGTACATGTACCATGATTTGGTGGTATTACACCTCAAGTTTTTGAGGAAAATGATATTTTAATAGAACCAAAAGACCAATTTTTGATCCAAAATCATCGATATGAAAGATAAGTGCATCAGAAAGGCAAATTGTGTTTCAGAAAGGTTGTATTTATATTTCATGTGAAAAATAACCCGATAACCGTGAAAATTTGGTAAAGGTAGAAATTAAAAGCGTCTGCTTCACTTTGTTATTAGATGTAAAAGCTAAATTGTTTACACAAAAAATGCAATAAACTTAGAAATTGACAATGAGCTTCGATGTAAAACAACAACAAACAAAATGGTTTTAATTTCCAACTTTAAAGTTCTGTGTAGCAACATGCCAGCACCCCTTGCATTTAGATTATATTTTCTCCAGTTAATACGATATTCCATGAATTTCCTTTTATTTACTTTATTTGGCCTTTTAAACTTTTTTGGTTTCTAGCAGCACTAATAAGTTTTTTTGTAGACGAAACGCGTGTCTGGCGTAATTACAAAATTTTAATCCTTTTTTTTTTTGTCATCATTCGGTCGGTTTACGAATTTTGATTCTCCTTTTTGTATCGTTTATCTCTTTTTGACAGCGCTAACACTATATAGAAGAAACAGGAAACAAAGGGAATTAGCTGGATTCTCTGAAAGATAGACAAATGTGTGCAACACTACACTAATGATAAGCGACATTAAATCTTTTCCAATGTATAGATTTTGTGGAGACGTTAGATCATTCTGTCACAATAATTATCTATCACTACGTCACTACACCAGGACTACAACCTTAATTATGTAACCTTAAAAGGACTTGTACAAAAGATGTCAGATTAATTAATAACGGAAACGCACGAATTGCAAAGCGGAATTTTTGTGGGAAACTTTAGTTTTCTTTTTTTTTATATATTAAAATAGGATCTAGGGTTGCATAGTAATTGAATATCTTACTCATAATACAAAAATTAAAGAAAAGTTAATTACGTTTAAGTTTCTAATCATGTCAAATATAAAAAAAATTACGGCAGTATATTTATAAAACATGTGTCAATTTAAATTCAAATTCAAATCTGTATTGTAACAATACGCTATGTACAACTATAGTATGTGACAAAAAATTTCATGCTTTTTTTCCTCAGTTTTTAAACGGAAGCAAGCTTACCTATCAGAATTGATTATATGGATTGAGTCGATGCTTTGCTTTAGTGCCAATTGTTATTTCATTTGCGCCAAAATAAAACGTTTTATTGAATAATAATGGTAATAAGTTTAACAAAATAGTTTCAATCAAAAGTGACTTTTGATATTGATTTTAAAACTTATAATAATAAATCATTCATCAGAAACCGGTCATCGTAACCAGAATAAAGGCATTATATATGTACACTGAAACGTTCTTAAAATGAGACTTTTCCGATAAGACACTTCCAATTAAGGGTCAAATGACGTGGATGGAAGCAATTATAATAACTTTTCCCCTTCAACAATGATAAACTGTAGAGTCTGCTATGAAAGATACAAATAGGAAAAATATAAAACAATAGATCTGAGAAAACTGACGGTCAAATTTAAAATAACACAATTTAAGAAAAAACAAAGCAGACATACACGAACCAACCACAACAACCACTACAAACCATTAAAGTCTGAAATGGCCTATATCTGTACTCGACTGTACTGATTTTTACTCGACCAATCTGAATTGGTCTGACTTTTACTTGACATTACTCGACCCCAGTCTGAACCATACTTGACTGTACTGAATCGTACTTGACCCTTATCTTTGCTGTTGAAAATAGTCTGAACTATTACTTGACCAGTCTGAAACAGTCTTAACCCATTCTCGACATGTACTCGACCTATTTTTCCAGTCTTAACCATACTTAACCAAAGGTCTGAACAATACTTGACCAGTCTGAACCATACTAGACCAAAAAAACTCTACTTTTTTTAACTGTTAAAATAAATTTCTTTTTAAATGACATATATAACAGCAGCCAACAAAATTTATAAAATATCTTAACCTTATAAAAGAATTATATATCTCTGATTATATTTAGGATAAAAAAAATATATTATATATAACTTATATCAAAAAGGGATAAAATTAAATAAATAAATAAATAAAATTGTTTATTGTTAGTGGTGAAATATAAAGTATAACCTCTGCTTGGGGGCAAACTCATAAATAAGATCACACCTGGTCAGAGGTATTAAATTCTAGATAACATTGATTCAAAATTGTAACATCCTGTTTAAATTAAATAACAAGGCCTTTCGAATATACATGTATGTACTAGATAAGTAATACACGAATTTAAGAAAAATAGGGCTTTCTTTTTACCTGTAAAACACGGTCAACGGAAAAAAAGTCACGGGAAAAAAAGTCACAAAATACCTAGGAAAAAAAGTCACAAGAAAAAAAGTCACAATATGTGTTTAAGTAATTTTTTTTTTCAAAATAGGGAAAGCTTTATATTGTTTCCTTTTAATTTTTTTTTAAATGAGTCCAAGTTGTAATTCATTTGTATGGCTACCAATACAGGAAGTGACAGGTCTACAAAAAGAGAAATCTGCCACAAGAAGCCACTAATCAATATCAACAGTTCCTGTCAACAATTGTTATAATTACTTAACTATTATTAGTGACAATAAACATGATAAAATGCTTGTTTAACACTAAATTGAAGAATCTTATCTTCAAAAATCAAAATAACATACTTTTTTTCTAATTAACTACAATTAAAGGAAATTGTTGCTGTTTAACTCGCATCTCCTTCATAAGAGTCTGAGATATAAAACTAAAATAGTTACAACAAAACGTATATCAGGAGTACACCAACATGACTTTTTTATATATACATGATACATTTTAAATATATGTGACAAATATGACCATTTTCATAAAAAATATATTTTGGGAGTTGTTCTCTTATATGTGCAAACCATAATGACTATTTCATACAAAAAATATATTGTGACTTTTTTTCCAGTGACTTTTTTTCCTGTGACCTTTTTTCCTGTGACTTTTTTTCTGTGACTTTTTTTCCGTGACTTTTTTCCTGTGACGTTTTTTCCTACATTCGTAAAACACACATGTACTGAGGTAATTAGAACATATTAAAGTGCTTTATGAATGCCATTTTAATTTGACAAAGAAATACTGAAATTAATTGAAAAAAAAATTTACTGTTACTTTGGAATACATTTCCTTTTTAAAAAGGTTATCAAGGATTGCTATGGAAATTCTATTATAATGATTATGTTAAATTATTGGTTTAATAAAACAAAACAATTAAGCTCTCATTTTTTAAAAATTCATTAAGTTGTTTATATACTATTTTATATATATCTTAATAAAAACATTCACTGCATTATTACCTGAACTCAACTGACACCATAAATCTATACTAGGCTTAAGTTAATGGTGAAAATAGTCCAGTTACCATAAAATACTTCCGAAATATTCATAAAATTTTGAATAAAATTGAAAATATTAGCCACAATTTATTTTTTTAGATTATTTGATCAGCTTGTTTTATTTATATTTTAAAAGTTGATATATATTATTATGTAAGTGTTGATTAATATTGAGTTGAAGTTATATTATGATTGATTATTGTGATTTTTTTTAATTTCAATACTGTATTGAATACATTTTTAATATCAAGTTGTTGTTAAAATTTCATTTTTATTAAAAAAATTCCTAAATTGATAAAATTCAGTTGATAGATACAAAGAATAGGTCTAGTTTGGTTAAGACTTGGTCGAGTATGGTTCAGACTAGGTCGAGTATGGTTCAGACTAGGTCGAGTACGGTTCAGACTAGGTCGAGAATGGTTCAGACTATGTCAAGTACGGTTCAGACTCGTATAAAACGGTTAAGTACTGGTCAAGTACGCATTCAGACTGTTAAGTATGGTTTAGACTACAGTCAAGTATTATCAAGTAAATCTCAGACGAATTCAGACTGGTTGAGTAAAAATCAGTACAGTCGAGTACAGATATAGGCCATTTCAGACTTTTAATGGTTTGTAGTGAACTGAACTACAGACTCCCGTCTTTCGACAACCACATAAATAATTTGGCGGGGTTAAACATGTTTGCGAGTGATCAATCCTCCCTAACCTGGTACAGTGGTGTTACAGCACAACAATAATCTATAACAAAAATGTATTCATAGTAAACGAATGCCCTACTCGTTCTATTATTTTCTAAATTGAGTGGCCCGGGAAATTTTGGTCAAAACTCTAATTAGATTTAGAAAGATCTTATCATAAAAAAATGTGTACTAAATTTTAATTGATTAAACCTTCACTTTATCAAAAACTATGTTGAACAAAAACTTTAACCTGAAGCAGGACAGACGAACAGACCATAATACACCTGGGTAGGACATAAAAATCAGTTGAAAGTGACTCAACTCACCAGATTGGTACACAACAGAAAAATATATCTAGTGAACAGACAGACGTTGTTCCATCCAGAGATGCATGTTTTTGGGGTGTTTTTTTTATAATTTATTCCCAACGAAATTGTACCAACATATAGCATACAGAGTTTAAAATAAGAACAAACATTTCAAATGTGTTTTTTTTTTTTTATAATTTAAAACATGTAAGATTTGTAGACAACATACAAATAATGTCTCTGTCACGTTAGGTGCATTTAGGTACCTCTTAGTGCAAAAAGTTATCGTCCTTGTGCCTTCAACGCACTCACGTGCTCAATTAATCAAGGGAATTTTTTGTGATGTAAGTTATATTTTCATTTCCAGGAAAGACTTATATATATACTTCAGATACAATTTATTAACCATGTAAGGTCTACAACAAAGTTGTTCTCGTCATCTAAGTGCAATTTAATATATATACATCATAAAGTAAACCATACAATAGGTGGACAAGATACTAAAGAAGCAGTCAAAATCCATAAGTCGACTAAAAACGCCAACGTTATGATTACAACAAAAAGAAAAACCACAGAAAGACAATAACTGAATAAGCAACTATCAACAGTGCAGAATTAAAAATGTATTGAAATAAGCCAATTAAATTTTTTTATCTCTGTTACAACATGGCTAGAAATTTTAAATTGGGTTTACGAAGACACTGACGGCCTTAGATAAAGTGCTCCGTTAGTAATACTCCCCTATATATGATAAACAGAAATGTTAAAACAAATCTGTCATCAGGTAACACATTTTGATTACCTTTGATGTCTGTCCCTTTTTAATTTGTTTTGGCCGAGTTACATGTATCTTTTACTTTTGTTTAGTTACAGAGCTTCAAGACAAGTAAATGAATATGACAATAATTATTTGAAAAATATACGTTGCAACAAAGACTTTATGCTCCACTTTGCATTGGTACACTCATTAAACCATTGATTGAGTTGTTCTTTCAAAAGTTATGGAAATCCTGTTTAGACAGATTTTATACATGTACTACGAAATATAGTTTAGTTTGAAACAAACGAACTGCAGAATACGAATAAATTTGTTTTTCATTTTGATAAAATCTGACTTGGGAAGAAATATATGTTATCGATAGTTTATTTCTGGCCATCGGTTTCACTCAAACAAGTACAAACACTGTTATATTTGTGTAACATTTACATGTTACATTCAAAACTCATGTAATATCACTTGCCGTGCGCACACAAGGATTCAACTGTAAACACACATTTCAATACACATTGTTAAATTCACCAAGATGTGATTAGCGACATCGTCCGTTGCTATGGTGTGTGTGTACAAGCAAATTTAGATCTCATGAACTTCTCATCTCCCTAACATTTTAAGGGTTAAGAAATGCAAGACAGTATGTGCAGTCCTTTTTTTTAAAGCTCAATGCTGCAGCATGGACGTAGTTCAATCCGTGCACGTATAAATATATTTCAGGTGTATCAATTTTTTTTTGGGAAAAGAGGAGGAGCAATTACAAATTTCTTCTTTTAAACCTTGTTGATATATGAACTTTGTAAAACCACCCAAACTTATTAAATTGTTAATTTATTCTCGTCCTAAAATGCCTGAAATGATTTCCATAGAACAAAAAGCAAACGTTTATTTAATAGGTTGTAGTTTTTTTGAATTTAGGTTTTTTATTTTAAGTCCAAGTCGTATACATAAACGATTAAATATTAGTGTGCTATTTATTCAGGAACATAAGCAAAACATTACTGTCGCCATCAGGGTATTCAATTGTATGCTCTTGTTGTTTTAATTTCTTTTAACACAATAATTAAGTAACATGGTGAACAGTTTTAAGTAACTCGTTACGCGGTTATTCTGTGTGCTGTGTGTACCACATTGTTGATGTTTTTGTGTCATCGTAAAACACGATATTACAGCCATTACTTTAAATAGTTTGCTGATTATTCTTAAATGTATTACTGTACATAATATAATAACATATTATATTTTAGAGTTTGGTAAACTTCTAGAGTTATCTTATAAAGGCATTGGACATAGTATAGTCTGACACGTCTTGGTCTCAGAGTTGTTGTGACAGGAGGTATACACAGTTCTAGTTTGATCGAGTTCAATGTTGATTTATGGTTACTCTTTAAATTCTATTTAATTTATTCTACATATTATGAGGTTTTTCAACTTGACAAAATGTAGATCTTTGATTTTTCAAAGAATTGAAGGAAAAAACACGGTAAACATGCACAAATGGTGACATGTCATTTGTAAATTGATGGAGTAACTTGCTAAAAAGGTTTGCATAGGAAACAAACGAGAAAGTATAGCAGTTATTTAACTTTTACTAAGCCTTCTTGTGTTAATCTTTATGTCGACTGACCTTTGGTATTCTTTCATTAAATCATATATGTAACAATAACGTTTTTACCAGAGAAGTATATACAAATGATAGCAGGACAGTTTAAACAACCAAATCAAACGAAACAACTTACATTTACTGACATTTACTGAAGAGGTTCATGGCATACTGTTTTCCCGTGAAATTATGCATATCGCTCGCAAAAGAGAGACGAAAGATACCAAAGGGACATTCAAACTCATAGATCGAAAACAAACTGACAAAGTCATGGCTAAAAAGAAAAAGACAAACAGACAAATAGTAGTACACAGGACACACCACCGAAAACTATCAACTAAGCAATACGAACCCCGCCAAAAACTAGGGGTGGTCTCAATTTACTCACACAAACATGATAAGGGTTAAATAGCTCGGTAAAATAAACCAAATATACTTAGTGCACATGTCGTAGCTATCAACTTCTTTCTAATTGTAGATTAAGGCAGCAATATTTTTTACAAACGTTTAAATCTTTTACATCTCTTGCTATGCATCCTTCAACCACAATTTCAATACATACTCAGGAGCAAGGTAAAAATCATGATTTGGACAAAATATTCCAATTTATTTTGACAAAATATTCAAATTTAAATATGCGACGTTTCAGTATGTATCTAATTATTTTGACCGACAAATTTTCTCCATCAAGTTGTATATATGTTCAATGTATGTTTTATCATCAATAGTTTAAGTATCGTCCTTTTATCACTTCAAGATATTTTGTCAAACTATGGGTTTATTTAATTTTTTATGGTCGAGCAAACAAATGTACCCATGTTGGTATTTGATTTCCTTAAGTTTGCAAACAAGCCCAATGAAAACGATTCACCTTTACCCAAATGATTATCTAACGAATAATCAAAACTTCACAATATTATGTTTTTATTATAAAGAGGCAACTGTGCTATAATAATAAGTTCTTATCACAATTAATTTAATTATAGATGTAATATATTGTTCTTAAAGAATGATTCTACATTTAACTAGCCGTTTCAATGCATTAATTGCTCAAAATATATTTCAAAATTTTAATTTCTTCATTTTGACTAACAATAAAGAATATATGGAGACACAGATATTTCTATACATTATTATTATCGGTACTATTGTTATTATGACCGCCATATCCACCATTTTTACTACTATATCCACGATATCCACTATATCCACCACGATTTCCACTATATCTACGGTATCCACCATATTTACCGCCATATCCATCACCAAATCCACGATATGTACCATAAACGCCATATCCACCGTACCCACCATATCCACCACCAAATCTACTGTACCCACCGCCATATCCACCGTACCCACCATATCCACCGTACCCACCATATCCACCGTACCCGCCACCATATGCACCGCCATATCCACCGTACCCACCGTACCCACCGCCATCTCCACCGCCAAGTTCACTACCCACCGCCATACCCATCGTATCCACCGCCATACCCACGGTACCCACGGCCATATCCACCGCCATATCCACGACCGAAGCCACCATATCCAACGCCATATCCACCGCCATATTCACCACCATATCCACCCCCAAGTCCACTGTACCCACCGCCATATCCACGACCGTAGCCACCAAATCCACCGCCATATCCACCGCCAAGTTGATTGCGCCAACCAAATTCATCTTCGAGATATCCACCAAATCCACCATATCCACCGGAATCGCCACCAGACAAAACACTGAAACAAAGATTACTCAAAATAAAAGTTTATTTCATCCTATTATTATGAGTTATTGTCTTTTAGAAAGAAAGAGACTTTATAGATGTTGCATCCGTCAATTATAAATCATGTAAATCGTCAATTATTCTAACAGATCTAACTTGATTTGAGGAATTCGATATTCCGTAGATATCATACAAATCGCGGAATAACTCTCTTTGGGGCTTATATATATATATATATTTTAAGGTTTTTTTCCTAAAATATTAAAATTGAATTAAACTTCATTTTTGTTGATCTAGACGTTTAAGGTCATAGAATGTTTCAGATTGTGCAATCTTAAACTGTTCTATATTTCATTGTTCTTTCTCTTATGTGCCTGCTTCAGTCGTAAAATAACTCTTAGGCTCTTTCGAATTCGTACTTTATTTGACCTTTTAAATTGAACGTCACTGATTTCAGTGTAGACAAAACGCGCGTGTGGCGTACACAATTTAATTCCTGGTATATATAATGAGTTTATTTAAACCTTGTTAACCACTGTATTGTGTCGTTACACTGTTCTTATTTCTTATTTCTTTGTCGAGAAATTTACCGATTTACAGATATTAATTTTTGAAATTTGTGTCAGATGCAGTAAAATTTATGGTGTACCATTAGTTTTGTCGATATCAATTTTATCAATTAAATTAAAAAAATATGAACATGATGAAACTAAATCAAATGCTGTGCTTAAAAACGAAAGTTAATGTCAATGAACTTCTATTACAAATATACTGTTTTTAGTAGGAACAAGATATATTAAATCCATCGTTATCTACATAAGAAAAATGCATGTACGAAGTCAGGAATATAACAGTTGTTTTCCATTTGTTTGATTTGTTTAAGCTTTTGATTTGCAATTTGAGTAGGGACTCTCCGTTTTGAATTTTCCTCTGAGTTCAGTATTTTGTGATTTTATTTTATTTTAGAAATATTCTGTATAGATATCTAAATGAACCGACATATGAAAGGGGTACTGTAAATAAAGTTCACATCATAGGGATATTTTAATGTTTGTTTGGCAGTTCTACAACTGTTTTGAATTTAAATCACAATATTATTGTACTTGAATACTGACACATGGCATCAAAACTTTTTCTTTCATGTTCGATGTTTTCAGTTTTGTTTGAACCTAAAAACTATGGTTTTATAATAATTTTGAACTGTTTTTTACTCTTTTAAATTATGTTGCGACTAAATGCTTTTCTCATCAATTTATTAGAATAGGCAACGTTCAAATCAATTCCTATCTTTCAAAGGTGGTTTGAGTGAATTTTCTACTCTCGAACAACGTGAACAAAAAATAAACCGCTATGCTACGAAAAACACAGAACTCTGATATTTTACAGACAAAATGTTACGTTGGACACTCCTATTTTGAATGAAAATGAGATAATTCAGCGTTTTAATCAAAGGTATTTCAATTTTCGATTCCCGTTTTTCTGTTTGCTAGCCTATAAGACATAATTCAACTACGAATCACTATCGAGCAGACCAGTCTTCAGATTTAATATTATGATAATATATGGCAAAATGAAAATCATACCAACATCGTACGTAACATCCATGCACTGGCTTTATTTCACATTTGCAATACATAAGGGTCTTTTTGTTTGTCATAGTCAAATATTATTGATATTTTGCATCAAACTGTGTCATGCTAGATAAAAAAAAAATTAACTTGATCAACTTGGACCTCAACTAGACACTGGACCTAATATAAATTGCTTCGTTAGCATCTTTGCTTTCATGAACCGCATTTGAAAGCACACAACAAGCTAAAATCGGTATTGAGGCAATCGGCAAAATTACAGGTTAGACAACTATCATGCAAGACTTACCTAAATAGAGGTAAAACTGGTGATATTACAGGTGGCTGATTGGTAATCTCCACTCCACTTAACAATGATCCTAATAACGATTGGGTACCTGTGAGAAATGGTTGCTCTGTCCCGATTACAACGACGTGTCCTTCTTTCAGTTGACCTAATGGAAAAGGGCCATTTGACTGAATTGGTCCACCTCCTTGCAATTGGCCACCTAACCCCTGGCGGCCAAAGAGTATAAACGTTTGTGATGATATAATCTGTGCATTTCCTATGAGGAAAATAATTTTTAACAGCTTCAAACGTATCATCTTGCCCTGTAAAATAACAATAAATATGAAAAATGAACTGATGTATCAATTGTTAAGAGACATTTATCAATTTTGTTTAGATCATTGAAGAGTTACGAGAATTTTGGCTTAGGAATCTGGTAGGCTTTTGTTTTAAAATGTGGGTGGATGGTAATGTGAGAGCGCTCACAAATGTTCTAAAATTGATTAATCATATTGGTTAGTTTGGGGATAAATTTGTGAACAAAAGTGATTCAGGGTTTCTTTTCCGTCATTACAACCAATGTAATGAGTATAGTAGTCCCACCGAAGTTCGGTTGTTCTCTCAGGGAATTGTGGCTTCCAGATAAAAACTGGACACCGTAATTGAGCAAACAAACACATAATATTTCTCATATGCATTAAACAGTTCACCACAAACGCAGCTCACAAGCAGCATACTACATAGCAATCACTGTATTATATACTATAAAGTTTACGGAAAACACTGAAAACTAATGGAATCTAATAAGTCAACTTAGTGGATTTCACTTTATGTAAAAAATTATTTTTAGTATTCCGAATTTTAATTTTGCTAACCTTCTGTACGTTATATACGGAGTATATGTTGAAACATTAGCACCTGGTACTCACTGTATTGTGGGTATCGTTTCTGATGAGGAAAATACCATATATACATAATCTCCTGTGTATTCACCTCAAACTTAATTATCGAAATGCGTTTATAATGCAAATAATTCATTCTCCATCAAATAATAGTTTTTATTAAAAAAAATGTCTTTGTTCTCTTTAGTGCGGCTTAAACGAAATTAATTCCATGTGAAAAGAAATTATTCAACAAAACTTGCCTTAGTTACTTATATGCGTTTACAAAAAGACAAGTAGAATTGCGGACATTCTTAGATTCATTGAAATGTAAAACTTCGTTTCATATCACAGCAGATGGGGCTTTTATGAAAGATACAAGTCTTTGTTGTCTTGACATTCAAAGAACAGGATTTTACATAAAAGAAAGTAATAAGAAGAAATACAATAATCTAGTAAAAAACAAAGTACAGAGAAAATTAACCAAGGCTAAACTACCTAGAGCGCAAACAGTTTACAAAAAGAACGTGTCGAACTAAGTAAAATTTAATCATGCTTGTTTTCAATGAAAAGTAGGATATATATATAATCTTCCATGTTTTGTAATGCCCCCCGCAACTGAAATAAGAAGGATATTGTTTTACCCCCGTCGTCCGTCAGTCTGTCCGTCCGTCTGTCCCATTATGGGTTTATACTTATTCTGCATAACACCTCCTACTGTTTGAATCATAGGAAATGTTCACTTGGCTGTCTGTTTGTATATATATTTGAGGTGTGCATGTGGTCAGGGTTTTAATTTTTATTAATATTTGCTTTTTGGGGGAGATAGTTTAACTTTGTCATTTTTTGAAGCTACAATTTGATCTGAACTTTTGAATTGTTTGCTCACATACTAAACTTTGATAATCTAAAATAAACCTTGGAACCAATTGGATCATCATTGCGTCTCCAAGACCCAAAAATATCTCAAAGACAGTAACTATAGAGTAGAGTGCAATGCATGACTTTGTTGTTTCGGGTAATATTTCAAAAAATAATAATATGTTAATCAGTTATTTTATAAAAAAAAAACAAAAAAAAAAAACAATCCAGCCACGTAGCATCACACACGAGAGAAAGAGAGGGAATTGAGGAAATATCATGTAAATACTTGAATTCGAAGATATATGTGTACCATATGAAAGCTATCTTTCGTCCTAAATGGCATCCCAATAAACAGAATATCAAATAAAGCATAAATTATGCATGCTGTGATTCGAGTGTCGCTAATAAGTCTTATGTAGTCGGAATTAAGCCAGGTATATTAATTTAGATGAGTTTGTACAGAACCCATCGTAATTAAGTTAACCATTTTGATATACAGCATTACAGTTGACAATTAATATGTTCCACTTATCATTTAAAAAATCTTCTTATTTTGTGTCTTAAGGTATTGGCGGGATGAACATTGTCTGTGTTTTATCATACAAATCTTTTATCTAACCTTTGTTCAGCTAAAACCAATGTTTTTATTGAATTCTGTGGTGAATTGAGTGCACTTGATGATGAGTAGTTGAAACAGGTAAACCGATATCTACAACAGTAAAACTACCGATGAAAGTCTGCAAAGCTTTTCATACAACGATCCCTATGTTGATTCAGTATAAACAAATCATTCAGCATGTTCAACTCTATAGTCGATATTTCGATGAAAAATATTTTGTTACATGATTTTTTTTTGGCATCTCAAAAAAGTGACTCGTGCATCTTCTGACTGCAGAATCAATGTGAACACCGAGCGATTTATGGCTTCTTGTACGCCACATGTAATAAAAGTAGATAACTAAAAAAGGTAGAAGCGAAATGTGTTCCCATTAGTCCAAAAATGTATAAAATACTTATTCAATTAATATTTCTGTAAACTTTTTTCGCTTCGAGCGTCACTGATGACTCTTTTGTAGACGAAACGTACGTCTGGCGCAAAACAAACTTTTAATCCCTGTATATATGATGAATTTACTTGTCATATTCTTGATTAAAAACAACTGATTATAAGCAAGCTATTGCGCCAGGTGTTATAAATGGTAATTGTAATAAAGACATGCCTTCCCTTCGAAAGTTTTACAGCCTATATCGTTGTTTGAATGACCATTGTAGAATATGTGTAATCCGTGTGACGATAGGTATATTTTTTATTTAAATAAGATTATCACGGTGGATATTACCGAGGGAGGCGGTTTGTAGTTACTAGCTAAATTTTTAGTTTTTCGTGTAGTATTGTAGTAAGTGTTATAGATTGTTTGCCTGTTCGTCATTTTTATCCTATTGACAATATTTTGTTTTCCTTTAGCTGATAGTGATGTATTACTCCAATTGGTTTCTCATGTTTCTGCAATTATATATTAGTAATCATGGTTTTTTTTATTTTGTATCACACATGTGTACATGTCCGTCAAATTATGTCCGATACAAATAAAACCTAATAATATGGCATTTGATTATGATATTAGAATATAGCTAAAGAGAATTGTGTTTGTGCAATATTTATAATTTGAGGCGACAGTTTAATCGATGTTCAGCTAAAGAAGTTTGATGTTTCTTATTATTACACAAATACAAAACACATTAATTTGTGTACGGACATTTGTCCTGCTGTGTAATGTAACTTGATACAGCCTAACATGTTTAAGATACTGATGACAGACCAATTCTACGCCATTTGTTTTTTATACCTTTGGTAACTATTTAATGACTGTTCATTTATATGTTTTTCTCTAACTTCGTACAGTGATTGTCTCCGTTCCGGAACTCTTTTCCTTTACTCAAGCAAAGTACTTTAAAGTGCAACTTTTTGGATATTTCGTGGCTGCCAGTTCTGTTTTTGGTCGAGGAAGCTAGAATGCCCGGATAAAAGCACCAGCCTTTGATAGGAAAACTGACAGTCCTAGTCAATTAAGTTTGAAGTCAAGTTCACATGCACGAGCTGGGTTCGACCCAAATCCTCAGTGTTGACTGGCTAGTGATTGATAAAAATATAAAGACAAAAAATGCTTTATTAAACAATTATTAATGAAATGGAATAATAGTTAAAAATGTCCAGAACTTTTTAAGTACAACCATTTTGTTTACATTTAAATTTTCACTACATTGGTCTTGTCATATTTGTTTTTGGTGATAAGTTAATTTATTCAATTTATGTGTTTGTCCATATCAGGATTTTAAGACTTGTAATGTAACTAGATGTTCTTCCAATATTCCTGTTGAGATAATGATGATCTGAAAATATAATAACACATTTTTAATAATATTTCACATCTGAATATTTAAAACAAAATGTGTCGTACTTTGGAACTTTTTTTAAATGCTTACATGTGATTGAAGAAGGAAATTAAACAAGTTATTGCCTTAAAGAGGTATGGGTGTCTAAATTAAAAATGATAGAATTTGTTCATAATTTGCCAAAACGTAGTATATATTAATACATGTTAAACAAAATATAAAAGCGATAGGTCACCGCGCATTTTCTCAAGCTACAAGTTGTAATAAAATGGCATATTTTGTATGGATTATACAGGAAAAAAACATTATTACATGATAAGAAGCTAAACTAAATGATAGAATTGTAAAATATAATACGAGAAGATAGTTTTTGTCAAAATGCTTTGATAATATCAAAAGAAAAGATAGGAAAAAGTTTGTTTTGAAATTTAAAGAAAAGTACTTGATAAAGAATGAAGTTAAAATATATAAAAATATAAGCATGGAATAAACGTTTCACAAATAATATCGGATATGTCCCTTACGTCGTAACTACAATCCTCTTCCCTTTCATAAATATGACCTACCGAATTAGACTATTTACCGGATTTGTTATCTCATAAGCAACACGACGGGTGCCATATGTGGAGCATGATCTGCTTACGCCTCCGGATCACATAAGATCACCTCTTGTTTTTGGTGGGGTTCGTGTTGTTTATTCTTTGGTTTTTTATGTTGTTTCATGTGTACTATTATTTGTCTGTTTGTCCTTTTCATTTTTAGCCATGGCGTTGTCAGTTTATTTTCAATTTATGAGTTTGACTGTCCCTCTGGTATCTTTCGTCTCTCCTTTAGTAAATTTAGCGTTTACCTTCCATATTTTGCATTAATACAATCTGATTGTGAATTAATATAACTATATTTGTGTTAAGCAGAAAAATTTTGAGTTGTGTTTTTTTTTTTCATTTTTATTTACTAAAATATACTCCATATATATACATGTTCCAGACCGTATGAGTATTTGGACCGTATGCGTAATTTTTTAAAATAATCATACGGTCGTTACTACAATCCTCTTCCCTTTCATAAATGTCACCTACCGAATTAGACTATTTATCGGATATGTTATCTCATAAGCAACACGACGGGTGCCATATATGGAGCAGGATCTGTTTACCCTTCCGATGCACATGAGATCACCCCTTGTTTTTGGTGGGGTTCGTGTTGTTTATTCTTTAGTTTTTTATGTTGTTTCATGTGTACTATTATTTGTCTGCTTGTCCTTTTCATTTTTAGCCATGGCGTTGTCAGTTTATTTTCAATTTGTGAGTTTGACTGTCCCTCTGGTATCTTTCGTCCCTCCTTTAGTAAATTTAGCGTTTACCTTCCAAATTTTGCATTAATACAATCTGATTGTGAAATCAATATGACCATATTTGTGTTAAGCAGAAAAATTTTGAGTTGTGTTTTTTTTTTTTCATTTTTATTTACTAAAATATACTCCATATATATACATGTTCCAGACCGTACGAGTATTTGGACCGTACGCGTACGGTCTTGACCGTATGCGTAACTTTTCAAAACAATCATACGGTCTGACTAATATTAAGAAGTTGTCAAAGTTAATTAGATACATATAACAGATCAATATAACTTAATTCTCAAATTGATATAAAAAAGTTTAATTGTAATTGAAAAAAACTTTATATTCTAATGATTTAAAAATGTCACGCTAATTGAATCTGGTACTCTCTTGTGTTTAGCATGTCGATCACTCAGTAAAATAATTGAATTATGATCACTAGAATTGAAAATATCGGAAGTAAATATAATGTGGGAGGACAATTGTTTTAGAATATTTAACAACTTTTCAAAAAATGCAAATGCTAAGGAACATATACACGAACTGCAAAACTGTAAATGTAAAAAATATTAGTACGTTACTTGTGGTAGCAAGTGTAACATTGGTTGAGAGTACCAACATTAGGATCAAGATATACAATAAACAAATATTTAATTTCAATGGTTCATTTGTTCATTTTATCAATTAGTAAAACTAAAAATAAAGATTGTGATTAATGTTTATTTGATTAAATTAACCCATATGATCTAATAACATGTATGGTCAGCTCTTATTGGACCATACGCATATACTCATACGGTCCGACCGTACGCGTATGGTCGGACCGTACGAGTATACGTATAAGGTTCGGACCGTACGCGTACGGTCCAAATACTCATATGGTCTGGAACATACACATTATAGCCATTTAAAAATTAATTTTGTTTATTTTATTTCAACAGCAAGTTGAGATACATTTAATAGCATTTTATTAATAATTTGACAAAGAAATTAATTCATGCAAATAACACTAACAATATCAAACAAATAATGTATTTTATATCTGACAATATTTTAAAACTCTTATACCTAATATATTTTGTTTTATTTAATGAATTTCATTTTCCCTTTACAGCTATTCCTCACTTATATGTGATATTGTCCTTCTTACTGTTTCGCCATCATCTATAGCATGAAAACAATTCAATGCATAACTGGTGGATTGATATTATATTTAAAGTACATATTCTATTGCAGGAATGCATTCTTTTTTTGTTTGTTACAACCATGGCCTTGTGGCCATATGCTGTGACATTAATATTTGAAGCCATTTGTTGTGACATAAATATTTGCCCCCAACCCCTTTAATAATTAACAACGATATTCCCGAAGTGCAATTTTGTTTTTCGATAATGGAAATAAGTCTTTTACAAAATATTTTCAAATAATTTTTTTTATAGTTTTCTAATGCTCTTTTCAGTAAATTTATTCTATCACGGCATTTTTACTGCCAGCAAGACTAATAACAGTAAGGGCCAAAGACTGTGTCTGCCACTTTTTTGGGCAACGTTTTAGGTAAATCGTGAAGACAGTTAAATTGTCTGTATGTTTATGTTCAATATGCATTAATCACGGTTTCCGTGTATATGATTGATATTGATAGCTGCACATACGATACGTGCCGACGACAAAAGTCAACACCAAAAAATATGATATTTTTTACTGCAAACCGTGAAGAAGAACTTTTTCCTAACAAATAAACAGTTATTTATATTATTTTGATTTGTATGGATTTTTGGTTTTAGTTTACAATTATTGTTTGGTAACACAACTGGTCTCAGTTGAAGCTCATTCTGAAATTTTCAGCCATATTGGCTTTAGTAGCAACGAAAGGTCAATTCGGGTCAAACATCTTGAAGAGCGGGTTACGAACTAGTATAAGGCAGTGATTAGTGTAGAACAATATGCGGATCGTAACTGAAACTGCCGGAGTTTGTTTTACCTATAACAGACCTTTTCTAACGAGTACTGATGACAGCTTTGGAACAAACATGTTTCTATGTTTTTTGTATGTCGGCCCTTATTTGATAAGATCGTAATAGCGTTTTTTAATTTTCGAACGGATGATTTTAACTTCCTACATGTGACTTTTAGTGTAATTGCCTCCTTGTGAGCAGCTTACATCTACCTAAAAAGTCATGCTATAGGAAATGCAAGCTTTGGAATATCTCAGCAACTTGGAGATACATATATAAGAATGAATTACAATCTTCGATTATATGATATTTTCTCAATTAATAAAACTACTTATTAACGCATTTTAGGAAGGATGTACCGTATTAATCCGTATACTTTAACCTTTTCTGGAGCACCAGCAATCATCCCAGTTTTAAATAGGATTCGTAATGCTCAAATTTTTTTTAGTTTTTATGAAGCCTTTCGAAGATTGTTGGTTTTTTTCATTCTTGTCATGATTCAGTCGGTCTAAGCATTTTGATTCTCCTATTTGTATCGTCCATTTCTTTTTGACAGCGCACTAAACACTATAAAGAAGAAAGAAAGGAACAAAGTGGAGGGGCCGGGTTCTCTGTAAGACAGACATGTGTGTTTTACACTACACTAATGATCATCAACATTAAACTTTTTCCAACGTATAGCTTTTGTTAAGACGTCATCATTCTGTTACAATAATTGTCTACCACTACGATACTACATCAGGACAACATCTTCAGTTATGTGTCCTTTAAAGGACTTGTTGTACAAAAGATCTTGTCTATCAGATTAATTAATAAAGGATACGCACGTATTAAAAAACGGTATTTTTAGGGACACTTTGGTTTTCCTTTTTTGGAAAATTAATTATAAATAGGATCATGGGTTGCATAGTAATTGTATATCTTAGTCATAATACAAAAATTAAAGAAAAATTAATTACGTTTCAGTTTCGTATCATGTCAGATAGTAATGAACAAAATAAATATACATAATTACGACACTATATTTATACATGTTTCAATTTAATTTCAAATCTGTATTGTAATAACATGCTACAACTAAAGCATGTGACAAAGCATAAAGAAAATCAATATACAATATTTAAGTAAATTCCATGAACCCTTTCTCACAACATAAGAACAATTAAACTATAACAAGAACGTGTCCATAGTAAACGGATGCCCCACTCGTTCTATCATTTTTATGTTCAGTGGACCGTGAAATTATGGTAAAAACTCTAATTTCTCATTTGAATTAGAAAGATCATATCATAAAGAACATGTGTACTAAGTTTCAAATTGATTGAACTTCCAGTTCATCAAAAACTACCTTGACAAAACAACTTTAACCTGAAGTTGGACAAACGGATGAAGTGACGGACGAACGGATATACACACCATTGTGCCCCTAGGTAGGGCATGAAAAGTAGTTGAAAATGAATTAACTCATCAGATCGGTACACAGCAGAAAAATATACACAGCAGAAAAATGTACACAGCAGAAACAATATCTGGTGAAAAGTCGTTGTTCCATCCTGAGATGCATGTTTTTGGGGGTTATTTTTTTAAGTACTTATTCCCAACGAAATTGTACCAACATTAAATATGTAGACAACATACACATAACCACTCTGTCACGTTATGTGCATTTAGTTATCTCTTAGTGCTTACAGCTGTCGTCTTGTGCATTTAACCTGCTCACGTGCTCAATTAATAAACTTAGGGTTTATTTGTAATGTAAGTTATATTTTCATTACCAGGAAACACTTTTACTACGGATACAATTAATTATCATGTAAGGTCTAAAACAAAGTTGTTTACAACATGTAAGTACAATTTAATATATATGCATCATAAAATAAAATACATCTTGTATGAAGAAAACAATTATTATGTTCAGCAGGCATCAATACAAAGTATTTCTATTCTTTTTATTTGAATACGAAAGCATACAATAGGTGGACAAGATACCAAAGGAGCAGTCATCCATAAGTCGACTAAAAACACCAACATAACAAATAGAAAAACCACAGAAAGACAATAACTGAATGATCAACTATCAACAGTTCAGAATTAAAAATATGTATTGAAATAAGCCAATTAAGTTTCTTATCTCTGTAACAGCATGGCCAGATATTCAAAATTAGGTTTACGAAGACACTGACGGCCTTAGATAAAGTGTTCCGTTAGTTATACACCCTAATCCCCTTTATATGATAAAAAGAAATATTAAAACATATCTGTCATTAGGTAATACATTTTGATTGTCTTTGATTTCGGTTCCTTTTTAACTTATTTGACCGAGTTACATGTATCTTTTGTTTAGTTACAGAGCTTAAAGAAAAGTAAATGGATATGACAATTATGATTTGACAAATATACGATGCAGCAAACACTAAATGCTTTGGTAAACTCATAAAACCATTGATTGAGGTGTTCTTTCCAAAATTATGGAACTCCTGTTTAGACAGATTTTATACTACGAAATATAATTTAGTTTGAAACAAATGAACTGTTATCAAATAATTTATTTGTTTAATAGAAAATGGTTCAATATGGTTGAACTAATAAATTTTATTCATTTTTGGCCATCGGTTTGCCTCAAAACAAGTACAAACACTTTTATATTTGTGTTACATTTACGGATATTCAAAACTCATGTAATTCGCAATAACACTTGCCGCGCGGACACAGGGATTCAACTGTAAAGACACATTACACTACAAATTGTTTAATTCACCTTCATGTGATTATCGGCATCGTCCGTTGTTATGCTGTGTGTGTACAAGCAAATTTAGATGTCATGCACTTCTCATCCCCTTACCATTTAAAGGGTTTAGAAATGCAAGACAGTATGTGCAGTGCTTAATGAAAGGTCAATACTGCAGCATGGACGTAGTATTTCAGGTGTATCATTTTTTTCGTAAAAGAGGAGGAGCAATTACAAATTTCCGCTTTTAAACCTTGTTGAAATATGAGATTTGCAAAACCACCCGAATTTATTTAATTGTTAATTTATTCTCGTTCTCAAATGCCTGAAATGATTTCAATGGAACAAAAAGCAAACGTTTATTTGATAAGTTGTAAAAAAGATTTTTTTTTTATTTAAGTCCAATTCGAATAAATAAACGATTGGATGTTAGTGTGTATTTTATTCAGGAACAGAAGCAAAACATCACTGTCGCCACCAGGGTGTTCAATTCAAAATTGTTGTTGTTTTAATTTCTTTTATCAAATTAATTAAGTATGACTTAAAATGAGTTTGTGAATTTTCAGTATATAATACAAATTAGAAAAACTTTTTTAATTCGGCATACAAAGCTTAATTGTATACATAACTCGGGTATAATTGCTTTCGTCACATATCATCTGTTCTGCTGACTTTATTATTGTAAAGGTAACTACTTTGAAAGTTTCTATTCAACCTTGCGGAAAATACAGTTATGTACTTTAATATATCAAACAAAGACCGCATTTTATGTCGGTTGATATTGTGAAATTTTACTGCGTTTTATAAATTAAAACATTTACTATGGCCATTCAAAACGATTACACGTCATTGAGAATTCAGTTTCAAGAGTATTTAAATACTGTTTTTCTGTGCATGTAACTTACGGAGAGCTTATTTTTCAAATCAACTGTAAGTATATTTAAATTAAAGAAGTAAAATTTAACAAAAATATTTGCAGACCCATTTCACTGGTAATGATAACCAAGTTTTAAAAAGAAAACAAGGAAAATAAGTAGACCACTTTCGAGATCGTTGCAATCCAGTTAAAAACTTTGTCTAAAGAACATATTTTTGGTATCTTCAGGGGCATCTTCATTTCATTCCCATATGTATATATTTAAACGAGCGATTACAAAAGTATGATTTTATATAGCTCGGATATTTCGGCGATTCAAAAAATATGATTCTATAATGCACTTATATTTCGCCGAATCAAAATATCATAATTGATCATCAGTACTGCTCCCATTTTGGAATTGTGTTTAAGTACCTTTGGAACAAATATTGTTTCTAGTTTAATTTGCATAATAACAATAGCGAGGACGCTAGGTGAACTTTAATAATGCAAGGATCCCTTATATCTGGTTAATGACGTTATAAAAGCGCACATAGTTGCAAAATTTTCAAGTGAAAGACATACATTGAAAATGGTCTTTTCATAATTGTAGCGTATATCGTGCATAACTTATCGTTTATGGAAGAAATCAATCGTAGCTAGAAACAGTTTTGATGATGCCTGTAAGTTTAGAAACTCATGTCCGTAACTGAGATAAAATCTTTACTAAATTCTTCCAAAGATTCAAAGATTTAGTCGGCAACTTTGGCTGTATATGAATTCAATTAGTTTTTATTGGCTTTGAACTAGTTTCCAGTAACTCCAAGTAAATATGCACATTTTGAGTTGTTAGGGATGAAGGAAGGATATATACCCTGTCAAGTCCGTAGAATTTTGTATATACATGACTGTAGTGTCCATGGACACACACACAAAACAAATATAACAAATACAACCTTCCTGTATACCTTGAAGATCAGATTTATATCTATATTATTGAATATAAATAAAATCAAAGAAATAGACAATAATAGATTTTCCATAACATTTCACATGTTCTACAATTTAAATACGGGAAAAGATGGGTTGACTCTAACATAGTGATAATATTTGCTGAAAGTTCATTGACAGATTTTTGTGCATGTTCCAGATAAAGGTTCTGTAATGTTAGTAACACTGTTTCTATAAAATAGTCGATACTTGGTGTGTTAGGAATATATGTTTCCCTGTACAGAATTTTAATTCCGTTAAAATATAAATAAATGACAATATCTTCAATATATTTTGATATGAGCGTCACTGATGAGTCTTATGAAGACGAAACGCGCGTCTGGCGTACTAAATTATAATCCTGGTACCTTTGATAACTATATTCAATATAATACTAATAGATCTTTGCATTTATACGGTCATTATCACTTTTTCATAATAGTTATTTCCAATGTAAACAGGCCAATAGCTCTTTGTAATTGTAAGAAATTTGTCACTTTGAAAACAGTTCAGCCTTCCAAAAAAAGGGGATATATTTTGTTCCTTTTATTATGACAATTTCTATTGCTATGAATCATCGTAACAATTTACATACAATTTGTAGCCTTCAGAATCATTTACGAATTATTGATCTATCAGTAAAGGATATAAATTATTTTTGTTATTCCTTATTACGACATAAACCTGATTTTTTAACGACTGATTTCTTTAATAAACAGTATCTGCAAAATAAAAGCAACAGTAGTATTCCATGTTCACAAAATTCATAAATATATTGAGAGAAATCAAATCAGAATTACAAACCGAAGAAAAACATGTCAACTTTAAGAAGAAAAGAACAGAACAACAATAACACCGAAGTTCAACAAAAATAAACTTCAATGTTGCCTAAATAGAAACGAACCATTTGACAACAACTGCTATATTACTGACAAGGTACATATACACAACATTTAAAGAAAACATGGGGCGGCGGTGAACCTGATTTTAGGCCAAAAAAATCGATCATGCGGCTCTTATACCAAGAATAATCTTACCACAAAATGAATTCAAAGTTATAATTTAAAGCTCGTGACTAATTTTATACTACGATATGTCAATTAGAAAACAATCTAAAGACAAAAATAACCGTGGGACATTATACATGAAGTCCATATACATATTTTCTAGCAATTAAATGCAAAAATTAGTATCATTGAAATCGACTCATTATTTACTAAGTGAATGTTTTTAATGTTAAATGCGCTGCTGAATCTCTCATGAAAAAAATAGAAATATATACATAAGAGGCTACATTAAGACATCAAAATGGATTTTATTTTGGTTATTTTTACTATGATTTTTACATTTTGCAGATATTTGCCCCTAATTCCTTGTTATAACTAAAACTATGAAGTATTTTGTCGTGGTGTTGGTATATTCACTCTTTGCTACAGGTAAATATTTTTAGATATCACATACATGTAGTTTATTGTGCACTTACAATTTGTACGTATATTAGAGTAGCCTGCTCTTGAAATGGTACGCTTTGCTAGGTAATCTCTACACCAACTAGTGATCATGAAGTTATGCATCGTGTATACTTTAATACTCATTACAAACCTGCTCGTGCATTTTTCATTGTTATTCAACGCAAATTTATTTACGAGCAGGTTTAAAAGACCTCCTCACAAAAAGGGCTGTTCAAATCCCCTCGCCCTTCGGGCTCGGGAATCTGAACATCCCTTTTTGTTCGGAGGCCTTTTAATATCAATATTAACTTATCATTGAACTTTACTATTACTTATTTTACACATACACATCTTGTAAGTTCAAATCGTAACATTGATTAAAATTAAAGAACAAGACTTTAAAGTTCCGAGCTGATGAGTCAAGCCTTTTTCGATTGATTTGCATCATTTATTCTTATGATGTGATGTTACCATACTGTCTTAGGAAAGGAAGGGTTAAGCGCTCAAACACCAAGTTTAACATTTATTCGTGCCTGTTGCCATTCAGAATCATTGTTTTTCCAATAATTTATACATGTGCATATTCATCATTTATGCAGTAACAAGACTCCAAGTTCACTGTTTGAATGTAATGCAGTAAAGCTTAACTGGTGACAGTGACCTATATTGAACATGACGATCTTCGGCACAGATGAAAATGTGTCTATCAACATCTGTAGGTCTGCCCTTTGAGTAAACATGTTAATGAAAACATACATTAAGAATTTTCATGTAATAATTTTGTTTATGAACATAATTTAGCCGGTTATACCGTGTATTAAATAAAAATAACAATCGTATTTTCAGGATTGCACGCTGCAAAAAAAACGGCATATGGGCGACTTTAATTTTGACCAGTTTTGTCCTCATGACCCTGCCAGTTGTAATGGATGGTGTGTCACTGTGTGCGCTTTTTATTTGATTTAGGAATATGTGAAGGGCCTGGAAACAACCAGTGTTGGTGTTATTGGATTCTTAAGTAAGTTATACAAACGCAGCTATATCTGACTTTGATTTAGTTTTTTTTTTCACAGAACGATTTAATGACAAATAGAAATGATATGGTTTGTAGCATGTTATTACTGACAAAACCTTTCAACAGATAAACGACATTCCACAAATCATTACACAGAAAACAAAAGTTTGAGCAACACGAACCCACAAAATTTTGCTGGGGAAGGGGGACAATTTTTTGTTCGACAAAAAAGTGAACACAGTGGGCCCCCTTCAGAATGCCAATTCGTCGTTGAATAACACGTCCTCATAACATCTAACATAACAATAATGTTGTCACTCAAGAAAATATATCTAACGCAAGTTTCAATTTTGTTTAAATGAGAGTGTATTGTTTTTACAGAATGGGGTTTCCCTTTCTAAACTAAATATGTACCGTTATATCTAAGAATGACTATTATCTATGGCACAAAATTGGTCAAGTTCCTTCAATCTGTCTTGGAAGTTTAGAATGGGGTAGTATTACAGTAGAGTAGAATGAAATCTGTTTGACAACACTGTATACACTAGTATATATATATATATATGACATGCAGTTCGGTTATTCATGGATGTTGATATCAGTTTAACAATACATTATCAATGAACTTTCTTTTTTTTTCAGAAAACCTAGTCGTCAGGGAAAGTCAGCAATTTCCTAAGACAAATAAAACTATTTACATTGAATAAAATATTGTAAATACAAATATTGCATGCTTCACTCTAATTTCAATTGTAACGTTATACTACAACAAAAATCGAAACAAGATTCATGACAGTGTACATATACTCTACACTGGGGAAATATATATCTCATATCTTTTGACAGCAAAGAATATATGCGAGATTTTCTCACTAATTCGATAAAATGGTTATTTCTTCTGATAGTCTTATAGTTAAAAAAAAAATACTAGCCTCCAAAAAAAGGTTGTAAACTGCTGTTCAAAGGTCAATAATTGATTAAGAGAAAACAAATCCGGGTAATAACTAAAATCAGAGAGGGAAATCATGAAACAGCAGAAAACACTGAACTGCAAATAAACAAACTTTTTTTTATAGATTTTGGAAAATGGTCAATTTTTATGAACCAAAATTTACTTTGAAAGATATTTTAAATCAAAACCACATTTCTTATGAAGGTAAAACTACAGATTGTCTTTCATGTTCATATTAAATGCTTTTTGAATGCTATATATTTCGCTAAAAAGCAAATATTCACATTTATTAAGATTTTATTTTATTAGGTTGTCATCCTTGATTTTACATCGACACCACACTCATCGATGTCTGACCATCAAAGGGTCATACGTATTGCAACGATTTAATAGGTTTGTTGTTCCTCACATATCTAAAACATCAGTAAGTTTGAAAGTCTCAAAAAGAAAGAAAAACATCAGGCCAGATTTATTCTGATAGTGAAAATAAAATTGCGCACTGAAGTATCTTGCATGCTTTACTTATGAATAAATTAATTCGAAGGCTTAATTACAAATATTTAAAATTCAACATTATAAATGAACTTAAAATACGGTCATGGTCAGATGTACCATGCCAGAGAGACTAGTTCAATCATTCTATACATCAAATGCAGTGTTTTTATCTCTTAAAGTACATTAGATATACACCACAAAATAATCAAATTGACAGATGAATCATGAAAACCATTTTATAAGTTTATATCAATCCTGCCAGACAGGCATGTATACTTTACAAAATATAATATTATAATAATATAATAAATGTGAGCTATTGCTTTTTATCTGATAGAGTGACAAAACCACAATTTATCATTGGTCAATGGACCCTAAAAATGAGGTCAATGTCATATGAACCATGTCAAACAAACGAGTATACCAAACAATCATTACAAAAACAGAATGTAGTGGCTCTTATGCTTATAGTATCAGAAAAATAAACCGTACCAGACACACTTAGTAGTTTCAATGGAACCATAAAAATGATCTCAAGAGGAAATGATATTTGCCAGACGGACATGTACACCTACCAATCATTCCTTACTTAACATTAAGTAGCCCTTTCACTTACAGTACCTGAAAAAGAGACCAAAACCACTGTAAATAAACATTGAACCATGAAATTTGGGTCAAGGTAAGATGAAACAATAAATGTACAATCATTGTATGCTCGAGATATAATAAAACAATGATGACCTATAGTCTCTGGTTTACGAACTTAACAATGAGATCACTTTAATCCATGAGGTCCATGCAAGGAATTCATATACCGAATAAAGTTCTCATATTACTCATATTATAATAGATAAGTACTCCATGTTAACAAAACATTAGGTATTTCTATAAGTTATTGAACACGAAAATAAGGCCAAGGGCAAAGGACATATGGCAGACAGAAACTTAGTAACATAAGGTATTTTCATAAACTTATGAAGTCTCCGGATCTTCTACCTTCTGCAATTTGAAGTTTTACAAAAATAGAGAAAAACAATTGTATTGTATTCTGCAGATTGCATCAATCTTAAGGACCATTTTGATTTTTTTTCACCGTTTTGATATTAAGTAATCTTTATCGCTTTTAACATATGACCTAAAGGACATACTGCCACGTATTTTAATTTACAATTATTTTAAGTATAACTTGCCTGTTTTGTTTTTATTCCGTTTTTACATGCAATTAAATTGTTTTAAACTGTCTTTTATCTTTAAGAGTAATAGGATACTACAAATTTAGAAGAAAAAAACCCAGATGAATACGTTTTATTTACTTGAACATGTTGAATGTTTATGTTATAATGTAATTATTAACACGCGTACATATACTTTGTGTTGATAGAAAATCCTTTATTCGATCAAAATGTAAGAAATTTTCTGACCTGTAAATAAAGGCAACAATAGTGTAGGTGGCACGGTAGTATTTCCTGGTCAATAAAGGATAATGATAGCCTTTTAAGAATTTTCACCACTCTCTAACACTGCCAAAAATTCTATTCACAGTTAGCTGTGTATCATGACCATTTACTTTTTTTGGCTATTTTTACAAACCTAAGGCAACTAGTGCTTTTATGTCTTTTAAAGACATTTGAGAAAACTCCTGTTTCAATTTGACAACACAATGACAAACAAATGAATACAAAACAAATAAAGATTAAAGACTGTACAACACTAACCCTACCTAAACACCCGGGGAAGATTCCATATGCTCTGGATATGCAAACAGATCATGATCTACATTTGGCACCCAACATGTAACACATGCATGTACAACCTCGATGATAAGTCTAAATTTTGGATAGATGATGATGATATTGTGCTTTTGACGATTGGAACATATCCGTTGTCATGTTTTGACATGTTTGAAAATATATAAAACAGCGTTTATCAAATCGTAATACTGTTTTTTAATTAATCGAATGGATGATTTTAACTTTCTACGTGCGACTTTAAGTTTAATTGCCTCCTTGTGAGCAGCTAGCATCTATCAAAAAAAGTCATGATATAGGAAATGCAAGCCTTATAATATCTCATCAACATGGAGAATGAATTACAAGCTGCGATTATATGATAGTTTATCAATAAAAAAAACTACTTATTAACGTAAATGTCCTGTACCAAGTCAGGAAAATGGCCATTGTTATATCATAGTTCGTTTCTGTGTGTGTAACATTTTTACGTTGTGTTTCCATTGGGTCGTTTGTTTTCTCTTATATTTTAGTGTGAATTCACATTACTATAAGACGTGTCACGGTACTTTTCTATCCTAAATTCATGTATTTGGTTTGACGTTATAGTTGTTATTCTCATCGGATTTTGTCTAATGCTTAGTCCGTTGCTCTGTGTGTTACATTTTAATGTTGTGTCGTTGTTCTCCTCTTATATTTAATGCGTTTCCCTCAGTTTTGGTTTGTTACCCCGATTTTGTTTTTTTGTCCATAGATTTATGTGTTTTGAACAGCGGTAAAGTACTGTTGCCTTTATTTAGGAGTAGCACGATGGGTGTACCGTATGAATCTGTATACTTTAACCTTTATTGGAGTACCAGAAATCTCTCCAGTTTTAAATAGGGGTCATAATGCTCAATTTTCAGTATTTATGAAACGTTTCGAAGACTGTTGGTTTTTTTTCGTTTTTTTTTTTTTTTTTTATTCTTTTCATGATTCGGTCGGTCTATGATTTTTGATTTGAAAGACAGACCAATGTGTGTTCCAATACACTAATGATAAGCAACATTAAATTATTTCCAACGTATAGATTTTGTAAAGTCGTTATCAACTGGGCATTCTGTTACAATAATTATCTACCAATACGTCACTACAACAACAGGACCTGTTACCTTTAAAAGACTTGTGTTATCTATCAGAATAATTAATAGAGGAAACGCACGTATTGCAATACTAGATTTTAAGGACACTTTAGTTTCCTTTCCTTCGAAAAAAAAAAATATAAATAAGATCACGGGTTGCATAGTAATTGAATATCTTAGTCATTCTACACAAAATATAAAGGAAAAAGTTAAGTACTTGAAAGTTTCGAATCATGTCATATAGTAATGATCTAAACAAACATTTATATAATGTAAAAATATACTACAACTATAGCATGAGACAAAGCATAAAGAAAATCAAAATACAATATTTTAGTAAATTTCTATGAATCCTTTTTCCTCGGTTTTTTTTTTAAAGGAAACAAGCTTACCTATCAGAACTTATGATATGGATTGAGTCGATGCTTTGCTTTCGCGCCAATTGTTATTTCATTTACGCAAAAATAAAATATTATATTAAATAAAACTAGTTATACAGTCCTTGGATGGTGTAAACTTCCCACTAACACCATACACCGTTACACCATTTACAAAACGCCTTTGCACCGTACACTCTGTGTCATTACACATTACACGTTACTAAACTATAATCCTGGTACTTTTGATAATTAGTTACACCTTTGCACCATACACCTTACACATTACACCATAATGCAATTTAATTTCAAAGAAAGAGTACGACTACAAAATTATTCATGTATTAAAAAAAACGTATTTTGATCACAATATTAATCAATGTATAAAATTAATAATCAATATTTTGCATAGTTTTAAATATCGTACACCATTCATGCGCATCATTCCCGACCGCACGTAACACCATTACACCATAGCACCATCAACCTTCTACCATTGCACCGTATCCCATACACTATTTCACCATATACGTTTTTGGGGAAGTTTACACCATCCAAGGGCTGTAAAGATAAAAATATTTTCATTCAAAAGAGACTTTTAATATTAATTTTAAAACAAATAATAAAGCATTCATCAGAAACCAGTCATCGTAACCAGAATAAAGGCATATTATGTATGTACACTGACACGTTCTTAAAATGGGACTTTTCGGATAAGACACTACCAACTAAGGGTCAAATGACTTGGATGTAAGCAATCATAGGCAACAATTCGCCCTCCAATATTGACATACCGTAGAGTCTGCTATAAAAGATACAAATAAGAAATAATATAAAACCATTAAATTGAGAAAACAAACGATCAAATTTGAAACAAATTAAAAAAAAATATGAAAATATAAATAAGACATACATGAATCAACGACAATCTAGAGGCTCTCAACTTCGAACAGGCACATAAAGAATGTGGAAGGGTTAAACATGTTTGCCAGCGATCAACCATCCCCTTCCCTGGTACAGTGGCGTTATAGCACAACATAAGAACAAATAAAATATAACAAGAACGTATTCATTGTAAACGGATGCCCCACTCGTTCTATCATTTTCTATGTTCGTATCATAAGGAACATGTGTACTAAGTTTCAAGTTGATTGAACTTCCACTTAATCAAAAACTACCTT
The DNA here is from genome assembly GCA_037788925.1 of Mytilus galloprovincialis. Taxonomy (NCBI): domain Eukaryota; kingdom Metazoa; phylum Mollusca; class Bivalvia; order Mytilida; family Mytilidae; genus Mytilus; species Mytilus galloprovincialis. Next base: position 18,968,129 of record CM075331.1, on the reverse strand, counting down.
GACAAAAAACTTTAACCTGAAGCGGGACAGACGGGCAAACAGACGAACAGACGGACGAAGTGACGGACGAACAGAAGTCAGACCATAATGCCCCTAGGAAGGGCATAACAATCAGTTGAAAATGACTTAACTCATCAGATCGGTACACAGCACAAAACTGTAGACAGCAGAACAAATATCTAGTGAAAAGAAAGACGTTGTTCCATCCTGCGATGCATGTTTTGAGGGATATTATGTATTCCAACGAAATTGTACCAACATATAGCAAACAGAGATTAAAACATGTACAAACATTTCGAAGGTGTTTTTTTTTTTTTTTTTTTTGATAATTTAAATGTAAGATATGTAGACAGCATGCACATAATTCCTCTTTCACGTTAGGTGTATTTAATTATCTCTTAGTGGTAACAGCTGTCGTCCTTGTTCCTTTAACCCGTTCACGTGCTCAATTAATAAAGGGATTTTTTTGTGATGTAAGTTATATTTTCGTTTCGAGGAAAAACTACTACTTGTACTACGGATACAATTAATTCATCATGTTAGGTCTAAAACAAAGTTATTTACAAAATAAAAGTACAATTTAATATATATGCATCATAAACAGAAATACATATGTTTGTGTGAGGTAATATTTTATTTACGTTCAGCTAACATTAAGACAAAGTACTTTTATTCTTTTCATTTAAATAAGAAAGCACACTTAAAGTGGACAAGATAGCACGGAAGCAAAATTTATACAATAGCAATTGTACAGTTAACTAAATCAAAATTAAACAACAAGTACAAATAGAATAAAATATGTCTTATATAAAAGGTTGTTTTGTATTCTTACGTTGTGGTCTCATTGGACTATCAAAATTTCATGTTAAATCAAATGATGATTATTTACTAGCGATGAAGAAGATATAACTTTTTATTGCTTTTGTCGTCTTTCCATGCTTAACATTTTTGACTGAGTTATCTTTCACGTTTTAGCTCAAGTGGGTCCGAAGGGCCTTATTTGAGCTTATGCCATCACTTCGCGGCATTCGTCTTCCGTCGTCTGTCGTTGTCTGTCGTCGTAAACTATTTCAAAAATCTTCTCCTCTGAAACTTCTGTGCCAGATACCTTCAAACATTAACTAAATATTCCTTATGAGAATCTAGTTTAAGAATTGTATCCGAATCTTTTATCCATCAACAAACATGGCCACTATGGCTAAAAATAGAACTTGGGGGTCATTTGCAGTTTTTGGCTCATATCTCAAAAACTAAAGCATTTAGAGCAAATCTGACATGCTGCAAAGGTCAAGATCTATCAGCTCTAAAATTTTCAGACAAACAGAACAATCCATTGTTGTGTTGCTGCCACAAAATTGATTTTTTTAAGAACATTTTGCAGTTTGTGATTAATATCGTAAATATTATTGAAGATAAAGATAAACTGTAAACAGCAAAAATGTTCAACAAAGTAAGATCTATGAAAACGTTTTTATATGACCTAAATGAATCTAGTATACATTTTGTATTTTATTTCGTACGTGAAGAAACATAAACACTATGGCTAAAATGAAACACATTGGTCAAATGCATTTTTTTGCGTTTGAAAAAAAATATGACAGATACAATGAACATTTAAATGGCATTCTTAAGCCATTAATTAATAAATATTGAAAAGCAAAAATAATCATTGATGAATATCTTAGAAAAAAATAACAGGTGAGCGATCCAGGCTCTTGTTGATCCTCTTGTTTAGTAACAGAGCATTAGGACAAGTAAAATGGTATAACCAGTACATGTACGTGGTGAAAATATTGACAGTGCAGTCCCATGTATCTGCGCACCAAAGACTTAACGAATCACTTTCGTAAACTCATTAAACAAATAATCGGTTGAAATTATTTGAACAAATTCATTGCATACTTTAGCTTCATGAAATATTCTTAATGTATGGTGACACACATAAGATGTTATGTCCAAAGTTATGGAAACCCGGTTTTGACATATTTATAAAACGAAATGTAGTTCAGTTGAAACCAAAAAAAAAACTGAAGGATGCGAAGTGATATTTTTGCATTTAGACAAAATCTTACTTAGAACCAATTTTATTAAATTATATTGTTTTTTAGGCAATAGGTTAAAGGGGCACTAGCTACGAGATATATAAAAGATCTAAAGTTTGATTTTTTTTTGGTCAATCAATAATGGAAGTGAAATAGTGAAATAACAATTCGCTTTTTGCAGCCAAAAAGGTCAATTTTGTCAAATTATGCTAAGAAACATTGATAATTAGTTATTCACTTGCAAGTGAATGAGTCTACCTCTTTAAATCCGTATTCATGTGCATTTCAATTTAACCCCTAGCTAGAGATTGTCAACGCATGCATTGTATGTGTATTGGTTATTTAAAGGAAAAGAATGTCAACAATGAAAGTGAAACTACGGTAAATCATTTGATTACTAAGTTGATGCACATAAAATCATTCTTATACGGTTAAAAGCAATGAGAAACATATATTTATAATCTATAAAATAAAATCAAACAGACCTATAAAATTCAATTGCACGTGTTGGTTTAATCTATTCATATCTTTATTTATGTTTACATCGCTTATATGGTCATATGAGGTCAAACCGATAGATTATAAGATGGCGTCAGGACTAAAATACACACGAAACGAACCTATATAGTATCTACCCCATGCTCTGTAAACTGTTTATTTTAGACTTTTGATAGTTTGGATAAATGTTATACATTGTTATAAATCAAATATGAGAATTTTAGACAAATCGGTGACCATGAATTTGACAGCTAGTGCCCCTTAAAGGATAGCATACAATGCTCAATTGGATTCGTCACATACTAACTGATCCGCTGACTTTCTTATCATTGTAAAGGTATCTACTTTGAAAGATACAATTTTTAAACATTTCAGGAAATACCGTTACGTAATATATCAAACGAAGACCGCATTCGGTCGCGTAACAATCTGTAAATTCATAATACATGTACATGTCAGAATTTCATGTTTAAATGAGTAGGATTTTTTATGTCGGTTGATATTGCGAAGTTTTATTGCGTTTTATTTATTAAAACATTTACAATGTCCAATCAAAATGATTCTGTGTCATTGAAAATACAAAAGTAAGAGTATATAAATACTGTTCTGCTGTGCAGGAAACTTAAAGAGAGTTAATTTGTCAAATCAACTGTAAGTATACTTAAACTAAAGAACTGAAAATAAGATTTCAACTCTAAGCAATTGTAAGGTTAAATATTAACTAAAATCGTAGCAGACCTATTTCCCTTGTACTAAACACCAAGATTTTAAATGGAAAACTAGGAAAGACCAATATACCAATTTCGAGTTCGTAGTAATCTCGTAAAAAACTTTTTTTTTATAATGAACATCATTCGTACCTTTCAGAAGCTACGGAACAAACATTAGCTCTTATTTGTCCTGCATAATGCAATAACAAGGACACTTGATAAACTTTAATAGTGCAGATATACAGACGATCCCCTCCGTCTGTAAGTGGTGTTATAAAGGAACGCATAGTTCACGAATTTTCCAGTGGAGGACATAATTTGAAAATGGTCTATTCAAAATTGTAGCATATCTCGTGCAAAGGATATCGTTTATAGAAAAACAAATCAATCTTAGCTAGAAACAGTTTGGATGAGGCCGGTATAAAATGGAACATTTTATGTGAAGCATCATACATTGCAAGACGTTTTGGAAACACATTACATCCATCCACAGCTGACCTAAATGGAAGTTAAATTTTGAAATACTTATGCCGATAGCTAGATAGAACTTTTCTATATTAATTACTGTAGTTCACGTGAACACAAAAAAAGTAAACAAATATTACCATATAGTATACTTTGAAGTTTAGATCTATATCTAATTTTTTTAATATTCATAATATCAAAGAAAATGATAATCATATTTTTTCAGAATAAATGTCAATACATTCAATATATGAGTTCTTTGCAAGATTATTATTGAGCTGCTGTGAAATTTAGAGTATGTCTCATCTTTGTTTAAGGATGCATTCATGCTGTCATTGTATCTTTATTTTTACGGTAGTTATTCCCAATGTAAACAAGCCAATAGTTTTTTGTAATTGTACTAAATTCGTCACTATGAAAATGATTCATTTTGACAAAGAAATGGACTTATATTGTTGTATTGGGTTTCCATTACTGCTTCTGGTAAATACCCTGCTAAAAAAAAAGTAATGAATAAAGAGCTATACACTGGAAGCTGCATTTAGAGCGAACTAAATTATTTTTTATCAATTTTTGCAAGTAAGAATTTATTTTTTATTTTTCAGATAGTTATCATTAATTCCTGGTTATAACAAATAACATGAAGTATTTCTTCGCTGTATTGGTACTTTCACTCTGCATTGCAGGTAAATATCAAATATTTTGCTGTTCAAATACAGTTTTTACTTAAAAATGTGCTTGCTTGTGTACGGTGCCGATATACTAGGGTACTTCTGCACAAATACGTGATGATGAAGGCTTTCAACATGTGTACTTCAATGTTCATTTGTTTACACAGACACATTTCAAATACAAAAAAATAATTTTAAAATTAGTTGAAATGAAGAGATCAAACCTTTTTTCCCTTCCCTTTCATAAATGTGACCTACCGAATTAGACTATTTACCCGATTTGTTATCTCATAAGCAACACGACGATGCCACATGTTGAGCAGGATCTGCTTACACCTGAGATCACCCCTAGTTTTTGGTGGGGTTCACGTTGTTTATTCTTTAGTTTTTCTACGTTGTGTCATGGTACTATTGTTTGTCTGTTTGTCCTTTTCATTTTTAGCCATGGCGTTGTCAGTTTATTTTCGATTTATGAGTTTGACAGTCCCTTTGGTATCTTTCGTCCCTCTTTATCGAGTTTTTGTTTGTGTTTGTGCCGATCTGAAGAGTCGAGTCTTCTCAATTTTATTGATTTTAACATTCTTTCTTTTGATGTGATATCAGCACACTGTCCCAGAAAGGGGGTTTTTAGCGCTTACAACATGTTAAACTTTTATGCGTGTCTGTTGCAATGCTGGGTCATGTAATTCAGCGCCCGTTGTTGCGTGTTGTCTGTCTTATTTGTTGGTTTTTGTGGTTTTGTTTTCTTTAGTTTTTATCATGTATATGTCGTTGTTTTATTACAAGTTTTGAACATTATGTAATGCCGATCCCTTTTATATATATATATATATATATATATATATATATATATATATATATATATATATATATATATATATATATATATATATATATATATATGCTCATAGTTCAGGCGAAACAGTGCCCAGTAAATTTACATCTCGTTCTTTCATCTATAGTGCATAGTTGTCTTATTTGATACCAAACCACATCTCCCTAATTTTTTAAACACATTTTGTAACATGCAGTTATGACTAATTTTCGAAATGTTAAATCTAGTCATTAAAAGGAGGTGAATTTCCTCGAAAAAAGGACAATTTTCAAGAGGTGCTAATTTCAATCTCCACTTAAGTCGGAATAAACACAACGACATGTGTTCTCAGTGTATACTGGCTCCAGGTTTGAGGTTTGAACAACATCATTTCGTTTTTTTTCAAGTAATCAAATACATGTTTGAAGACGAACCTCAACATGCAATTTCAATAGATTTTATCAAATTAATTAAAATTGTAAAATGAAATGCTAGTACATTCTATATCGATACAATGATTTCAATGTATACGTAGCTTATTAATTTATTTTTTTTTTATTAAAAATACTTATACTTCCTGGCCGTGATGCATTAAAATAATGATAATGAAGGTATTGTCCTTACTCTATTTTGAATACAATAAAATAAAAATAAAAAGACCCTACACAAAATTTCTTTCTCAAAATTGTCCTTAGGCAAAACAAATGAATTATCTTTTTTCCAATAATATCAAATTTCAAAGAAATTAAATAAACAATCATATTTTCAGGATTGCATGCTGCTAAAAAGCAGCATATGGGCAGATTTAATTTTGACCAATTTTGTCCTCATGACCCAAAAGGTTGTCATAGGTGGTGTTTACTCTGGAATTTTGATGAAGGAAAATGTGAAGGCCCTGGACGTCTGCAGTGTTGGTGTTACTGGTATATAACGTAAGTAATGCATACGTAGCTATATGATGTAATGAAAAATAGATAGGATATGACTGATATTATGTTTTTTTTACCCAAAACTACAAATAATTTTAAGTAAACAACAGTCAAAAACACTTATTACAATACACGGAAGTCGGGAAGGGATGAGATGTATTGCAATTCCTGCTATACAAGTGGTACCTCACGTGACGCTGATGGCAAATAAACATTCACTGATTTTTCTGTAAGAATACAATGGAGAGAAAAAAACAGCATAGTGGCTACGACAAATGAAGCATATCTGTGATCATTTGTGACTTTAATATAATCATAAGGAGCCATTTCTTAAATAATTTCCCTGAAAGCAACAACCTTTTATTAACATGATTAACGGAAATAATGAACGGAAACACAAATCCCGGAATAGGTTATCAACTTGGAGATATATGATTAATATGCAGGTGTAGCTTGGATTTTGTGACATTAAAATGCAAAATTCACAATGATAACTTTAAAATTAACCGCCTGTTTGTGAAGCTGAGTTCTTAACCCGCCCTCAATATATATGGTAGTAAAGATATTGAAGCAGATTACACTTATGTAAGGTTTCATATGCGATTAACACAGTCACGAAACTCTTAATCTTAGTTAGCGGACATTAACGCGAAATTAAAGGATACGCTATCTTCTGTGCATTCCTCTTGAGAAATTCCTGTATGAAGTCTGCCTAATACGATCAAAGGAACAAGTCCGCAAGACGAGGAGCACAGTTGGTTTACATGGGAATGCCAATTAATTGTTATAAAAGTCATCCTTCAAACATAACAGAATTGTATCACTAGAATAAATATATAAAATGCAAGTTTCCATTTTGGTTGAGTTTTTTACTAGGTATATTTCCCTTTTCCCAATTAAGACAATTATATATAAGATTGGTTAATTTTTTATATGAAACACTGTTTAACAATTCCTTCAATATGTCTTAGATGTTTATAATGAGGAAAAGTTTCAGTACTGCAGAATGAATCAGTATTTTGTGACATCAAATAAACTAGTTACTATCCAATTTGAATAAATATGACATGTCGTTCAATTGTACAGCTATATGTTGATAGGTTTAATACATTATTAATTTTATTTACAGAAAACCTAGTCTTCAAGGAAAGTCAGCAATTGGCAAACAAAACTGACACTTTATAAAATGAATAAAGTATTGAAAATATAAATTTTATTATTACAAATAAGAAGTTGTGGTATGAGTGTCAATGATACTACTTTCCATCCAAGTCACAATATATACAAAGTTTACAACTATAGGTCACTGTAAGTATTTAACACGGAGCATTAATTGGCTCACAGTGACCACCAAACTATAAACGGCCCCAAAATGACTGGTTCAAAAAAATAAACAGGCAAATTTATATAAAAAAAAACGAGAAATATCTATAAACTACACCAACAAAGGACAACCACTGAACAACAGGTATCATCTTCCTGTCCCACCTTATTTTTTGTTTGAAATGTTATACAAAAAAAACCAATGGAAAGTGATATCCATGTTCCTGTTTCTAAACTGGGTTAACTGTCTAATATCTTTGGATAACAAAAGCCTAGCTAATGCGGATAAAATTGTTATTTCTTGCAATAGTCTTACATATTGCCGACTATGGATTTCTTGATGAGACGTTATGTTAGAAGTTGAAGGTACAGAATACATAACATGTGCATATGGAACTGACTGTTTTGACTTATCGGTCATCTTTGACTCAGATCAGCATCAACAGTGCAAACCTAATCGATCCCCAATAAATCCTGGAAACTATGATGAATTGATCAATGCATATTTGTGTATTTACAACTTCTAGAAATAGACCTGCACATTGCATTCCATCTATAATATTATTCCTTTATGTGAATCAGTTTTAAGCAGAAACCGTTTATAATTGTTCCCATGGCGCAGCATTAAAATATTTTACGCACCTATGATCATCCCTGATTTCATATCGGCAACACAATTATCACTGGTCACTAAATGCTCATACGTATTTTAACGATTCCATTAGCTTATTTGTTCCTGACAGGAAGATACCTGAAACATTAGTCAGTAGAAACAAATTCATAAAGATAAAACAATAAGGCAAAGTGTTATTATTGCTTTGTTAATAATAAAAAAAAAAGGATGTAAACTACGAAAGCCCATCGTTCTGCCTTTTCAATGAACAAAGTCTAAAATACGAAATTTGAAAGTTTCAAAAAGAAATGGAAAAATCTATGGCCGGATTTATTCTGAAAGAGAAAATAAAAGTGCACACTGAAATGTCTTGCATGCTATGATTAAATTAGTGTTGACTATCTGTAAATAAGGGCAACAGTAGTATATCGCTGTTCAAAAGTCATAAATCGATTGATAGAAAATCCGGGTTACAAACTACAACCGCGGGAAACACATCAACGAAAACAACGAAACTAGAGAACCACTGAAGTGCAACATAAAACAATCGTCAAACCAACATACATAGAAACAAACTATGAGATAACAACTGCAATATTCTTGACTTGGCACAAGACATTTCAAGAACAAATGAAGGGTTTTATACGAAGGCTAAATTACAAATATCACAACCTGCACATTATCAATGATCCATTAAAATACGGTTTTAGTCAGATGCACCATGACAGTCAGACAAAGTTCAACTAATAAACATATATAATCAAATTAACAGATGAACCATGAAAACCATTTTTTCAGCATAAGTTTATATGAATTCTGACATACAGGCATGCACAATGTATACTTTACAAAATATAATAATATGATAAATTTGACCTATTGCTTCTATTATCTGATAGAATGACAAAAACACTATTTATCATTGACAAGTGCACCATAAAAAAAATGGGCGATGTCATATGAATCTGTCTGACAAACGTGTACAACCAACAATTATTACAAAAACAAAATGTAGTGGCCCTTATGCCTATAGTATCGTAAACAAAATACAGTAACACAAACACTAAATATTGTCCAATGAACCACAAAGTTGCGCTCAAGATCAAATAAAATTTGCCAGTCGGACATGTACATCTTACACTCATACCTTACTTAAGGAATAGTCCCTCTCTCACTTAAAGTACCTGAAAAAGAGACCAAACCACACATTGTCCAATGAACCATGAAATTTGGGTCACGATAAGATGAAACAAAGAACTTAAAGCGTAAAATCATTCTATACTCAAAACGTACTTAAACTATGATTGCTCACAGTCTCTGTTATACGGACTTAACAACGAAATCACTTTAATCACGGATCCATGCGGCCCTTGCAAGGAATTCATATGTCAAATTTAGTTATCATATTGCTCATGTTATAATAAGTGAATACTCCATATTACAAAAAAAACATAACGATTTCGATAAATTACTAAACAATGAAAATATAGGACATATAGCCGACGGAAACCTAGTAAGATAAGGTATCTGCATCAACTCTATGAAGCATCCGGGTATTCTACCTTCTGTAATATTAAGCTTCACAAATATAAAGAAAAAAAATGTATTGAGGATCTTTCTACGTTTGAATACTAAGTAATCTGTATCGCTTTTAACATATGACCTAAAAGACTTAATTCCACGTGTTTTAATTTACAACAATTTATAACTTGCATGTTTTGTTTTTTATTTAAATTTTACATGCAATTAAACTGTCTTTTAACTTTAAGAGTAATAGGATACTTCAAATTTACCAATAAAAAACAGATGAATTTGTTTTAGTTACTTGAACATGTTGGATGGTTATGTTTTAGTGTAATTATAAACACACGTACTTAGACTTTGTGTTGATCGACAATTCTTTATTCCATCAATTGTTTAGAAATGTTCTAACCTGTAATTAAAATAAACAGTAGTATACCGCTGTTCAAAAGTCATAAATCGAATGAGAAAAAACAAATCCGGGCTACAAACTATAAAAAAATTTGTAAGGGTTCCACGGAACCCAGTGTCTCGCCTACTTTTGCTGTAAATTGCAGGATCAACAAAAATGAGGGAAAAAATCAATAAAAATATTCCGCTTGATACCATGTTTGGATTGTAGGAAGCTTCTCTCCAAGTTTGGTAAAAAATCCTGGATAGTTTATGAATCTAATAAATGTTTTAAAAACTTTAACTGCAGACTGGATGTAATGTTAACTGGAAGAAAAACTAAGTCCATTTATAAGTAAAATACAGATACACAGGTACAAAATATTAACAAAATTTCCTTCTCGATACTAGCTTTTGATCATAAACAAGCTTCTGTCTTAGTTTAGTACAAAGAAAAAATAGTATAAGAAAGTTATTAAAATTTTTAAAAATTTAACGGAAAAAATGGAATTTTATTTTTACAAAATTTACTTCTGGATACTATCTTATGATCATAAACAAGATTCTGTCCAAGTTTGGTAGAAATCCAGTATGGTTTAAAAAGTTATCAAAATTTCAAAAACTTTAACCACAGAGTGAATATTTGTGGACACCGCCGACGACGACGACGACACCGACGACGACGGAATGTAGGATCGCTTAGTCTCGCTTTTTCGACTAAAGTCGAAGGCTCGACAAAAAGGAAAACAACTAAACAATTAACATAAACACTTAAGTGCATCAAAAACAAACGACAATGTATGAAATTACTCAAATTCGTGTCATTTGAAATTGAACAGTTGTATCATTGGCAATGAAACCCATCTGCTTATTCTTATATTATTGAATTATTGTCTTCCAACACCATATTTTGTCGGCGGCTTTTCGTATGAAGTGTCTATTCAATGACAATACCGATAGAAATTCAACTATCGCATTCTGGATACGGAAAATACCGTGATGATTGAAAAAGTAAATTTTTGTAGAAGGATGATAATATTAACCGAATCTGAAAAAAAGAACAAATTAAAATTAAGGATGGAAATGGGAAATGTGTAAAATAAATAACTATACAAAAGGATAGAAAACAGCTACCAACCATCAGTAGGTCTTCAACACAGAGAAAGAAATCCTGCACACGGAGGAGGGCTTCAGCTGACACCTTATAAAAATGTGTGCTAGTTTGTTTTTTTTTCAAAATTGGCGTTATATTAAACTCCAAAACATATAAATATACTACAATTCAAAATATATACAAGACTAACAAATGCCAGTGAAAGGCGTAGACATCAAGCGGGGTTGAACATGTTGATTGTAGATGTCAACCCTCCCCTATACCTCTATACTATGTAGAGTAAACGAGCACACAGCAATACGCACAGTTAAACTCAGTTCAACATAAGTCCGAGTCCGATGTCAGAATAGGTAACAAAAGAAATTAAGCAAAATGACAATTATACATACATTAACAAAGGACTTCTAGCAGTTACTGACGTGCCAGCTTCAACCCTCAATGAAACTGATTACTAGCTCATGTGTTCATCATAAAAAAATTAAGAACAATCCATCCCGTAAACACACATTAAATAGTTTACGATCCCAATACCATGTTTAACTCAGCCACATAATGTATGTAAGTGACTGTTCCAGGTCAGGAGTCTGCAATTCATTGGGTGTCGTTTGTTGGTGTGTTACATCTTTGTTTTTCATAAATTGTTCCATGTGTTGTTCATAAATTAGGCTGTTAATTTTTGCCGTTTGAATTGTTTTACATTTTTAATTTCGGGGCCTTTATAGATTACTATGCGGTAAGCCTTTGCTCATTGATGAAGACCGTACGGTGACCTATAGATGTTAATTTCTGTGTCATTCGGTCTCTTTTGGAAATTTGTGTCATTAGCAATCATACTACATCTTCTTATTTATATTAATGAACGCATAACGCATAATAAAGTAATAACGCATGAAAAATGTACCACATAAAACCAGATAAATATCGCTCTACCATGTCCAGATTTCTTAACATGCTACATACATATGATTATGTGTTAAATTGTTTATTTAGGTTACAATCGGTAAATCTTCGACAAAAAACTCAAAAATTGATAAGCAGAGCAACATTTTTTAATCAACAATCACCTAATAAAATCTTTTGGATGCATTGATTGTTTTATAAGTGTATTATACTTGCAAAGAGAATGTAACTTTTTATATATGCATATATTGGTTCACTAATTTATATTCACCAGAAACTTTTTTTTCCAACTAGTTTCTTATGCCTTTAATATACTCCGCTCACAACATCGCTATTCTATTTGATTTAAACGATACAAAATGCACCAATATAACGTTAAACTATTAGGTTAAAGGGTCGTTTTCGTAACTTGTATTGTGCCTAACACACAATACAGGATGCGAAAAAACGTAAACAATTATAAAAATCCCCTTTTGTAAAGAAATAATAATTTGTCAAATAGTAATTGCAATTCATCGCTTTGTGTTATGTAACATAATAAATAAATTTCATTTTTAAATGTTTTGTAAAATATGATTTGACATTGAAAATTCCTACTGCGTTTTACTTGATATGATTATTGACCAATAAAAACGTGTGTGCATCCTGGGGAACATAAGTAAAAGAGTATTTAAATGATTATGATTTGCAGTAATATTTAAAAGCCATCTACAGTTTTAAGCCAATTCTAAGTACATTTAAGATTATAATACGGTTTGAAAGGTTATATCGTAACTGTCAACATTTGCTTTAATGTACATGTGTTATCAAGAGTTGTTTTTTACATGTGCATCTTCTTTTCATAAATCTTGAAATTTTTCGTGGTTTAATCTAGCTTCATCAATTGGCTATCTTCAAGAACTTTTAACTTTCATCTGTTTTGATTTAATCGGTTAAACTGGTAATTTTCTAACAAAAGGAAAATAAAAAAATATCAATGCCAAAGTATTTGTTCTCTCATAAGCAACACGACGGGTGCCACATGTGGAGCAGGATCTGCTTACCCTTCCGGATTACCTGAGATCACCCCTAGTTTTTGGTGGGGTTCGTGTTGTTTATTCTTTAGTTTTCTATGTCGTGTCATGTGTAATATTGTTTGTCTGATTATCCTTTTCATTTTTAGCCATGGCGTTGTCAGTTTATTTTCGATTTATGAGTTTGACAGTCCCTCTGGTGTGTTTCGTCCCTATTTTATTGCTGAAAACTGCCTAGCAAAATTTAACGAGTGTCCTACTTATTGTCAAAATATACTTTTTCCTTTTGTATATTCTCTTAATTTAAGGCATCTAACAACAATCATTAATGAATCTAAAGAGTGTTATTACTATATAAACTACTCTTAGACATGTGCCTTGATGTGAGATGTTTATCTATAGGTAAAACCAGGCTTATTCTTCATTTTAATTACAAAATGCTGGTACCAATGTTAGGAATAAAAAAGTTTTTGTTATTTGTTCTGTTGGCTGAACGCCTAACCTTGTCACTGTTAATGGACTTACCACTTTAGTATTAACCTTGGAGTACGGTATTTTTGTGAATACAACGCTTATTCTTATTTTAGATATATCTGGTTTGTGCACAAAATGTAATATTCGGTTGACAATATACATGTTACAGGATACCAAACAAAAGTGAAAAAAGTAAATAATTTAAAAAACTCCTTTTGTAAAAAATGTTTATTTGTCAAATTAACTGCATTTCATTGACCTATGTTATGTACATGTTAAGTATATAATTTCATTTCTTAATTTTTTAGAAAATCATTTGATATTTTAATTTTTGCTGCGTTTCATTTAATATAGTAATAACAAATAACAATGTGTGTGCATCTTGCGGAATATAAGAGGAAGAATATTTAAAAATCATAACTTGCATAAAACCTTTTGATGTCATTACAAGTTTTAAATCAATTGTAAGCACTTTCAAAGATATGATGAGGGACGGACAAAAATTTGTCGGTATAAAATCTAACTCTAACACTGTTTGGTGTAATTTTCAGACTTATATAAATATTTGCATTAACCTTGTATCTATATCACTCTTAGATCCAGTGGACATGTATATTATATGGTTTGTCACTTGTTTAGACTTGTTTGTAAAATATACTTATTTCTAGTGACTGTATGATGAAATGAATCATGATCCTATATGATATATAAAAATTGTTGAGTTAGATTGCTGACAAATAATAAATACATTGTGTATGAAAATAATAATATAACATCTACACACGCTTAAAAAAAAAAAAAAAAACACGTGTCTCATGTCTATCTCTAGATTCACCTTCCGTGACAAGGTAACACTACGACTATTGAAGTTATATTTTTATATAGCGGATGTGGTCGAGTGGTCTAGAGCGCTGGACATGAGGCTAAGCGATTGGTGCTGTAGTGTATCAAAGGTGTGAGTTCGAATCCCGCTGAGGGACGGACAAAAATTTGTCGGTATAAAATCTAACTCTAACACTGTTTGGTGTAATTTTCAGACTTATATATATATATATATATATGTATATATATATACTGTCAACACTTACTTTTATGTATAAACAGGAATTGTGTTTTTAATTTTGCGTCATCTGCTTTAGTAAAGCAGGAACGTTTTTTGTTGTTTAATCTAACTTCATAAATATTCCATCCGATGATCATTTTACTGCAGGAGCATGATTTCTATCATTGAAATTACAGAACATATATAGAAAAATTAAATTGCAGCTGTATAAATATTTCTTCTTCACCAATGAAAAAGTTTATATAATTTTTTTGTCATCTAAAAATCATCTTTGTTACACGTTTCTTTACTGTTATAAAAAAATGACTCTACGTATGTCTACATTTTACTAGATTATTTAGCATATACCATCTAATAGTCACTGACTTAACATAAAAAGTATTGCAATTTGATAGAAAAGAAACTACAGTGTAACCTGCCTAATCCGACACCTGAGTATTCCAACATCCTGCTTTAACCAACACTTTTTCATGGTCTAAACATATGCCTATCCTTGCAGAAAAAAAAACTCAGTATTTCGACACTCTGCTTTAACTTTCATGTATACCACTCAAAACTTTTCGGAGAAGGAAAAACTTGTATGTAGATGCTTCAACTTTAGATCTTTGTTTAAATTTAAAGCTTTTCCGTCCAGCCTATCAATAAACCCATCATAGATACCATGATTCAATTTTGTATTTCATCCGGACGCTACAAAATACTCATCAGTGACACCCGAATTCAAAAAAAGTTAACAAGGCCAAATAAAGTACGAAGTTGAAGAGCATTGAGGACCAAAACTCCTAAACGTTTTGCCAAACACAGCTAAGGTAATCAATTCCTGAGGTAGAAAAGCCTTAGTATTTCAAAAATTCAAAAGTTTTGTAAACAGTTAATTTATAAATACATGAAATATGACCATATCAATGATAAATCATGTCAGCACAGAAATTCTGCCTCCTTGGCTGGTGATACCCTCGTATAATTAAAACTCAACCAGGAGTTACTTTTTACGCCAGACGCACGTTTCGTCTACAAAAGACTCATCAGTGACGCTCGAATCCAAACAAACTTTAAAAGGTCAGATAAAGAACTAGTAGTTAAAGAGCATGTATTTGCACCTTTTTGCAGTTGACACCATTACTGTGTTAAAAAGTTATTTGCCACTGGTGGTATATATTAAAATGTACGGTAAAATAAATACTCGGTAGGAGTGGATTCCAACATCTCAAAATAAAAGACGCAGGAATCGATGAAGAACATATCTTATTTATTTTGAAATCGAAACGGCTGATTTGAACAGTTTGTTTAAAAATTTTGATTCTAGAATTACTATACAGAATAATCCAAACAGCAAAATATGCTATTTTTACCAACAACAAAAATTAATTCGTCAATTTAACATTCTAAAGATCCGGGGAACTAAGTTGATGGAAAGTAACAAAAATATGACGAAACGTTCGTCTGGTGTACGAAAGTATAAGCCTGGAGTCGGTTTCACAAAAATACTTAAGACTAAGATTGAACGTTAGTCATGAACAATTCAGTATACTTACGATCAATCTTAGTCGTAAGTTTTTTTGTGAAATCGACCCCTTGAGTCTTTGAAGAGTGTTTATGTTTGCCAAGGCCGCGCTAAGTGTTCCAATGGCAAAATAACTTTGTCCCATGTCCGAAACATTATTTTTCAAGTTGTTATCCACAATACGTTATCATTAGTTATATAATTCATAAGAACGTTTTAAAGTTTGCTAATTGCATAGTTCAGCAATCTTAGGTTGTCACTTTAAGTCACTAATGAGTTGGTCAAAATGAGTGCTCGGCAACAGGGTATCAACTGATGGTAAAGTGTTAAGCGCTAAGTCGTAGGTCAGACACTAGTACCTATGTTTATCAAACACATCTTACTTGTATATAGAAGTTACATTATTTTTCTAGTTAATGATAATTTTACGAACTAATCCATTCTCATTGTATCTGTCTGACTAAAACTATTACATCATGCTAGTGACATTAAGCCTTTTGCTCTCTTTTGATAAGTCTTACTTATAAGGATATTGACTAAACAGAAACAATATCATAAAAAGTCACCGAAGAGAAAAGTTGATCGGCTATTTTTTCACAGACAAAAAACGTTGTGACCTTTAAATATTAAATGTAAACCTGGAATACCATAGATAGCTTTACAATTGATGATGCATTATTAACGTATTATAAGTTCATTATTCAAAATCTTAGTTATTTAAGTTTTGATCTTCAGTATATTGCGTTTGGTTATATCAATTATATCATTAATTCATTTTCCAGATATTTGTCACTAACAATTGTTAAACGAAGAAAATGAAGTACTTTGCCGTTGTGTTGGTCCTATCACTCTGTACTGCAGGTAAAAACATATATACATACTATATGGATGTCTAAGAAAGACTTACTAGCAAATTTCTTATGTACCGGATCCGTCATGTACTTTTTTCCTTTTAGCTATGGGGTTGTCAGTGTGATGTTTCCTTATATGAGTATAAATATCCCTCTGGTATCTTTTGACTCTCTTACGAAGTACCGATTAGTGTGGTTTTCTGCATATTGATATTGTAAAATATCAGCTGCCAGTCATAATGAAGTGATTTGTTGTTTGTATTTGTGTAATTTTATATGTTAACACGTATAAGTGTTTTCTTTGTTTTTCCAGCAAAACGAAAAATGACTTGATAAGTTCGGATTAAACTTATCGACGTCGGTTTTAACATTATTGCATCGCTGATATGTCTTCGTCAATGTTATTAAGGCCGGATCATCGTATATGACGTAACAAAGCCGTGGTGTGCAATTTAATTTTTAGAGCTGAGCAGAGTGATACAGACAGTGAGACCGCTGAAAATAGGTGATATTGCGCAGATAAAAAAACATTTTTTGAAGTCGCATTTGCGCAAAAATACTTTTATACGATGGTTATGTAGGAAGGGAATGTTATAAAATCGTATTGACCAACATTTCGGATGAAAATAAGTAAAATTCGTTAGTGATTTAAATCTAAAATCTTGAATTTCATAAAACTAAACAAAACTCAATATTAGATTATCAATGTATCATTTAACACAATTTGTAGTGGAAGCGGTAAAAAAAAATGGATTCACTATGAATGAAGCTTAATAAGGGGGCTCAGGCACCCTCCTCAATCCGTGCCTGCACATTTCTTTAGATAATAACAATGAAACCCAGAGGCCACATGCAGTGTTACGTAGTTATAATCTGATGCATATCAACCAAGTATGAAGAGAAGATTTTTTTTATACATAGATGACTATCTTTATGCTTCAAAATGGACAGTCGTTCCGACAACATAAACTCAGACAAACATATTGATAACAGACGAATGAGGAGACGATTAAGGAGCTAAAACTTTAATAAAAGGGGGAAACAAAGTTAGCGTATAGACATATTACGCATCGTTCTGATGAGGTTAACACTTAGTTTGATATTTGGTTATTTGTGATGGCGCTTTCATATTTCGAAAATAAGCGGCTTGTAAAATATTTTATTGAGTGGTGTCAGTTCTTGATGAAAAACTTAGTTTTTGCAAACAACTGCATCCATAGACAAATCCCAACAAAACTTACTATTAAGGGCACTTCTCTATAACCCTCAACTTGATGGTCTATATATGAAGGCATGTGTGCTTAAAGTATATAGATATAGGAAGATGTTGTGTGAGTGCCAATGAGATAACTCTCCATCCAAATAACAGTTTATAAAAGTAAACCATTATAGGTCAACGTACGGCCTTCAACACGGAGCCTTGGCTCACACCGAACAACAAGCTATAAAGGGCCCCAAAATTACTTGTATAAAACCATATATCCACTTCGTATACAGAAATTTCTGTTGAAACTTAATTTGAACTTTCCTCAGTCGATTATTATGTGCATGAATTTTGAAATTTTACGCATTAGAAAAGATTTTTCAAAGGTCTTTGTGATCAAATAGAATTACTAGAACCTACGGAAGCATAGCCATAATGAAACAACCAGAAATTTCGACAGTTCACTGAGAAGGGTGATGGTCCAATATACATCCCTAATGTAATTCTTCTGAACTATATACATCGTGAATTTATAGAGGGGTCTAATACCAATAGGTCTTCGACACATCGAGATAATCCCGCACCCGGAGGCGGGCTCCCGCTCGCCCGTAAACAAAGATATGTACTAGTTCAGTTAAATGGACGTCAAACTAAACTCCTAAGCATATAAATGAACTAACTTTAAAAAAAATCATACAAGGCTATAAACAAAGGCCTGAGGGTCCTGACATGGACCAGGCGCAAAATTGCGGCGGGGTTAAACATGTTTAATGAGATCTCAACCCTCCCCTATACATCTAGCCAATGAAGATTAAACAAACACACAGCAATATGCAAAGTAAAACTCGGTTTAAAAGAAGTCCAGTAATTTTTCTGCAAAAGAAATCAGAATCGAACACTTAATAACTATATGATAACATGGGTCGTGAAATTTCAAAACTTCTTAGGCCAAATTAAATCGCAAATTATGCATATGTCCCGACGCCATGCGCAAACGTCACTCAATTTTGAGCAGTATACGTGAGTCGAACCACAAGCAAAAAAGTCGTTTCTGGGAAAAAGCTTTATATCATCAAACGGTACATGTCTATAGGTATATTTATTTTCAGATTATCTAAGTAACCGCGCGCCGGAGAAAACGCATGCTGTCGACTCATAGGACCGTCGGATTAGAAGATTGTTGAATTTTAGGTCCGACCACAGACATCTATTTGAGTTCAATAAAATTGAACCTGTTTTTTTTCGGATTTATCACATTTGACCCGGCAAGACATTTTATTTTTATTTATGAATGTGTTATAATATCAATATATTTTAATCGATTTGTAACCTGGATATTAAAATTCATATATATTTTGTGCGGGTTAAAACGTATCAAATACCGGGAGTTATATTTTAGGACACCGGACATCTGGCCTAAAACACACTTAAACTTTTAATAATTTTAATCTCCATTACTTATCTAATTACTTTATTATTTATTCTGTAATTTACCGAGATCAAGTACGCTTCACATTCTTGTGTTAACGTTAATTGCATGCGATCTGAGAGATAGATGTATATCTTGTTTACATTTTTTTCACGGTTGTAATGGCGATCGCTACTACCACGACGACTAGGAGTCGCATCACAAACTAAGGCAGATAATTGGAAAAACCTGTCTATAAGTTTGAAATTGGTATATCATGTATAAATTATTTTTTCGGATTATAAAAGTTCGACTAATTGCATTTATACATGTCTTGTTAACGACCTTTTGCTGCCTTCTTATGTAATTTTCAGTTTAATGTTGTTCATGTTGCACTTGTTGACACTCACCCATACTCCGTTTTAATGTCATTACTTAAAGGTTGATATTGCTCTTTCTTTTTGACTGTCAGTTTCTTTCAAATTACCTTTGCCTTTTCAAATAGAACTTTCTCGATTTGTATTCAAAAAGCACATGGAACACTTAATTTAATAAACTGATCATACAGCTGATATGAACACCCATTTGTTACCTCTGTAGCTTCGGCCGAATACAAATAATGAATATTCATTTGAATGAAAAATAAAAACTTGGGCTACGCATGTAAGTCGATTTCTGTCTGCAATTGAGAGGGAAAAGATAGCAGTGCTGCACTCTCTTTTCTTTTTGTGTTTGAGGAAAATTGTTTACTTAACAAAAGGTCGTTTCAAAGAACCACAATTTTAAGTCATCATATGGACAACTTTTTGATGATCAATGTGTAGTATGAGTATTTCATATCTTATTAAATTTAAATTGGCGCTGTTACATATACAGATAAATATTGATCAAATTAGTTTGGTTAATGAAGAAATGTGCATGCCACATATATCAAATTAACAATCACTGCTTTAAATGACACAGGTGTGCATGCTGCAAGTGAGAAGATGACCAGCTGGGGATTCGATCTGTTATGTCCTCATTCGTCTGATATATGTAACTGTGCGTGTCAATCATGGGGATATACAAGTGGAGAGTGTCAAGGATTAGGAAACAGCCAGTGCTGGTGTTTCTATTTTGGAAAGTAATTATTTGTTCTTTAATTGATTTTTAACTTTTACTTTAAAAGACTGTTAGAATTGATAGAATATGGTCCGGGAACACAGTTATCGTCCCTAGATGTTTTTTGTCTATGAAAAAAAGTCCCTAGTGTATACAGTGTGTAACTTGCTATTTTTTTATACCCTTTTCAAATTGATTTTTCATGTTTTATGCCTCAAATAGCAATTAGGGCGAGGTAGAATTTTGTCAGATATTTTAAAGTAAAGTATTCATTTGGTCCAGCTAAAAAGGTTAAAAATTAGTATTTCGGAAGCTGCCTAAGGAATTCAATACCCCATTAACATGAAATTGTCCATTTATCTAGTTAGAGTTGATGAAGTTTTCTATAATTTTGATATAATTTGTCCCAAAAAGTAGTTTACCACATAATAAAAAAAAGAAAGCGCAGGTGGTAATTTTTAAATTTTCAATTTATTAACTTAAAGATATGTATGCACTTCTTAATAACTGTTCTCTTGGGCCATAACGGTTGAAAATTAAAAAGAAGAAAACAATGAAAGGTCTGTGTCCTTGTTTTTAAGGTAATTATATATTTGGAGGAAAACTATTCACTCTAGAGTTTTCTTATTTTTAACATTGCCAGCCTTTTCTTTCAAAAAATATGATAAAAATATAATTTTTTATACGAAAATAAAAAAAAGCCTTTTTTAACTGTATCATCTGTATGTAATACAACTATGAAACAAATGGCTGGGGTAAACATGCAACATTTTTATTGTCAAAACATGGATGAAACTAGAGGTCTCGAATATCTGATTAAAATGTAAAAAAAAAAAAAAAAAAAAAAAAAAACATCCTTAAATGTAATATTTTTGACAGAATGCGCCATCGCATTTGGCAGACACGAGGCAAATGAATGTACATTCCATTGATGTTATTCATGTTCAATTAACGTTGAGACCATCAAGACCGTGATTTGTCAGATATTTATTATTATATGATGTATTATGTACATAATCAAATTAATTCCTTTTTTGCAAAACATTTTGGAGTTTTTGGTCCCCAATTCTCTTCAACTTTACATTAAAACTTATTTTATTCGCGCGTCACTGATGCGTCTTTTGTTTTTTGCGCGTCTGACGCAAATACAAAAATTCATACTTGGGTATCTACGATGAGTTTATTTGTTATTATTTCGTAATTACACAATTATTTACAAATCTGTAGAATAAATCATTGCGACAACGGTTTAAGGTGGGTATACATACATTTAGTTCCAATGTTCAGATACGTATTGAAAGTTTTATCAAAGATATATTAATTTGAATGTTTTTTTTTATATTTTCCAGAAAGCCTAGTCTTGGAGGAAAAAAGAAAATTGGAAAATAAAAGATATCTATATATTTGGAACACATTTGTTGACAGCAAATAAAAATCTAAAAAAAAAGTGGCTATTATTTTTCTTCAATTTATTTTTTGAAGTTTCCCAATATAATATTACAGAAGTTATCTTTTTAGACATAAATCTTACTTACTCCAGGAACTATTTCTCTATAATATTTGTTTACACCTTTTGATGAATAAAATAAGATTAAGAAGTGTAACAGTAGATGTTGGTGGTTTCGAGTAAATCTTAAACGGAGGTCTACTTACAATATACTTCCCTTTACACCACGAATGTGACCTACCGTATAAGACTATCTACTGGGTGTGTCATCACATGAGCAACACGACGGGTTCCACACGTGGAGCAGTATCTGCTTACCCTTTTGGAGCACCTGAGATCACCCCAAGTTTTTGGTGGGGTTCGTGTTGCTTAGTCTTTAGCTTTCTTTGTTGTGTCTTGTGTACTATTATTTGTCTGGTTTTTTTTAGCCATGGCGTTGTCGGTTTATTTTCAATCAATGAGTTTGACTGTCCCTCTAGTAGATTACGCCCCTCTTATAGTGATTTTGCTCTATATTTTGATGCGTTTAGTCAAAGCCGTGACTATTTCCTGGCCGTGATAATACATGATTCTAAAAAGTAAAATAAACGAATAGTGTGCAGGTATAAAATAAAAATAGTTCGAGGTTGCTATCTATTCTACCATTATAAATATAAAATCACTGAAAACACTTGAATATGCACCAAATAAAATACCTTAATTTTGTAATTAGTCATCACAATAGAGTTGGTGTGTTTAAACTAACAAAAATATTCAGATATAGACCAACTGTAGGCAAATCTTTATTAAAAAATGCATCATCCCATTGTACCACCCCAAGCCAGACATTACATTTCGATAAAAAAAAATACTTTAAAACAATTTCATTTTGACCTTGATGCTGGTATTTGATTAGATTTTATGATATGAATTCAAATCTATATAAACCTTTGCCAACAGTACTTTCATCCTAAAATTTGCATATGAATTCTCAAAATCTTTAACACGGAAAACTTGGAAGAGGTGTTTGAGAAAATGGAGCACTGAAAATGTCTGCCTTAGGTTTCTGTAAATAGATTGTGGTTTTGTTCCTTAACGTTATTAAGTTCTAAAATTTCTCAAAAAGATAAATGTACTTTGATTCTTGTACTTACATTAATAGCTTTTTCTCCGCTTCAAAACCTCCACACTACATTTGGTGATAAAACAAACAATTATTTTTGTTGTTAAAATAAATTCAAAAAAAGAAATACAGATTATCGTGCTTGTAAAAAGCGTGTGTTACACACACCAATCCTGTGTTGTCTCGTCTATTACACTTTTCAAAGTCGTCAGTCGCCGTTTATCACCAGTAGTTGAACTTAAAAAGAAAAAATGACGACATAAAGAATAGAAAGCTAAAAAAAATTATTACAGTATATATATATATATATATCTGACAATTTAAAAGTGCATCAACATAATTTTAAAAGTTTTTACGTAATTAAATTAAAAAGGACTTTTTATAGTAAAGGGAACGCTACTTTATATATATTACCCTGTATCAAGGCTTAACAAACCAGTGAATGAATGCCAGTCAAAGTAGATTCTGATGTATCAATCATCATTTTGAATCATGTGACATGTTTAATACCATGCATACAAAAGGTCCATATAACAAAACACGTTCATTCTTAAAATTTAACTTCGCATAAGCAAAGCATAAAATGTACCCGTCAATGTTCGAAAACATATTATGGTTTAATTTTGAATATTTGACCAAATTATAAATGCCTGCAGATGACTGTTACATGAAATTAAGCATAGGTTCACATATGTGTACGAATAAAAGGATTTATATGTGGATAGGACTAAGGAGGTCATTGTTTACCTAAACCAAAATGTAAGCCCAATAAAGTCTTCAATTTTTCAACGATTAGCTCGACAGTCCCTTTTGTGTGAAAACTTACTGTTTATGATATAAAATAGATGTGTGTATGTCCACGTTTATATATATATAGCCTAGGTCGTATTCAGGTTGTTTTTTTTTCTCTCGGAAATTTAGGAGTTCAATAATGTTTTCGTTTGTTCTTCATTTGACCTTTAAAAACTGTTTTGAATCGAGCACCGCTAATGCGTCTTATGCAGACACAAACAAGCGTCCAGCCTACCTAAATATGAACCTGGTATTTTTATGCGACTTTTAAAGCTAATTCTACGACATTGAATTTGTTAATGGATAAAGGACTTTGGTATCAGAAGATTACTGTCCCGTTGGCTACCAGATCACATTAAAGTTGTCAATGAAGCCAACTTTATTTTTTTTTATGTTTTGATTTTATCAATAACTAGATGTGTCGAAACGACAAGAGTGGCCCCTTCTCAAAAAGTTGAAAAACTGCAATTTCAACAACACATGTGGACACAAACATGATGGTAGTCTCACATTACAACTCACAATTTGAAGGCGTATAGCAAAATGTTCGTATAATTGTGATTTTCAACAATTTTCCAAGTCGTAAACCCTTAATTTTGACAAAAATCTGCAGACTTAAACTTGATCTATAACTCATAATGGTTAACTCACATAACACAAATCAGCCTAATATCTGAAGGCGTTTAGAAAAGAGTCCGTATAACTGTGATTTTCAACAATTTATCAACGTCCAAAGCCCGTAATTTCGGCAAAAATTAGCGGAGCGGAACAAAACTTAAACTTAATCTGTAACTCATCATGGTTAACTCACATACTAAATATCAGCCCAAAATCTGAAGGCGTTCAAATAAAGTCCAATATGGTTTTGATAACACCCTTAGGAAAGGGAAGACAACTCTAATGAAAAAATATGTTTTTGCAACTAATAGTCTATTTGGAAGTTCCGTAATTGTACCTGCAATTAGTGATCCATTTGTACGAGTTGTTCCGAGAACATCAATTTGTATTGACCAGGAAAAATTAAAAAGAGCAGTTTTAGCCGTCATAATGTGTATAATCCTTCACTTATTCATGTTTCTTTTATTTTTTGTTAATTTATTTGGTCAGTTCAGAACTAATCTACACTTGGCTCAGGGACACTACTTATATCAAAAGCATATTACAGATGATAGAATCAGTATTGTTAAAAAAAGAACTATTATAGATGTATCACTCGCATGTCATGTTTCTCTGGTACATGTACGTACATAAAATAGAAGATATGTCCCGTTGTGAAGTAACCTCTACAGGACATGTATTTTGCATTAATAAACAAGGTTTGCTATAAATCAATAGGAACCCAGAGGATACATGTAGCTACAATATTGAAATATGGTAACCTGCACTTCCCTTTAATTTAGCACTACCTGTGTCCCTAGAGTTGAATGTTTTGGTGCGTTGAATGACGGAACATTGTTTGTCTATATTACAATATCAGGTTATAATGGAGTTGTTAAAACTAGGGTATATGTTTGGAAGATTGTAAGTCCTGCGCATGTTGACTAGTAATTGCAAGAACTCATTGATGAGTCACAAGAGTTTCTTAGGCATGTTAAATTTCTACACTACATGCTTTTTTTATCTATTAGAAATTTCAATTATTCCAATATTCATTGAGTTTAAATACATGTAAAGCCTCGGTCACACCTTATCGGATAGCACGAACGGACGCCTAACGGATGAAAATAAAAGTTGTCCGTTGACAAAATTGTTATCCGTTGGGAGTCCGTTGATGTACTGACCGAATAAAACGGACGTGTAACGGATGCCTAACGGACACACACCGGATATGTAACGTACGAGAAACGGAAACGTACCGGACAGAACGGATGTCGAACGTACATCCAACAGACGAGTACCGCATAAAACTGACACCTAACGGAAGCGTACCGGATAAAACGGATAAACAATATATACAGAAAAATTAAAGGCGACAATAATAATACATGTACATCGCATAAATATTCAAAAAGTTTAGGTGTAACTGGTTTTGGTTTATTCTTCAAAATACCGCAAAAGGTCAGTGTCTAACCTGAATAAGAGCTGCTTGATTGTGAAGAATCGCCCTTACTCTAAGGTCGATTATGAATAATAAGAATTCATTAACCTTAAGAAATCTGACATACCAATAATTGGCATTTCTGACGCGAAATTTACAATTGGCATTTATCCGTTTCAGATCCGTTCATCATCCGTTTTATCCGTTATACGTTCGGTAGAAGTCCGTTTCTCATTCGTTCAACATCCGTTTTATCCGTTTAACGTCCGGTAGAAGTCCGTTGGTGAATTTATCTTCCAGACCTCCAACGGATGTATAACGGACACTTAACGGATACAAAACGGAAACGAAACGGACGAGTACCGTACAAAACGGACGCCTAAGGGACGTTCAACGGATATTTTATCCGTTGGACGTCCGTTCAAAGTTTTGAACATGCTCAAAATTGTCCACCGGACAGAACGGACGTCAACGGATAAAACGTACGCTTAACGGACATGCAACGGATATGGACGGACGTCTAACGGACATGAACGGATTGAAAAAAAGCTATCCGTTAGGCGTCCGTTCGAGCTATCCGGTAAGGTGTGACCTAGGCTTAAGTCTGTAGTAAATTTTTCACGGATTATGATGTGATTCTGTTGGTCAGTCTTTGTTACAGTTCGGTCCAGACCAAATATTATTTACTTCAATGTTTGTCGCGTTAACTACTCAACCTGCATTTATTATTAAGTAAAACAGCGTTTATCACTAATTTCACAAGGGTATTTTTGCGTACACTTGAAAGTAAACGCGCATTTACTTTTCGCATTACCTATTTGTGTTAATTACATAATAAAGTTCGTGAACATTTGTGCATTTTATTCATTTTGTTTTAAAAATGACTTTTATAAAAAAAAAAAATTACGTATATGTGTTTGAAACCGTACCAATTCAAAAAACACTTTTTATCCGAAATATTATCTTTCATTTATTGCAAAAAAAAATCAGTTTGATTAGCGGATTTTCTATAAAAAAATACAAATATCGACTAACAAAAATATTTGAACCAATTATGCAAAAATTGAATACATTTTTTTTTCTTTCAAAACTATGTTTACATGTAAGATAATGTTGTATACAGTATCATGAGTGATTGGTAAACATTCTTTACGGCAGATTCAACTAGGTTATGCTTCAAGCAATAAAATAAATGACATAGCGTATACAAATTTGGTTCCATGTAATAGCACATTTATATATGTCTATACAATGTATGTAGTTGTCTTGTCATTTCTTGGTATATGTCAGTTTGTTTATTTTAAAAGGAGTTTGTATTTTTCGCTTCTATTTTATTGTTAAATTTGAATTTATCTGCTACGCAGTTTAACCTGTACACAACGGTCAACTCGACTCCAAACCTTTTTTTCTCTCTTTTTTTGAAAGGTGACCTCAAAACTAAGGTTCAGAATATGTATTCCATTAGCGGGAAAGGAATGTGTAAACATATGACCAGATGCTTAATGTAACCATTATTATGTGTCTAATTGCATTTTCCACGTTCAGATCATAACAGTCAATCAGACAATTAATATATTGGATGTTGTAAGCTTTACAATTGTTGCTAAGAAGTAACCGATCATTTAACCAAACACCTTTATAAATGAAAACACCCATACAGTTTACTATATCAACATCGAAAAATTTCATAGATGATATTAGACAGAATTAAATTACTACTTTCAAGGTAAGAATCGAGAAATTATAAGTAAACTTACAAATCTTTTATAAGAATTTAGAGCTGAAAATTAAGTTGACAGTTATTGGTTTGAAGCAAGCGGTTTAGAAGTCTTTACGATTGTTGCAAGCTACCGGGTTGTTCCGAAACTATAATTTCCCCCGGGAAAGACCGCATTCCCTCGACCAGGTGGCTTGTAATAGTCTTGTGTCTTTGATGCTTCGGAGACTAAGTGTTTTACAATTATTGGAAGCTACCGGGCTGTTCTGAAACTGTAATTTCCTTCGGGAATCGTCGCAGGCCCTCGAACAGGTAGTTTGTAATAGTCTGGTGACTTCGGTGCTCCGGAGACTAGGTGTTTCAAAACTTGTTGTCTCAGGAACTATGTGTCTGGGGAACGAACTAGGTATCTCAGAAAAAAGGTATTTCGGAGACTAGGTGTCTCAGAACTAGATGTCTCAGGAACCTATGGTTTGAAGCTTGTTCTTATTTAATAGTTTTTAAACGGTTATAACTGTTGAGCAAATCAGTTGGGCCTTGGAGTCAGTGAACGGATTTAGGATGAATTGAGGTTATATGTTTAGCCTAGGTTTTGATACAAAGTTAATTGTGTAAATATTGTTGTTACTTTACTAAGTTTCAAAGTATAAAGGTTGGTCTCGTAGTTTTTAGTAAAGCCTCCAAAGTGTAGTTAGGTTTTGAGTCAATTATAAGATTGTTATTGGAGTATCTTAAATTCTGTGAAAACGGATACGAACAGGTAGTTTATAAGCCAAACACGTCACACTTTCGTTAACTTAATGGTGTGCTAAAATAACCGGAGAATTGATTAAAGCAGATTTGAGGTATAGTAAAAAGGTTTGATGTACGTTTGGATATTGGCATTCCAAAATATGTCCAATTTTCAACGATCATATAAATAATTTGTGGGAATCAAATGACTTCTAAATAAAGAAACCGGGTGTGAGGACAAGACAGCTGTCTCCTGCTATGCATACGACACCTGTCAGGTGAGTCCAAATTCAGTCAACATGTCACAAAAATGAGAACGACATTGGCGATAAATTCACACATCAATCGACTTTTTCGGTATCTCAAGATCTTAATTAGTTAGTTGAAACACATAAACATCAAACATGTCATTGTGTCAAAGGTTAACTTATTCGAGATAAAAATCGCTCAAATTATGCAACATCGATTTGAGTTATCATCTGCATGACACTGAGATGCCGAAGCAGTTCTTGAGTCATCCAACTCTGATACTTACATTTGCAAGGATTTGAGAGATATAAACACTGTAAACAACTTAAACAACGAGGCAGATGTAACATTTATGTTAAATCTAAAATAGGAAGTAAACAAATGGAAGATATAATAGTCACGTTTGTCATGGATCCTAGTTGTGTTATTTTCACGTGTCTTTCGGTTTTTCCAAAAAAATAAAAAAAGCGATATATGAGATACAAGCACTCGCAGAAATGTGGGTTATTAATTATAAGTGACTTGACATTACAATTTGTATGTACATGTATGTAATAAAGATGTTTTGTTGTCATTGAGAAGCTTTCATGTGATTTGGTGTCCAATGTGTTCAAAAAATTTATCCAGAAGCTATACAATAAGCACCGATACAGACTTTTTTTATTGTATTCGGCGTTTTTATTTATGGAATCAGTACTGTTCTTCACATCGCTATACTTTTCATGTATCCGCTGTTGCTTTTCTTGTAGAAAAAGCATGATAAAAAAGAAGATCATGTTTAACACAGTTAGGGCATGAGGAATAGTAAGGCGTATAAAAATCAAACGTTTTGTTATTAGTTCAAAACTATAAAGCTTATGATAGTAGATTTGTATGATTCTACATCTAATTAATCCTGCAAGTTGAATATCTTGGAATACAATATTTTACCTCGGACAGAATGATATCAAGAATTTTAGAAATATGTTAGTTTAAGTATCAGGATGAGCCTGTCCTATATCGTTATTTTGTTTGCAAAGGTAAAAGTAAAGTTAAGGATTATTGTTTAATAAGTGTTATCCTTAGTATGAATGTTATAATTATTATCAGTTTAAAGATAAAATAATTATTTGGATAACTGTCACATTAGTGTTAGAATAATTGTTACGGTAAGAGTTGGGGTTATTGTCAGCGTAAGGGTTAAGACGATAGTTATTGTCATGGTATGAGTAAGAATTATTATGAGAGTCTTGGTAGATGCTTGTGTTAATATTAGGATAAGTTGATGGTAAATGTCATTAATAGTGTAAGGGTGAGGGTTAATGTTATGATTAGAATAAAGGTTACTTGCAGGGTGAGACATACAAGACGTCCTTACAGACTGTTAAGTCCTCTCATCTCTCTCATGTATACTTCTTACTAATAAGTTAGGTTGATTGAATGATAAAGACTATAATTATTGTTGGGAGTAGGGCTAGTGTAATTATCAAAGTAAGCGTTAGATTATCATGGTTATGTTCATGATTACTGTCAGGACAAGTGTAATTTATATCATTAGAGTGAGGTTAAGAATCATTTTCAAAACAAGGGTTATGGTTATTGTTAGGATAAAGTTTGAGTTTATTACCAGGGAACGAGTATTGGTTAAAGTTAATGGAAGCATAACTATTTTTTGTTATTGTAAGGGTACTGATGAGGGTTATTGTCAGAATAAGGGTTATTATTATTTTGATAATAATTGTTATGATTATTTCAGGATAAGGGTTAGGGTTACTGTCAGGTTAGATATATATTTTGGAATATAAGCCAACCATAACTTTCACACCCCAGGGTAATTACCTGTTAAATATAGTGCAACAAACGTATACGCTTTAGTAGAAATAAACTTCTTGACATAGACATTTTTTAAAGTCTCGCTTAATTCTATTTGTATTTTCAAAATGAACCAATCGCACAATTGCATGATTTGGGTTTTAAAGTATTACAATAAGGACCTGTTTCGTTTTTTGACATAAACACAAAAGAAGGGTTGTTAGAAAATTGAGATAAAGAATTTCATTCTTTAAATATTTCCTTTTTAAATCTTGCTTTACATATCAACCGTTCGTTTTTAATAACATTATAATCCTAAAACAAAATTTTTCTATTCCAATTAGGGCATTTTCATCTTATTCTAACAAGAACCCATACAAAAAAAAAGTAAAATCACAAAAATACTGAAATCCGAGGAAAATTCAATCTGAAAGTCCCTAATCACATGGCAAAATCAAATGACAAAACACATCAAACGAATGGACAACAACTGTCATATTCCTGACTTGGGACAGGCATTTTCTAATGTAGAAAGTGGTGGATTCAATCTGGTTTTATAGCGCTAAGCCTCTCACTTTTACGACAGTCTCATCAAAATCAGTTATACTTTCAACGATGCGTGAACAAAACAGACATATTAAATAAAATAGTCAGAATATGGGTACAGCAGTCATCACTGTGTTACAATCTTAAAACAAACAATTTTACAAGAAAGCACAAAAGCATCTATCAAATTAAAAACCCATTTATTGCTTCGCGTGTAAGACGTCAGAAAATTTATACGTCACATAGGAAGAATATTTGTTTTTCAATGCTTACACAAAACAATTTTATAATTTCACCTGGGGAATGTTGGCAAACAGGGTTAAAAAAAAAGTATGTTAGAATTAATTTCAGAAATAGACTGAGATTTAAAATTGTCCAGAAGTTCTGTAGAATTTCTAAGAATCCACAAATGGTTAATACCACTACTCGATTAAAATAATTTTGTCGTTTGTCGTTCAAAGTATTTTCTAATTTAAAATAGAAATATAACATAATGACGAATAATACAAGAATAACATAATGACGGGATCTTTTAAAGTACAGAGTCATCTTCATATCGTACTGTTCCTTAAAAGTAAATTCACAAAAATACTGAAATCCGAGGAAATGTCTAAACGGAAAGTCCCTTATCAAATGACAAACTCAAAATCTTAAACACATCAAAATCTCAAACACATCAAACGAACCGTTCCATATCGTACATTACTTTGCAAATCTGTACCGTACCACAGAACTGTTCAGTATCACATTGAGTGCTACCGTACCACAATGTACTGTTTCGTACATAACGCTCTTTACCAAATAGATATGTTTCTCAGTTTGTTTATTGGTTTTGTTTTTTGCAATGTTTCTCTTTGTCAGTTTTCTTCGACTTGTAAGTTATAAAAAAATTACTAGGTATCTTCTACAATGGCGTCTTTGCAATTATCTTCTGTAGCAATGATTTTAGTCCTTTTTCCTCATAATACTGTTTTTAAATTTTTTTGTGTTACTTATTAATTGTATTGTGCATTAGCTATACATAAAAACAGAGAATACGTAACTGATATGAAACCGAGATCTTAAATAAAACGTAGGTTATTTAGTGACAGGACAAAATCATAGAATGGAAAAAACACTTATACATTACATAAAAACCTCATGTAAGGATACAGTGTGTACGTAAGCAAACCTATTGTCGTTTTTTATACAAAATACAGATAGTTTGAAAGTCGTTTTGCCAATTACTAATTAGATTATGTTTTCCACAATTTTTAACAAAACGTTTACCTTTGCTAATTGTAGACTTGTTCAAAACGGGAAAGTAAGCTGATGCCTTTGAAAAGCACGAAAAGAAGAAACTGAAAATGATTGTCGATTGAAACATAAAACTCATAAGAAATTATTTCAGCTTCCCGGTATTAATAGTCTTGTAAGATCGACATGGATCATGAATCACCGTGAAAAGGATGACTGCTGTTAATATAAAACGAAAACACGTCATAAATTACATGTGTCCGAAGCGCTTTTCTAGATTTATCTTCATCAGGAACGCTGTCAAAGCCGAATATTTGTAAGAAAAGTATGATTTAGAAACAAAACAGTTGAAGGGCTTAATGACCAGTAAAGACGTCAATTAATATTGAAAGCAGACTTAGTTCAATTTTGCCTTATGGAGGTTAAACTTTAGTTTCTGTATGATTTCTAAATTTATACGAACAATTTAAGATAGATTTTGTGAAAAATCATTTCAGTTCCAAAGTACTGACTACTGAGATGATGATACCTAGCAGAAGTATCGACCTAGTGTGCAAAAATTAAAACAACACGTATTAAATTTCAAGCGGCTCAAGCGCTTTTCTGGGTTTACCTTCATCAAGAACGCTCAATGGCGAATATTTTAAGCCAAGGATGTATTAGAACGAAAACAGTTGAAGAGCGTATTATATAAATTACCCTCATTAAATAATGAAATTAGTCTACGGTCAAATTTTCTGTGAGATTTGAAGTTTTAGTTTCTTTATAATTTCTCAATTCAAAAACAGGCAATTTCAATATTTTTATAAATCTCATGTCAGTAGAGTAAAATCTACTGAGCTGATTAACCCTCGAGGACTGAAAGTTCACCAGCTGAGATATAATGTTAAGTATTTACTTATTTTTGTATCACTTTACCGTATTGAAATTGCATAAGTCTCCTTTTTATTTTCGAACAACCTTTGGAAAATCTGTTTCTTATAAACACAAAGGAAATTTCTTTCGGTAGATATAAAAAAGAAGATGTGGTATGATTTACAATGAGACAACTCTCCACAAGAGACCAAAATGACACAGAAATTAATAACTATAGGTCACCATACGGCCTTCAACAATGAGCAAAGCCCATACCGCATAGTCAGCTATAAAAGGCCCCGAAATGACAATATAAAACAATTCAAACGAGAAAACTAACGGCTTTATTTATATACAGGCACCTCACTTGGGAAAAGCACATACATACATAATGTGGCGAGTTTAAACACGTTAGCGGGATCCCAATCCTCCCCCTAAACTGGGACAGTAGTATAACAGTACAATGTGTTTTCATTGGAAGATTTTATACATAGAAGTTTCTCAATATCGCAGGTGTAGGATACACTTCAATTAGACACCAATCACAAAATACACCAAGCTATTTAGAGTTCAGCGGGAGGTCTTCAATAGTATACATGAGTCAATATGATATCTGGTGATTTTTTGTTGATTAACTATTTGTATAAATATCTATTGTTCATTTTTAACATGCAATGTTTTATCGTAAATGTTTCTATACAATGTCCAACTTCATCTGTGCAATTTTATTGTAATGTATGGAATGTACCATCATATTTATTGCTACTAAATGCTGACTTTAAGGACATGTTTTTCAGCTGAACATACATATTTGTTTTCTTTTATACTTTAAATGTCTTGATCATTTGATCATTTTATTGTTTAATTGCTAAGATGCAGATTAGAAACAAAATGTACAAATTTAAAAAGCAAATAAGCGCTTAAATATCTTTGAAGTTATTTATATTTGACCTTAAGAACATATTTGTTTGTTATCAGTTGACTAAAAGTACTATAAGCGTAACAAACATATAGGTTTAACATGTACATGTACTTTGACCGTGTCCTCAGAGAGTATTAATATGCACTTGATTTGTATTTTGTATGCTTAACATGTATTTCTACGCTGATTTGTTATGACATTGTATGAATCTTAATAGAATTATGGAAATGTACTTGTCTTTCATCAACCACGATAACAAATTAGATATGAACTTTAAAGGAACCGGATCTTCTTTCATGGTCCCTGCCACTTGAACGTACAGTAAAATTATATGTTTCTATAGCCAAGTACCATAATTCTGTATCATCACAAGCAACCTACATTCAGTAGGCAAAAAAAAAAAGATTCCAAAATATACGCATTTCAATAATTGAATTCCAAGAATAAAAAGTCTCAACAATTACACCACGATTTACATTTTAACAAAACCTCCATGTCGTTGAAGCTGGTGCAAACTGCAGACAAAGTTCAGACAACATGTGATATATAAGACATATTATATTATATGTTATATCAAGGTATTGATTGTCCTTTCAATTATCAATTTTGAATGAGTCTGCACTGACATTCAAAAATTTGTCTCCAGCTAAACCATGGGATAGAGTATTATCGCATTTTGCCGTGAAGTATAATAAATTTACCTATGTTTTGATCAGTCGGTAACAAAATCATATTTATTACTGATTGCCAAAATGTTCAAATGTATTACTACAGTGTTAAATTGAAAACTGCAAGCAAACGTTTATCTAAAGGATCGATAAGTTTAATTTTCATGAATAGTATTTGGATTTACGGGCTCTACAACAAGACTTTTAAATTTAAAATGTGTTTTCCGTTCATAGTTTTGGGTTAAGCTAAACTTTCAGCTCTATTTTTGTATCTATAAAAAAAAAGTTTTTGTGGTACCAAAATCCTTGACAATGATTTACAAGATATACATAGATAACGTTTATCAAAAGCTTACTCGTCACTAGAGACATATGAGATCAACGAACGAGTTTGGAAAAATACATGGTAGTTTTTCAATAATTAAGTTGGGTGTTCTTCGGCGTTTTTAATCATATATGGAATTGAAAAGCCTGATTTAAGATGGGTTTTTGATACCATTTAAACACTTCTCGGTGTAAGTATGTTCTATAAATATATATTATTATACATAATTTTGATTTACATGTAGTTGCTTCTGATTTAAAAATAGATGTAATGTGGTTTAGGAAAATACGTAAACAAGAATAAATTCCCCTTCTGTTCAAACTATACATTTATGAAGAGATTGATGCATTTTAATTGCGCACCATGATAATTAGATTTTTTAAATTTTTATAAAAAATCGTTTCACATGACAAACTAACTGCACTGTGTTTTCAATCATTTAGAACGACCAATCAAAACGTTGTATGCATTCATGAAAAAAAACTGTAGTTTCTGTAGAAGAGTATATAAATACTATTCTTTAGCTAGACTACCAAGGTATTAACAGTTTCAAATCTACTGTAAGTATATTTAATGTTCAATAAGATTTTGAACTTTTATGTTAGTGTTACTGTAATATGCTGTTTTGTTTGGAAGCGTAAAAAATCTGTAAAATAAGACATCTACATTGTCGACAAGTGAAAAGGCCATCGAATTGTGCGGTAGCATTGATTTATTTAATCATGTAACGAGATTGTGATGTTCAAATGGAGAAACCTTCTTGTTTTTTTTTTTATCTGGATCAGTATAACTCATTTTGTGTTGTAAAACGTTTACTAGTATTAATCAGTTGTAATTTGTAGTTGAACTAGCTTTGGGTATCTGCAAGTGCTCTTAAGTTAACAATGTACGTGTACCATTGTGGTTCTTTTTCTTTATCTTCAATTTGTATGCGCTTATTTCAGATTTGATTTTTAACGTTAATGTAATTCACATTAAAACAAAATGGGTTTGATGAGTACCATAGTGTTGCATATATGGGCGTTTTTCAATAAAAGCGTATATTTCAGACCTAAAAAAAAATGGAAAATCAACTTGTCTAAAATTTAATTTCAAGAGTTATTTTGAATACCTCTATTATAGACCTGTTTGTAAACAAAAAGTGCAATCTTAAATACTCCTTAAAATGATATGTTTTTCATAATTTGAGTACTGTTTCGTAGGGGACTTTTGTCCCCTACGAAACTGTTCTAAACGCACATATGTTTGCAATTTTAAATGTTTCCTATAGACATTCAAGTTTGTTTACTTTATATACTAGGAAAATCTATTTTTTTTCTGAATTGGAGAACCATTTTTTATCGATAAAGATTAGACAGTACTTCACATATGAAGGTACAACTCGTGTTACGTAGTGGACATTTTGATGCGTTTCGTAGGTGACAAATCCGTTTCGTAGTGGACAAAAAGTTTCGTAGTTGACATCAACCCTATTCTATGTTAATAAAAACATAATAAAAATTACATGAAACTAACCCTTGGTATTTGCTTTGCACGAATATAATTGAAAAAAGAGTAAAAAAAAGACTGCATGGTAGTGGTAGTGTTCCCTACGAAACGTTTTTCTCCCATACTTGTTTCGTAGGTGACCGTTTCGTAGGGGACGTATTCACATGTTTTATTTTTTTCCCATAATCCCTTTATTGCAAAAGTAACAAGACTGATTGTATTCATCAAAGCATGTATTAAGCTGTACACTGATATTTTTTTCATAATTTTAAAACCAGATACTGATGGAGATTTGACCCGTTTCGTAGTGGACATTTACAAAAATACGGTATCACTCTGGTCCATTTGATGTGCTCAATTTTTTTTACCAACAATTTAATTGCCGTTATAAAAGCATCACTTCTTTTGTAAGACCCTAATGTTTATATCTCTTGCAAACAAAAATTACATTGATTTTATAAAACGGTTTATTAGCAAATTTTAATGACTTCGTTTCGTAGTGGACATTTTGTTAGGGACACACCTTCTGAAATTAAAAATCCTATGTTAAAAGCTGTTTATTATAATATGTTGGCTCTAAACATACTTTTGAATTATTAAAGAACTTATATTAAGTAAAAATGAAATTTATTTCTACATTTTTTTACGATATTTTAGAGTATGAATGTTGAACAGGCGGTCTAGGGACATGCCATTTTGGTTGTTTTGGACCATTCAGGAATCAATAAATTAGCAATCCCTTTAAAAAATTAACTGTTTCTTTGCTTTAAAATGTTAAATCTAATTCAATGTACTGACTGCACAAAAAATTACTTGCAAAGACCAAACACATTTTTTTTAAAGTGGCTAGGACAAGAAAATACGTTTTTATTGAAAAACGCCCATATGAAATCGACTGTACAGGTACTGTTATATTTCTTAAGGGAGAAATGTACATGTGATACATAAAATTTCAGTTCAGATTTCGTCAAATAAACGTTCTTACAATTAAACTAACTGTAGAAAACACAGATATATTTATATACTGCATTTATTAGATGATGCATTAATGATACAATTTAATTTAAAAATTTCAATTATTTTTACAGATCTTTTAACTACAAGTTTTTTGTTACAAAGAACATGAAGAATTTGGTAGTTGTGTTGATACTGTCACTCTGCATAGCAGGTAAGCAATGTAGTTACTAATTTTGAATGTCAGCATATACATATATAAATCAAACATATATTTTTTACTGGTACAGATATGATAATTACCCTAGGCCTATTTTGGAGTTTAAAAATTATCCAAATCTTTGCCACTAATTTGCTTTCGGTCGATATGTTTGAGCTTTTGGTTTTGTCATTTGATTAGGGATTTTCCTTTTTGAATTTTCCTCGGAGTTCAGTATCTTAACGAATTTATTTAATTCAAGAATTAAAGTTCATTGAGAAAAAAAACCATATGAATTACAATTAAGCAGTACTATCAAACCGAATTCGATCGGAAACGGTCATTTGGATCTGAACAGCAAAGCTTGTTTATCACGTACGTTATAAATGTCCCTTTAACGCCCTGTTTCCAAAAAAAAAGGTTGAAAAAGTACACCAGCGGAATGTTTAAACTGCCACTAAAATATGCAGTCTGCTGCGTATGCATATATGACTATGCGTATTTAAATACAATAGCCTTCCCATTCGGACAACCCATCAGAATGACTTTTAATGCCGGATAAGAAAAATCCAGATAATCATTTTTCAATATTTTCAGGATTAAATACTAAAAAGGCTCATATGGGCAATTATGGTTTTGACCAGTTTTGTCCTCATAGACCTCATAGATGTAATTGGTATTGTAAAGACTGGGGATTTACTGAAGGAAAGTGCTTGGGACATAGAAATAGGGAGTGCTGGTGTTTTTGGTATGGAAGGTTAGTACCGTAAATGAAGACAAATTAACAATTTCATATTTTATAACTATTTGTTACAGAAAGGAGGGTTATATAAGGATAAGGTGTACAACACAAACAATCATCACACGCAAAGATTGGATTTCGAATTAAACCTATTACAGTGTTTATATCTCCCAATTGATACGATATTCCCGTGCTTGCATTTCCTATCATGATTTTCTTGATAGAGGGTTACTGCTCACAAGGAAGCTATTAAACCAAGAGTTCCAAATGGTGAAGTTGAAATCATCCCTTCGTAAATTTTACGGACGCCATCACGAGTTGGTTGACCGTTATGGAATAACCGTTTCACAAATGATATCGG
Organism: Mytilus galloprovincialis; assembly: GCA_037788925.1. Lineage (NCBI taxonomy): Eukaryota > Metazoa > Mollusca > Bivalvia > Mytilida > Mytilidae > Mytilus > Mytilus galloprovincialis. The sequence continues at coordinate 18,929,357 of CM075331.1, read as the reverse complement.
ATATGTTCCTTACGTCGTAACTACAATCCCCTTCCCTTTCATGAATGTGACCTACCGAATTAGACTATTTACCGGATTTGTAATCACATAAGCAACACGACGGACGCCACATGTGGAGCAGGATCTGCTTACCCTTCCTGAGCACCTGAGATCACCCCTAGTTTTTGGTGGGGTTCGTGTTGTTTATTCTTTAGTTTCTATGTTGTGTCATGTGTACTATTGTTTTTCTGTTTGTGGGTTTGTCATTTTTAGCCATGGCGTTGTCAGTTTGTTTTAGATTTATGAGTTTGACTGTCCCTTTGGTATCTTTCGTCCCTCTTTTATACTAAAATGAGCAACACGACGATTGCCACATGTGCAGTAGAATATGTTTACCCTTCAAGTGCACCCCAGATCACCTCCGGTTTTTGGTGGGTTTTGTGTTGCTCAGTCTTTAGTTTTCTATGTTATGTTTCGTAGACTATTGTTTGTAGGCTGTTGGCAGTTTGTTTTCGACTAATTATTTTTAATGTTACTTTGGTACCTGGTCTCTCTCCTACACTCAATGCACAAAAACTAAAGCAACCAAACCCCGGCTACACCGAAGTTCTAATAATCGTGTTGAGTTCGATCTTCTTGGTGGATTAAGTTTTAGGCAATTTTTTGAAATAAATTTGCTGGTTTATTCCACGAAATAAATATAGTTGAAAGAAATTTGAATAAACGGAAAAGTCTTGACTTTATCTTATTTTATTTTTTGGGGGAAGGGGGTACGGGTTTCTTTAAAGCATGTACTGCCTGGCTACAGTTTACAAGAACACATACATTATGACAATTTTATAACTACAGTCTTAATGGGTTATTGTGTTGACAGTGCCATCGTTCATGTATTTCTGGTACGATTTGGCCAATATGATTCTTTGGATTGTGACTTTGTGTAACCAATATGTATGATGAATGCATTGTTATGAGGTGGTTCGGTGAAATGTGCCTACGTATTTCTGGTCCTTTGTGGAGCTATATTGTTTGAGGCTGTCTGTTTAAAACATCCCTACAGAGTTTATCTAATTTTTTCGATGAATAACTTTTTACTCTAATCATACTTATCAATGATCATAGCGTGTGCGTTCACGGTGATATGTTCTCTGATTTTACGAAGAGTCAGTGTTGATGTTAAAAAAAGACTGTACTTTGACAAATAATAGTTACAAATTGTTAAGACTTAGATCGGGAACTTTTTAGGGAACTGTCTCATTGGCACTCATATCACATCTTCTTATTTCTATTGTTAAATATTTTGTGATGTTCATTTTAGATTTAACTATATTCACTAATAATGATTCAATTTTAACACGTTTTTTGAGATTTTAATTTTTTAAACTAAAATGTAAACCGGTGGCAATTTGTCTTTTAAGTTCATACGTTATACGTGTCAGTGGGTTTGCTTCTCTGATAATTGCATTGGTACATACACATTTCTAACCCAGTTTGTTGCTTTGTGTTAAACATTGTTACTTATTTACACTGAAATGATATTAACATTCAGAATGGGGTGTTAAGTAGACGTTAATGAGGCCACAACCAAAAGACTACAAAAAAAGGACAGCTACAAGTCAATTTAATTTTTTATCGCAAAGATCGAATATATAAACAGTCTAAGGTCTTAAATGATGCAAGTATTAAAATATACAAAATACATGTAGATCTTAAAAGTGTGATAAAAGATACAAGAGAGACATTAAAACTCATAAGTCGAAAATAAACTGAAAACGGCATGGCTTAAAAAGACTAACATATGCTTCATTACTGTAAAATCATATCTGTATTTATTGTGCAACAACCAAATATGTATGTATGTTATATAAGACATGTTTTATAATCACTGTGATTTAACTTGTTGAGTATGGGTTCATTGTTTTAACGATATATCTCAAAGTCACATGAAACATCAAATTAAAAAAAAATTAAAAGTGCATATGTTATTTATAACAAAATGAATAGTTTGCATTAATAAACTTATGTATATGTATTTTTTTCTGAAAAAAAAATCTTTAATTTGTCCACATTTAGAAGAAGTTTACTTTTTTTAATTGCTTGCTTCTAGGAAGTAATTCGCCGAAATAGTATCCCTGTGCAAGTGACCTAAGCGTGACCCTTCTTGTAAAAATTAGGTGATCGCATTACGCATGGATCTGTCACTGAAATAAACTATTATCCGAGTGTACATGCTATACACGTGCTAAGTATCCATGCTTCTTTGTTGATTGTTTACTATAAAGTGACAATCGGTAAACTACGGCTTCAAAACACGATAAATAATGAGCTGCCATATTTTCACATTATAACAGACAGAGAGAAACACAAATGACGATTATAAGATATGTTTGCATAAAAAAATTATAAAATCGTCTTACAGAAGACTAAGTTTATGAAATATACATGAATTGGTTCAAGAATTAGATAAACATTATTTTTCACTAGTCACTCGTTTCATATGACTTTAAATGGACATTTTTATTATATTTTCAGAAAGCCTAGTTTTGCAGGAAAGCGTAAAATTGCACATCAATAAAATATAGTATACATACAAAATACATTGTTTTGTTTTTTTTTTTAAAGCATAAAGTACTGATAAAGAAACCATCGTTTTAACACGTACAGCTTTTGTCCCACACACTACTCAATACTTTGCTACGCCTCTTTCCATTTAATCATGTTAATCTGAATAATCTTCAACCATTGAGAAATATAAGTTCAACTCATCATTCAAGAAAAAGCCGAGAACCGAAGCAAACTTCACCATAGCTGTCGACTGTGAAGCTGATTACTAACAGCAGGTCTATCTCATCGATGACTGGCAGTATATTTGCAAAAGTACATGTACCCCTCTGTAGCAATCATCTTACATTCGTCATATAAGTCATACCGTCATTTATTTATAGTAACAACCAAAGAGGTAAATTCAATCTGCAATCTTATATCCAGATAATTTAAAAACATCATTTATTCTTTTCAAAAAAAATAACTGTATGAGGGCTAACTTTATATGTGCCATGTTTGACCAACACATCAACCTGAAAACGTCTACACGTACACTACATTGGTTACCGATTGTTTTATATTTCTTCATGTGATGATTTGACTGAGTGTTGTTCTCATTGAAAGTGATGCATGCATAGCAGGAGTCGCTAATGTTCGAAAATTCCAACTATGGTTTGTAATCGTACACTACAAAATGAGACTACAATATTTTGCATACGGTTAGCCGTGTGATTAAACAACATTAATAATTTCTGTATGTTGAAATACTGTTTTACCCCGATATTATATTTTCCTTATTTCCGGTCTTGAAAGAGGGACAAAAGATACCAGAGGGGCAGTCAAACTCATAGATTGAAAATACACTGACAACGCCATGGCTAAAAATAAAAATACAAACAGAAAAATAATAGAACAGAAGACACAACATAGAAAACTAAAGACTATGCAACACGAACCCCACCACAAACTTGGGAAGCTCCGGAAGGGTTAGCAGATCCTGCACCACACGTGGCACTCGTCGTGTTGCTTATGTTACTACAAATCCGGTATATCGTATAATTCGGTAGGTCACATTCGTAAAAAGGGAAGGATATTGTAGTAACGACATACGGAACATGTCCGATATCATCTGTGAAACAGTTATTCCATAACGGTCAACCCACTCGTGATGGCGTCCGTAAAATTTACGAAAGAATGATTTAAACTTCACCATTAGGAACTCTTGAATTAATAGCTTCCTTGTGAGCAGCATTTCTTAATCAAGGAAATCATGATAGGAAATATAAGTCCGGGAAAACTGTACACTCATGCCGATCAACAGGGAATTCATAAAGGCACTATCATGTCTTACGTTTGAAACTATTTTTGTATGGTAAATAATTTATGTTGTTCCAGAGTGGGAGTTATCTAGATATCCACAAATTATCAAATAGACCGTTATACCATCAGCTATCCATGAAATAACTATAGATAACTGTGAGGCGAATAAGTACTGAAGCCTTTTACATATTCCCATGGTTGGTCAAACCATTTACCCAATGTGTGGTTGTACTTGATTTTATATCGACACCAAATTCCATAGCTTCGCAGCATACCATTATAAGACAACATTAAAATAGTTTTAGCTATGTTTTGCAGAACGAGATCTGAATGTCACACAATCACATGTAAGCCGTTCTCATCTTTTTTTGTTTATAATACTTAAAATAAAAAAGCTGCAGATGGAATGAAACACTTGTTTACGATGTCATTCCAAATGTCATCGTTTGGACTCGACACGACAAGGATATCAACAGCCCGCAAAATGATTGTTCTCGGCAAATATTCCGTTTCAATCAACAAGTTATCTAGCCTGACATTATTTAAATGCTTGATTTCTTGCTTAATAAAATATTTCGTTGGAATGACGTATTTTTCAAACGACAAAACAGATGATTTCAGATTCCCAATTAGGAACATTCCATTTACATGTTGTTACATTCCAGCGGCACCTGCATACGGAGTATATATCTCCCAGTTGATAGGATATTCTAGGGCTTGCATTTCCTATCATGATTTCTTTTATAGATGGTTGATGCTTTCAAGGAAGCAAAAGTTTCAAGTGGTGATACTGAAAAATCATCCCTTAGAAAATGTTACGGACGCCATCATGGGTTGTTTGACTATTATGGAATATCTTTTTTACAGATGACGACGGATATTTTCCAATTGACTTAAACACAACCCCTTCCTATTTGCCTTGAATGTGATCATCCACATAAATACACGAAAACACATACAAAAATTGTGCTACTTTCTGTTAGCCTGCAATTCATTGTTTTCTGACGGTTTAACATATGGGCCATAACTTGCAAAATGAGGAATGATTTAAGAGAACACTATATATCTATCTTCATATCAAATTTATTTTCAACGAATTCAATAAAAATGGTTGATGAGAAATTACAAACAAATACTACAGTATCATCGTTTTACAAACATATATTACAGTCATGTGACAGTCATATGAACTCTTGTAGACGTTTTAATTTATAATCACAAAAATACACATCATATAATTCTAGAACTGTTTATTTTATATATATACGTAGACTTACAGATGTACACCTAAGCACCAATCTAAATGCATAGCCCTAAGAATGTATTGCACGTGATTTCTTTGTTCTTGGCTAATGTTTGTAGCTAGTCTTAATATTCATAATCATATACATTTACAGTTTATTCGAATCACAGTTACATATATTTAAATTACAAACGTAAAAAATACTTTAATTTAATTTGGATCCCCTCATTATATTATATACAAATAGTAGAAAGACACACATTTTCAATCAACGACATATCTCAATTCATGAATATTACAGGACTAGAAATTCACAGTTAAATCTACAAAACACACACACACACATTTACACACATATGTACACATGTTTACGTCAATGCTACATCTACCACACACACACACGTCCCATTCCAATTCGTTTAATTAGCAATCCATTCATTCATTATGAGAATCACACCTCAAAGTCAACACATCTAACAAAATTATTCTTTACATATATTTAGCACTTTTTGCAGCTTTCGCGGACTAGAAAAACTCGTCAAATAAATCTGGATCCACAAAATTCGGACGAGGAATTCTGTATGGTCCTCCTACATGTAAATGCCTTAAACTGAAAAATAATGATAAATACATAATAAATAATTAGCCGATAACCTCATTTCAAATCCGACATATGATATGGAACGGGTTGTTTTGTGCATCTACGAAATTTGACTCGCATAAAACCTATGATGTAATTTTGAATATTAACTGAACCTATATCACTTCTCGTAGATTGCAATAACACATACACAGCCCTCCCCTCGTCCTTTAAGAGTTTAAGACCCAAAACGTAAGTTTTTATGTACTGACGTCATTGCTTCGAGTGTTAGATATTTTAAAATCAAATCCGAGTTTCGTTTCGTAATGATTTGACGTAGTTTGCATTGCGTGTTGTCCACTTAATGTTGTGGAATAACTTGTTTTCATATTAGTCTGAAGACCTTTAAAATAAATTTTCTGATGAAATAAATTTTGAAAAAATAAAAAAAAATTATATTCGTCAATGTGCTTGTATTTCCCCCAAATCGACAAACTATTAGATCAATTGTATATTTACTTCAGTTTGTAACGAAAATAAATGATTTCAATATCATATTAATAAGATATATATATATATATATAGATATATACTTTTACTTTTAGTTGTAAATAAATTGATTATTTCAAGAATAGCTTATTTCATAATTTACCTATTGGCAGAATAAATGAATAATTGGCAGAATAAATGAATATTATAACAACAAAATACACTTACTTTTTGAAAATGTTTTTTATAAATATTATGTTCAAGATAATGTATATACTTCAAACTTTTGTATAATAAATATTATTTTCAAGTTTATGTATTTACTGCAAATTTTTGTATAGCATAATTTGTTTTTGTCAATTGACATTACGTACCTATCAATAAAAGCCTGGTTTTCAAATACAGATGTATCTGAAGGAGGAATGTCAAAGTCTGGAAGTGGTAGGATATCTGTCGTTGTGGACCTGGAAGCAAAACAAATCATTTGAATCATTTCGTGGAGGATTACACGTGCAAACTTTGTGAGCCTCATGATGAAAATGAAATTATTGCGAAGTTCATCAATACATAAGAATGGTAATGTTGCTATTAGTTTTTCGGCGCTGCCGAAAAGAGAAAAAAATTAAAAGAGATTTCGAAATCCGTGTGCTTAATCATATTTGTCAAATACAAAATTTCAATCCTGTTAACTATGATGAGTTTATATACTCCACAGGAAAACGGACATAACTTCATAAATGATTTTGTTTCACATTTTGTTTTGTTTCGAGCAATACTGATGAGTCTAATATGAACGAAATGCAGATCAAGCGAGCTAAACCATAAGCCGTTGTTCTTTGATGACTAATAAAAACCATCATGGTGAATACGACTGTGTATGCACGTTTCTTTCCGAAAATACCACCCACCTCTTGTCAATACTATATAACTTAAATGAAATATCTTTGATGCGGTATTTTATGTATAATTAGTATCCATTAACTGATGAAGTTATTCGACATAATTCAGATTTTTCTACCAAAAGACAAGGATGACCTTAACCAGATTTTGCTAATCTTTAGAATGTATGGTTTTAAATACTCTTCGGCAACTTCGAATTGAAACTTTTTGTTTCGACCGCCACAAAACACACGTTTGTCAATCTCAGTGCTATGCATGTTATATTTGATGGTGTTTTATATCGTGGCAAGCTGACATTTCATATCACAGAAGACAATAAAGGAACTGATTATAAAAAAGCCAATAATATATTTATTCTACTTACATTTCTACATCTGGCATTGGCACCTTTCGTCGTCGATAACATAAACAAAATATTACAACACATATAAGAACAATTCCTGCTCCACCTGCAGATCCAGCTGCAACAGGCAAAATTTCCTGTTCTTTTCCAGTATCTATAAAATCAAGTAAATAAACTCATCTTAGATACCATGATTGAAAATTAGTATTTGCGCCATGCGCGTGTTACGTGTCCATTAGACTCATCAGTGACGCTTGAATAAAAAAAAGTTAAATAGGCCAAATGATGTACGAAGTTGAATAGCATTGAGGACCAAAATTCCTAAAAGTTGTGCCGAATACAGCTAAAGTAATCTATTCATGAGGAAGAAAAGCCTTAGTTTTTTTAAAAATTCAAAGTTTTGTCAATAGTTGATTTATAAATATGGCCATATAAAAGACAATTTTAAGGCAATTTTTATTTCATAAATAACTGTGTAAACATATATTTTTACATAAACCTAAATATTTTTGAGAACCTTTTTATAACTTACGTAACTTTTCATTTACCTTTTCATTTCCAATCATTCATTATTAAAAGTATTTCTGCAACTGTGTTGTATTGTGCGTTTATATTCAAACAATTAAGCGATTGTCTTCTTTTTCATGATTATTGTAATTAATACATGTATGTTTAGCATTTAATATCATGTAAATGTATCTTTTAATATTTATTCAACGAAAGCACGAAATGTTCGTTATATCATAAATATCTTTTGTTTATAGTCATTTATGTCGTTCTATAAATTGCTTCCTTTATTGGCTGGAATACCTTTCTTAGTATACATTATATTTAAGATAAATAAGTATACAACGAATCCAGCAATACATTTTAGATGCACAAAAAATATATTCTTATTTAATATTCACCTACCGATTTTTTCAGCACAGAAAATTACAGCATTAGACCAAGTTCCATCTTCCTGGCAAATCCTCTGCTGACACTTGTAACCATACGAACAAAGCATTTGAAATGATGGTAGACACCAAAATGTAGCATTATCCCCAACTGAGTGTCCGCTTACTAATTTGTTTCCATTCTCTGGTGTTGCTAGATATGGACATCGGATAACTGCAACACAATGTTCAAATTAATTGTTTTGCTGTAGTAATGGATTCTACAGCCAAAAAGGCAACCCATTTTTAGGCTCACCATATTTAGGTACAATACGAATATATGAATCCGTTAATATATTTCAGTCAACTCAATTACAGTGACATCCTAACTCATTTCTCTAATGATACACAATGAATGCAATTAACATACAGACTTTTAACATACTGCTTTGCATTTAATAGCCTCAGAAAATCGGGGAAATGTTAAACAAATGGATAACGGATTTGACATGATCAAAAACATTTCTTTAATGCCGGTTGATGTGAACATTACTTTAACCATTCTTTAACATTGATTTCATATTATTATCGTGTGATAACAAAATAATATCTTACCTTTTTCAATATCCTGCTGAATCTGTTTGAATTTTTCATCGAAAACAAGTGTACTAGCTGCTAGTTTTGAGTTATTAGTAACTTGAAGATCAAATTTACACTGTTGATTGTCTTTACAAATTGTTACTGTGTCTGGTCTTAGATCAGATTTATTTACAGTGAAAACCGGTTCATATGTAACTGGAACTTGAGCTGTCTCACTAAATAAATTTTCCGTTTCTTTTACGCTCCCTAGAAGAAGAAGTCAACTCATTAATTTCTAGAAATAAACATGTGCACAGATCTTTTATCCACTAAAATGATAACTTATCATGCAAGATAAGTCAAATGCAGGCAATACATATTGGCAACAATAGTATACCTCTGTTCAATAGTCATAAAAAAACTTACAATAAAGACAGATTTTCAATAGAGCTCTGTACTGATACATATTTTACTACATGGATTTCATAACAATTTCAGATTTATACTGTAAGATGTTCTCAATAGGGATTTTGTATTCGATTTTTTTAAGCTCCCGGTTCTGAAACTAGCTTTCGATTTGTATTCAATTTGATCATGTTCCCGGCTCTAATAATAGCTTTTAAGAGTAACTTAGTTCGTACAACGGTTCTTGAAAACATATAAGAATATGTTTATTCTATCGACGTACGTGTTCTTACTTTGTTTGTAGTTTTTTCAATAGAGAACTAAGATTGAACGTTGCTTTTAGGAAAGTGTACTGCTGTAGTAATTATTATTGTTATATATGTCATTTACGATTAGCCTAAGATTGCTCACATTTTTATCTTTTTGAACTAATAATTTAAATTTATTTTCTATCTTTTTATCTATTTCAACGTCCTAATTGTTATAATAGGGCAAAGGAGATTTCTTTGTACGTTAGCACGTGGTAAATATAACGTATTTTTATGGTAATTAACAATATACTTACAAGTCATTCCAAACTGATGATGAATAATATCCATCGGAGATGATGATGATATAAAAGATCCATTTCTTGCAATGAAATCGTCGGATGAATTACCATTAAAATTACCCAATAAACCTCTAAGTGCACCTACAATCAAAGATTATTTTTAAATAATATAAAATGCAAGATAATTCAATTCCAATAAGAAATACAAATTATGAAAAGAAAATGAAGATCGAATTTTGATAATTGCATTTTCGTTGCTATAATCAAAATTTGAAAATTAACGAAAGCAATGTGAAAATGTATAAAAAAAAAAAAAAATTCTGACATAATTGGAATAAAGTTTACCTTTTAATGATTCCTCTCCCATCATGACTAGTATGTTAATGAGATCAGCAGATACTTCCAATGATATAGACAGATTGATTACCTCGGACACAATCAATATTGTATCTACATCTTCATTTGATTTATTTCTTGATATGGTCACATCTGAAACAAAGATAGAATCATTCTAGAAATAAAACATTCACACATTAATTTGATACCTTTTTTAATCTTACTGATTTTTTGTATTGAATTCAGCAATATACATTGTCGGAAGATGAAAACAACTATAGATCCAGAATTGTAATTTTGTTATAGGCTCTGAGTGTGTATATGGTATTTGTTGCTTTAAAAACGTTCTGAATACGCTCCCAATTGCAGGTAATTTCCAAAATAATAAACAATAAGAACGTCCGAGAAGAACAGTTTACATGGCAAAATATGAACTAGTAATTTTTTTAATAGCAGCTAAAAATATACTGTTTATTATTGGTATATAAAACAATCACTCATAAATTTGATGCATCCGAAATTCGTAAGGCTTTTTTATATACATGTAACATTATATCAGAAACCGTAAAACCGATAAATTTTGAAAGCCAACTGGAGGATATAAAAAACTTAGAACTTGCATTATTATGAGACCAAAACGAACATAAAGACGTAACGATGTTTTCATCTTGCACTTTAAAATTAAATCAAAATTACAATTGCACTATAAAATTAAATCAAAATTGCAAGGCATGGTTCAACAAAACATATTTAGCCAATATTTTGAATTGAGTTACCTCTCTTTGTCGTTTATTAAACAAAGTACAGATAGATTAAAAAATCATTACGCCAGGGTTTTCGATATCACAAATTTACTCAATTTTATCAAAAGATTTTCGGTGGGTTGAAAACATGTGGAGGGTCCTTGGCTGTTTTCTGCTCTTTGGTCGAATTGTTGTCTCCTTGTCTCATTCCCCGTTTCCATTCAAAGTTTTAGTGTGCAATATTTAATCTAATGTGTTTCCTGATAATAATGGTGCAAAAACTCATTATTTCGTAAATTGAAAGTATGCGTATATATTATTAATGAATTGCTTGACATGACCTTCATATGGAACGTTCACTTCACTGCGCTATGATGTGTGTATTCATAAATACAGGTAAGGAAAATAGTTTACACTTTTTATTATAACTGTCTAGTGACTACAGGAAAGAGTTTCAGATAAGAATCAATACTTTTGAAAATACTTACCTTTTAATTCTGAGGTAGATACAATGTCCATTTTGTGTGTTTTACCATTGACAAGAATTCTGGCTTCTCCTGTTTCTGTTTGATAAACTTCCACTTTATCAGACATATCACGGACAGTAAAAGCTACTGCAGAAAACACAGTGGCATTCTGTGGTGTACCTGTTTAAGATATTTATTTTGTCTTAATTAAAGGGCTTTTGTGATCCTTTGTTAACACATCAAAATAAAGTATTTAATGTTAAAAATAATTTGTCCGATGTGCTCGGTTCCTGGTAAACACGCCCTTTTCTAAATCTTAATTCATTCGATTCTGTTGTATAAAGGGTCTCATTCCGTCGATGACCAACACAATTCGCTTATGTTTTTGTTGGGGTTTTTTTCGCTTATGTTTTTTTCTTTTTTTCTTGGTTTGTATATTCTTAATTTATTTTCGAACTTCAATACTATTGTTATAAGGTTTTATTTGAGTCTTGTATCCTAGATTTTATTGTCTGTTCTTACCACTTGGGTCTTTTGCTTGAACAGCTCGCACTTGTATAACAACACTGCCATTTGTATCTTCAACTAATATAAAATCGTTAATACCATTAAATGTATAATCTAATCCATCAAGCGTTGTTAAATGTGGATCACCAGCTGCTTTAGCTGTAAAAGCAAGAACCAAATATGATATATAACATGAATTATAAGTGGTAAAATAAAGATATAGTGCAAAACTGTGCAAGATGAATGGTAATTGTGAAGTATAAAGTGTATATGATTTACATAGTTATAATATGATATTATGTCTTATTCATATTTCTTTGAGCAAGTTTCCTGTTCACTTATTTTTAAAACAATTTTGTGCTCTTTTGTGTCAATAATCGTTGGGTACTGATAGTATTACATTGAAAACGTTAAAAGTCAAAACAAAAATAACACATTTAAATCATCTTATTGTGTGTACATGTCAACATTGGTTCGAATCTCTAAAAATTCAGTAACGTCTAAGATTTTACAATATAATTAAGATCGCTGACAATGACCTGACAATGCTCCATTTTCCTTCTGACCTGTTTGTTTCCCTTTCTTTTAAGTTATAGTATATTTGACGTATTTTTGTCTTTCTTATGAATGAGCATTCATTTATATGCAACTGAGTCTGCTGCTTTTTTATGTATCACAATTGACTGTGTACTCTTCAAGTCAGAGACCTATTCATCGTTTGAATCACAATTCGACTGTCTGTTCCCAGGTTAAATACCCTTCAGTACATTGTCAGTTAATAATTTAGATAATCTTCAACTCTGTCGATACTGCATTGGCAACTCCCTGATGCACAAATAAATTATATGATTTAGTGGTTCTGTCTTAGCTTAGTTACGTTTCTTTTATTTCAATGGTCGTACTTTTTGAATTTTCCCAATTCATTTGAAGAAAGCCATCATGAATTGATAGTCCTTTAAGAGTTCATTTATCAAAGATGAACATGTTTATCTTCAGTCTAATCAAAGATTATGATGTTTTTAATTCTATTACGAAGGGTGATATTGACACAAGTCAATCTATTGTGTTCACAACATCGTTGTCAATATAATAGAATTGTATAGGGCCGTCACACAAGTGAGGGGTTTAGCTAACTTAAAAACAAGGTTTTATCCATCATTTTCAACATAAGGAAATGCATGTACCAAGTCAGGAATAGTTGTCCATTGATTCGTTCAATGTGTTTGAACTTTAGATTTTGCCATTTGATGAGGGACTTTCCGTTTTAAATTTTCCTCAGATTTCAGTATTCTTGTAATTTTACTTTTTGCCATTTTTTACAAAAATTCCAGAGTTGAGTTCAATTTTCTGTAGTTTCATTAACTCATAAGATTTTAGAATAGAGATCGTATTTTCTGCTTTTTATTTTAATCCTTATCTAAGTTTCATGTCACGTCCTCTGGTGCTCAGTGTTTCCGGTTTTTTTGGGTAGATGGATAAATTGATGGTGTTGTTTGTCTCCTATTTATCATGTCTTTTAAATCTTTCAGGTTGTCCTTTTACCTTAACAGTACTTAAAACCTTGAAGTAATTTTCATTTTCCTTGTTCTCAGATTGCCATGTCTGATATCGTTACATGTACTTACCAGGTGCAGGCGGATTGTATGATTCACACGTCGTTGGAGGTCGTGACTTCTGAAAGTTTTGGCACATTTGTGAATTTTTAGAATACTGGCAACAATGTAAGTAAGGCAACACATCCTCGGTAAAAAATGAAAAATAAGGCACAATATTATCTCCCTGAGATTGATAGTGGTATCGATTGTGTGTGCCACCACTCGGATTATCCCGAATGTCTAATAGTTCACCTTCCTTATCATAGCAACACAATTCTCCTGTAGATGTATGACTGAAAAACAATAAACTTGAAATAAAATACTTGTTAGATGTATTTGTTGACCAATCGGGCAATTGATCAAGTATAAATTACAACCATCATTTAATCGTTACAATTGTATTTAATTAAACGAATAGGACAATATTTTTCCATTCGTTTGATGTGTCAGAACTTTTTATATTGCCATTTATTAAGGGACTTTTCGATTTGAATTTTACTTGGGGTTCAATATTTTTGTTTTTTTTCTTTTTATAAATATATTTTTTTTTTATTTATTAAGTCCACTTGTATCTTTCTTTTAAGAGTGTAAGAGAATATTCAAATTACTGTTAATGTCACAGTTCGTGTTTGCGTCCTATTCGAGGTGCGTAATTGTGTACGCCAGATGCGCGTTACGTCTACAAAACACTTGTTGCAAAATCGAAAATCGGTATCGGACGCTTTCTTTAAATACTGTCTGAAATAACAAAAGCTTGAATAGTTTCACCTGAATCAAATATCCAAAGATCATGTACAGTAACATGCAATTATATTTTCCGACATTGTAAAAATTGTAGATCTGATTTTTAGAGCAATCGTTCGACTTATAAACTATACTCTTGTTAAAAATGTAAAATAGGCTTTTTCCACATGTACCTCTTTCTGTCAACTGTACAAGTTTTTTTCTCTTGAATCCATGTTTTAAATTCACTTTTCTCCAAAAGGGGTATAATTCTAAAACCAAACAAAGCCAGTACGAACAAAGATGGTAAAACTTATAAGCAGTTGTTTAAAACATGTTGCTGATTTCTGGTTTTACTCAGTGGCATATCAAATAGCCTAATTGCATGCAGTAACATATCTTGTGTTTACTTTTAATTTCACACGTTGGTCTGGGTTACTGCGATTAATATATTGGTTATCATGGATAAGTTGTATGGTATTGTTATCAAACCAAGCTAATACAATAACAAAACTTACATGTTAAAATTCCGTCGAATACAGTGAGAAGCATTGGAATGATATATACAGTTTGAAACACTTTCTAAATTGTCTAAATTACACAAAGGATCAGCGTGATAACGTCCCACATCGCGCATTGCTTGAGTTAACGTACATGGACATGAAGATGAAATGTCAGTAAGATTTGATCTTTTCTTTTCATCATTTAACCATGCGTTACACCACGATACAGACTCTCCAGAATTCTTCCATCGTACTGGGAAAAAGTCGGACCAGATCATAGGAGTTATCCTGCAAAAACAATATATGTTAAATAGGGTAATAAGCTAGGTTCCTGATTTCCAAATATCATAACATTGAGGAATATATACCTTGTTCCTTTCTTTTGCGTCCTTTTTTTATTGTTTATTGATAGTGTAGTCTAAATGATCTTTGTGGAATATTGATCTTCTTAAAAAAGGTAAGAAATTCAGGTGGCGAAATAACAATTTATAAGTCAGACTTACAGGCGACACCGTTGACATAAAGAAAAACATTGGGGGAAACTAACATCATTCCAACCAAACCTACACACAAAATTAAAATTGAGCACATGGACTCATACTTTTGAAACATCAGAAGGATATATGAGTTAATAGCTAAAAGTAAGATGTAGTTCAGTTCTAGCATATCTTTCTGGCAAATTTTATACTTACAATTGTCCGTTTGAAGAACTCTCATTCCATGAAAGACGCATAATAGCAAGAGAATGATCACTCAAACTCTCTGATAAAACAAAGTTATGTTCACCATTTCTGGCATCGTTTGTATAAATCACATTAGATTGAACTGTATTCAAACTTGGCTTAAATTCATTTGACTGAAACAGAATAAAGTAGAAACTATAATTAATATCTACCATTTGTTTTCTAAGTAATGCATGCACCAAAACTGTATTTGTATATATGTATGTTATATAAAACTTATCAATTATACCAGACTTATGATTGTATTAAGAACGATTCGTGTTTGCTCTATAAAAGACATTCGGCGTTGTTCGAATTAAAAAACAGTTTTGTGTACTGTCCTAAGTTAATTTTAGTTATTCGTCGTTATTCTGTGGTTAACATGTTGAAATGTACTATTATATTATTTATTTATGTATTTCTCTGCCTTGGGTGTTTATGTTTTTATTTTTACTGTATTCCCGTTATGTAATGTTGTCAGTTTAGCAGTATATCTATCATGCCATAAGGTGCGAGGTTTGGCTAGCCACAAAGCCAGGTTCAACTCACCATTCTTTTTCAAATATCCTGTACCAAGTCAGAAATATGACAGCTGTTATCTAATAGTTCGTTTCTTTGTGGGTTGCTTTCTCGTTTGTTTATTTTTTGTCGCACTTCAGTGTCATCTTGTATCGCTGTTTTACATTGTTTCCCTCGGTTTTAGTTTGTAATCCGGATTTGTTTTCTCTCTATC
Organism: Mytilus galloprovincialis; assembly: GCA_037788925.1. Classification (NCBI taxonomy): domain Eukaryota; kingdom Metazoa; phylum Mollusca; class Bivalvia; order Mytilida; family Mytilidae; genus Mytilus; species Mytilus galloprovincialis. The sequence goes on along the minus strand of CM075331.1, from coordinate 18,913,224 downwards.
GATTTATGACTTCTGAACAGTGGTAAACTACTGTTGTCTTCATTTGAGGTCAAAGAAATTCTCAAGATAAAAAGCATTGAAAACTATAAATTTTATTCTCAAAACTAGTGTGATTTGGTTCATTATATTTAGATGTTTAGATTCCAGTATCAGTAGAATTAGATAGTACATGCTCCTTTACTATTTCTTACATTACACATTGTAAAACAACACATTCATTCTTTAAAGAATACACAACTGATCGAGAAGTTGTTCATATGTACACATATATAATCTTTTCGGTACTCATTGGTACTGGTGTTATAAGTCAAAATCAAATTTATTGTAAGAACAATGCACTGAAGTAGAAGAATGTAAAAAAATATTTTAACATGTTTAATCAATACAAATTCATGTTATTGTTCAATCTTTTGTTATGACAACACATCCTGCTGTGTTCAGACAAAACGACTTAAAGAAATTAGTGTTATCATTCTCAAAATACTCTGAAAATGTTGCTGACCGTAAGCGAGATTTCCAAAATGTACAGTTGGTACAAACTTGAATATCCATGGTAGAATTGAACGTAATGGAAAATTAATTATTCAAGAGTTCTTATGATTGTGGTTGAAATGCATGTGTGAATATTCCAATTAATAAGACATTCTCCGACCCCTTCAATCTATAACATGTATAATGATACTTACATAATATAAAACATCTAATTGTGCAGACCGGGACGGAATTAAACTAAAATTCCAAAATAAATTGACACTATCACCAATAATCCAATCATCTGGACTTCGTCGTATTAAATCATTTTGCTTTTTCATTACGTTAGCTGAAAGAGACATAATTACATTATAAACATTTGAATATAGTTTTCATTGGCTTTAACATTGATTTTGTTATCTGTTAATTAAAAGCATACTCAATATTATCGTTATATACACATATGCATCTGCACATCATGGCTCTACAATCTGTCTATACCTGTATCTTTTCATTGTACAAGGTCATTTTTTGTTCTTTAACTGGTTGTGACGTCAAACTAAATCCATTCGATGTTGGATGTGTACGAATTGATAATTTAGTCTTAGATGCATGGTTGTTATTAGCATGAACTACAGCTGCCAGTAACTATGAGTAACTGTTCAGTTTTTGTTAAAGTGAAGCACATTTACCCGTCCACGATCACTCTGTGTTTTTGTAAGATGTATTTCCATTTGTATTTATCAGACAAGTTAAGCCTTTTTCAGCTGATTTAATAGTTTGCTCCTATGTTGTAATGTTACACCACTGTCCCATGTTAGGGGAGGGTTAGGCGCCCGCTATCATGATCAACCCCGCCACATTCTGTATGTACATTTCCAAGTCCGGAGTGTGTAATTCGGTTGTTGTTGCTTGTTGCTGTGTAACTTTGTACAGAAGTGTTTTTCGTTCATTATTTTGTACATAAATTAAGCCGTTAGTTTTCTCGTTGAATTGTTTTACATTTGTCATTTCGTCAATGTGATATGATTGCCAATGAGGCAACTCTCTACAAAAGACCAAATGACACAGAAATTAACAACTATAGTTCACCGTACGGCCGCCAACAATGAGCCCCGAAATTAAAAATGTAAATAAAGTCAACAGTAGTATACCATTGTTCAAAAGTCATAATCGATTGAGAGAAAACAAATCGGAAGAGTAAATCAAAACCAAGGAAAACACATCAACTATATAAGAGACAAACAACGAAACAACAGAACATTGAAGTGCAACAAAAGTCAAGTAACAATGCAACATACATATAAACGAACTATTAGATAGCAACTGCTATATTTCTGACTTGGTACAGGACATTTTAAGAACACTTGGAGGGTAAAACAATTCCAACGAGAAAACTAAAGCTACGTTTTCCAATTGAGGTTATGTATTTAATGTATTTTGATCGTTTCGCTGAATTGTAGGTTTTTGCTATTTCCTATTCCAAACATTCTTTTTCTAAAAACAAGTAACCAGTAACCATATAAATCTATAGTACATACATAAGTATCGGACCACTCTATTAACAACTAATAATTACTTTCGTACTTACTTATCATGTACAAAGCAGAATAGTTCCAACCCTCTTCGTAAGGGTTATAAAGAATCGTTATCTCGCCAGTTCTAAATATTGGCGGAAAAACGCATGCAACAGTATCATCAGAGACATGTTTGCACGTGACATTAGTGTTTGTTTCCACAATATATGCCATAGGTTTATATTCTTGATAAGCACATGGTCCAGTAATGTTAACTTTGTTTCCTCCAAGCATGTTTCCAAACGGCGGTGATAACACAATGCCTTCTGCAATAACAAAAAAAAACATTCATTTGTTTTCATTGATAGTAATGGAATTGTTCACAACAATTTAAAATGCTTCATTATTCAAGTTTAGTTAAAACGACATATACTGATGCACGATCGTTCTTGAATAAAAAAAGTTTGGCTGTCAGATAAACAAGTGCTTTTTTTTTGGTATAGGTAAAGTACATTTTATATTGAACAGTACTGCATTAATCGTATTGACTTAAGTCTGAAAATTGTACATAATTTGATATTTAATTGTTCAGACTTTTAAAAGCAGTTTAGATCAAAATGACTGTTTCAGTTTAAAATAAGTTTCCGTGTGAGTTTAAGACATTCACCAAATGGTATGTAACCAATGTTTGGATGTTGTTTGTTATTAGGTTATAGCAACTCATTCAATGGAATGAAGAAAAATAGGGCAAATGAATGTATTAGAGCAATGTTATTTCCTGACTTTGGCAATTGTATCGAATGCACTTACCAACATTATTACATTTTTTATCATCTATGTCGTCATCAACTTGGAATACCCACTTCCCTTGTATGCCAACATTACTTGTTAAAGTAAGATTAATAACAGCATCGGTCTGAGCACCTTCTATTGAGTAATAGTTTTTCTGATCACCAGCATTGAATCCAGCCTGTAATGTTAAAAAATTTTTTTTAGAGAAATATCAAAATTTGAAGAAAAAAATATTGCCACTGTCAAATTCTAATTTTGTAAGTTTTATTCCACTAAAACTCTTTTTAAGTGTAATGTTTCAGACACACCGAAATTACTGCTTTTTCATGTTAATCCATAGTTTATTCTGTTGGGTTTGGTACTTTTTGGGCGTTTTTTTTTTTGTATGGTATGTTTGGTTTTTTTTTATTCTTTGTTACTGCATGGTATGGTATAGATTAATTTACAATATTTCTTAGACAATATAATTGATTTTGTAATACTGGAATAACGTTTGCTTTCAATATGCCGTTACCGTATGACCTAAGATGGTGAATTTACAAGTAAAGTGTAAAAAGAAATATGCGGTTTTCCTAAAAATAAATGTGATGTAAACATTAAGCACTGTCGGAAATGTGTTCACAAGGCGTTTTTCATATGAATAGTACAAAGTTCAATTACATTCATTGTACGTAAAATGAAATGTTAAACAAAGGGAAAAAACATATTAAAATAATAGTGTTTGCACAGAACCGATTCTGGCAATAATTACAGCTATATGTGTACTGAACAAACAATACATGAAAAAATATAAATAACAAATTGAAGAATAGTATTCTGCCTGGGACTATTATACTAATGTTCCCAGATTCTGCCCGCAAACTCTCGTTCGGTTTTTAAACATAATCGACCTACACGTAAGCAAACACTTTTTTTTTTAAAAAGGGGAAATTGAGATAGACAGAAGAAATCATTTTATAGTAAAAATGTGAAATTCCCTCTCATTATTCCAGTTCCCGCCTTTACGCCAGACGATAACATAATAACTACTTATATATTTCGATACTCTCTAAAACAGAAATGAATTGTTACATAAGAAGGGTGTTACTTCGATCCTCCTTGGAGCTTTTGTTCGGGACTAATTTGTTCCGAACAGATAAATTATAATTCACCAGGCTAGGAGGTAAGATGTCCCGTGATAATGACGTAATGACTTGCATAAACTAGTAAGGGCGTTGGCACAAGTTTTATTTGCATAGTAAAGAGCATTTTAACAAATACTTGTATTGTTCGTGTACTTTACACTGTTTTTGAAAGAGTTTGATAAACAAGAAGACCGTTAAAAAAAAGTTCATTATTATGTATGAATATGTCCTAAGTGATATATTATTGTGTGACAAGAGCATTGTTGTTAACTTTTGTTGATTGCCAATTGAGATGGAAGAGTGTTAATTTTGAAACGCCCTTTCTGTTTTATACAGTCTATTCATTAACACTTTCTAAATTTTAAAATATACTATTTTTTTTATCATTTTCATTTAAATGAAAATTCTGAGTTGAAAATTGCAATTTGTTCTTTTCTATCATAGACATTTACATATTTGTTTAGGAATTTGCCGCATGATAACATTTTTCTATGTTTGATTTCTTAAAGTTGCATTGCATAATTGCCATGAATGTATATATATTTATGAAATAAGAATCGATACAAGATCAAACATAAATTGATGAAAAAAATAGCTAAACATAAAAACAGCTGTATTATATACATATAGCATGCACTATATTGTTGCAAGGATGCAGTAAGGGCGGACAACTTTTATAAACTTGACCCAGTGCTTACTTCCGTTCTGTGTGGTCTCGTCGACATAGGATTTATTAAGCCTTAAAAGAATTGCATAAATTTACCTCATATTAAAAACCAATGATGGATTATAAAAAAATTACGGGGTAATGGGGGAATAATAAATTCAAAGAAAAAGCAGTAGCGATATTAAAGTTTTTTTTATGTTTAACAGGAGTATCACTTCATGTTGGTTTTTTTTAAACTTGACACTATCAATGATTATGTGAAAAATATCAGTAGGTCAATTTCCGGCGATATGTTCAGTACAATTTTGAGTTTTTGCCCCTGAATTGCCAATGTTAAACAAATTTCGCAGTGCTTGGTTATCAAGTTGTTATCTTGAAAACTTACCATATAGTTTGAAATCTTTAGCAGTAAAAATGACCATAAGAATAAGTCAACATGGTCGATTTGTCAATCGACGCCTTATAAGAGTAATTGCCATTGGAGGACTAATTTTACTACTTTTTTGCAAAAACTATAACAGATGGAGAGACATCGAAATAAGCAAAAGAGTTCAGCAAAATCAAATCGTAGTTTAATTCCATGTACATTTTTGTAGTTGTAAAACCAAATGGAAGCAATCACATTATCCTGACATTTCAAATCACATTTTACTTAATTATCGGATGTATCTCAAAAATGTTTCCCATAAATGAGGTAAAAAATACATATGCATGTATAATTATTCTGGCCTAATATTGAGGTAAAGAGTATATAAATCTTTCCTGGGTTTTGTTCTAGTACGTTACCTGAGCAGGCTGTCCTCCTAGTCCTGTCAAAGTATTCCCTCCACTGTTAGAACCCGTAGTCCACTGTATTTTATTGTAGTTAAATATCACGAAAGAGTGTATATCATCAGCTACCAATACAGCTTGAAACGTATTGCGCTGAAAATAAATTGAATAAAATAATTCCATTGCATTTCATTAGTAATGAAAGAACGCGATTAATATCTTGCACTTCTCTCTTCCGGCCAAAGACATAAAAATCCCTTTCTTATTAATGGAGTGTAACTGTGCAAGATGAATGAATGTGCAATCTCATTCGGTCGAAATGGGAATGTTAATTGTGATACCTCGTGAAGGAAGAGTGGCACGCTCTCTGAACGTTAATGAACCCTTGCAACAACTCTGTGAGTGGGGTGTTAGTGGCCTGATGCAAGCACACTTTCTACTCCAATCCCTCATACCGTCATGTTCAAGTAGAAGTCCGCATTTTCCACTCTTAATGTTGGCATACATGTATATATTGCATAGCTTATTTGTTCTTGTCTAGAAAATGCATGAAATGCTTGCAACTGGACTATAAAATAAGTACATCTAAACAATCAATCGATACACGAAAACAAACTTTTAAATGGAATGAACAAATGATGAATGTATACTGTGTGAAGTTCGTCGATTTTTCAATCAGATTTACAATAATAATTTGTTATTGTAATCATTTGAAATTTGAATTACTTTTGAATTGCATTTTAACGAGAGATAAAAAAAAAAGTAAGTTTGTAACAATATTAATTAAACATATGTTTCTACAGTCATCACTTCTGGACTATTCTTTTTACAACTTTTGAAAAATATTTGTTTTTCAAATGAAAATCTTGAAACATTTTTTTTCTATTATATATTCATCACATTAGTTTTTTTTTTTATGTCACATAGTTATAATAAATACAATTATAGTAAGATGTGTGTAATTTTTCTAAAACTATAATATTAAATTGTATATGCAATTCAAATCACCCCTAATATGGTTTTATCGCTATGTGGAATACCAAGACGTTGCATAAATGAATAGTATAGTGTCAAAACAGATAACCTTGAATCTATACTTTACATTATCAGATCCAAAACATGAAAAAAGTCACTGAATAACACATTTATTTTTTTTATTCGTAGAAAATATTAAGATTAATTTATTAGATATTTGATTTAGAGGTTAAATGCGTGAAATCATTTAATGCATTTTTAAAAAAATAACATGAACATTGACTTAGGTCGTTTTTCATAATTTGATTAATTTTAATACATGACAATCTGTTATCTTTAAAAATAATGATATGCTTTATATTCAGATGATATTCGAATGATAAAACTATATTTCAAAGAAATGTTTTTAAACTTTTGAACTTAGTGACATAATTTACACTCTTGACAAGCAGCAAGCATTTAAGTTTGTGAACTATGTTTCATTTTTTCGGGTAAAATTAATGACATTTCTGTTAAAAATGTATATGAAATATTAAAACATATTTCATAGTACTTAACTGTAAAGAAATATTATCATGACGCCGTCATCATGGTCATGTACTTTTACATTATTAACGAGGTTTTCTTTGTTTTTTGGTTGTTTTTTTTTTCATTTAACACAAATATTATTTATAATTAATCTTTTATTATTCAATATATAATCTCTAAAACCAGTGTCAATGGGTGTGTTCATACTATCAAATATATTTTTTTTTTATATATCGCGTGTCGAACTATGTTAGACCTCTACATGTATATACAAATTGTACTTTCAACATCATACATTCTAAGGAATTACTTTTAAAGCAACATATGGTTGTCAAAAATTTTAAAGTTCGAATTTCAAATATTGTACTCAATTTTTTTCAATCACAATTTTCCAAAATAAATACATCCAAGACTTTTTGAGTACGCAGTGTTTACATCTTGTCAGAACATTATTATAATAATAAAAAATATAACAACAATTGCTTTCGCTTCATATACATGTACATGTATATAAATTAAACAAGATATGGGTTATATTGTTCAATAAGCATGAAGAAAGAGCAGCCCAACGACACACCAGTAAAATAGATCTAGAGACAGTAAAAAACTATGGTTAACAAACATGTGGTTTCACAATTTCCATACAATAAGCCTAGCACTAATTTGTAAATTAATATATTTACGGAGTTTATAAAAACTCTGCCATCGCATTTTTTACGGGTATTTGTATACGGTAAATAACCGATTAAGCAATTCGATAAAATTTAGAACTGCAAAATCGTATTAATTTGTTTGTCAAAATAAATGTAGAATTCTGTTGTATAATCTCTCTACTTGATACTAGCACTATTTTATAAATAAATGTTTTTTTGTTTTACGCTTCTTTTAGTTAAGATCATATTTTTATAGTGTAAAGTAACATCATGTTTATTTCTCTTATGTAAGATGATGTCTTATTTTACAATGTACCAATTTTAAGTCTGAAAATGTTTTATGAATATTTTTTATTACTTGTCTGTATATATTCATTGCATATATGTTGTTGGACGCGTTTGTGGATACCCCGTCTGGAAGTGCCCCCGTTGTAAAGTGGTAGTTTCTAAATAATTATATATATATTTAATTGGTATCATTTGAACCAAGTACACTATTTTCAATAAAGCTAATTTTACCAGAGGCTAACAACAATTAGTTTGGCGCTACGTGAAATAGAATGAAATTCAAAACAGTGTGGCTGTGGCCATTGATTGACACATTAAAATCATCCATTGACTGGGACAATTTACATGAACGTTTGTCTGTAACGACCACCGTTCACGACGTACCTACGATAGACATTTAAACTGTGGGGTCACCAAAGGTTTCTTTACGCCTTTAATTATAAAATAATTCAAAAAATTAATCAGGAATAACCTTTATGTTTTGATTTATATAATTGATATAAATCAAAACATCGTGTTATTTCTGATTAGTTTTTCGAATTACTTTATTAAGGTGTTGAGAACCTTTGGTGACCCCATAGTTTAAGTGTCTTTAAAAAGTACATAGTGAGCAGTGGTTGTTACATACAAACGTTCACCTAAATTGTCCCAGTCAATGGATGATTTTAATGTGTCAATCAATGGCCACAGCCACACTGTTTTGAATTTCATTCTACTTATTTTACTTTTTGGGTATTTTGGTTTTTATGAATCCGAATATCTTATAAAAACTGACTTACTCTCTCTCTGCCCTGGCGTGAGGCACCGTAATATCCTACATTTTCCCACGTGACGATAAACATCCACTTGGCTGTAAACGCACGTTGTTCTCGGAAGTAGCTTCTTAATTCTACTGTTGCTTTGTCAAGAAAAGCTTGTTCAAATGTTTCTCTGAACCATACAGTTCCACCAATGTGTTCAGTATCTACATCCGCCCAAAATGGCGCAATGATAGATCGGTTTTCTTTTGAAGGAAAAGGTTGTGGTTTGTATGTATCCAACTTGTCTTTAAAAGTAAGTATTCCGTTATTGTTCACCTGAAATACAAAATTAGATGTTCCTAGCTTGTTTTAAAATACATGAGGAAAGATCATGGAGGGGACAACAAGTCGCCAAAAAGACCAGCATAAATAAAAACAATCTCGTACTAGGTTAAAACATTAAAAAGTTTTAAGTGTTTTCTATCAGTATATTAGCCTTGCCTCATCTTAGTTATGAGTCGAGGGTTTGGATGAAAATTTATTATGCCTTTCCACTCTTTCATTAGAACATGTCAGATAGACCGTTTTGATTGTCTAATAGTATTTTTTTTTTTTTCTTAACTTTTGTTTTGCACAAGACTTTTCATTCATTCAAATATAATGTTTTTCTTGCTAAAGCTTCTCCCCCAGATACAATTGAATAACATATGTGTTCCAAAATGATCGTTTCTTCCTCATAATGATATGTTCCATTTCAGGAACCGGTTATTCTTGTTATAAGAGTTATTTCACTTTTTGTGTTTGACAAAGATGGTGTGCCGGTGTAACTCTAGTTCGAGATTACTCTGACTTCCAACGTCTGTTTTGACAGACAAGCTGGGCAGTAATCTCGGACTAGTGTAACGCATATAATAATATCATAGCGACCTTAAATCTTTTGATGGGATTCTTGAACCAGAAGCTGAAAATGAAATCCAAGGTCAAGGACACGGTAATACTAAAAATTTGAAACTCATCAGAAACCATTAACGTTATTGAAACAATGTGTTTGTCAAATTGTACATTGCGACCTGACGCAACGTCAATACATTTGGGTTCAAGTGTTCTGGTGACTTTAAATATGAGTTTTTGTTCTCCCCTTAAATATTTGAAATAAGCTGTTATAATAGTATGACAATTGTTACCCATTCGTTTGACGTGTTTGAGCTTTTGATTTTGTCATTTGATTATTGACTTTCCGTTTTGAATTTACTCAGAGTCTGTATTTTTGTTATTTTACTTTTTGGAATGATGATTTCCAAATCATGCATTTTTGGGACTTGTGACTTTATAATTTGAGATTCTTGAACTTTTAACTTAAAATTTAGATCAAGGTTAAAGGTTAATTTGACGTTCTATATTCTGAACTTTTGCTATAACTTCATACTGGTATATGGTATTTAGTGCTTGGTTAGACTACTTAAGACCTTAACTTAAAAAGTCAACCGGAATTTAAAGTATGTAAACCGGGGGGGAAAGTCATTATGGCACTTACAGCATTACAAAGAACATAAAATATGAATGGAAAGTCTTTAAATTTCTCTCTGCACAAGACGTTTTTAATTCTGCGTAGTATTGGTTCCATATCTATCGAATATAGGAACGAAGATAGGAAGGTGCAGATACGTGTGAATATTATCGATATGAATAAAAAAAAACATTCATAATAAAAATTTTTTTTATATAATATCCTAAAAAAAAATGTGTATCGCTGGTTTATATGATTATACTAGTATGACATATTTCTGTTGTTCCCCCCTTTTTTTACTACAAATGCATATGAATCACAAGGTTATCATTAATAAAGACATACTTATTTCAATTTGAAATATAAACATGTTGAAATACAAAAGTAAATACCGTTATCTTTATTTTAAGCCGGATATTCTTTAACAAAACGTAGCAAAGCATTTAAAGACCTTGACCACATCCCCATGGACAATTCATTTCAATTCTTCACGGAAACAGTCTATCATTTATATCACTGTGTTTGTTTACCCTTATGTGAACCAAATAAGGTAATCCCCTAAATCAAACATCACAAGGAACACGTGTTATGTATCCGCCTGTATTTATTGCTATTTTATGGTTTACTCCTAGTGTTAGAACACATGATATTTACGATGTTTAACGCTGCTTTGGTCAGAAAGTGGTACATTCAAAAAATTCCGCACAAGTTCAAATATTATATTCTTCGTCTAAATGGCCCTAATTCTAAAATTTACCTTTCTATTGGGTATGGAATAGGTGAATTATCAAAGATACCGAACATTCATTTGTTAACTTTCCGTCAGTCTAACATTTATTGCCATATATATGCATAAACAAATGCAAAATTTGAAAGCAGTAAATAACGCAAAATTTGCACACACAAAATTGTGGATGACAAATTTAACAAAAATAAGCTCAATTTGGTGTTGTTTGGTCATTTTTCAACTCAGTCCCTTTTAATCATATTTTATTGTCAATTAAAAGCAAGACACTAACCTAGACATATGTGATACAAAGTCTAACAGTCAACCTATAAAATGACCATCTGTATAATAACATTCTACTTTTAAATATGTTTGTTTAACTTTTATGGACTTCTACAATTTTATTGTACTTTTAAATTCATATTTACTTATCATGATTTTTAAAGTTTAATTTGTATTGAATAATAAACACTTTTGAAGATATAAACGATGAATAGTTGTAATAACAATTTATCCAAACAAAAAACTCAAATTCTTAGTGTACATCTTATTTCACTTAGTAACTACACGAATAAAAGCACAAGTGTTCCGGAGTATTCTGTTATCATTTAGAACTTCGCCTTGGGCTTAAATCTTCATAAAACATGACCAAGTATTGTCTAACCTATAAATAGTTCGTACGCAATTTAAATTCACTTTAATAAATCCTGTAAATGACACCCTGAAAATGTTTACTGTTTGATAACTACTAATCGATGAAAAGCTTTTAAATTAGCAAAGCTTTTGCATGTTACAAATTGTTCATTTTTAATTTCATTCATTGTGCGATCACATATATATAATAAGAATACGTCACTTGGAAAATGTTCAGTTTGATAAATTCAATAGATGAAAAGCTTTAGAAAGTGTTCATTCTTAATTTCATTAATAAGTGAAGCACTTTGTTCATCTACATAATTAATTAAGAATATTACATGTTGTTATTTTTTTTTATCATGTTTGAATAATTTTTGAGTGTAGTATATAGATGATGAGGTCATCAGTATACGAGATTAGACCTCTTAACACATTTTGGGTATTTGAACCTTATTGATTGGTGTAATATTTCTCGTTATCAGTTAATCCAAATATTTCTGTTTACATTTCAAGCTTATGTAAATATCTAACCTATACAGCCCGTCACATCGAACGGCACTTCGACGCATGTAAACATGGGTGGAGTAACTTAGCCTCGACTTCGATACAAAATCCATATGCAATCCAATTTTAGTAATATAAATACTGAAAATTCTAGTCTTCGTCGTATTCAAGTTTTAATTATATGAATACGTATTATAACTTTTTGATAAATTAAGTCTCGACTTCGGTCATTGACGGTACTAAATCCAATTGTGATATACTACTAAAAATCATATTTTTCATTGTATTCCAATTTTTATTTGCTTTATTAATTATATAAATAAATATATAACTTAGTTTACTTGATAAATCATAGATGTATAACAATTCAATTGATAGATAAAATGTCTACAAGGTAAATAAAAAATAGAGATGTCAAATAACAAATTCTTTCACATAGTTAAGATGTCAAAAGCGACAAGAAATTAAAATTTTATTGTCTCAACTACATGGATCTACACTAAATCATAATTAATCAAACTGATACTAAAGGAACAACCATTACATTCGATTTTTTTAATATGGGGATTTTATATCTTTTTCAAATTGAATAATTAGTTTGTCAAGCCAATCAATGAACACAAGATATATCTTTTTGATATACGTTTCGTAGGGTTGCTCAGGCATTCTGAGGTAGAGCCAATATATATCCCATGACTTTTGTCTAACTCACTTAGCATGCTTAGTTATTGGGCTCCACAGGATGATTTTAATAATAAAGCGTCTTATAAAATCATATTCGATTTAAACAATTCTTATATCAAAATGCTATTCAATTGGTGGAGACATTATTTTTGTAATTTTTTTTATCATCATACAAGGACATATCATAGTTAACCATGGTAATCAGAGACATATAATAATTGTATTATATGTCTGCCATAATTAATTTGTATCTAAAAGACAAAACATTGCCTTATTCAATTTTTGAACTGGTCAAGAAAGATAATCTTTTACATTGTCTGTTGTCAGGAGAACTTCTTAGAAATAGTTAAATCCTATCCGAATCACGGACTCGGGCTGTTGTCTTTAGACGTTTAAAATTTGACCATAATACTGTAAAAATCTTAAAGAACACATGATACTGTACAAAAAATGCTGTAAGAATCTTAGAGAACACAAAACACTGTTTAACTGCGAGGCTTAGAAATGACTGAAGCCTTTGGAAATGTCCTTATAAGAGGAATTTGGTCTCTATCTTTTACAGTCAAGCAATAAAAAGTAAATACATTCTCCTTCAGACTTCTCATTACAGCTTCAATGTAGTCGAATAACATGTATCACTGCTGCTCCTGAAGTAAATATCCTATCTAAAAAAATGTAATTTAATTTAATGTCTTAAAATGTCGTACATTTACAATGTATATTATTTAAAAAAAGAAATCGATGATGTCATTAAGGTCTTTAGAATAATATATCTTGTCACATTTGAATACCATTCAAAAGATTTTAGTCGTTTTATGCTTCCTCATTAGATTCGTATAACATTCAGCAAGGAAATGTGAGTTGATTCAACCCTTAACCTATTAATCGGAAAAGACTATCAACATCACCATAATAATACCCATTAATCTGCAATAAACGTTGCTTTTTCTACCATTTACCTAAAAAATCTTTCATTTATCAAGATTTAAACCCATTATTACTTAACATGTAAATTACTATTCTGCCAAAATAGAAAATATTACTACCTCAATGTTATAGTTCACTAACCGCCTAATACGGTAATTAATAAACTTGCTTTAAGTTATGGATGGAGTAACGCCCAATACACAAATAGATATTAGAACAGTAGCATTTGACCCGTCACTTTAACATGTCAAAGAAATCATTACATTTGCTTGCAGCAAATTAGTCGCATTAATTTAAACAAAACGTGTGCGACAGGAAGTCATTGCGCGATCTATTTTCTGATAAAATAATCGGAATGACAGACAGAAACTAATTAGACTTTATCAAATTCGATCTAGTTTGCATGATGTAAGAGATATTATTATTTCTCTGCATTTTATGCCTGCAGGTAACGGATTAGAACTTAAGTATGCAAAATTATGTTTTACATGTATCAACAATAATAATAATGCAGGGCATTCAAGCATAATGCAGTCTTCACGCTGAACTTTTGAGTCCAAAAACCAGACGCTCAATTATTTAAAAACTGAAGTTGGATTATGATGGCATGAAGGGAAGAAGCAAGAGTAGAATTTTACAAGCATGAGTGCAATTTTACAAGCAAGAGAGCAATTTTTCAAAGCCGTAGGACTTGTGGTTTAACGTGAAGACTGATAAGGGGGAGGGAAACAAAATTTGTACACCTTATGTGTTTTATAATACAAATAGCCAGATCGTATAATAAGAGTGCAACAAGAAAATATTGCATGAATCGCAAACTTTACTGTATTGTATTGACTTAAGCTATTGGTTAAGCCGAAGCAACAAATGGACATCAAAATTCTTAGAGCAAACTTTTAATTTTAACACATTTCTAATTTGTTGCACATTATTTTACTAGGCAAACTTTTTTTCCAAATGAACCTTATTTTTATATTAGGAAAACATATCCATATAACTAACTAAATGAAGCTTAATATCTAACGTGTTACATTTTTTAACAACACCCATGGTTGATTTTTAGATTTTTGCGAATTCTGTTTTGTTCTTCATTACGGAGTCTTTAAATAGGATTTTCCTTCTCCTTACTTTTGACGAATACATATTTAATTATTTTACTCAAGTGTTGAAATGCAAGTCAAATTTCTCAAAACATATTTAAAACTTAAAGAACAAAATACCACGGATGTATTTTAGAACAGGCTTTTTATTCCTAATTTATAAATAATATCTTCTACTTTGTTGTGCGTATTGTTGCATAATATTAATATCAAAAATAGAAGGTAAGAACACAGCACGGCAGAACAGGTGTCTTCATTTACTAAGGAATTCATTCTGATTATTACAGTATAAACAATCTATTTTTATCTTGCTTTGAATCAAACAAAAAAATATCATACGCATGAGCCATCTTGGTTAATGAAAACTACTATTCTAAAATATTTGGTAAATGTCTGTTTTTGCAAATGATATTAGTTTTTATTTTTTCCTGGATTTCCCGCCAAATGTCTTAGTACAGACGTCTTGTGTTGACCTTGAGGCAGATCAGGAGCATATACGTCTTCAAACATTTATTGTCTGTTTTGATTAATTATCATATTATACAAACATTCTAAACAATCCTTTAAGCTGCGGAAATTACATGACTCGAGTGAAATTTTTTAATAAATCTCTGAAATATTACAATGGCATGATCATTATCATCATTGGATATACCTAAACCATGATCATTTTAATCAATACGAAATGCTTGTCGGATTCATCCCGAAATCGATTTGTATTTAATGCACGGTTTAGCAGGTGTACCAAACATGACAACGCCCAACATTATCAGTTGAAACAACTTAATATCTGATAAATTAATAATGAGAACACAACATTGGAGAATTTCAAAACGAATATTTTATGTATTGATCTTTGATGTTTAATGGCAGGGTGTAATCAGACATATATCAACGTATGTAATCGAATGAATATAATATATATATAGTATCTGTTTTACAAAAGTGTTTAGACATGTATATATTTTCGTGAATTTAGTTTTGAATAGACAGGCCACTTCTTATTGAAAATTATAATCGAACTGATTTGCTTATTACATGGGCCACTGCCGTCTATAAATAAGAACAGCAGTCAAAGGTAACCCCGCATATGTCACGAAAGAAACAAATCTATATGATGCTTTGAAAACAATAACCTTGCCACGAAGCATAGAATGTTGCTTGCTAATTTCGTCACAACTTTTAAAGGTTTTTTATTTTTTTTGTTTAATTGATATGCTTTCTGTGATGTCCCTTAAAGTCTCGTTTTGTTTAAAATCTCGTTCTTTGGTCTTGGTATATATATATATATGTACAGCTTTGGTTCTTTCTTTGAGCAATTCCGACGTCAATTTGTTAATCCTCAACCTCTGACGAAAGGAGGTCAAAGACGGGTAAGGATATGGTGCTGTTTAAATCATGCTTAAAAAATAAGCACAAATTTACAATGTTCATCCTTTTTATTCATTCAAATTATGTTATATCATATTTAAATAGTTCTTTGTGATGTGTTGAAGTGAAAACATAATATTAACCTACATGCCTTCTAATTATAACCATTTAGAAGTTATCAAGATTATCGTGTACCAAGTTTAGGTTTCTTTGTTAATATTCAAAAAGTTCTAAATATTGACATTAGTTGTAAATCTGGAATGCATTTATTTCAACTATCATGATAGTCTATGGACAGTTTAAAGTATGGTATACACGTTGCCCTACTTTATCAACTCGTTGTGGCTATGTATTTATCATACATTGTCATTATCATGTTGGGTAATTTTTATAAGACTTCTAGTCCACTTTGAATCATTTGCATTTCTTTATTGCTGCACAACTTCCGGGAGTAAATTGTGCACCAACCATTCATCTTTAATTTGAGTGTGTGTGTGGAAGGAAGGCATAGTTTAGTTTTAACTTTAATAAAAAGAAAATAAATAAATGCTTGCCATGCTTGCAGGAACAAAATTAGATTATTTCTTAAAAATCACATTTTATTCTTTTTTAATGAAAACAAACATTTTCACACCCTTGTAAAACAAAATTTCAAGAAATCTGAAAGCATACAATTATCCATTTTGTTTGTAATAACCCTGATAACGATCTTGTAAAATTTAACAGTTGCTCCCTCTTTTAAACAAAAAAGATTATAAAACTATGTTAAATTGTAATTTTTATTAATTTTAACACTCCACCCATAACTTGAACACAAATTTATTTGTACAACATGCATGATAAGTTTTTCCGTCTGACTGATTCGAAGATATGACACCCTTTTCCGACTTCCTGTCGCATTAAGAAGTTACACCTATGTCAAGAAGTGCGGTTGTCATGTCCGGCTTCAGGGTAAATTACAAAATATGTGTATAGTATCTGATGGTCAATTTCAGGTGAACAGTTACAAAAATGTCTTAAGAAAGGTGGTTGCTCGTTTTGAAAAAGTAGACAGACTGATACTAATCAATGTTAAAATGCACAAATATATACAAATGCGTTATGATTGCTGATGAGACAACTCTCCCCCCGAGGCAGAAGTTAACAACTGTAGGTCATAGTAGGGCCTTCAACAATGCGCAAATCCTATACCACATAGCCGGGTGGCTATTAAAGACCCCGAAATGACAAATTTTAAACTATTGGAACGTCTTTAACTAGATGCAGCCTTGAATGAAAACCCTGAATCAGCAGTACCAGTCATTCTTTCAACACGATTTTATTGTAATGAACGATCACGTTCTCAAGATAAAGAAATCAACCAATCAAAATACTTGATTTGTTTTAAGGTTCGAGCACAAATTGTTTTCTCCAAGTACAGAGTATTCAGTCCATCAGGGCAATCTTGTGGTTGTCAAGAGGACGAATTGCGTCATTAATTATGCATTTCCAGTTTGTAATTGGCGACAGAATTTGAATCAGTTATGCTTGCTTGAACTATTTTCCACTGGACATTAAGCCAATCAAATACGCTTCCATAGTGTACCTCAGACTTTTTTTTCAATTGAAATGCACTCTTACTTAGTTTTCAAGTCGGTACAAATTTACTTTTATCAGTAACTTAGAACTCGTAGCCTAGGTACTGGACTTGTTTCTTAGTAACTGTTATCACAGAGTCAGCTTAGCATTATTGTGGCACCATTGTGCATAATTAATTCGGTTCTCACTCCCTTATAAATTTATTCTTAATCCTTTTTTCAATCATTGAAAATCACTTTGTTAGTTAGATTGCATGTGATGTTATTTGGAGATTGTTTGCACTTTGTGTTTATATTGGTGTATATCCCGTTTTATTGATTGATAATTATGAATGGTTTCTATGTACGTAAATGTAGTCATGAAGATGCATTTTCTTAAAAACTTGTCTTTGGAAATTTTTTATAATAGTTTTACATCATCATGATCATGCTTTGAATGTTTAATAAAACTCTTGAGTGTTTATTACTATTTAAAAAATATTTTTTTTTTTTTTTTTTGTTTTTCGCATAATATTCATATTGATATGAATGTTACGGAGGTCGACCATATTAAACCATTTAAACATTTGTCTCGTTCTCCACGGATAAGTAACTATTAATTCTGGGCGTATCCGCAGTAACATTATTTTCCTATTAACTATGTTCAGGAGCAGAACCTGCAGCCTGACGTCAATAAGCGGTAATAAGAAAATACAATTACTTAGATTCTTTCTAAACATCTTCGATGTTGGCACAGAGATATTTAATATTGAATGACGTCGATGGAAATTTCGTAGTTTTGTCTGTGTTGATGTTCTGTTATTATTGCAATATAAAAAAATAAACATAACGATGTTTTCATCTATTTGTACAATACAGTGTGAATCCTAAGAGTTAATGACCCCTTTTGCGTAAAAATACATATGTTATGACTAAATTTGTTTGAAGGTAAACGAGTTCATTTACAGACCAAAAGCTTTGAATGTTGTTTTTTTACATGCAACATTATTCATTAATACACCTTATAATATTTCATTGCATATTTTGATGCTTTGTAAACACGTAACAGAACATGAAGATCTAATCTTTTAATTCAATGTAAAAAATTACGCGCAAGAGTAATTTTAATCGACTTTTCCTGCATTTGCGTAATTTTAAATGCACGTGTTGAAATTTGTATCATGCAGCGTACTTAACGGTTTGATCATAATTGATATGAGATGCACTATAATTATTTAATTGTCAGTCTTATCTAAATGTACTTAAAACGAAGCATTCAAAAGCTAACATTAGATGTGTTTAAATTCTTTCCTTTTTTAATGCTCCCAACATGTATTTGCCACTTGACGTTTAAGCAAGCACCAATCAATCCAATATGTCCACACACTTTGAACATTTGACGTATCGGACCATGCCTAAACCAATCCAAAACAAAAAATCCGGATTCATGCGTGCACTGGACTATTGTTAGTACATGTAGTATTATGTATCGTGGAATTTGTATGTTTTTTTTTCTTTATCTTTAAGCATACACTACAGATGCACCCCTTAGAGTTAGTCTGATAGGATATCTATAACTCACCCCTTAGAGTTAGTTTGATAGGATATCTATAACTCACCCGTTAGAGTTAGTCTGATAGGATATCTATAACTCACACCCCTTAGAGTTAGTCTGATAGGATATCTATAACTCACCCGTTAGAGTTAGTCTGATAGGATATCTATAACTCACACCTTAGAGTTAGTCTGATAGGATATCTATAACTCACACCTTAGAGTAAGTCTGATAGGATATCTATAACTCACACCCCTTAGAGTTAGTCTGATAGGATATCTATAACTCACACCCCTTAGAGTTAGTCTGAACTCACACCCCTTAGAGTTAGTCTGATAGGATATCTATAACTCACACCATATAGTTAGTCTAATAGGATATCTATAACTCACACCCCTTAGAGTTAGTCTGATAGGATATCTATAACTCACACCATAGAGTTAGTCTGATAGGATATCTATAACTCACCCCTTAGAGTTAGTCTGATAGGATATCTATAACTCACTCCCCTTAGAGTTAGTCTGATAGGATATCTATAACTCACCCCTTAGAGTTAGTCTGATAGGATATCTATAACTCACACCCCTTAGAGTTAGTCTGATAGGATATCTATAACTCACCCGTTAGAGTTAGTCTGATAGGATATCTATAACTCACACCTTAGAGTTAGTCTGATAGGATATCTATAACTCACACCTTAGAGTTAGTCTGATAGGATATCTATAACTCACACCTTAGAGTAAGTCTGATAGGATATCTATAACTCACACCCCTTAGAGTTAGACTGATAGGATATCTATAACTCACACCATAGAGTTAGTCTGATAGGATATCTATAACTCACACCCCTTAGAGTTAGTCTGATAGGATATCTATAACTCACACCATAGAGTTAGTCTAATAGGATATCTATAACTCACCCCTTAGAGTTAGTCTGATAGGATATCTATAACTCACACCCCTTAGAGTTAGTCTGATAGGATATATATAACTCACACCCGTTAGAGTTAGTCTGATAGGATATCTATAACTCACACCCCTTAGAGTTAGTCTGATAGGATATCTATAACTCACACCATCATATTACAGTTAATGGCTTAAAACAAAATGATAAATTTTCAAAAAATTACGAGGGGGTCTCTCATCAATTTGAACTTACTGTATTGTTTAAGGTAGCACTACAGTTAGAATTTTCTGACTCCAATCAACAGTCTTTAAAGATTAATTTCTCCAAAACTACTCAATGGATTTTTAAAAACTTTAACTCATTTTAAAGCTGGAATATAACTCTTTCTTAATTTATCTATAAATTTATTTTTGGTTTTATTTATATCAAAATATAGCTCATTAATTGCCAAAAAAGTGGTCTTCCAAATTGGATGAAAATGGCACATTCATGTCAAATGGTAGTAAAAATTTGTTTTCATCGCTGTAATCAACCATATACAATCTCCAAAACCGTGTCTCAGATTTTTGATATATGCCTCCAGTAAGAAGATATATTGATTTAACTGCTGGGTGCCAAACCTCATTTCACCTTTCATCTTTGGAGACCTATAAATTCATTTAGAAACAAATTATCCAAAAACTGGGACACGGTATTGTCGAAAATACATCCTTTAATCATATATATCAGAGTCAAGCCAAAGGGGGTACCCATAAAGTTTCTATTTTCATTTTTTCCTTACAATTCTCATGAAAAATTGTTCTGAGAAATGACCTAAAAACTGAATTTCCCCCTTAGAACCCCTATAAAGTCAATATAAATACAAATGTTCCACTGGGAACACCCCAGGAGTGTTCTGATACCATTACTATATCAATAGAACCACACACTTTGTGTCTTTGATGCTCTAATGCTGTAAATTTTGCATTATATGTGAACTGTCCAACACTACTTGGCATTTGGCGGGAGTTTGACGTCACAGATATGACCAACATCTGTGATGAAGTAATTAAATTTAGACAAAGCTCCGCCTCTTCCCAGACAGTCTTAGATAAGAGAATAACATGATTGACCAGCTGCATTTAATCAATGTTTAACATCATTATTCTCTATATATAAAGAATAAATTTCATTTGAATTTTAAAAAAGAAATAAACTATGTCTGAAATTAGCTAGAACATTAAAAGTGTGCATCAAAAAACATGTTCATAAAAAGATCAAGACCACCCTTTTCTTGAAAATACATTTAATTTAATGGGACTGAAAAAATACACATAAACTGAAAATTAGTTAAAATTCATAAAACTGTATTTAAATGAAGAAGACCAAAGAGAAGAAATTTACACAGGCAGTCGGAGGCTTTTAAAAATACTTCCCTACTCTTTTCCATAGTACTTTTTTTTCCTTTTTGGTAGATTTTTTCCCTTTAGTTATTTTTTCTTTTTCTTTGTTCACTTCCATGTTATATAAATAATTTGTGTTGCAAAACAATGAGATAAGAATACAATATTTATCTTGTGGTCAGGGATTAACAGCTGGACACTGGTATCAACAGATGATTGACATATAAGCCCCTCCCAAATGCCTATATATTTAGATTAATTACCATGTGCTTTTATTTACATAAATTCATTATCAATTTACTCCCTGTTGTGATATGATAATGACTTTGGGATTTTTACAAACTGTGCAGAATAATACTTACTTCAAAATTATGTGATAAAAAAATATGATCAAAAAATCATTGTTAGACTGTAGTGCTACCTTAACACGATGGATGTATACAGGCTATCATGGCTGTAGGGTATCCATAAAATGTAATGGTATTATATATATAGTGTAAATAATCGTGCAAACGTTCACAAAAAAAAAAACTCGTGTCGGATCCTTTCGTCGTTGTTTTGCACAATGATATGTTTAAACTTATTGTTTCAGTAGTGTCCGTACATTTCAACGGAACGGGAATTTAGTATAGTGTTTTGGCAAAGATTTCAAATAAAGTTGAGATTTGTATGACTTTTACCCGCTTCTTTAAATAAAGCATCATAAAATAGTCATTTAGCCATGTTAGCAGTCGTAATTGAATATGATTTATCAAACTCGTGTTTGATTCAAATCTGACATCATGCAAGGTCTTGTATGTTGTTGTGGGGGAACAAAACTTTGATTGTGTCCTATGTCAAGTATGACAAGCTTTTCTATGACCATACATACGAAAACAAGGACAAGTGTGCCGAAGACTGCTTTGCTATATGTCTTGAAGAAAGCTTTCTAGTAGTCAGTACTTATGTGTTGACATGCATATACTGTATATCATAGCCTATGGTCATACTTATAAATTAACTATTTACAAAGCTTAGAATATACATAATGAAAAAAATATGATTTTCTAGTCTAGCAATACACTGCCTTAGCTGTATTTGGCGGCAAAACCTTTTGGAAATATTGGTGTTAAATGCTCTTTAACTTTTTACTTTTCGTTCTTCACTGTCGAGTCTTTTGTATAGACGAAACACGAGTCTGGCGTACAAACTGGTATGCCTTTTATCTTCAACAAGTTTATAAAAAAATGAACACACTTTTTACTAAACAATACAATCATGACAATGTGATTTTCATGTTTACCAGAACAAAGTAACTAATTAAAATCAATATTTCGAATTTAAAAAATTTGAATTCGAAAATATTTCAATTTGAAAATACATGAAATTGTTATCAGTTATTCAAACATTCAAACAAATTCTAGGGGGTAAAACCTAACTTCATTATCTTACACAACTGAACAATATTTGATAAAATGTCATTTAAAAATATCAAAAAAAGTAAAATCACAAAAATACTGAACTCCGAGGAAAATTCAAAACGGAAAATCCATTATCAAATGGCAAAATCCAAAGCTCACACACATCATACGAATGGATAACAACTGTCATATTCCTTACTTAGTACAGACATTTTCCTAGGTAGATTTCAAAGTTTCGTTTCAGAGCACTACTTACGAGACTCTTTATATTAAAATATCTTCCCTTCTTATTTCTTATGTGACTGGTCAATAGCATCATAAACATTTGATTTTCGACATAAGGCGGAACTTTGTTTTCTTTTTGGTGTACAAATAATGAAATTACAAGTTCCCATACTAACATTTAAAGTTGATGATACGAAAAATGCAGTCGTCTGTGTTACTCCTGGTACTCTACACGAGTAAGTCTTTGAAGGAAGCATATACATGATATATGTAAGCTTGATAGGAAATTCTTTCACCAGTTAGATAGGATCATAGGTCAGTTTTTCCGTCGCTATTCATATGATTTTATCTCGATGCTTGATTACAGCAAAAGATGCAGATCATAATTAAAATTATGTAAAATTCGTATAAAAAATCTAAGATGAACTGATCTGCAATCGGTTTTTTTTTAATATTTTTTCAATTCGTTTTTGTTTCAATTTGGATTTGCTCTTCCACATTTTGAACTTTATTATTTCCTATGTATAGACATTTTATAGACAATGATAGACATTATTTTTAAGTAATTAAGTTACATGCATGGTTTAGAGCATAACAAAATCGATGTTATGATAATCACTAAATTTGATTTTAGTATATTATTAATACATGTAATAACTCATGATGAATTAATTGTTGAGACAGGAAATAAATTAGTAGGTGTAGGCAATTATTAATACACCTACGTCAGATTTGATTGTTATTGACAGGTGGAATGTATAATGATGATAATAACTATACACTGCAGACATTTCAATGCCAGAAAAATAGTTCACAATTCTCTTCACAATTCCTTTCTAATACATTTTTTTATAAATACAGTAAAAGTTTAACAGATAATGTATGGTACTTAAAGAACATGTATATGGTATCTGTAGTTTAAAGTTCGGGCGGTCATCTCACAACATTATATGGTCCGATACGAAAGACCATGCAATGGTACATTAATAGACATTTGGGTCGAAGTGACTTTATTTTGGTTTATTATACTACTTCTAAACAATTAAAAGAATACTGGCGTATTTATAGTTCCATTAGTTTCATGAATATTTTCATTCAGGTTGCATGTTTTAATGATTTATTCAAACAGAACAAAACCGTTCCAAACTCACGAGTACGATGTCCCTTTTCTGGAATGCATGTACGGTATTTGACGTGTATAAATAAAAGTCCTCAAAATCGTGATTAGTCCATATTTGATAAGCCTTTTGTTTAACTCATGTCGTAAACTTTCTCCGTTTTCATTACAGTTTTAAAATCTTTTTAGTAATCATTGTTCAGCAGCTCCGGTCTGATCAAGCAGAGGAAGGTCCAAAGGACATACAAAATTCATGGTATAAAGATGCACTGTCGTCAGAAGTTTGAGAAAAATTGTACTATTCATTCTTTCAAAAAGTGCTACAACTGTTTACGAAATTTAATAACAAGAGTTTTTATTAACGCAAATATTGTGTTTGAATAAGCGTAAAATGTTAATTTCGTGTGACTCATGTTTCGTGTTAGTTTATATATTCAGTAAGTGCTTCCTTGTCCATGAAACAAAGGTTGTGACCATAATGATAAACTTCAAAGGCAAGGTGGATTAATCTTGGATGAGCAACATTATATACTTCAATCTAAAGAGATTGCTCGTGTATAATGCTGCATTTTGCATCATGCACCACGTGCAGTGCGTTGACACGTGTATCTCAGAATGCAATATACTAAAACCGTGGGTGCCAACCACTTCAAAAACACATACTTATACTTACGTAAAGATTGGTGTAATTTTTTCCGAAGAATTTGAATGTTCTTTTTAATTTAACTTTATCGGAACCACCGTCGTCAATTGTTGGTGTTAGTTGGTCTCCATAGGTTGAATTGAAGGGGTAGAGTTCAGAAATGGAAATTCCACTACACAAAACCGCACAGTTTACTATAGTGATTAATGAGAATAAGAACTTAGCACTGAACCAATTAGTTCTTAACACATTTGAACACATTATATTTTAAAAACGGCATTGATCTTGAAATCTTACATCCTGACGATTTCTTTATACCATTCATTTCGTCAGGAAAATGATTTCACAAAAATTTCACGTTTGAAATTATTAAATATTCCATACTTTAATACATTGT
The DNA here is from genome assembly GCA_037788925.1 of Mytilus galloprovincialis. NCBI lineage: Eukaryota > Metazoa > Mollusca > Bivalvia > Mytilida > Mytilidae > Mytilus > Mytilus galloprovincialis. Next base: position 18,888,060 of record CM075331.1, on the reverse strand, counting down.
AATTCCCAATAATAAACACACACACAACTATTCATCTTCCGTTTTAATTTTCTCAATGCATAACATCCTATATCATGGCCTAACTTATAACCATATGATTGTGTAGTTAACGTGTAAATATAGGTCATCTGTTCATGTAAAAGGCTGGGTGTGGTTACATTTTATACAACTGACAGATGTTTCTAAGTACTTCATTTTCGCTTGACGCGTTAAACAAACATGGCGGGAGGTGATTAAAAGTCTGGAATTGGTGTATTTGCTTTATTTCGATGTTTAATTGCACTGTGAGTTTGCACCTATCAGACATCATGATCGATAACATATTGATGACGTCACAAACAATTTCCCACAGGCATGAACAATATTTGTTGAATCAAAGACACACGCCGTAAATATCAAAGACGATAACTTCATGGGTCAATTGTTACACAGAAATAAATGAATGGCATGTTAAAGTATTTACTGTGTATTGTTGTAAAACAATAAATAGATGTTAAATACACCAATGTTTACATGTGATATTAAAATAGATCGACAAATTTACATTCATGTGTAGGTTGACCTGTTTGTTTGGCAAATATTTAAACCACTATTGACAAAGTACCACTGCAAAGATTTATTATGTATATTCTTATATACAATATTTATGTAGTCTATTGTACATCTTATCAAAACATTACGTAGCTTATGGATATATAAATATGTAAGCACACACCCATAAACATCTTCCTGTTAGTATTGATTCGTCAAAAGTGAAACTGGAGTTTTGATTGATATTTATATAACCAATAAAATATTGTCTATTGTCTATAACCATATGATATTATATAAAATATAAAAACTTAATCCGAGGCCTTTATTACATTTATATAGTTTTAAAATATTCAATTATCGTAGTCATGGTAGTACAGCATTCTTCAGAAAGTTTACACAGACCTGTATATACTTCAGAGATCTTCAGACAATGCTAAATGTGTGTAACACTGAGGATTCCACAATTATATAATACAAACCTTTACATTATATTGTATTGATAGATTTCAGATGCCAACTACTCCAGAATTTCTAAATTAAATATAATGATTTAATTAATTCGAAAATTTATTTCTCTATTAGTTGAATTGATTAATTCGAGTTTCACTTTATTTTAAAAACACATTATGAACAGTCACTCATGGAGTCACTTACAATGCAAGGAAGTAAGTAACAGCCCCTGGACAGGACAATTGTAGTTTTTCCATGTCTGCGATCGTCAAAGGCTTGTAGACATGTAAAAAACAGTCAAAGGCTTGCAGGCAATGAAAAATACAAGTGTACTTTCCGCGGTTATGTTGATCGATCACTAACCCTTAAATTTAACGCCAAAAGGTTTTCAGCAGACAAACAGGCTAGTTATTCCTTCCATTTTTCATTCATCGCTTTGAATCAGTATTTCGGAGTACTTTAATTTTCCCGCTCTTTCTCGTTTTCAAGAAACATCTTCTGTAAATTCATAAACAAAGCATTCATATTTTCTTCAGACACAAACTTGTACACGAGGTGATAATATTGGTATGAATGATTTAAAATTGTGTAAAACTATATGAGGTCCAGCGGATATAAGAATAATAATTAATGATCATTTTATGGTAAAAGCATGAAACTTGGCACAATGAAAGGTTAGGGGGTATAAACAAAAATTTAGATATGGAGCCACGAAAAAATTAAAAAAAAAATGGCTGCCAAATTGAAGATGGCTGACGTAAGGTACAGGGATTACAACATCAAACATTTGAGGAAGTCTACCAATATGCAAGAGTTCAGTAGATACCACAAACATATAATGTAAGACATGTCAATAAATGTTTTTTCAACTTCATTAAATACGCAATTAATCAAAATGGCGTCTAAATTCAAAATGGCGCCGTAAAAAATGTCAGAGTTTAAAGGTATTAATATATTCACTATCAATAATAAATAGAAAGTTAACAGATTTATGAAACTGATCTTGATGTGTAGACACATGCCTACAGTGTATCAATTTTACCAGGGATCATAGATCATGTTTTCAAAATGGCGACAAAATTCAAAGTGGTGCTGTGGAAAATGCCCTAAAAAATGTGTGTAATAATGTGGTATAGATTGATACACAAATAACACATGCAATGGATAGTAAAAGATTTATTTGAGTACCAATACCAAGGCATATATTATATGTATGTAAGGTTGACATAAACTATAAAAATTACCGCTACCATACAAAATGGCGTCTCTGACAAGCTCTAAGAATTCAGTTTTAGTTAATATTTACACGATTTCCGAAAATGTATCGATAAAAAAAATATGTTTTAAACCTTTCAAAGATACAAGACAAGTATTATATATGGATGGAAGCGAAAATAAAAAAAGAATTATTTTGCATACCAACTTTATAGAACACATTCAAATCATTGATGATCAAATAGGATTCAAATGTAGGAAATCAAATTTAGAATGGTTTCCCTCTCAAAATCTGGTGAGCGGTTACATAATGCTTTGCATTTTAATACCATTACATCGCAGCTTTTGCAAGCACTGACCAGAATGGCACTGATGTATCATAAAGTTATGCCAACCAGAGGAATCTGGTGGTGACATACCAGGATTTGCGACTCAATAATAACCCCAAACATAACTAACTTGGTAAGCTGCACGTTTCCTATGTCATATTGTCAATTATTCTTGTCTTACGTGTGAATGATTTTTTTGTATATTCACTCACTTGATTAAATGAACTAGACCGACCACACATAAGTACAATATACCCTTCTTTAACTTTTATTACATTTAATATTTCCACTTTATTTGAATTTTCAAAATCTTCAGAAATGCTTCTAATGATTTTTAATATATGGACCATGTTTCCAAAGCTGATTTCTTATCCTTCTAAACAATAACTGACACTGTGTCACAACCAGTGAAGGCATGGCACAGTGGTAAGTCTTTCTATTTCAATGTTCATAGAGCAAGTTATAATCAATGAACTGAAATATCAGTAAAGTCTATGAAAACATATTTCTAAGTTTTGTTAGTATCCACCAAAAATCAGTAATATTTCATGATTATTTCCCACCGTATTCATTTAAGCTGTAGCAGACATTCATCTACATGTACCAAGTGCTCCTGGATTTTGCTTTAATTCAACAAAACGACCATCTGTTTTAACACACGCTTTAATTTTTTGGTGGGCTTCCTCAATAGCCATACCAGAAAAGTTTAAACTTCTTCTCTGTCTGGTTTACAGTCAAGGAACGATTTATGCATTTCTAGATTCAATGTCGATAGATAAAGCACATCGCATTAATGAGTTGACACCATGGTGAATAGTTGGTGGGATTCAAAACAAAGAACCACGAGATAATTTTCGCGATAGGTTCTAGATTTACAAAGAAGGTAGTCTTACATGTAGGAACCTTAAAAATACCAATACTGCCGATTAAAATCGCAGGATAGCATACAATAATGTAAAATGTAGAGATTCTTTAGATCTTTCCAAACACCATCTATCAAATTCTTAGATTTTCTTACCATCACTCAAAGAAAATATGTACTGGCAGTAAGTGTTTGACAATAAACGGTAAAGTGTGCATGCTGTAACATTCTGTGCTCTACATGACTTTGTAAACTTAGAAGCCCTCAAGAATGAATCTACTGTACCGGTTGATGTAGCGTGGGCATATACAAACACACTAGTCCATCCACAAATGGTATATCCGAGCCAACGTCTACATCCGAGGCCACGTTCCATTGTATTAGTGCTGCTACTTTGAAAAATGGTTGGTCAAAAGCCGAAAGGGGAGTTTGACCTCAATTTAGCTTTCTTACTGCTCTTCGATAAATGTCCAATAAATGTCGTCTCATTGCAATAGATTAAGCTTGCCAGTGTAACAGAGATAGAAATGCAGACATTGCAAGTAGTTTATTCCCATCTGACAACCATAAAGCATGATAGGTGGACCATGATATGGATGTCCTTAGTGCTGCCCAAAAGTCATACTGGTATCATGAAATGAATCTTCTAATTATATACTGCTTGGATTATGATCAATGTTGTCTAGATCTGCATCAGACGAAGTTAGTATATCTTGAAGTAGATTGGAAGGACAGACAATACCTCTCAGGATATAACTACCACAATAAGTCTCAGTTGCCATCGAATATGACACTCTGTCGCAAAAGACAGATAGTCCAAGTTTTACGAAATTCTCTACATGATTACTTTTTTCTAGTCTTACAGTGGATCATGATTCCCATATAAGCACACATTGGGGGTTAATGATTTTCCATGAGACGGTTAGATAAGTCTCGAAAAGTTATATAACCAGACTTGTATTCAGCACTTTTATGCTGACACAATTGTATTTTCTGTTCATAAGAAGAATGGATAATAAAAACAATTTTATTTTACCAGGAGATGTATATTACCTTAATCGTATTTGACATAACTTTTGGTAAATTCGGTTCATAAGGTTATTTCAATTTTTTATTTGATTTGGCTACCCAACTGTTTTAATTTTTACATCACCGTAATCAAATTATGCCTGCTATCTTTGGTGTGTTTTATTTTACAATCACTAGATCGAAGCCACTGCTGGTGATTATTTTGTCCCCAAGAAGTAGTCAGCACATGTTTGCTGACATAAATTATTATTGACGAGTATTTTCCTTTTCTGTAAATTTCATGTTTATGAAATAACAACTATTCAAACCTGCACTATTGTTAAGTATACTTTATAAGTCCACTTAGGTGTAAAACATGAACTTTGAACATTGTAAGTAATGATGCTAATGAGCACTTTTGAATCTGAAGCCATTTTTAATCCTTGATGATCGGCCATTTCCAAGTATGTTAATAAACCTCATAACTACCACTTTTTAAAGGTGTATGCTTTTCCTATAGAGTGATTAATTATACCAATATATTGAATAAGTCTATTGACTATTGGTGGCCATTTTGTGTTTGGCGGCCATATGGAATTTTTTTAAAGATGGCTCCATAACCAAAAATGTTTTTAAGAATCATGACTATCACTGTGCAAAGTTTGTTGCTTTTAGAATGAAATTCAAAACAGTGTGGCTGTGGCCATTGATTGACACATTAAAATCATCCATTGACTGGGACAATTTACATGAACGTTTGTCTGTAACGACCACTGTTCACGACGTACCTACGATAGACATTTAAACTGTGGGGTCACCAAAGGTTTCTTTACGCCTTTAATTATAAAATAATTCAAAAAATTAATCAGGAATAACCTTTATGTTTTGATTTATATAATTGATATAAATCAAAACATCGTGTTATTTCTGATTAGTTTTTCGAATTACTTTATTAAGGTGTTGAGAACCTTTGGTGACCCCACAGTTTAAATGTCTATCGTAGGTACGTCGTGAACGGTGGTCGTTACAGACAAACGTTCATGTAAATTGTCCCAGTCAATGGATGATTTTAATGTGTCAATCAATGGCCACAGCCACACTGTTTTGAATTTCATTCTACTATGAAGGGATCAATCAAACCAACATATAAGACATAGCCTCTTGACAAATGACGGCCATTTTGAATTTTGGCGGCTATTATGGATATTTTTAGATGGCTCCATATCCCAAAATGATGCAAAGTTACATGCTTTTATCATAAAGTGATCAATTATGCCAATAGTTATAAATTAGTACGCCAGACGCGCGTTTCGTCTACACAAGACTCACTAGTGACGCTCATATCAAACTATTGGACTTGCCGCTGGACTAATGGTGAATAAAATCTTGAAGTTGGGAATAACTTATGAAGTTTTTGATCAGGATCCTTTGTGCCACAAATGGTACGAGGTATGAGGTATCCAATGTTACCATGCAGATGCGATTACATTAAAACTAGTAGGTTTTTTTTACAAAAAATATACAATGATACCTCATGTATGTTGAAAAATCTAGAATTAAGAAAAAAAGAATATGCATTGTACATAATAATGATTATAAAGCATTTGAATCTATTGTAATATGTTATAAAAATGTATTATCTAAGCTGTCATGAAATAGAAGTTCCTCCATAATATAAGTTCCAAAAGCTACAGATATTATGACATTGATAATAACAATTTGAATTTAACTTTTGTTGACAGCCTGACCTAAAGGGTCATGTGAAATAATATAAATAAACTGTTTATATAAACTGTATTGTTTACTTATATTTTTGACATTGCACCAGTTCATGCGTTTCTTAGACTTCTTTGCACTTTATCCTTTGTATGTGCACTGTTTGATGCTTTAGTCTAGATCTTGGAGAACTTGATTTATCAATATAAGTTGTAACTACGAGTACTCCCAAATCTGCATTTTGTTTATTTTTTTGTTGTTGTACAGGGATGTATAAGTACCCTGCCACGTCCGTTCTGTGTTTTTATTACTTATGTTTGTGCTTTTTATGATTTGTTCATATGTTGTATACTGTTAGACAACTGTGCTAGAAACGGGAGGGTTGGGCGTCCGCTATCATGTTTAACATTCTGTATGTGCCTGTCCTAAATCAGGTCGTTATTTTTCTCGTTTAAATCGTTTTACATGCATTTGTCACATCAGGGCCTTTTATAACTGACTATGAGGTATGGGTTTTGTCTCACTGACGAAGGCCGCACGTTGAACTATAGTTGTTAATTTCTGTGTCTTTTTATGTCTCTTGTGGAGAGTTGTCTCATTAGCAAACATACCATATTTTCTTATTTTTATATTTGAACTATAGCTTTCAGTAAGAACTACAACTCTTATTTTGGTGTTTTGTGTCTATTGTCTTTATGTGAGTCGTTTTGTGCCTCGGACAGAGTTTTTGAATTCAGCCAATTGCAACTGATTTTTACATAGAAACTACTCGACCAACCGTAACCAACAAAGCCAAAATTATCATTAGAATCTAGTTTAAAATGTGTGCGATGGTTCCGTGTTCTAACAAACATGGCCGATGTGGATAAAAATAGATCATTTGGATGAAAAACAAACAAACATATCAAATAGAAGAGAGTCTGACTCTAGTTTAGTTTCTTGGAATAATTTATTCATGCAGTACGCATATTGACTCAGAAAAATAAAGTTTTCTATCAGGATTGATTGTTGGTTGATTTACGCCGCATTAGCACAACAAGGCTATATTGCGGCGATTTTTTTTTCTAACATGAAAACAAATTAACAGACCATAAACACTTATTAACCCTTATTTATTCAAAAGGAGGAAACATCAGGCGGACATTATTTTCATTGAATGTTCACAACATGCTTTTCCATTCATTAGGATTCTAAGTATTTAAGTCCTAAATGTAGAGTAGTAGTTTAAAATTTCTACAATACAACAGATATAGTTTTCTACAATACAACAGATATAGTTTTCTACAATACAACAGATATAGTTTTCTACAATACAACAGATATAGTTTTCTACAATACAACAGATATAGACAAGCACCGTGCATCAAATTCATTATAAAAAGATGTATATAAAGTCTATGAAATCATAAAGAACACATTTATGAAAAGTATAATATGCATGAGGATTTATATAGTGGCTTTTATAATTTCTTTCCAGGAGCAAAAAGACATTGTATTAAAATAACTCTGTGATTGCTCAAGGATATATATTTTTTTATAAATTGTATAAATTAACTTTAATGCCGTAATGTCATAAAATTTTCCATTTCATAAAACTGATTATGAATCTTAATTATTTTTTTTATTAGCTTAACAACCATTCTGTAATATAATCTTGTTTTACTCAATATCAAACTGTTGTAGTTACTAAATCTAAATTATATTTTATAGTAACTGTTGTGCCTTTTTTTTTTACAATTTTATGCCTTCAGTAACTTTCTGTGAACTTGCACGTTTGCAGGTCGTATCCCTTAATTCTTGTTTTTTTTTAAGTAAAGGATACCAGATAATAAATAATACATTGTTGATATTGTATATATATGTTTTATTTCATAGCGCAACCTGATATTACATAATGATTTAACATATTTAAGTACATTATTTACATATCAGCCAGCCTTCAAAGACTTATTATGTACTGCTATTAAACTCTAACACAATAATAACAAATGCAAAAATGATAAAAAAAAAAAAAAAAAAAAAAAAAAAATATTATATATATTTAACGTAATTTCTAAGTTCTATAAATTCAAATTCAAATAAACTGTTCTCTTAATTGTGTTATATCAATTATATAATTCGATACAAATTTACTGTTAGTTGTAAGTAGTAGAATGAGTATTTCGTCGTCATTTAATATTTCAATCTCCAATGGACATGTTGCACTTCTCATTCTAGCAAATGCAGAACGTCTTGACAACACTGACCTGCTATACGATTGGGTTTCGAAGTTTGAGTGTAAAAGTTTAAATGTTCTTAACTTTGGCATATTGTTGACATCTCTTTTCCAATTTTCGACGAAATTATCCATCATCACATTTTTGGCGAAATTAGCGAAGAACTTTGCGCTTAGTCCATCAGTTGTACTAGTATTAAACAGCTTATTTAGTTCACAGTATGCCATATACTGTTTTAGATCGTTAAACCAAGTGTCTTTATGTGTTTTGGAAAAAACGGAGTCCCATACAAAAATTTGGTGTGGCAATCTATTGGAATTCATACTCATGACTCGATGCCGAAGTCTAATGATATTACACCGCCTACGAATATAGGGAGGTGTCCAACCCATTCACCACAAATTGCTGGATTCGGTGCACTTTTTCCGACTCCAAGAAAAGTTCTAATGCATGAATAGCCCTGTTCTGAAGGGTCTTTATCATATATCTTGTAGCCCCACACCGATGAATAGTCCATGACTGGGGTCACCATACTACTGAAAAGCTTAGTAAACGTTTCATAATCTAGTCCATCAATCTGGTAATATTTTGATGTTAGGGCGCCAAGAGCTCTGATTCTTGCAGTAACCAATTCGTTCGCACTGTCTGCAATTATAGTCTATCGTTTCTGATATCGTAAATCCTAAGTACCTGTATCTCGATGTGTAGTCAACAGTTTTATTGCCAAGGACAAACTTGTAATTTGATTGTTCAGTTGAAGGCTTTCGAGCGTGCAAGTATTTTCGTTTTATCGCAGTTCACATATAGATTCCATTTAGCGGACCATTCCATAAGCTTCGACAATTGACACTGCAGACTTTCCTCTGTTTCAGAAATCAAGACAATGTCATCCGCATACATTAATATACTGATCTCTAAGTAAAATAATGTTGTTCTTACGAGGAGTTTACCATATAACAGATACAGATACAAGTACAAAGACTATTATTTAATAATCCTTTAATGCTTTCATGCACCCGTCGTGTTTCTCAGGAAAATTGCATTACCCGTGGCAAGTCGCCTTTTAAAAACGTTAAAAGGTACTTATGTTTAAACGACTTAAGGAGGGAAGGAATTTGTTAAATATACATTTTACATAATTCATCTACATGTTTTAACATAAAACCTTTGTTCCGCAGTTTCTGGTAAAATAAAGTTAATATACTATATAAGGAAAATTAATCAGAATAATTTTGAAATTTTACCATCACATCAGACGCATAATGCTCCGCATATACAGATGCTACTGAAAAATTGCTAATCGTGAATCGCCAGGTCATTAATATAGTTTGGCTCTCAATCGCTCACTTTCTATTTCTACATGTGAGTCGCGATATCATTCAGACATAACTGTGTTTGTTGTACAAAGTATCTTTGATAAATTCAATAAACTTAAAGGTGGCCACTTCGTCATGAAACTTTCATTGTTCTTACTCGAATAATTCAGTCCTAACCAGTGATCGACCCTGCCATGCACTCGCGTTAACATGTAGCTTTGGTAAAGAGCAGCAGAAAATAACGACAGTATTATTCGAAAAAATTGATATTTTATTTCAATTGAAAATATATATACATGTATATACATTAATTACCATGGTCACTATTTCGATTCATGTTACAATCAAACAGTTTTTATCTTTATGTTTGCATTCTTGATTGTTGTATATAGCTTTATTTTTATATAAACACTTTTTTTAATTCGAATTCGTCAAAATTCTTTTAAAGACCAAGCAAGTAAAAATTGCATCACACAAAAAGAAAAATGCAAATAAGTAAATTTTGTATTTAATTGAAAAAAGAAAAATAGAAAATGTGTTTTCTTTCATTTCCGAATGTTTAAAAATGAAAATATTTTTAATAAAGTAGAAAATTATTATCAGAATATGTATAACGTATTAGATGTTTATGTCTGTGAATATTCATATTAAGACTCTTTAGCGTGCAATTATATATCATATATAACCAGTGATAGACGAATACATGTAAACTAATCCTAACATTATATTAGAATATTATTTGGAGAAAATGTTAATTTTTACATTCCTTATAAAACATGCATGCCAAAGGCTTAGTTAACTGAACACGAACAAACGTGAAGTTATCCTATTTCTAACTACACCCATATCATTTATCATTCGTATTATGTTCAAAGGTGGTTGTTTTATAAGTTTTACCCAATAGACCATATGAAATGATACGTTTCAAACAATGTGTGTAATGATATGCAAACAAGTTTTATTGATGACTTCCTTGTTTGGGAAAAAAAAAATATTTTTACTTCTTTTAATATCTTATATATAATTATTCATATATTTTTCTGAATGAAACATTGGCGATGCTTAATATTTAAACAGGTGATCATTTTGCTTTTTTGTTTTGTTTTTGTTTTCTATATATATATTTGTCATTTGCATGTACATGTATGCGCACATCAATTGATTTAGGATCAATGTCCTTAAAGTTCATTAAAAAAAAAATAGAAATCATTAACATTCCAATTTACCAAACAATTAACTATACCCTGCAATACTAATAGAAAACGGAACCTAATGGTACTTAACGAAAGGCGTTTTCTCCGGTTTCAGTCAACCAATAAAAAAATTTGAAAGATACAAAACCATCTCAAGTGCTTAGTGAATAAAATACTGAATCGTGCAATTTAATGCCTTGAAATGAATTGATAAAAGTAAGTAAACTTTAATATACAATAAAAAAAAAAAACATCACGTTTAAGAATTTCAATGCGTCCGAAGTGCTTTTCTGGATTTACCTTCATCGGGAATGCTCAAAGCCAAACATTTGAAATCCGAGGATGTATATGTACCGAAATCGTTGAAGAGTTATATGACAAAAATACCTAAAATTGATAGCCAAATTCATCTAAAGTCAACTTTGCCTTAGAGAGTTGAAACCTCAGTTTCTTTATAATTTCAAAATCTAAAAACGTTCAATTTTAGAAAGGTTTGTTGAATCATGCGAGTACCGAAGTACTAACAACTGAGCTGATAATACCCTCGGGGACTGCTAGTCCACTAGCAGAAGTATCGACCTAGTGATTTTAAAATATTGAAAACAGTACGTTAAATACTTTCAGTGCGTCCGAAGCGCTTTTCTGGATTTACCTGTCTAAAATGTTGATGAGTTCAAGATGGAGTAGCATTAGTTTACTGAGTTTAATCTTATAATATTATCTCAAAAATTTCGCAACATGCAAGTCATACAAAAATTTGGGTGAAAATCATCATTGAAGTTTGCTGATCGTTTTTTAATGTTTATATGTTTATTTATGAAATGCACATTTATACCCCTTGGGGTTGAAGGCATATACAAACAATACAATATCATATAGACAATGGAAAATTTAACATATTAAACATCATATATGAAAGAATATGTTTTAGTTGTATTGATACCATTGAAGATGAGAAACATGTAATTTTGAAATGCCCACTATATGCAGATTTTCGTGCTGTGTTGTTTAGTCATGCTAATTCTTTTTTGTCATGATTTTAATAGTATGTCAGATGACGATGAATTTGTATTTTTATTTAGTGATGAAAATGTTTACTTTTATACTGCCAAAATCTGCTATGGTATTTTACTGAAAAGAAAATGTTTATTATATTCTTAAAATTTGTATACTTTTAATTTGTTTTATGTTTTATATTTTATATATGTGTATATGTCGTGTACAAGTTGCAATTTTGTACAGGTTATACCATGTACAAAAATTGTACATGTTATAATTTGTACAATACCAAAATACAAGTTATAACATGTACAATGTACCTCGAACATGTTATTAACTACACTTATAACAAAATATATATTTACTGGATCATGGCGGGCGGAAGTGTATTATTTGAAAACTTTTAATTTTTTATGGGGTTGACACGAAACTCATAAACATACATATAAATTAGGCCTGTATCGCTGAAATGATCTTTTTGTTTCAAAATTCTTAACTTGACACCTTCGTTAAATGTTTTGTGTGGGAAACCTGAGAGATTTTACAAAACTTTCGATTTATATAATCCGGAAATTCAGCTCCGTGAAATTTTGGTAGAGTTCTCTATTTTATATTTTCTCCCAAAATTAGGTCATCGTATATCACCAGCTGGACATTTAATTTATCATTTCTTTTGGATATTTTGCATCAAAGAAAAGGTAAGCATTAGTATATATATGCATACATTTCTAGCCGTCAGTGAAATTTGTTCTCAGTTGACCAGTGGAACAATGTCTCTTGACACTAAGATTTATCACAGGTGAAGGCAAGGACTCCCAGGTCGGAATGCTTTTTCATATGTTTTCAGATGGATTTAAATAAATGAGAATTGGAACCTTACGCGAGGAGAAATTCTCACTATAGTAGAGGGGTCTGTAGAAGCTAAACTTAGGGAACGGTCATTGTTTATCAGCTGAGGGGTATGTTCAAATTTATGAAATTTGTTTTTAGTGGACCAGTGGAATAACCTGTCTCTTGACTGTCAAATTTAACAGGTGAAGGCAAGGACTCCAAGGTCGGAATGCTTTTCATATGTTTTCAGTCAGATTTAATAATGAGAACTGGAACCTTACGCGAGGAGAAATTCTCACTAAGTAGAGGGGTATCTAGAAGCTAAACTTAGGGAACGGTCATTGTTTATCAGCTAAAGGGTATGTTCAAATTTTTCATCACATAATGACCCCATCCCCTTAACACATAGTAGGACATTTCCCAGATTCCAGATAAGGGGTCTGTAGAAGCTAAACTTAATATAGTTATATATGTTCTCGAGAGCAACAAAAACAGTGTGCAAGAGGATTAGATCTGAGTACAGAGGTAGTACATATAGGTATAAAGTTGAAAGGAAATGGGATTATTCTTTGATTTTTTGAGGAGGATGATTTTGAAAATGAATATCATATCCACATGTCCACTGAATAAAATAAGCATAACAGATGAAAATGAAGTTCAATTTGGAAAATATTACTTCTGGCCCCCCAAATTATCAAATGGTCATCTAAGCCTGAGACTACTATAACTATACTGGATTTTATCGATGACCACAAAATAATTACTATTTGACTGGTCAGTGCAGGGTTCTCACTAAGGCGAGTCCATGAGTCCTGGACTCATCAAAATCTTTCTGGACTCACCATTTTAAAAACTGGTGAGTCCACAGATGCATCAAGATTGAAATATTTTGTATCAACTGAACACAGTTAAACACAAATATCAATATTTTATAGCAAAAGTTTATAAGTGATCTGAATTTAATGTCATTTTATTGCTCTATTAGGAAATGGAGACTAAAATATTACATTATATTGCAATAAATTATTTTCGTCTTGCTGTTGGACTCATCATGGCCAAAAATGATGAGTCCCTGGACTCGCCTTCAAAAATCCTTAGCGAGAACCCTGTCAGTGTAGGAAGTCATCAATCTCTGTGTTATAGTATTCTCAGTCTAAGCCAAATAATTATGACGTCTTGACCATGTTGAAAGGCAATTTTATTTTTTTCCTGTGACATGTGCACGTTCCTTTGGACTAACGACAGGGGCAGATCCAGGATTTTCGGTTAGGGGGGGGGGGGGGGTGGGGGGGGGCGCAAACTTAAATTTCCGCCGAGCGGAGGGAGGCGAATTGTTTTTGGAGGTATAATTATCGAAATTATTGAAATATTCTTCTAGAGAGGGTGCAATGTAGATATCTTGCCAAGCGTGGCGAGAAATAAATATTTTGTGGTAAAATTAGCGAGAAATTTAAGTTTCAAGCTAAACCCGCATAAATCCACCCCTGACAATTTGTAATCACTATAATTAACAAGAAATCTGCGAGCTTCTATTCATTGACTCAATAATAGCTCACCGACCAATATAAGATTTTGAAAACAAGAATTTCTACTTTTGCCAGCGATTTTTAATTGTCTTTTCTTAATTTTTCTTTTCTTCTATTTCCGGAGGTCGTGTCAAACTTTTTATATACATTTCTACCGCAAACCAGTACAATCAGAATGAGGTCCTTGCGAAGATATGTTTATTTTCGTGGGATCCTATGTAATACGGTAGTACGGGTTGGGGGCCTTCACCGTTTATGCATGCTTCGGCAAACTTTACAGGTTGAAAGTGAGAAACATATATTGATATCATACAGAGATGTTAAACAATGATACAAATTAATAAACGAACCTTTCGCCTGAACCAGTATCTATTCCTATCTTTCATCAAGAAAGAATTTAAACAGGACTGTTTTCTTGGCCGTGCCATAATGAAATAACCAACCCTACCGCAGGTAGCGCACTTTCGCCTACTTCGTGGGAAAGTGAGGTAGGGTTGTTTTTGAACTAATCAAAGCAATTGTTTATAAAATCCGCAACTACTATGTCACATTGTTTTACTTGAACTGCTAAAAGCCTATGATATTTTTTTCACCAAACGCAGTACCGCGAAGAAGTATAATATATTTATAGAACTTATAAACATGATAAATAAACCGTAGGTCAGTTTATTAGTAATCACGTTGATTCTGTTAAACTTACTGTTTTATATACTTCTTTGAATGTTAAAACAGATGCAATGCGACGAGATTAATATTCGTCGTCTGTTCAGATACTTTATTGAGCTGAGGACAACCCATACTTTGCAAATTTTAGGGGGGGGGGGGCGGACGCCCGCCACGCCCCGCCTAAATCCGCCCCTGAACGGTTATCTAATTATTTGTCAATTTGTTAGCTATTTTATTTTTTTTCTGTAACACCTTGCTTTGGACTAATGGTCATCTAATTATTTGTTAATTTGTTATACCTTACATAAATGGGGAGACCTGCAATTATTTCACAATTAATATGCTGTTTTGAAACATTTCACAGTACCTGCATTTGTTGAATCAGATGAATTACTAGGCATAGTTTTAGTTGTACATGAGAACTGTCACGAGACTTTTGACTCCATAATGAATGACTGGGAGAGTTAAATAGATTAGCTTCTGCATCTGACATGTCTGATACATCCATTTCATTGGAATGTCTTTTTTTCGAAAGTAAAATACATAAAACTCTGTATAAAATCATCAATACCTCTCTCTCTCTCTATCTTCATGTATCTAGATTTTTTGTGCATCCATGCAAGTGTGTCCACACCAGCCTCGTGTATAAACATGTATATATTTATCAAAATTGCATAGACCTTATGTCTATATGTAGTCCATTCGTCCACACCAGCCTTGTGTATCATGTATATATATATATTGATGTAGGCGCGAAACAATTACATACAGCCATACACAAGCGTAAATTATACATTTATTTTAGTAAAAAATTTACTACTTTTTAGCACATTTTTACACTAATGCAAATACATGTACATGTACTAATACAAATGTATTGATTCAGTGGTGATGGTAATAGACACTGAAAACTTTTTAGTTTTGAATGTTTTTTTCTTCACGTGTTTACCAAGATAAGGTGGAAGTTTGTTCTTATTTCAAGAGAAAGGCACCCAGGATGTATTTATTTGTGAATGTAGTGACATCTACTTGCTTTTTACTAATTATTTTTTTATCAGAAATTTGTATTTTTATATATTTGTATTTGAGTTTTATATACATGTACATAGACATTTTATTTACATATTATATAATTAATTTACATGCTTATTTTCAGGACCTCCGATCCGTGCAGTTAGGCATGTTTGTTTTTGGTGTTCAAGAAGTATATCACCGGATTGAGCTCTCTGTCTAAGTGTATTATTAAAGTGCTTTGCATTAAGCTCAGTTCATTGTTATTCCAATGCATTCTTTCTGATATAAACAACTAAGGTACATGTAAGATCGTTGAAATTGTCATCACCAGGAATTATTGAAGCAGCATCCACTGAGCATGAATAGTTTAAGATAGATTAAATTATTTTAGATGCATTTGAAACAAATACTTTGCATCCAGATAGCCAAATAAAAAAAGTACATTGAAATATACCAAACATTACTACCTGGAATATGACGCTAGGTGGTTTTGTCACCTTTTTAACCATTTGCACTATCTACTGAAGAGTCCTGAGTGCAACTGGTTATTCATTCATACATATGGACGAAACGCATAAGGCTAACTAGACCATACCCGCGACATCGCGTGTCCTTGACTGAATTAAAGAACCTACCACTAGTTTTAGCCTGGATTTTTAGAATTCGTATTGTCATTTTGTAAAGTCACGCTGATTATAAGGTGCACAGTTATTCCCTGTATAATGACGAAGTTCAGGTGTGATTATTACCCGTGTTTATAGCAAATCCTCAATACACCGTTTGGTTGTGCGCCTGACTGAGGCGGAATGTACAGATTATTTAACAGGGATCAGGTAATTTTGTGAAATATACTATTGGAATCGGTATCGGATTCAACCCGCAACTTTTAAATTATAATTGGTAATATTAATTATGTGGAAAACAAAAGGGCCTGAAATGGTGTAATTTTTAATCTTCACCATTGTCCTATATTATTTATATATAAAGTTAAATTCTGCGGGCAGTACATCGACTGAGCATTTGAAAACGTATAAGACACGGATCGATAACGGTCTCCGAATTTGGATATTTTCTCAAAAATTGGCATTTTCTGTGGAAAAAAGATTGTTTCAAAAACAAATTTAGGAAGTACAAAACATTACATTTATACGTCATATCACAAATACTTCTGACTTTGTATGGTGTCAGAGAAGTTTTTAGATAATAAGGACATACTATGTAGATGTGCATATTGACAGGAAATTATGATTCAATTTTTTTCTAGGAGTTACGCCCTTTGAACTTATTTGGCCCAATATACTACTGCAACAGTTTGTCATTGCAACTGCTTTGAAACCACACAACAGAATTTCATGAAACTTTATCGATAATAAGGACATACTATGTAAATGTGCATATTGACAGGGAATTATGATTCCAATTTTTTTCTAGGAGTTATTCCCCTTTGAACTTATTTGC
The DNA here is from genome assembly GCA_037788925.1 of Mytilus galloprovincialis. Classification (NCBI taxonomy): domain Eukaryota; kingdom Metazoa; phylum Mollusca; class Bivalvia; order Mytilida; family Mytilidae; genus Mytilus; species Mytilus galloprovincialis. The sequence continues at coordinate 18,870,727 of CM075331.1, read as the reverse complement.
CTCAATATACTAATGCAACAGTTTGTCATCAAAACTCCTCTGAAACATCACAACAGAATTACATGAAACTTTTTAGTTAATAAGGACATACTATGTTGATGTGCTTATCGACAGGAAATTATGATTCAATTTTTTTCTTTAGAGTTATTTTGTTTGTCCAGTGACAATGTGGGGGCGTAGGGTATGTGAGCGCGCTCACTAAGGTTCTTTAATTTGTGTTGATGTTAATTGACGGATTACAGCACCGTTTATTTTTATACCATGGCCACAACAAAACTGCATCCTACAAGTTTAATTTATATTTCTATCCATATAACAAAAACCTTGAAACAAGAATAATTCTGCAAAACCTTATTCATATTTTTTATAGTCTACACTATTTGTAATAATCTGTTTAGAGAAGTTAAGAATCATAAACAAATAAATTGGATATACCATGTTATTAAGATTATTTCATTCTGGTAAATTTGTCTTTTATCATGTTTATATAACTTCAATCAGGCCATGGAGAATCTAAGATAAAGACAATTTCATAGAAAGAATTAAAATATATGTGTGATACAACAGAAGTGTAATTTCTTGCTCATCTAGCCCAATGTGCATGCCAGGTATTATCATCACTTTGAACTATTAGACATCTAAGAAACAATATCGAACATGTAAAGGGAATCTTTCACTAATGATACTGGGATGATCCTTGACTACAGTGTTCCAAGTAAGAAATGCCCACCACAATGGACATAATTAGAACCATACGAGAAGAACATACATACAGGTTCTTATAAACCATCTTGCATATCAAAATTACATATAATGTAGAAATGCAGCTTATGTGTTCCTCTACTAATTTTTAGTATTTTTTTTTTATCCAAAAGCAAAGTAGTGGATCTCATTTTAACAGAATCATTTGGTAATCCATATATTGTGTACAAAAAGTGTCTCCTCCAAGATAATCTTGAACATAAAACCCAAATATTGAAAAAAAAACAATACTACACATTTTTAGTGTTTGGTACTAGTCTGATATTGAAGATGGCTGTCACTTTGGAACACTATGGGGGAAAAACAGATTTTTTTTTATCAGAAAACACCGTCAAACATTCAAACATATTATCCACATTGATCTGTGTCCACACTTGTAACATGTACCAAAAATATATTGCTTCAAAACGTGTTTAACCTGTACAAAATATAAAAATAATAATAAAACAGAATATACATTCACGATTGAAATTTATCAAATAATAAAGAACAATAATCAAATACAAAAGAAGGTGCATTATTTACAGCATGCATAAAATACTTCATATTCATACATTTTAGAAACAAGGTTTTTTATTACTTGTTGCTACAAGACAGAGACATGTGACACCTTCGAGTTGCATAAAACTTTCATTCTTCTACATTTACACCTACCAGAAATACAACTGTATTTTTTACACTAACAATGCACAAATATTGCAATTTTGTAGCCGCCATATGTTCATTCACATTCATCACCAAGCCTGTTATGTTTTTCGCATTTGCAGGGCCCATATCAAATGATAACATTATCGTCTTAAGAGAGAACAGTTTATTTAGTTTTTGAGTTTTTCGTCTAGGCATGGGCTTGTACCTGCCGGCCAGAAAGAGTCACCTTTCGTGCACGCTTGATGACAGTATTTGAAATTTCAGATAAACCCTCACTGGTATTGACAGCAGGAATATCACCACCAGAAAGCACCCTTTTTCGAGGAAGTATACCAGTAGATGTCATTCTGATACTTCCTCACTAACCAAGTTCTCATCACTTCATTACCATTGTTTCTGTTTCTAACTCATTTGTTCGTTCATTGGTGTATACTGAATCATGACCAGTCAATCAATCATCAGTTTCAATGTTTGTGTCAGTAATAATGTCCGTCTCTGAAATTGTTTTCAGTTTTGATTTCAGTGCCTGTATTATTTTCTGTCTCGGTAAAAATGGGTTTTCACTGTCAATGTTATTAGATACAGAACTTGTTTCAAATATTGCTTCTAAGTCTTCTTCTGTTGTATACCAGGTAAGAATACCGAATAATCTTAATTAACTACATGTGAATTTAACTAGAGGCTCTCAGGAGCCTGAATCGCTCACCTGACTCTACTTGGGTTTTTGAAATCATACAAAAAAAGATAAAATTTGGCTACAAAGTTACAAAACTTGGTCAGCACCTCATAAGGAACATTCATGCTATGTTGGGTTCCATTCCATTCAGTGGTTCTCTAAAAGAAGACTTTTGTATGCATTTCCCATAGGGTCCTATGTTAAACTAAACCCCCTGCTGGCGGCCATCTTGGATGATGGATCGGCTACAAAGTAACAATACTTGGTCAGCATTTTATAAGAAACATTTATGCTGTGTTTGATTTTCATTCCATTCAATGGTTCAATTTGAATGTATTTCCCATAGGGCCCTATGTTAAACTAAGTCCCCCCCCCCCCCCCCCCAACTGGCGACCATCTTGGATGATGGATCGGCGAAGTAACAACACGGTCAGCATCTCATTAGGAACATTCTTGCTATGTTTTGTTTCATTCCATTCAGTGGTTCACTAAAAGAAGTCATTTGTATGTATTTCCCATATGGTCCTACGTTAAACTAAGTCCCCCGCTGGTGGCCATCTTGGATGATGGATCGGCTACAAAGTAACAACACTTGGTCAGCACCTCATAAGGAACATTCATGCCATGTTTGGTTTCAAAATGTAAAATGTTAACGACGACGACGACGGACGCCAAGTGATGGGAAAATCTATTATTTAAATTCACTTTCAGATATATTGATGATGTTCTTTCCATTAACAATCCGAACTTTTCTGATTGGGTTTCATTAATATATCCCCCCCCCCAGAACTAGAAATTAAAGAAACAACCGACACGGCTTCCTCCGCCTCATTTTTAGACGTATAGGTCGAATTTGACATACACAGTAATCTCAGTACCAGAGTCTATGACAAACAAGACGATTTAAATTTTGAAATTATCAATTTATCAATACACCCTTGCATATGGGATATACATTTCCCAACTTATTCGACATTCAAGAGCTTGCAGCTCCTACTCAAACTTTGTAGGCGCCACCAGTGTCTGAGCAGAAAGTTGATGAACCTGGGGTATGTCAAAGAACGTCTCGTCCTTTTTCTAAAATAAAGTTCATCGGAAGGTACTAAGACCTTCAAGCTTGTTGATAAATATTCTATATCAACTTCACAAATAATACATGATGGTCTTGATGTATAGATTCTGGCGTTGTTTATTATCTTAATAACGTGTTATATTGTTCTTTTATTTGTCTTTGTTCTATTAACAATATTACTTTTTACTGTTTGGTCTGTTTTCTGTGATATCCATTTGACGTGGCTCGGTACTTATACATCCCATCAATGTGTTGTTTGTATTATCTTTCATTTTGCCGGTTTGTTTTGTACGTGTGACTTTTTGTGTTTCTTTGGTACATATGACGTGAATATGTACTTAATTTAAAGATCCCGCCATTATGTTATTGTTCTATTGTAATGCCATTATGTTATTATTCTATTATAATTTTGAAAATACTCTGAACGACAAAATTATTTTACTCGCGATGTGGTATTAACCATCTGTGGATTCTTAAAAATTCTAAAGAACTTCTGGATAATTTAAAATCTCGGTCTTTTTTCTCAAATTAGTTCTAACAAACCTTTTGATTATTCAACCCTGTATACCACCATTCCCCATGTGAAATTATAATTCTGAAAATACTTTGAACGAAAAAAATATTTTATATTTCGTCATGTGTGACGTTTACATTCTGACGTCAATTTACACGCGACTTTACACTAGAGTTGATGTAAATGCAGTGATAGGACCTCAAATATTTAAATCCTTTAATACTATGGGTTGATTTAAAATACGTATAGAAGTAAGCAATGAATGTGAATGTTGAATTTGCTAGATGCTTTTGTGTTTCTTTGTAAAACAGTTGTTTGTTTTTGTTCTAAGTGAGAATGTGACACAGTGATGACTGTTGTACCCCTATTTTGACAATTTTACCTATAATGTCATTTATTTACGCATTGTTGTAAATATAATAGAATTTGATGCGACTGCCATACACGTGAGAGGTTTAGAGCTATAAAACCAGGTTCAGAGAGCTGATATAAATTAAAAGAATGTATGGATTTAATTCATGTGAAATTTAATTTTAGTCTAACAGTCCAATTTACATATTATAATTAGGTCTTTCCACTATTTTGTGGACAGACCTATTGTATTTGTTATGATAATTTTTTTTTCTTCCGCCAAATTTGTTACGTGCCCTGTTGTGTGGTTTCACAAGATGTCACCTAGATTTTTTGCATATGATATCGAACAGTTCTTTCCCTTTTGAGACTGACACTGTTGAGAATTGTAAGAGTTACCTCCCCAAACACTGTTTTCTTTGTGATGAGAATTCCTTCGAAACTGTAAAAGAATGCAACAAATTTATTTTACCAAATTGTTTGCTATATCCTCAGAATTTGTTGTCCAATTTTGATAGAAGCGATACGAAAACTATATATGAGTTATTTCCTCTCATGCATTTGAAATAAGTTATATTATTTGTAACTGTTAAACCATAAGTGATAGAGACATAGGGTCTGTTAGAGTGCGCTTTTCACAACGAAGAAAGAGAAATACTGTTTTCAAAATTAGAAAGATATGCTATATCCATTGAGCTTCTATTAGCTGATGACAGTGACCTTTCTTTTCGGCAAAACAAAGACATTTTTGAGTTCGTACAATCTTATATCAGAATAACACAAGGATTTAAAACAATCAATTAACATTCTAAATTTCTACTTTACAAACTTTCACTCCAGTCCAGTTGTTTCATTATTATTCCTTATTATATTGTATTTTTTTTTTCTTTTTATTTCTAATTTTCGTCTGTAGTATGTATTACATGCATTCTTACTATGTTTTTTCGTCATTATCTAATGTACTTGGTGTTTATATTTATATTGGGAGAGGATGTCTCTAATGTTGTTATAACTTGTGTCCAATCCCTTTTGCTACTTTTGCAAATAAAATATGTTTAAACTAATAGGGTCTGTTGATTTGAGGTCCTTGGTCTAAAGAATAGAAAACTAAGTCAAGGTCAAAATTCAAGGTCAAATTCTTTAATTTTTATTTTGCCTTGTTCCTTGATCTCTTCTGTCACTTTTTAAGATATATTTAAAAGAACTAGACGTGCAAAATGTTTGCCTAATTGTGCTTAAGATATGATACATTTGGTCTGAAACAATCCAATGACATCTTATAAAAGTAAATACTGTATCAATTTTAGCAAACTATAAACTATAAAAAAAAAATGATAAAATCAGATGACGATGTGAAGCACTGCGGACAATGCGGTCGTGGTGTTTGTCCGGGTATTACTTTATAAGTTGGTAATAATGTATGATCATAAATATATGTTTAATCCGTAACCAGGATATTGTTCATCAGCCTCACGACATTAAGTTTGAGATGATATTTTTTATTATATTTTTTAAAACTAATTTGACATGAGTGTTTCTTTTTGAAATATTATTTAGAATGCATTTAATACTGTAATTACGAATTGTAGTAATAAACCATTGTCGTCATCTAGCAATTAATTACTCTAAAACTAGGACGGCCTTGAACTAGCAGATATATATGCTTTCGGAATCCTCTATTATGTTGAATCACAGCTTTAACTCTGAGATAAAGAACGGAAGCAGGAGCTGTTTCTATTGCTTTGAGCTTCACCATAAAATATATCTTGCCCCTTGTTTTCCTTTACGACTGCAAATGGAGAATTATTTTTCTCTGATCTTTACCATTGTCGCAATATAGCATGACTATTTTGTTAAATTGTTTAATGTTTTTTATTGAACTTTCTTTTTTAAAGTGAAAACTCGTGCAGGAATCGTATACATAATATTATTATTTCCCAGTCGACATGGCCTTCATGCGTGATTTTCCTATAAAAAAAAAGTTGATGCTTACAAGGAAGATTTTGAACAAGAGATGCCATCAATCGTTGCAGTTTACTGTTGTAAATTAAATGAAACTTTAAAATTTAAACTCCGCGAAAATGTTCCAACTTAGACTATCTCTATACCGACCGCTTGTTCTCGTTTTTAATGAAATGCTACTTCAAATTTATTTATTGTCATGTCATTTTTAACAACACGACTAGTAAATACAGAAATGAAAGATGATGGATGGTGAGAATTTTGCCCAGTCGATAAATTGATAGTGGGTAAATTTGCTGACTTAAGATGCAGTGGGGAATATTTCATTCATTTTATTGACAAGCGATTAAAATTCACATAAGATCATAACGAAATCAGGGATCTATACATTACTTTAAACTAAATTTGTTAAAATACAACTCCATATCTCAAACTCAAAATTTTGATAACTAAATACACGTAGTCTAGAAGTTAAAAAGAGATCCTTTTACGGTCTGCCATTTGAAAATTATCCCACATATCCTGTTGTCAATGGCTTAATATATCCGACAGACAAGGATTTATAACAACCCGCTTATGTAATTTACAAAAGGATACATATATGAAAATTATAAATATCAGTTTTAAGTTTGATGTCCAGATATATTGTCCTGTGACAGCTCTGAGTAAGTGTATTTTATTCATAATATAATTCATAAAACGTATCTTCATACATATTCATAAGGTATATTTAACATGCATCCATGCTCCTTAGAGCAAATCGCTATTGCTTGTAAAAAAATCTGTGTGTATATAGTTTTGGGATATTTTGGTGTTTTTTTTTTTTTTTTTCTATCTCGGAAGATGCAGTGGTGAGTTCGAAATTAGTATCTAACTTTTTGTTTGGATATCATTCACGAAATTCCGATTAAGAATTTAGTCAGAATCAATTTCCAATAAATTCTTATCTGTGATATCTAGAATTTCTGACAACAGCATGTCAAATTCTAATTATGGCTATTTTACCAATGCTTATACAGTAGGTGGATGAAAACTAAAATTCGGGCAGACTGTATCTAAATTTTTTTTAGTACATTTATATTTATAATAAAAGACTAAAATAGAATGTATTTCCCCTTTATAAAGTCGAAGCTCAAGATAAGTAATGTCAGTTAGATACAAATATATTCATTATGTTCAAATTTATCTTGGTAATAGCTGTATTTGGCAAAACTTTTAGGAATTTTTGGTCCTCAACATGCTCAATGCTCTTCAACTTCGTCCTTTATTTGACTTTTAACTTTTTTATTCGAGCGTCACTGATGAGTCTTTTAAAAGTAGACGAAACGCACGTCTTACGTTAATATAAATTTTTATTCCTTGTATCTATGATGAGTTTATTTATTTCAAAATTTTAAACGAAACAGATAAACGTGTGAATAGTAAAAGTATTTCGACAAAGCAAAAAGCCTCCGATAGTGTCGGTATCTTTTAAGATTACTGGTTAATTGTTTACTTCGTACTCTAGATAGAAAAAACATATTTTTATAAAAGAAACGAAAACTGTTGTGCATAGCAAGGTTATTATAACATTGTATATTATTTTTTTTAATTCATGCGTTTTAATATTTATTTAAATTCGTTTGATATTCGAATAAATTCACAAGAGTTTGACAGATTGAAAAAAAATTACACTAGAGATTAGCCAGACTGAGTCTTTTTTTTTTCTCAAAATCTTTCGCTGGTGAATTTCAAATTAGAAACATTTTCATAAGTGAATTCTAAGGTAAATGCATAGTACACGGAAAAATTTCAATTAAACGTTCTATGCTTCAAACAACAGTTCATATGTCGAATGTATATTAACTGTAAGAAAAATATAATTGGAATGCCTAGATCAATATAATACTTCAATGGTAAAACATTCGACAGCGAGTCTTTAAGAAACAATTGGTTCTTTGTTAGTAGCATCCTACAATTAAGGAAATCGATTAAGGAAATCGATTAAGTTCTGGAATTTCGTATCGATAACGGTAAATCGATTGCTATTTTCATGCAGCGATTAAATTCAACTTTATTGAAAAAAAATCGGGGTTGTTCCATTAGGAAAGAGAGATTATCTTGCATTCAATTATGACTTAAAACATCGGGCTTGGAAAATGACCTACTCATACTTGATTTAGATTATACCGTTGGTTTTCCCGTTTGAATGGTTTTACACTTGTAATTTTTGGGCCCTTTATAGCTTGCTGTTCGGTGTGAGCCAAGGCTCCGTGTTGAAGGCCGTACATTGACCTATAATGGCTTACTTTTATAAATTGTTACTTGAATGGGGAGTTGTCTCATTGGCACTCATACCACATCTTTTTTATATCTTTTAATAATTGTTTGTTTTTTAAAGTAGAAAGATGTGGAGAGAGATTCTTGTAACAGCCGTTTTTCTACAAGCGTTTTCTGTATGTAAGTATATTAATATTTATATGTCCCCAGAACGATTTAGTATTTAGTAAAATATAAATGTACAATCTGAGAATCATGCTTTATGTTATTTAAACAGCAATCCAAAAGAAAAGAAAACGCCGGAGAAAGCACTGAACCTACATCTACGTTTTTATTCCCGCTCCTACATTTTATTTGATATTTCCATGTCTACATTTATTTAATCTTTGATATGCCCGCTCATCCACCAACTTTCTATTCCCGATACACCAATTACTTTGTATTCCCGCTCCACCATCTTCTTTATATTTCTGTTCATCCATATACTTTATATTCCCGCTCATCCAAATACTTTCTATTCCTGATCAACCATATACTTTTCTTTTACCGCTCCGCCATCTTTTTTATATTTCTGCTCCTATGCATCTACTTTGTATTCCCGCTCCTTCATCGACTATATATTCCCGCTCCACTTTATTTTATGCATTTCTGCTCCTACATCTACTGTTTTATTGCGGCTTCTATATCTACTTTGTATTACCGCTCCTTCGTTTATCTTGTACTCCTGCTCCAACATCTTCTTTGTATTTCCGCTCATCCATATACTTTCTATTCCCGATCCACCATATGTATACTTTGTATTCCTGCTCCTACATCTACTTTGTATTCCCGCTCCTACATCTACTATATATTCCCGCTCCACTATTTTTTATGCATTTCTGCTCCTACATCTACTGTTTCATTGCGGCTTCTATATCTACTTTGTATTACCGCTCCTTCATTTACCTTGTATTCCTACTCCGATATCTACTTTGCATTTCCGCTCAACCATCTACCTTTTTTATTTATGCTACTTAAGATTATGGCTGAACGTTTCGACTAACTTAGTAAGGCACCGGCCTTTCATCACTTATATACAATGTATATATATATATATATATATATATACAACTCGTCTAAACATCAACCCAACAATGTTAGATCTGTAAATTTGCTTTCGCAAATTTTTGGTTCTTCCCTCGCCGGGATTCGAACCCATGCTACTGTGATATCGTGACACCAAATCGCCTGCACTGCAGCCGTCCCGCTAGACCACACGACCACCTGGGCTCTCAAAAAAAGAGCTTTCGCTGGCCATGTGTTACCTAACGAAAGCAAATTTACAGATCTAACATTGTTGGGTTGATGTTTAGACGAGTTGTATATACATTATGTACACAGCCATGTATCACCATCATTGATGGCGATCCGATGGATACATCTGTTGTAGGGTTGTCACTGACTCAGACGTACTTATATATATATGTGACTGACTCAGACGTACTTATATATATATATATATATATATATATATATATATATATATAGGACTCTAAAGTGCGATGGTAACGCTAAAGTGCGATGGTCTACGCTAAAGTACGATGGTATATCACGCCAAAGTGCGATGGACCAATAGGGTAAAGTTCTAGGGCTTTATAAAAAAACGTTAAAGAACACTCAATGTAAAAATAGTCCTTTCGTATTATCTAGTATTATAAGGCATACCATATGTGAAAGGCATTATAATTTAACAATAGTTTGAAGTGAATTATTCTAAAAGACCGACCACGTAATAAATGCTAAAAATGTAATTTAGGTGGCACAGAATGCTATATTTCTTGTACTAGTCAATGATTTTTTTACAATTTGGGCGTATTTACAAATATTGTGATAATTGGTGTAGCTTGCCGTTCACATGTAGTCTATCACTTATTGGAACACCTCCCCTTACGATCGTCCTTATAGTTGAAGATACAAAATGTAATTATTATCGGAATATGTAACATTTATTTGTTTAATTTAAATGAGAGAGAAAGGTGATGTTTGCCGAGCTTAATTTAAGCCTTTTTTGTAGCGACTACACATCCATGTTATATATTATCCTGCAATGTGCATGCTAATGTTTTAGCCGACAATTTATAATTTACGCATGAAAACATGTCCCTTTATTTTGCCGACTTTGCTTTTCAATAAGAGCGACAACATTTTAACGGAGACCGCACAATAAACTGCAACCAAAACAATGATTTAAATGCATCCGTTCGCTTCCAATAAAAGCAGGATACAGGATATCTATGCAAATACTACTTGTATCGACAGGGAATATAGTAAAACGGTCGACAGCAGGATAAAAGTTCTTCTTCAAGCCACCAAAATAAAACACCTTTGCTTTAGCCGACAAAGCACGGTTTGGTTTAAATTAATTAAGTCATTGACATTTAACGTCATAATCAAACTACATTTCTAACGTCTTTACTTTCGCGGACCATCGCACTTTAGCGTATGGAAGCATCGCACTTTAGCGTATACCATCGCACTTTAGCGTGACCATCGTACTTTAGCGTCCCCATCGCACTTTAGAGTCCTACATATATAAATACATTGTTTTATTCTCATTTCTGTTCAAGAATTTGGGAACAAGATTACGAGTTTCAAAACATATTCTCGTTCCTGATCCCCCTTTCCTCCGACAAAATATGATGATGGTCGTTGCCTTATTGTTGTCGAGGTAAATTCGTGATTAAAGGAACCTTAATTAAATATGACACAAATATGTTCAAATGTTGCATTTCCCATTTATTAGATTGAATACAATTACTTAATGGTAAAATTTATTTTCAGATGCAATAACACTGAAGGTAAAGAATGGAAAAGTTGCATATTTCAGATGTAGTGATGGAAAAGTTGTCAGTGTAACGGAGGCAATCTATGTAAAGGGCTCTTGTGGTGATGCCAATGCACTTTCGGTTGTGGAAGGACTTGCAAACGGAAAAACAAGCTATGATCTACCAGTTGCAAAATCAGTTTTTTCGAGCACATGTGCAGCTAACGTTGATGAAAAACTGAAAGTCAAGTATGACTGTGTTAGTCGTAAGTGTATTCTTTAAGAAATGTCTATAGGTCCGAGAAATGCATGTGCCATATCAAATAATTCTCAATTCCATATTTTTCTAAAAATAACAACTACCGATATGATTTGGTTTAGATTTATGTTAATAGCTAGTGTTTGGAGAATGTCATGCTCTGTTCAGGGTAATCAACTCGATCAATATTATTTTATAGACCCCTTGTAAAAAGAAATGACCAGATCTAGACTTGTGACATAAATTGTTTTTGACTTAACAAACGAGCGTACTATAATGAATTTGTAATTAGCAATGGTAGATGATGATTCCAATAGATTGTCCCCCTAATAAGCAAAATATCCTCAAGTTAATAGGACTTATTTTATTTTACAATCATGTTTGTATGTGAAATAGTAAAGATATTTAAGAAAAGTATTTGAGGAATAGCTGTAATGTTTTTTTTCTGTCTTTGAAGAAATAACATTAAAATTGTGGTAAACACTGAATAACCCGATTATTTAAAAGTGTGCACCACATGTTTGAGGTTATTTCGAATAGACCAAAAAAAAATAGTCTAGTAATTCCTTGTAATTTAATTCTATATTCCTTTTTTATGAGGAATAAATGATGAAGCCACTGTCACATGATAAAATTATGTCTTTGAGCTGATAGACGAAAAAACTTTAAGTCAATCACAAGACGTGTGCCATTAGTCCATATAACAATGGAATGTTAGAGCTAATGCATGTAGATCAAGACCTTGGTTAGCTTGCTTGACTTGTTTGTATGTTACAAATAAAGGCAACAGTAGTATACCGCTGTTTAAAATTCATAAATCGATAGAGAAAAAACAAATCCGGGTTACATAGACAATAATAGTGCATTGACTTGACATATCAACGATATAAGGATGAGGCTTAGAAACGGGGAAATGCGAGGCTGTGCCGAGCTATTTCCCCGTTTCGGGCCGAATCCTTATATCGTTGATATGTCAAGTCAATGCACTATTATTGTCTTTATACTGCAATCTAAAAAAAACATTTTCAATTGTTTTTAAATGCGTTAAGGTTATTTATTTAATTTAATAATTGGGGAAAATCCCCTTTAAAAAGGCCTCATATCATGCTCGCGGAGAAATATACATCCGTGACAATGAAATGTACATTTACCTGTTGAAACCAACACTCGATGGTGAACGAAATCGTTTGAGTATGGACTAAAATATCAACCATAAGCATAAAACATAATGATTTATAGGTTGCAAACAAAAAATATAAACAAATGAAATATGTTTTTCCAATAATTGCAAAAGAAACAAGGTTGAGTCGTTCCACGCATAGTTGTATGCATTGAAAACAAGAACAGGTTGAAGAGGTCATATGAATAAGTAATATCATTTCGGCAACTTCTATTTAAATATTTATGAGGAAAAGTGATATCGGGTCAGTGACTGTATATGACATAGAAATATAGTCAACGCATTTTGACTGCTCAAATAGAACGAGTGCAGTATAAAAACTAAAACTGAGGGAAACTTATCAAAAAAAGAGAACTACGACACAACAGAGACACAAAATTGTAATTGAGATAACATCCAATCGAATTTAAATATAATATAAAAGCAAGCCAACCAAAGTTGTACTCTACAAACATTAGGAAATTAGCTCTAACATTAATTACTTTTTTATCTTTGTTTATGTTCACAGAGTACATACATTTTGTACATGTAGGCTCATATCCCTGATAAGTTTATCAATCAAATTATAGGATAAGCCGTGATACTTGTACATATATTTATTAATAAGAATAATTTATAAAACTTATCCAATTTGAGTTTGTCGTCTGTAATTATCAAAATAATGATCGAGTCCCTTATTCGAATCTGTTGACTCTTTTGGTCCAAAGGAATTTGCAAATAGACTTTAGAAGATGTAATGTCTTTCTTATATCTTCAATAGTATAGTTTGTCAATGTCGTAAATGACCAATAGAAATATATTTGTATGAGTTCTTTTCCCGACAATGATTATGCATAATATAATTGGCAGAGAGAGCAAATGTATGTGTAATGTGTGTACTGCTTAAGTTTTTCAAATCTTTTAATGACATATATCTTTTGCTTGAAACTATTTTTTTTTTTATGAACACCAATTCCTTCCCATGATGTTCGTATGCAAAATCCATTGATTAAAATTATCTCGAAAGGATGCAAACATAACCAATCTTATACATAGTTCGTTAAAGTGTTATTTTTCAATCATTTTCCATTTCATTTCAGCTACTGCAACTGCAACAACACCAAATGGAGATACGGCAGACGTATCATGTGATGCCGGGCAATACATAACAATAACAAAGGCAATTTATGGCGATACCGCGAATAATTGTTATGACGTAAATGCATTTTCTATTGTCCAGTCTAGCTGTAACAATAAAGTAACTTGTTCGATAAATGTAGACTCGGCTACGTTTCCAGATTCGACTTGTAGCCCGACTGGCAGTGAGGGTTTATCAGTTGCTTACAGCTGTACACAAGGTAATACATAGTCGTGTGTAGCTCTGCAAGTAAAACAGAAATAGATGAGCGAGAAAATACTTTTCCTGATCCGTTTTGGCTCAGAACGCTCAAGGGACTTAATTCTTTAAAAATAAGCTGGACGTTTATAATCACATGCTATAAGTAAAACAAATCAAGCTTCTCGATGTTCAAAATAAGTGTTTGTCAAATTGCTATATATCAAACGAAATTATTCCTGTTAATTGTGTGTTTTAAATTTCTTGAAGTTTATACATATTTGTCAACGGATCAAGGTAAATATTTTTACAAAATTTTCATGAAAATTGAACGAGCCACATCTATTTTAGTTAAAGTGTTGGGTAACATAATATAAAACAAAATTATCTCCAATGTTTTTGTTTTATATAAAAAGTAGCTATATACGATCCGATCTAGATTTTTTCGCGTGACAAAGGTAATACATTTTTTTGAATTTTTTACCCGTCAGAATACCTTAGATTCTGAAAATTTGAATTAAGGATATTCGCTACTCATGTTTTAGACTTTTTGTCAAATATTTGGAACTCTATAGTTTTTATTCAGTTAGTGCCTATACAAATTTGTCGGAAGGACTTTTATGATATGTTTGTGAGAAACTTGGTCCAATTTATACACCAATAAATAACTTTTAAAAAGGTGTTTTATCCTTTTAATTCTTTAAAATAGAGGATAAGAAATTTATTTTCCACCTCTGTAACCTTTATCACATGTGAATTGTATGTTTGTAACATTAAATTGGCCTGGCGCATTAATATATTTTCTTATTACCGCAAAAAACATGTTATTATCGCCGCCAGCTTGTTTACATCGGTTACTAAAACTTTTAGAAAAAATAAACAACGCCAAGTACAATTACCGGAAGTCCTGTCGACCAATCATATCAACGTATTCTCTAATGTGCAAATCATATAAGAATTATGTGAATATATATCTATGATCATCATTAATTCCGTGTTTTATATCAATTTTTTATTTTCAATTATTATTTTTCTTATGGTGTCCTTTAGTTTCGAAAATCCTTGTCCATATAAAATGATGCATGGTCTGTAATTGAAAGGAGTAAGTTCCGTAAAGGTCATATGTGGTCCTGAAATAGTATGTCCGTTGTTTCACATTAAAAAGAAAATAATTAAAGTTGACGAAAAAACACGTAATAAAGTGAAATAAATCTTATTGTGCACAGTTTTTCTTATAAAGCTTTAAGATTTACAACCCAAATAGGCCATAAGAAGAGATTTTTGTTGAAATTTCACTAAATTGAGTGGATTTCTATCAAATTTTTGTCTAGGAAATATAGAGCGCTAACTTCGACACACTTTTTATTAAAGCCAAATATGTAAAATTATATAACCGTGAAGCATTATGTTAACAGACGTTTGTTTTGTCGACGCATGCAGTCCGAGTTCCTAGTCCAAAAAAAATAGCGGAAATTTATATATTTTTATTGAATTTTCATGGGAAATCATCACGAAAGCTACATGTGTGACGTCTAGTAAGAATGCTTATACATAAATTTATAACAAATAATAATATTGCATACCAAATACTTGTATGATACTGTCTGTAGTGTTATCAAATGCGTGTTTTCATATTAATCCTGTATCATTTTCAAGTACAGTTGTATTTTGTTGCGGTAAGCTGTATTGGGTTGAGATCTGGAAGTAGAAGAAGAAATACACGTAAAGGCCTAATCGAACCTAATCCTTTATATTTGTCACATTGGTATTCATACCACACCTCTTTAACTATAACTTACAGTACAATTAATCTTATCTATGCAATGCTTCCCTCTTTGTGTTTTTTGTCTAGAAAATGCTGTCCAACATTTATCAACACATATTTTATTTACAGTAACAGGACAAGTGTATACACATTGGGGAAGTACAACGTGTGGATCAACCGCTCAATTATTATACTCAGGTAAAGTATTCTATAGAATATACAGTATATAATACATTTTTTGTCTTAAACTCCATGTGCAAATATAAGATGTTAAGCTACAAATGTAAAAAAAATATGGTTTGGTTTAAAGATATTTATAGTAAAAACTAGTTTTAACTTGTCACTTGCACCTGTTTGAAAAAGTATGATTCCACTATATATTATGTTTAATAGCTTATAGATATACCATACGTGACATCGAAGACGCCTCTAAACATCGCGACTATCGATTCACTCTTTCGCATATGTTTGTGCTTGTCACAAACCATGAGCCCGTAGTTCAGTAGTTGTCGCTTGTTTATGTCAGTCATATTTGGTTTTCGGAAATTGTTTTTGTTATGAAGTCGGCCCTTGGTTTTCTTGTTTTAATTGTTTCGGATATTTAATATCGGGGACTTTTATAGCCGACTATAATCTATTGTTTTCTCATGCATGGTTGAAGGTCGTACGGACGCCTATAATTGCCAGAATCCACTTCTTTTGAACTCTTACATGGATAATTGTCTCATTGCCAATTATAGCACATCTCCTAATTTGATATTGGATTGAAACACTCATTTTAATTGGCATAGAAGAGATACGAAGATTTGTTTACCCTCGAAAGGCACACCTTCATATCTCCCTATGACAAGGGAAATGAAATCTATATAAATGTCACAACTAGTATTATGATATCTTGAGCTGCTCAAATATTTACTCAAGAATTAAAAAAAAGACCCATCATATCACTTGATTTTATTTAATGGTATTTGTTTAAGTCAGGATTTTTTTTATGTTATTTTCATGTCAAATGTTCTAAAGTCCGTTACACTGAACCATTGTAGACCAAAACTATGAATTTCTGCACAAAATATACCAACTCACTATAATCAAATTTTCCAATGTTTTGCAGTAGAGCGTAAACGTTAGCCGTCAAATTAAGTTAAAAAATTCTTCAAATTTTTCTTCAGTTTACAAGTTTAAAAAAAAGACTACTCCGATCAACTTTTTAAATCATAATTTAGTATTACAATTTCATAAACAAAAGAAAACGAATAGATGATAAATATACGTTTACCAGAATGACATTTTTTAATTGAAAGGCATTATGGCTGGTGGACCTCAAGGTACAGCAGGATCTGGTAGTGACTACCTTTGTATGCCAACCATACCGTCTTACACAGGTGATGAATCGGGTTCCGCCGAATCAGAAAGGGGACAACTTTACGGAATTCAGCTTGGGCTGGACACTAGTGATGCGTCGTCTCCTTTTGATACTAGTAAAAATGGTTATGTTGTTGACTGTGCCGTTTGCCAGATTTTAGCAAATCCCGCGGTTTTCATGCAAGCAGCAACAAACACGTGCCCAACGGGTTGGACAGTTGTATATACTGGTTACCTAATGTCTGAAACAGCTACAGAAGCAACTGCGACTTCAAAGGGATACGCGTGTCTGGACAAAGACGCATCCCTGTCAACGGATAGTAGTTCCGATAATGCATTCGTGTATCCAGTAGAAGGAAAATGTGGAACACTAGCATGTCCCAATTATACCGATAATGCCGAACTTACGTGTGTTGTTTGTTCTAAGTAATTTGTATGCACTCTGAGACTGCTAAAGGCTTTTAATTTAAATCTAATGAGCTTTAAACCACCACTCGTATAATTGCTCCAAGATACATACTGTTTTCATATCTGTTATACTCAATGTATTTTCGATAAACAACAAACTACGGAATGTACGGTAACAACATCAAGCTTATTTGATTAAAGTACAATTGAATTATAGTTATATTGTTTACTTATTATGTATGTCACAAACTTAATGTTTAAAGTTTATATGGCAATAAATATTTGAATTTGAAAAACAAAAATGAATTTGATTTAAATTACGTTTAATGTGCTTTCTTATTACATTAAGCATGGTGTATAAAAAAACTTGCCTCGCTTTCGAATTCATCAACATCAATAATTCCAAGAAAATATATTTTTCAAATAGATCAAGATTATTGAAAATGTTAGCTGCAGATGCCACAAACACATAGAAATGATGTAATATTCGTACTGTTGTTGCCCCACCTACGATAGTAGAGGGGCATTATGTTTTCTGGTGTGTGTGTCAATTCTTTATGTTCGTCGGTTCGTTTGCGTTTCCGTCCGTCTGTCCCGCTTCAGTTTAAAGTGTTTGGTCAAGGTATTTTTTGATGAAGTCCAATCAACTTGAATCTTAGTACACATGTTCCCTATGATATGATCTTTCTAATTTTAATGCCAAATTTAAGAGTTTATCCACGATTTCACTGTCCACTGAAAATAGAAAATGATAGTGCGAGTGGGGCATCCGTGTACTTTGGACACATTCTTGTTTTTAATTATATTTGAACGCTATATAATGTTAAATTGTGCTGGATTACTTTTTGACTAAGAAACATATGGTCGGCATTTTCTTTTCTGACAAATTATTATGAAGTATAACTATTGTCACATAGATATAAAGCAGTTTATTTCCACAAACAATTGTACCGATCGA
The DNA here is from genome assembly GCA_037788925.1 of Mytilus galloprovincialis. Classification (NCBI taxonomy): domain Eukaryota; kingdom Metazoa; phylum Mollusca; class Bivalvia; order Mytilida; family Mytilidae; genus Mytilus; species Mytilus galloprovincialis. The sequence goes on along the minus strand of CM075331.1, from coordinate 18,852,433 downwards.
AAGCTTGATTTGACTTCCTTACGTTGCTCTTACTTGACTTTGTATCAGGATGTTCTTCCAAAGAGTAAGTAACTAATTGTAAAAGTAAACCATTATAGGTCAAAGTATGGTCTTCTACTTCTAAATAATATTATTCGCGACTTTCCTGAATTTTCTCGACAATTTAGCAGTTAACATTAAGCAATCGACAACCAACCAATCAATCCATTCAAAACATTTGCGCTTTTAACTACGATAGACATGAATTTATTTCTTCTTTTCACCTATGAAAGTTTACCTGTTGTCTTAAATTAATTAAGCAAGGTCATGGAAAGATGTTCACATATTCTATTCAAGGGAAGAACCACTTAACTTCAAAAGGGGGTATGTTTTTTTTTTCCCTGAAAATATATTCTGATTCCCAATTTAATGAATAAGAAATTCTGACTCAGACAAAAAACAATAACACCCAACAACATTAAGTTTTAAACATGTTATACAAAACCTGTATTTCGTTTAAATATAATATTTTAGCTGTGTTTCTTTCTTTCCAACCAATATATTAAACCTCCTAACAGGATACTAACACATGTTTATCCCTCGCTACAATACATGTGACATCATTTCCTTAATGAATCGTGCCACTCTATATTACAATTTTGTCATTTTTTTCTTTTTCCATCAAGTATCTAAAATGTTCGAATTTGCACTCTTGATTTTAATATTATCATTTTTTTATTATTTTAATGATCGATGATTTTTTCATTAAAGACTATGGTTAACGTTTTAATGTTAGGTTAAAATGTAGAAAGAAGCACATTTTCCCAGTGAAAGGTTTAGTTCTATTAAACCAGGTTTAGCCCACCATTTCTTCATAAGGAAATGCATGTACTAAGTCAGGAATAAGACAATTGTGTTTCATTCGTTTGATGTGTTTGAGCTTTTGATTGGTCATTTGATAAAGGACTTTCAGATTTGATTTTTTCCATGAAGTTCGGTATTTTTTTTTCTACTTATGGGTTTATATACGTTTCTGACAACTAGTTGATAGCAGAGTAACTGCTAGGTTGAGCCAATGGTTACAAAGGAATGGTACAGATTCTTGAACATCTCCATATTGTGTCTGTACTATGCAAATAAAGTGATAGTTCAGTACATAAAAAATATATCATTTAATAGTACAATGAGTTTTCATTTATATTGACTGATCAAGCGGTATTATCAAAATGTTTTAGAATTAACACGCAGAAATTTAAACTCGGCTCTGCATAAATTAAATAAAATTCTAAAATTGGCAAAAATTTACCTTTTTTTCCGTCTAAAGTTTTTCTTTCTTTTTTTCAAAAACTTAATTTAAAATATACTTGATTTTAGATATTTTAACTGCAATTTTCATATCAAAGTTCACGAAAGCAACTATTAAAGGTCACCATACAGGTTTTTACATCTGTTATTTATATTATATAGTACATAAGTATAGATTGCCTAACATGTATGTCATATGTTACTATTTATAAGCACTTGCATACATAAGTATATATGAGAATAATATCCCCATGCAAAAAATCATTAACAAATTCATACTTAGAAAGTTAACAATAATAAGCCTCTCAAAATCTATTAGCAATGAAACTGATTGAAAGTCATTCTGAATTTCCCTATATACCTATCTTTATATAACGTGAAGATTTGTATCGATTTCAAATAAAATACATTACTGTATGTAAAGTTTAAAAAGCAGTGTTCATTTCAATTGCCTGGAATCGATCACATCTACCTACGTACACATGACTTTTTTTGTCGTGTTTATATATACTGTTAATATATAATAGGTAAACTATTTCTTATACTCTAAATGTATATAACTTGTAAGACACATAAATAGTACTTTTATTTCGGTACTATGTCGTGGTCGAGTACTTCAGTTTTAGCACGGAACACTCGACACACAGGAATATTATGTTGATAATAATAATAGAGTTGCGTTCAATATCGTAGCGCCTAAATAGGGCTACGCAAATTTACGATTCTTGAACGTGTAGCTAGCCTAGCTGCTACATAGATATTGATAGCAGCTAGGCAAGCTACTCGTTCAGTAGACAAAAATCTACGTAGCACTACGTAACAGCTACGATATTGAACGCGGCCCTGTATAAATTTTCGATTACGTGGAACATATATACAACGAAAATATTTTTTTCGAAAATCATAAAAATCAATAAATATGGATATTATTTTCAACAACAAAATATTACACAAAGTTAGTAGGGCATACTTATTTAAAATACATGATATTCAAATTTTGCTTATCTTTTAATGCAAATATAAAAAAAAAATGTAACATGTTTAATTGACTAGATAAAAATAGCTTAACAAACATTTGTGTCGTGTGTCTTCAGTTAAAGTCAACCATTTAAAGTCGAGAATCCGATATGACTGTGGTTATTACAGTCAGAGCATAAAGACCAAAAATTACACCTCCCTCCTTCTCCCCCATCATAGACATCATTGTTACGTACATGTATAGTCTTATTCTTGTATAAGTTTAAAGAATTAAATTTGAAAGAAATATGATTTTAATTAACAAGATTTTCAATTTACGAAAAAAATCATAACAAAAGTAAAAAAAAAAATTGTGAAGATTATATTACGTTTTAAAAATATGTAAACTACGCTTTAACGGAAATGGATGCATATAGTTTAAACAGAATATATACGTTAGAACATTATATATGCCAAGTCTGCTTGTTAGAACGCCAAGTTCATCAATAAAATGAGATCGACATCACCTTGTCTTAAATACTGATCTATTTTTACACTGATTCGTATGGATTTTCAATGTTAATGTGTATATTTATTGTGTGTATCAAACAGTGATCTGGATCGTTAACTTTCAAAGAAACCTCTCAATACTTTTAATGTATCAAAATCTTTAAAGGATCCATTTAAGAAGAGCTCCACCCAAAGTTAACGTGTAAATTCTTGCTTATAGGCAGTTATATTAGGGGGTTTAACCATGCATACACATAGAATTTTTTATTGAATATAAATGAAAGTTTGTAACTTAGTTTAGTGCGAAATATATTCCTTTATTATTCCATATACTGTTTTGCTCAATTTAATGTCAACTTCAAACTGTTACCGTGAACAATAACAGTAAATATAACGCCTCTTATTATATCACACTGACAAACATATTTCCATTTCCAGTACAAGTGTACTTAAATAGAACGACAATTTTTAGAATAGTTGGCTTTCAATATTCAGTTTCATATTTCATTTTAACTAATTTTTTCGGCACTGCAAATTTATCCAAAAAAAAAAATCACAAATATTTTCATATATGTCAGTTTAATTTTCGGTTAAGAGATGCATGAACCTTTTTTTAAAGGAGTTTCCCCAGGGTGTTTTGCTGAAGGCTTTCTCCAGCAGTTATACGAGATTCTTGATGGTTTCACCGTACGTTATAATATTACATATTAACATAGGAAAAAATTCAGTTGATTCCTTATAAATTGTTCAAGTCATGAGTTACCTCTCCTTAAAACACTGAAATTAAACACCGAAATTTTACCTTTATTAAAGACTCGTTACATAATTTTGTTCGTTCGAATGCAAGCTATTTTATTATACATCAACATTTACCTTTTTTGTTTAAAATCTATCACTATTGTGTTCTGCTATAAATTTACAACCGGGGAGGTTTGAAGACCCATAGATTTTTACAATAATATTTTTACATAAAGAAAATTCTGAATATTGCTTTTGGCTCCAGCCTATGCATCGTTGTAAAATAAAGTGCTACAAGAGCGAAAATACATGCGTTTTGTAAGATTATAAGAATGATTATTTAAATGATGTATTGGATATGTTTCTCGTTATCATTAAGAATAATAATGTAGCGATAATTCCGCCAGGTATACCTGTCACAAAGATACACAAAAGTAATAAGGTAACTATCTCAAATATGTGGATTAATTCATTTATTTGATTTGTAATTAAAATATATATATAATGTAAAATAACATTTTTTTGGGGGTCTTTTTCTTCCTTGCTTTTCTTATTTTTATCAATTTGAATCAACAGTTTTTCGCAGAATTCTAGATATCACATTTTTCCGAAAGGCGTTGGTAGAGCTGAACGGAGTATAGACATACACTAACAGGTAAAAGGATCATCACCTTGAGTTATCGCGCCTGCTATCAAAATACATAAACGGAATAACAGTAATCAAATCCCGACTGTACACCGACCCTGCGAGGGCTGTATAGCCAGTCAAGGTCGTTAAACACTTCCATATATAATACCGACTGTACACCGACCCTGAGAGGGCAGTATAGCCAGTCAAGGTCGTTGGAAACTTCCAATACCGTACAGGCGTGCAATGATGATGGGGCCGAATGGGACGAATAAATACGCAGACACGTTAATTATACATACATTTGTACAAGCCTTGCTTTTGAACATACTCTTTTCTTTATTTATGAAAATATTTACATTTTATACAGAACTTCTTTTGTCTTTAGCCTGTTTTGAACCAACATGGACTGCAATTGTAACTCAGTCACATGGCAATCATCGTGCATAACAATAAACAAAATATTTGCATTTTAAAAACATATGATTGGGAAAATATGGTTCACTTAAAAAAATAATAATACGTTACATTTTGTATCATACACGACCAAGTACCTCATAAGATAAATGTCTTTTTGGTGTGTAACGTTTTGTTCATGTTAACATTATTATTCTATTTTTTAGATTTGAAGAAGAAAAAATAATATTTTTGAATATTTTTAAACCTCAACTTGTATAGCATGGTACGGTTATGGTAATGTTTGGAATACGTCAATACTTATATATCTTTACTTGAATACAATATACGTTTAAAGATGTTTTTGCAATATTTCTGCCACTCACACTAGGTCATAAAAGATTTATGTTGAAATTTTATGTCTTATAAAAGATGAAATGTCCAAATTTGACAAAACGGTCACAACGCCCAAAATAAACCATATAGTTACAACAATGGATGTCTGATGTTAAAATGTAACGTATTACCCAGGAATTTGACACTTCTTGTGTCACATAGATTATGATGCATCATATACCACTAAGGAAAAATAAATGATGGATGCTGATTAAAATGATAAATATGTATGCCAAGTCCTTTGTTGCCAAATGTATCAATTAAATGTTTTTATATGTAATAATTTCTTGTTGAAGAAAAAAAAAGAAGATTTATGTAAGAATGTACTTGTTAGGTTATTTTTTTTTTAACTTGTCAGTTAAAATCTCCTTTAAACGCTTAAGTTTAGATTTACTTATATGACCGTTTGAATTTTTGTATATATGGATTACAAAAGATTAATTTATACAATCTTTGTTTTAAGAGATGTTCCAATTTGGAAATTATTGCGAGGTTTTTATTAATGCGATTAATGTAACTGAGCGATTATCATAATATTAAGAACTCATATTCTGGTATCCGACACATATATCTGCATGAAGCTTTTCCCGAAAACGCCATCATTTATCTTGCATTTTTGTTCAGTCTTCAAAAATCGCGGTGATAAATACACGCAATAATGTTTAAATTTACAGTATCCTATTTTTTGTTACTAGCAAAAAAATTTAAATAAAAGAAACTTTTGTTGAAGGAGAAAAAATGCTTTGACCATTTAAGCCCAACTTTACTTGTGCATGAATTTGCACTACGGTTGAAATTAAGACGTGGTACTTAGTTTGCTCCTGGAGATTTAAAATTAAAATTTACGATATGTTTTGTTAAAATCTCCTAAGACAACTCTTAGGATAATCTTAAGTACAACACGTAGAACTAACACTTACGACTTTATGTGACACTGATCATATAATGCTATTTGAAGTATAGTTCTGTAGGCTGATTCCAGTATGTAATGCATGGGTCACACCAAGATTTTAAACATTGCTTGACAATTGGCATGTGGAAAGGTGTTACATATACAATTGGCCGTTTCAGAATCTAAAGCATCATGGGTAATTTCATTGTTCGTACCCCAAAGTGAAAATAACGTTACGTCATTGGTTGAATTTCCATTGTTTATAACGTTTTAAACCAATCAAAACGCTTTGGTGTACGCTTTTGAAAATATTACCCAGGATGCATTATATTATGAAACGGCCAATTCAGGATACGCATGATACTTATTAAGTTGAGATTAAAAGGAACCATATGCCTTAGGATTTGTTGGTGATGTGACACCTATAAAATATAAAATGATTTGGAAATTTGAATGCGGCAGATACATCTCAATGATTTGCTTTATAAACACTCTTCAAACACAAGGCATCCGATGTACCCTCCCTTTCCGGACGGACCGTTTCACACACACCAAACGGACACACTTTCGCATCGATTTAACATCAATATACAGGTCATCTGTTGACGATTTGAGGTCGCTTTCTCTTTGAATATGAACTGATATCATTCCTAATCAATAATAATACTTTAAAATTGTACAGTTGTCTCTCTTTGGCCATATTCTGTAAATCCAAATTTCACTACAGCCCGTATAGTTTATCTATATAGCAATCTTTATAACGAGTTTAACATATCTAACTAAAACAATCTAGTTTTGCGTGAATGTCAATTGCCTTTGTTCAATCAAAAAAATAAGGAGATTGAAAAAGGATGTCCCAAAAACATCAATTATTATTATAATTTCAGGAGCAACTTTAGTACAAAATGACGTAACATTTGCCTATGAAATACACATGAATCACAATAGATATATGAACATGTGACATGAGTGCCAACGAGACAAATCTTTCCCTTAATCACAATTTGTGAAGGTAAAGCAGCCTTTAACGGGCCCCAAAATGACTAGTGTGTATAGATATACGAAGATGTTGTAAGAGTGCCCATGAGACAAATCTCGATCCAAGTCAACACTATACAAAAAAAAATGGGAAACACTAATGAACCACAACAACAAACGACAATCACTGAACGGTTTGATATGCGCCAACCTTCACCCTAACCTAAAACAATAGTGTAACATTACAACATAGACAGACACACTATGAAATATCAATTGAAATGGCTTAACTCAAACAAAAAATGCCTTAGCAAAAACAAGTAAACATACGTAATCACTGAGCAAAAAGATCTATGACACAATGTGAATAAAAAATTGAATTTAAAAAAGGGTGAAATGTGAAATAATATCAGATAACCTTGGACAAAATGCCGCCAAATAAAATAACGTTACATTCCATGATACAGATCGATACAAAGATGCTGATAATACAAGAAAAACAGAGTCTGTAACTCTTTCGAAAATCTGGTACAGATTGAGTTTCCTTACATCCAAAATACCATTTTCAACAAAAATCAACCATAAAGATACATGAATAATATGACAATATCTTAGTTAATCGTCCCAAATCTAAAAAAAGCTGTGTATAATTTGAAAAGAAACTATAAAAGGACGCCTATTGACGTCTATTTCTTCAGTTAACAGAAAAATCCATTAAGATATGACATAACACAACCAATAACGCGGTTCCAGACTTAGGACAGGCAAAATACTATTATTGTGTAAGTACAGTACGTTCCATTCTACGTGTGTTTTACTTCTTTGTAAAGATGACGTTTTTGGTTAATTAACTGAATATGATTGTTTCCTTTGTAAAACTAGTCATTTCAAGCATTACTGTGAAGTCTTGTCATAATCAGTTCAAAAGTTTGAGAAAATTTTAGTATAATATAAGACAACAACTACAGCGATTCGAGCAAAATTTCTTCGAAAAATCCAGAACAAGCCGAATCATGATAGAATATAGTGTTGACCAATAAATGATCGAATGTTCATCTCATCTTCCTACAAACAGTTAAATATGACACAACAGATGACTTAAAGATGATAATTAATACTAAAAGACCTCTTTGTCTTCTTCATAAGATCTCTTTTGGGCCATTTCTACCTCTAATGTCCTCAAAATTTCAATTTTTTAAGCCAATAAATAAAAAAATTGGGATAACTTTCACTCATTTATGACACAAATGTTATAATAAATGAGTTATTGAAGTAATCAAACTGAATGAGCTATCCATATAAAAGTTTACTGACTCAAAGGAGGTTTCAACAAGTCCTAATGTTAAACTTGAATGTATGCCATGTTCCAGAGAGGGACATAAACAGCTTTTCTTTTAGTGAATAATTTGTTGTTACTGCTTCAAAAATAATGTATTTACTTATAACTTTATATTATTAAAGTATTACTTAGAAAAAAGTTTCCTATTATATAAGAATATAAGAAATGAGGAGAAAAGTAAGAACAAGCTCTTCAAAACGCTTAGTATCATGGCTTGTTCTGTCTTCTAATATTCATGGAAGAGTCCTAATTCAAGACAAAAGTGGACAAAAAGACCTATTTTTTAATATTAAAAATCATTTTCTAATATTAAAAATCATTTTCTAATATTAAAAATCATTTTCTAATATTAAAAAATCATTTTCTAAAATAAGAAAATCATTTTCTAGTATCAGAAAAAACTTTTTCTAATATTAAAAATAAGATACTTTTAAATATTAGAAAATGTTTTTTTAATATTAAAAAATCATTTCTTAATATTAGAAAATCATTTTTCAATATTAGAAAATCATTTTCTAATATTAGAAAATCATTTTCTAATATTAGAAAATCATTTTTAATATAATAAAATCATTTTTCAAAGCGTCTGAATGAAAAGTAATAGCGTTTTATGACGTCATTAAATATTTATTTTTCACAGAATTTAGTACGCCAAGTGACGCCACTGTACTAAAGATGGTTACATAAGCATTTTAATTTTTACTTAAATTACGTCAACATGCGGCTAAAACTTGCATAAATTTCCAAAGTTTATTTCTTTGATGTTGTCTCCACGGGCATTGAAACAATACAAATGATATTGGTGGATATTTCATTATTTGAACATCATGATACAACCTTGTGTTCATTTTTATTGGAATGCGAAACTATAGACAGAATGAAAGTAGAATCTGGAGTATCCAAGGATCAGTCCTAGCTAGGACCCCGGTTTCTTTGTTTTTACATATACAACCTACGCTGAAGGTCCACACTAAACAGCGAGACTGTTTGCGGATGATGTTGTTGTCTACTTTATCACTTCCTCAGACGATCTCAGACAACGACTGCCACGAACTACAAGAAGTCCGAGATAAACTGCCGAAATGGGAAAATGTTTGGAAAAAAGCCTGAGATGGAATTTCAACGATTCCAGCCAAACACAAAATAGAGGTCATCATTTACAAGGGATTTTATGTCTTTCTTTGTACATTTACATACTCAGCTATTTGTTTAATAGTTGCTTTATAAAACAACTAAACCATCATATCCTGGTATCGTTTCCTGTGACACGAAAGACAACGGGGTAAAAACTATATTTGTAATGGAGTGTTTTCATTCTTGGGCTTATAAATACCCTTTTCCATCTACAAAAAAAGTAGGTACAAATATCAATTTTATTTTCAATAAAAGAACAGAGTTCCAATGTCCCCGCATTGCACATACTTTATGAGGGGGGAAAGGAGAGTTCTGATGCAGGTGTGTCCTTTTTTTTTATCTCGAGAGAATAGAAGCTTCATAAAAGTGGGATTTCCATTAAAATTTATATTTTATATAATTTAGATTTCCAAGGGGCAAAGTTGATTAATATATTCGATCAGAACTTATTTTCTCAAATGTCAAAGACATTGCTGATGATATATAAGTTTCAAAAAATCGGTAATTGGACACATGACAAGACCAGACAAACCGACGCAAATTCCGAAAAAGTGGGGCCACTTCGATTCCTATATCCAGAAGTTCCATATACAGAAGTGCCGCTGTAATTGGTTTGTTTTTGAGATGTCAAATATAAGATTGGGTGTGACACTTTTACATCAAATATTTCTGAATTGAATGATAGTAGTTTCGAGAAAACAATGAAATTCTGTTGGAAATATAATACATATTGCTGGGTATTTTGAAATTAAACAAAAATCTAACAAGTGTCGGATTCTAGGCGACTACACATGCATACAGGGAAAATGTCCGGAAAAAATCATTTTCTGCATAAAATGGTCCCCATAAAAAATAATTGTCTGCATACAATGATTGGCGACGGGTTCGCATCCACATCATTTATACCCTGGCTACGCCACTAAAATATATCACAGTATAGGTATGTGATTGTTGTTTTAAGCTTCTGAGTCAGGCCGAAATACTAGTTACTGCATGTGTCATTAAAGAACTGCAACACAAGTACTATTTGTTTTCCTAAGGTTGTACAAGACGTGTCATGATGCAGTACATCACATACCTTAATTTTGACGGGACGTATTATGGTATACAAATGTCCGGCGTCCTTCCGTCAGTTCGTCTGTCTGGCATAAACATGTCGCACCGTAACTTGAGAACGACTCATCCAAATTTCATGAAACTTAATACAGTTGTTCCTTATGATAGTCAAACGATCTGTATACTTTTTGGTAAAAATAAGATTAAAACTTTTTGAGTTACGGGACTTTGTCACTAAAATAGGGGGTTGTTTTTTCACATGTCGCGCTGTATCTCAAAAAACAATTTATGATAATTGCTTAAAACTTTACACACTTATTAGATATATTGAAAGATCAGTATACTTTTTGGTTTCAATTCAAAATTTTATTCTAGAAATATTGATTTAAAAAAAGGGGGGGCTTTCACATGTCACTTCTTAGTTATATTTATCTTAAGATCTGTATACTTTTTGGTGATAATTCGAAATCTTATTTTAAAGATATTATTCAGTTTTTTGTTAAAAGGGTGTGTTTTCACATGTCACGCTGTATCTCAGAAACTATTTATGATTATTGCACACAAGACGACGGGCGTATCATGCGCTCATGGCGCAGCTGTTTATTATTTTTCATATCCCTATATTTGTATGTGACTCAGCAGTTTTATTACTTGATTTCTATTGGGGCAGCCCTGTTATTCCGACACCCTACTAGTCTGACACCCCATTTGTCCGACATCTCATTTTTCCGACAACCAATGGCCATTGGTCTGACATCCAATAGTCCAACACCCCATTAGTCCAACACCCCTATATAGTCCGACACGGAAAAATTAATAAATAATATAATTTCAATAGGTTAATCCAATTACTTAAAAATGATCTTCTTGAGAGTCCTTAAAATAATAATAACATAAATGAATTCATAAAGTACTTACAATATTGTAATTTTACTTAATTTCCGGTTGCAAATATTACATGCATATTCAGGACAAGAAAAATTTAACAATAAATACACTAGGTAGGTTCTGTAATAGTTGCCAGCCGGGATGAAAAAGGTAAAAAAAACTTGGACTGCCACTAGACAATGAAATTACTATATTGAATACAGACAACATTTTGCCTTTCAATAGGCTCAGACAAGAGGCCACAGAAGGCCCCTCAAAGAGTAGTTGCAATGGTTCTTAACCTGCATAGACGTTTGATACATTGTCACATCTCTGATATTTGTTGAAAATTATACATCCCGCACAACCAAACGGACGTCCAACTTTGGCAAGGGTTTACTGCCAGAAGAAGACCAAAATTACCACATTTCTATTCCCACTTGAATTGTATATTTAAAAATCAAAAACTCACTGGACCTTCCATTTCAAATTGCAAGCGTTGAACTATTTGACCTATTGGACCTCCGTGAGACTATTTGTCCGCACGCGACATTAGATTTCGCGGAATTTCAAATGCAGCTATGGGATTGGATGATTTTGAAAATACCTTGGGAGTTACAACGTGCTGTTTTACCTATTGTATGTAGGGTTGCGGTCAGTAAAGAACATAGCCGCTTTTCATTTCAGAATATTAGTAAACGTTTAACACCTGTATGGTTATTTTCCTCTTCCTTTTTTTTTACAATAGATCATGTATCTCCGGCATTTATTGTCTGTTGTCGTTATGATAAAACACTAATACTGACTGGAAATAGTACATTTATTGTCCCCTCAGCTATGCCTCAGGCCAATAGTGGCTTTTCGAGGGACAATAAACTTACTATTTCACTCATACCCAGTCAATAAGTATACAATATTTACTAAAAAGCATATAGAATGATTGAGATGCATTTATCAAAATAAATATACTATTAAATTGAGAATGGAAATGAGGAATATGTCAAAGAAACAACAACCCGACCAAAGAGCAGACAACAGGCGAAGTCTATCAATGTGTCTTCAACGCAGCGACAAATTACTGCACCCAGAGGTGAGCCTCGGTTTGCCCCTCAAAATAAACCAGATGCTCCACAGGGCGCAGCTTTATACGACCGCAGAGGTTGAACCCTGAACGCTTGGGGCAAGTATGGACACAACATTCAAGCTGGATTCAGCTCTGAATTTGGATTGTGATTAAATAGTTGACACAGAATAGGTTTCTGACACAGAATGAATGTGGTCTAATGAACTTAAACATTTTTTTTTTGCTTTTGAGCAATTCACTTTGCTGTTGAATATTAATCCTCTCAAAAAGAAAATGTTTGAAGAAATTTTCTTTTTATTTCTGAAATCTGAAAAATTAAACACCTCCCCAATTTTTTTTCATCTCCCCCTTTCCCTTATTCCAAAAATGATCTCAATTCAAATTTCTAATGGAGTTTGCAACAATAACTACTCATTTAAATACATCATAAAATATTAATATATAAAATGTCATGGTTAAAATTAATCTTAATTAATAGTAACTTCTAAAAAAATAAATGGGGAATGTGTCCAAAGGTACACAGATGATCCCCCCCCCCCCCCTTCACTAGCATATAACGTTAAAAAGGGACATAACTCAAGAACTGTAAAACTAGCTGCCAAAAATTGAACTTGAACTGAGTTTAGAGGTACTAAGAATTATTTAAACATTTCATTAAATTTAGTTAAGACCAACGTAAGTTAAGAGAACAGAAACGAAAAAAATCTTCAATTTTTCCACTTATAAAGAGGCATAACCCTAGAATGGTAATCAAAGTGCTTGTAATCACTGAATGGCAAAGATTGTTTTAATTTATCAGTTAGTAGTAAAAGTGAATATTGCATTGTATATTGTATATATTAGCATTGATTTAAGTTGATTCAACTACTATTCTGGACAAAAAAAGATAACTCCAATTTTCAAAGAATAATAATCATGGCTAAAAATAAACAAAAAAGCTTCATCAGCAACATTTTATATTGGCAAATTTCCAATGAAGTTTATTAAACCAAAATTATTGGCAAATTTCCAATGTACATAATTTAAAAGCAGTTTAGGTGAGATAAACAAAAAAGCTTCACCAGCAACATTTCATATGGGCAAATTTCCAATGAAATTCATTAAACTAAAGTCATTGGCAAATTTCCAATGGAATTTATTAATAATAAAGTTTTTGGCAAATTTCCAATATACATAATTTAAAAGCAGTTTAGGTAAGATATTCAAATTAGTTTCAATTACCAACCTTACACTGCTTTTGATTTATGGTTTGTACTTAAGTAATTGTCCATTAACCTGGAAACCCTTTTCCCCACTTTTTTGCACCTTATTCCCTAACGGTTTGAGCCATAACTCCCAAAGACAATTCTTACCATCCCTTTGTGGTATTCCAATATAAAAAAATCTAAATACATGATTAGATTCAGCATATCAAAGAACCCCAAGAATTCGATTTTTGATGAAATCAAATAAAGTTCAATTTTGGACCTTTAGACCTCACTGTGGACCAATTTGATAACCGGGCCTCAATATCATAAATCTAAATACATGGTTAGATTCAGCATATCGAAGAACCCCATATATTCAATTTTTTGTTGAAATCAAACAAAGTTTAATTTTGAACCCCAATTTTGACCAACTTGAAAACTGAGCCCATAATAAAAAAAAACTAAGTGCATGTTTAGATTCAGCATATCAAAGAACCCCAAGAATTCAATTTTTGTTAGAATCAAACTAAGTTTAATTTTGGACCCTTTGGACCTAAATGTAGACCAATTTGAAAACGGCACCAAAAATTAAGAATCTAAATACACGGCTAGATTCGGCATATATAAGAACCCCCAAAGTTTAATTTTTGATGAAATCAAACAAAGTTTAATTTTGGACCCTTTTTGCCCGTAATTCCTAAACTGTTGGAACCATAACTCCCAAAATCAATCCCAACCTTCCTTTTGTGGTCATAAACCTTGTGTTTAAACTTCATAGGTTTCTATTTACTTATAGTACAGTTAGTGTGCGAAAAAAAAAATGCTTATATGGGCCCGTTTTTAGCCCCTAATTCCAAAACTGTTGGGACCAAAACTTCTAAAATCAATCCCAACCTTCCTGTTGTTGTCATAAACCTTGTGTTTAAATTTCATAGATTTCTATTAACTTTTACTAAAGTTATAGTGCGAAAACCAAATGTCTTCGGACGACAACGACGACGACGCCAACGTCATACCAATATACGACCGCAAAAATTTTGCGGTCGTATAAAATGTGTACTAGTTCAGTGAAAATGGATGTCATACTAAACTTTAAAACTCACAGATGAACTGAAATTAAAAAAAAAAAACATGCAAGATTAACAAAGGCATGTTTACTAAATATACACGTTTAACTTCACCGCATTTATGGCCTGTCCCACGTCGGGAGCCTCTGGCCTTTGTTAGTTTCATATATATATATTTCTCTAATTCTTCGTCAATTTATCCCTTTCTGCACCCATTGTATAAAAAAATTTAATCAACGTGTCACAGTGGTTCGTTTGATCTCAGTTCTTCATTGGTTAAAATCCGATTATGGCGTCGAATTTTCTTGCTTTCCTATGAATTTCCTTTTGTGACGGCATGAAAAAAGGCGACCATGCCTGATGACGTCACATACAAAGAACCATCTTTTTGCAGATCATTCAAAAAGAAGGAATACGTTTGCCTGTGTATTGATTGAAAATCATTAGAGAAACAGATTCTACCACCAAATCTCGTGTAATACGATATTTATCCACTCTCGACAGTTAAATTTTAAATATTTAAAACGCTCGGCGAGCCTCGAGTTTTAAATTTGAAAATTTAACTGTCTCGAGTGGATAAATATCGTATCACACTCGATGCAGTGGTAGAATCTATATATACTAGAACACACCCGCGAAATCGCGGGCATATACAGCTTGCATGTTGTAAACTGTTGTAGGATGAATTTTTGTAAAAGATATTATGACTGGAGAATAAGGTATCAAAAGCACTCTCCCTTTTAAGTCCGTTATGTGTTTTCTTTCTGTTAAATTCAATTATTTTTCGTGTTTCTGGCCTTATACCACAATTATTCTTCCCCTTTGCTACAATGCATTTGGTAAAAGTCATTATTAAACTGCTTATAGACCATTATTATTCTATTAAAATGTGCTTTTAGGACAATCCATCAGTGCTTTTCTTTTTGAGAGGCCTATTTACATCCCAGCTCCTTTGATCTGAGCCGGATCACCCCTACCAGATCACTCCAGTTTGAGTTTCTTTGTTATGCATGCTTTCCTTTGTTCTGTAACATTTTGGCGGGAATGCCAAATCCACTATAAAACTTATAATCAATTATACGGAAAAGACTATCTATCAAAATTCACGTAGAAAAAATCCAGTGTATAAGCTGGGATTCGAACTCACGACCTTTAGCATATCAAGCCACGACACATTCCACTACACCAGGACGACTAAATACGAACTAACAGTAATTTAACATACTTAAAGGAAGCAAAATATGTTTATAAGTGGGGTGAGTTGGCAGACCTGTATTCAGTGGGGTTTAAACCCTTTTCGTTAATAAGTGAGTTGTCAGACTAATTGTTCAATTTTATTTTACACTTTTTCAAATTGGGGCGAGTCGGTAAACAAGAGTGGGGTATTTTTTTATAAAGTGGCGACATAGTGTGGGTCGATTGGCCAGTGGGGCGAGTTGACATTATTTGATATCTACTCATCGTGTTCGGGGGTCATTAAGGGTATACAACATATAGTAATATATAAAGTATATTATAATGGTTGTGTGGCGTTCTAAACTAGATTTTGTGAATTGTAAATGTTTTTTCCTCTAATCTAAAACAGCTGGGATGTAAAATAGTTATCCCATTCGGACTTGGAGTGTCATTGTTAGATCACCCTCTGGCCTCCGGCCACCGGGGTGATCTTACACTGACACACCGCGTCCTCGTGGGATAACTATTAATAACATGCCAATGGTAGGATTTGAATCTCGTATAAATGACTAAGGCTCATTTGAGGGGTGGTCTGAGGGGCCTTGATCCCGAAATCCCGGGCTTAAAAACATGAAATCCAGAGGTGCGTATTTTAACGAAATTCATATCCCGACATCCCGAAATTAAAAATAAAAATATTCCCGCATCCCGTAAAGATCAATCCCGAAATCCCGAGCTTAAAAACACCCGATCCCGACGTCCCGAATAAGTCCTGCCTCTCTCTAATCTCTACTCTACTTTCATTTTGGCCAAACACATACTTTCACTTTCAACAATAAATTTGTATGCCCCATTTATGGGAATTATGTTTTCTAGTCTGTTCGTCCGTTCGTTCGTTCGTCCGTCCGTCTGTCCCGCTTCAGGTTAAAGTTTTTGTCGAGGTAGTTTTTGATGAAGTTGAAGTCCAACCAACTCGAAACTTAGTAAATATGTTCCCTATGATATGATCTTTCTAATTTTAATGCCAGATTAGAGATTTTACCCCATTTTACGGTCCACTAAACATAGTAAATGATACTGCCGATGTGGCATCCGTATACTATGGACACATTGTTGTTTCCACATATTTTACTTATTTCAATATATATATATATGCAACTGGTATGACCCCTTAGACAGTAGATATTTTAGAAAGTAGACAGAATACAGAGAGTCTCTGTATATGATAGTAGTATAATCGTAGTTTACAGGTGGATATTAAAACACGAAAACATAATTTTCTCTAAGGAGGTATAATAGTTGTGGTTCTTGCGATCTAAAACCCATGATATTGAGAACGCTCTGATTGGCTTATTTACTTTTTATTTTTGTAATCTATCATACGATTGGTTGTTCTTGTGCATGTTTAAAACCGGAAGTCTTATCTATGACTAAAAGTCAGTCTGATAACGGAAACAATATCCGGACACCTGTTTTGTCGTTTTTCTCCCAAAATAACTCAATCTGAATAATCATAAGAACGGATGACAAATGCGACTATGCATGTTACCTAAAGAACACAGAGGAATGATGATTAATTTATTGTGGAAGGAAGAGAAGCGACACACAAAATGAGGTCTTCTCGTTTAATAGTATAGATATGATCATTAATTTTAGTCCAAGTATAAAAATGTTTTGGAGTTAAGCATGACGTCCATTTTCACTGAACTAGTACACATTTACGTTTAGGGGCAAACTGAAGACCTCCTCCGGGTGCATGTTTTTATGATGACCCATTGGTGGTCTTTGGCTGTTTTCTGCATTTTGTTGGGTTGTTGTCTCTTTGACACATTCCCCATTTCCATTCTCAATTACATTTGTGAAGTTTTGTCAAATAACTAAAATGATGATACGCAGTTTTGTATCTCACCCAAAGTAGAGAATTAAGAAAGTTCAGGCTTCAATTATGCTTTTAACTCGATTTGTATGCTTGGTTCAGTGTACAGAATTATTGTGAGAAGAACATAAGTTTAGTTTGTCTTTAAGCAACTGTGTTTGTAATTAATTGAATAGTGAATTATTTAAAGTTAACACATTCAACTCTTAGGATAGTGCATGAGAAAACTGGTAAACCAAATAGAACTTTGTAAAGTTTTGCGCGTTCTCCGTAAGGAACCTGTTTGAGTGTACGAGTTCACGACAACAGCAAATGTGCTTGTAAATAGAAACAATGAATACAGGTACATTCTTGTGGCCATGTCAATGTCAACAGAAGTCGGACTGGTTGCTAGAGTTATTTTTATGGCGCCTGTTTGCTTGAGTCCTACCCATAAGTTGTGTTTAAGAGATAAAAGAACAAATGAAAATACTTTAATACAGAAACAAAGTTTGTTGTATCATGAATGTGAAATTACAAATATTATCGCTTATTCAAATAGAACATACACATGGCTATTTATAAATGATTGGTAGTTATTTGTTTGTATTATGTCCAGTGGCAAATGTTTCATGACTTTATTAAGGTGAAAACTTCGATGAAAATGGATGAAATGTACTACCAGAATGATATCGAACTTAGAATGTTCGAGTTCATTCTTACAGCACATTTTGTCCATTGTTATCGAAGTTTAAAACTTACAAAAGTCCTTTTTACATAGAAAAATTATCCCCGATTGAACAATTTTACTTTATATATCAATGTTATAAACTTAAACTCGCCAATTTTCGAGTTTATTTAAGAATTGAATGCTTCTTTTTGTAACTTCATTGGGGTGTACAGTTTTTATTGTATCCGAAACCTCAATACGTGAACATTATTCTTTATGATGAGAGACTGCCCTGCTGTTGATATTTCCTCTTTAGTATTAGAATGAAATTCAAAACAGTGTGGCTGTGGCCATTGATTGACACACTAAATTCATCCATTGACTGGGACAATTTAGGTGAACGTTTGTATGTAACGACCACTGCTCACTGTGTACTTTTTAAAGACACTTAAACTATCATGGGGTCACCAAAGGTTCTCAACACCTTAATAAAGTAATTCGAAAAACTAATCAAAAATAACACGATGTTTTGATTTATATCAATTATATCAATCAAAACATAAAGGTTATTCCTGATTAATTTTTTGAATTATTTTATAATTAAAGGCGTTAAGAAACCTTTGGTGACCCCACAGTTTAAATGTCTATCGTAGGTACGTCGTGAACAGTGGTCGTTACAGACAAACGTGCATGTAAATTGTCCCAGTCAATGGATGAATTTAATGTGTCAATCAATGGCCACAGCCACACTGTTTTGAATTTCATTCTATCTGATTCTGTAATATACTCAAAAGAAAGAGCAGTTCAAA
The DNA here is from genome assembly GCA_037788925.1 of Mytilus galloprovincialis. Lineage (NCBI taxonomy): Eukaryota > Metazoa > Mollusca > Bivalvia > Mytilida > Mytilidae > Mytilus > Mytilus galloprovincialis. The sequence goes on along the minus strand of CM075331.1, from coordinate 18,833,410 downwards.
TAACTCGTCAACGATACTACAAATGAGTGTCTGAATTAGGGCGGGAGGGAAGGGGATATATTTGCATCCATTTTCCCTATTTTTTGTACTTTTTGTCCATTACTCCCTCCATAATATTACTATTTTAGCACCTCATTTTTTGGCCCATTTTTCTATTCTTTATACTTTTGCCATTATTCTCTTGTTCTTTAAACCTCCATTCACACCCTGCTGAAGTCGGACTATTGGGGTGTCGGACTAATGGGGTGTCGGACCAATGGGTAATGGGATGTCGGACCAAGGGATAATGGGGTGTCGGACCAATGGTGTGTCGGACTAAAGGGGTGTCGAAATATCGGGGTGACCCCTTTCTGTTAAGCAACTGGATAAAAAGTTGCTCTCTGCTCTCTCAAAGCCCTGTCACTTCAGGTCATCTACGGTAAACTGAATCTGCCTACAAAACTAGTTGGGTCAGATTCCTACCAGCGTAACTGTATAATTTTCCACTAAAAGGAATTTGTTGTTTCCTTTCCTTTCAGCCAATAGTTCGAAAACTTTAATACATCCATTGCATACAATTTTTTTAGGTTTAAAATGTCCTTCAAAATGGAGATTATTTGGCCCTACCCCCTCAGTCATGTCTACTGACTTTGAAACTTTTGCTTATTTAACATGTATTAGCTTGTGATTAGTTCAGTTTAGGGGGAACCATTCGGCAGAGGACATTTTAGCGAAAAAAAAACGGACATTTTAGCGCCAATGTAAAACCCATTTTAGGGCAAGATTTAAAACCCATTCAAGAGAAAATTAAAATTGTCAATGCCCATTTTAGAGAAACATTTTTAACCCATTCTAACAAATAATATTTAAACAAGAATGTGTCCCAAGTACACGGATGCCCCATGCGCACTATCATTTTCTATGTTCAGTGGACCGTGAAAATGGGATAAAATCTCAAATTTGGCATTAAAATTAGAAAGATCATGTTATAGGGAACATGTTTACTAAGTTTCAAGTCGATTGGACGTCAACTTCATCAAAAACTACCTCGACCAAAAACTTTAACCTGAAGCGGGACGAACAGACGCACAGACCAGAAAACACAATGCCCTCAAATAGGCATAACAATAAACAAAGGTTTAATAGACTCAAGACAGTACAATATAAAACATATCATGTTCATTAAAAAAATACAGCACTAACAGATTAAATCAAATGTTAAAAGTCCGTTCTAGTCGAATTTATATCCCAGATAAAATACAGCACTAAAAGTCTAAAAGGTTGAATCAAATGTTAAAAGTAAGTTCTAGTCTAGAATTTATATCTTAGAGAACGTACGTTTAAAGGGCTCTGGATATACCCCCTGTATAATACTGTACATAGAATTGCATTAGGAGCGGTTCTTTCTCTTTATCTTGTCTAGATTGAGGTTCAAATTCGTCTATTATACTTCGTATCTTTATATATGTTGTTGTTTGCAATTTGATAATTATCAAGAAAGCGCGAATAGCTGGGTGACAAATATAAAATTGCTTATTATACTGGGCATGGAACGACTCTGTTCCTTTAATTGTTTGCTAAGAATTACACGGAATTTCTACCCAAAGCTTAAGTGGGAACATAGGATCTTCAGTTACATAGTATCCGGTCAGATAATCGGCGAATTCGACACATCTCTTATTGTGTTTCCATGATGAACATATAAACAGCTTAAACATTAAACCAGTATAAATTACTGTTCATGGTTATAGTGAGGCGAGTATTATTCAACCAGGTAAGTTTTCGCTAAAATGGGCTAATGAAACAGGTGAACGAATTAATTCTGCGCTAAAATGGGCTCTAATGTCGGCACTAAAATGTCCTGTAGTTTAAAAAAAAATCGCTTTAATGTCCTGCGCCCAACACCATTAGTGGTACATTTTTAAATCAATGAAATTTGTTATGCTGTTGTATTAAGTTAACATATATATATATTAGTTTGTGATTAGATCAATTTAAGATGAACAGCTAATGTTAGGTCAATGATATTTGGTATTTAAATTTATTGTCATTTGTATCATTTAGCAAAATCTGTGTCAGTTCATTCGGACATTATTTTTTTTAATTCCGTTTGTAAACAGTGAGGGGTTATTGAATATAAAATAAACATGTCAAAACTTTTTGATGATGAAGATTTTAATTTTTAATATTAAAAAATGATTTCTTAATATTATCAAATGATTTTCTAATATTAAAAAATGATTTTCTAATATTACAAAATGATTTTTTAATATTACAAAATGATTTTTTAATATTAAAAAATGAATTTTTAATATTAAAAAATCATTTATTAATATTAGAAAATGAATTTCTAATACAAGAAAATAATTTCGATTTTCTAATGTTAAAAAAGGAATTTCTAATATTAAAAAAGGAATTTCTAATATTAATAAATGATTTTCTAATATTAGAAATTCATTTTCTAATATTAAGAAATAGTGAGTTTCTTTTTTAATATTAGAAAATCATTTTCTTATATTAGAAGGGAAATAACTCCCATAAGATGTCTTCCGATCACTCAAGTCAAAATTAACCAAATCATTTTCAAGAGTTGACGAACAATTTGGTGAAAACAGTTTGCTAAAATCTTTTACGGTTTTAGAGATATAGCGATAAAAAGAAAAAAGGGATGCGGGGAGATAACTCCTATCAGAATAAGTGTTCGGTCACACAGGGTGAGTTTTGAAACCCCCATTGCTGTACAACATCATTGGCCGAAAATCCATTCAATTTGTTGTAAGACAAAAAAGCATCTCAGACGGCAGAAGAAAAAAAAATAAAAACCCAATTCTTCAGAGAGCAATTGAAGGTCTTTCCACCTCCATAATAAGAATGAAATTTAAAAAACGATGTTAGAAAATGTCACTTCTTGTTAATTTAATTTGGTTCTTCCAATTGAGATAAAAAAAAATAACATTAATAGGTATATGCAGAAGACTTAATTGTTTTATTATGAACAGTAAATAATTTTTAGCAAAGGCCAAAATCTAGAATGTCAAATTGACCTTTGACCTTGACCTCAATTTCAAGGTCATAGGTCAGTGATCACAAATCAAAAGACAGTACAATATAAAACATATCATGTTCATTAAAAAATACAGCACTAACAGATTAAATCAAATGTTAAAAGTCCGTTCTAGTCGAATTTATATCCCAGATAAAATACAGCACTAAAAGTCTAAAAGGTTGAATCAAATGTTAAAAGTAAGTTCTAGTCTAGAATTTATATCTTAGAGAACGTACGTTTAAAGGGCTCTGGATATACCCCCTGTATAATACTGTACATAGAATTGCATTAGGAGCGGTTCTTTCTCTTTATCTTGTCTAGATTGAGGTTCAAATTCGTCTATTATACTTCGTATCTTTATATATGTTGTTGTTTGCAATTTGATAATTATCAAGAAAGCGCGAATAGCTGGGTGACAAATATAAAATTGCTTATTATACTGGGCATGGAACGACTCTGTTCCTTTAATTGTTTGCTAAGAATTACACGGAATTTCTACCCAAAGCTTAAGTGGGAACATAGGATCTTCAGTTACATAGTATCCGGTCAGATAATCGGCGAATTCGACACATCTCTTATTGTGTTTCCATGATGAACATATAAACAGCTTAAACATTAAACCAGTATAAATTACTGTTCATGGTTATAGTGAGGCGAGTATTATTCAACCAGGTACGTTTTTGCTAAAAATGGGCTAATGAAACAGGTGAACGAATTAATTCTGCGCTAAAATGGGCTCTAATGTCGGCACTAAAATGTCCTGTAGTTTAAAAAAAAATCGCTTTAATGTCCTGCGCCCAACACCATTAGTGGTACATTTTTAGTTCAATGGAATTTGTTATGCTGTTGTATTAAGTTAACATATATATATATATTAGTTTGTGATTAGATCAGTTTAAGATGAACAGCTAATGTTAGATCAATGATATTTGGTATTTAAATTTATTGTCATTTGTATCATTTAGCAAAATCTGTTTCAGTTCATTCGGACATTATTTTTTTAATTCTGTTTGTAAACAGTGAGGGGTTATTGAATATAAAATAAACAAGTCAAAACTTTTTGATGATACAGATTTTAATTTTTAATATTAAAAAATGATTTTCTAATATTAGAAAATGATTTCTTAATATTATAAACTGATTTTCTAATATTACAAAATGTGATCACAAATCAAAAGACAGTACAATATAAAACATATCATGTTCATTAAAAAATACAGCACTAACAGATTAAATCAAATGTTAAAAGTCCGTTTTAGTCGAATTTATATCCCAGATAAAATACAGCACTAAAAGTCTAAAAGGTTGAATCAAATGTTAAAAGTAAGTTCTAGTCTAGAATTTATATCTTAGAGAACGTACGTTTAAAGGGCTCTGGATATACCCCCTGTATAATACTGTACATAGAATTGCATTAGGAGCGGTTCTTTCTCTTTATCTTGTCTAGATTGAGGTTCAAATTCGTCTATTATACTTCGTATCTTTATATATGTTGTTGTTTGCAATTTGATAATTATCAAGAAAGCGCGAATAGCTGGGTGACAACTATAAAATTGCTTATTATACTGGGCATGGAACAACTCTGTTCCTTTAATTGTTTGCTAAGAATTACACAGATTTTCTACCCAAAGCTTAAGTGGGAACATAGGATCTTCAGTTACATAGTATCCGGTCAGATAATCGGCGAATTCGACACATCTCTTATTGTGTTTCCATGATGAACATATAAACAGCTTAAACATTAAACCAGTATAAATTACTGTTCATGGTTATAGTGAGGCGAGTATTATTCAACCAGGTACGTTTTTGCTAAAAATGGGCTAATGAAACAGGTGAACGAATTAATTCTGCGCTAAAATGGGCTCTAATGTCGGCACTAAAATGTCCTGTAGTTTAAAAAAAATCGCTTTAATGTCCTGCGCCCAACACCATTAGTGGTACATTTTTAGTTCAATGGAATTTGTTATGCTGTTGTATTAAGTTAACATATATATATATTAGTTTGTGATTAGATCAGTTTAAGATGAACAGCTAATGTTAGATCAATGATATTTGGTATTTAAATTTATTGTCATTTGTATCATTTAGCAAAATCTGTTTCAGTTCATTCGGACATTATTTTTTTAATTCTGTTTGTAAACAGTGAGGGGTTATTGAATATAAAATAAACAAGTCAAAACTTTTTGATGATACAGATTTTAATTTTTAATATTAAAAAATGATTTTCTAATATTAGAAAATGATTTCTTAATATTATAAACTGATTTTCTAATATTACAAAATGATTTTTTAATATTACAAAATGAATTTTTAATATTAAAAAATGAATTTTTAATATTAAAAAATCATTTATTAATATTAGAAAATGAATTTCTAATACAAGAAAATAATTTCGATTTTCTAATGTTAAAAAAGGAATTTCTAACATTTAAAAAGGAATTTCTAATATTAATAAATGATTTTATAATATTAGAAATTCATTTTATAATATTAGAAATTCATTTTCTAATATTAAGAAATAGTGTGTTTCTTTTTTAATATTAGAAAATCATTTTCTTATATTAGAAAATTATTTTTTAATATTAAAAAATTATTTTTTAATATTAAAAAATGATTTTCTAATATAAGAAAATGATTTTCTAATATTAGAAAATAGCTGTTTTTGTCCACTTTGGCTTGCCATAATTGTCGTCATCTAGCAATTAATTACTCTAAAACTAGGACTGCCTTGAACTTGCAGATATATATGCTTTCCTCTATTTTGTTAAATCACAACTTTAACTCTGAGATAAAGAACGGAAGCAGGATCTGTTTCTATTGCTTTGAGCTTCACCATGAAAAAATATATCTTGCCCCTTGTTTTCCTTTACGACTGCAAATGGAGATTAATTTTCCCTGATTTTTACCATTGTTGCAATATTGCATGACTATTTTTTTTTAAATTGTTTGATTTTTTTTTTTATTGAACTTTCTTTTTTAAAGTAAAAACTCTTGCAGGAATTGCATACAAAGTTGATGCTTACAAGGAAGATTTTGAACAAGAGATGCCACCAATCGTTGCAGTTTACTGTTGTGAATTACATGAAATCGTGTCATACAAACCCCGCGAAAATGTTCCAACTTAGACTATCTCTATACCGACCGCTTGTTCTCGTTTTTAATAAAATGTTACTTCAAATTTATGTATTGTCATGTCATTTTTAACAACACGACTAGTAAATACAGAAATGAAGGACGATGGATGATGAGAATTTTGCCCACAGAGTCGATAAATTGATCGTGGGTAAATTTGCTGACTTCAGATGCAGTGGGGAATGTTTCATTCATTTTCTTGACAAGCGATTAAAATTCACATAAGATCATAACGAAATCAGAGATCTATACTTTAAACTAAATTTGTTAACAATACAACTCCATTCACTAATATCTCAAACTCAAAATGTTGATAACTAAATACACGTAGTCTAAGCGTTAAAAAGAGATCCTTTTACGGTCTGCCATTTGAAAATTATCCTACATATCCTGTTGTCAATGGCTTAATATATCCGACAGACAAGGATTTTGAAGTTTATAACAACCCGCTTAAGTAATTTACAAAAGGATACATATCTGAAAATTATAAATATCAGTTTTATTTTTGATGTCTAAATATATTGTCCAGTGACAGCTCTGAGAAAGTGTATTTTATTCATAATATAATTCATAAAAAGTATCCTCATACATATTCATAAGGTATATTTAACATGCATGCATGCTCCTTAGAGCAAATCGTTATTGCTTGTAAAAAAATCTGTGTGTATATAGTTTTGGGATATTTTGGTGTTTTGTTTTCTATCTCGGAAGATGCAGTGGTGAGTTCGAAATTAGTATCTAACTTTTTGTTTGGATATCATTCACGAAATTCCGATTTAGAATTTAGTCAGAATCAATTTCCAATAAATTCTTATCTGTAATATCTAGAATTTCTGACAACAGCATGTCAAATTCTAATTATGACTATGTTACCAATGCTTATACAGTAGGTGGATGAAAACTACAATTCGGGTAGACTGTATCTAAAAACTAGAGGGTCCAAGGACCCTTTGTCGCTCACCTTAGATTTTTGTTGACAATTCATGCATGAAATAACAATAATACTTTTTGTTAAAGGAAACTTTGTGAACCAAAATCTAATCTTTCTTGTGATTGAACTACTTTGAACTAGTTTATTATTTTCAGTTTTGAGGTCTAAAACACACTTTTCAAGTATTGTGTTGTTCTCTCATGGACATACATGTCTATATATTTGTTCTATATAAACTCATCATCGATACCTGTAAGGACTTCATTTTGTATATACGCCAGACGCTATCATTACTGGTCAAGGATCATTAAGGAAACTTTAATTGATTTTGACATGTTCAGTATATATAAGTTGTTCAATTAGTTATGACAGCAAAGTTACTGATCATTATGGAGAATGACAACAGATCAACTGTATCAATCTTTTTACTGGACCGAAGATTATCATCTTTTAAGAGTGGTGACCTGTCACCTTTAAATTAAGATTCAAAATGAATAGGTATTACTTGAATTGAACAAGGTAGACACAGAGAACAAAGTTTTTGCTAGCTTAAATAGAGACGACCTTTATAGTAGTTCTAACATGTGTGAAGCTGCTATTTGGTTGTCATTTTTGGGTTGTGACCATGTTTGTCTCCATCTCATTATTTTTTCTCTTCTTGACTGGAGGTTTTGTTCTTATCAATTTCAAAAATGAATGGGGTGTGAAAAATAATGAAAGACATCAAATTTCATTGTTTATTATGAAAAAATTGAACACATCAAATACTTCAAATAATGCATTATAATATTCATTGTCTTATACATTTTTTTTGTATATGTGCATTAAAACAGTTCACTTATAGAACAATATTTACATTCTATAACAACACATTTTCAAAGTCAAAATATGACAGTAAAAACAGTATATATAATAAAAAGCAACACAGCGTTTTTAATATGATATGATTATTGTTTCCATAACTTGACCTTCAAAATGACTTGAAGTTAATTTGTAAAGAATTGTCGAGAAGAATATTCAACAGTTTTTTCCAACTTAAAGAGTCTAGATTCTATATATAATTTATTTCCTCTTGAGCATTTAACAACTATCTGTCAAAGTAATTGTCATTTTTGTTTCCTTTCTATTCATGGTATACTGAGTTATAGTCCATAGTATCTCTGTTTTAAACTTTATTTATATCAGTTCTGGTGGATTTGCTTTCATGCAAGATTCAAGAGTTTACTCCATACGTTTATTAATTGTTGTATGATGTTAATATAACAACAACTGAAACAATCTATATAATTCTTATTTTCTTCAGCAGTTAGTTTACTGAATTTACTTTACATTGGCTTATTATAAAACAGTCATTAAATGTTCTCAAATTTCTTCTCTATTAAGCAAATGTTCACAAATTTGTGCTCTATTAAGCAAATGTTTACAAATTTCTGCTCTATTAAGCAAATGTTCACAAATTCTTCTCTAATAAGCAAATGTCACAAATCTCTGCTCTATTATGCAAATGTTCACTAATTTCTTCTCTATTAAGCAAATGTTCACAAATTCTTCTCTAATAGGCAAATGTCACAAATTTCTACTCTATTATGCAAATGTTCACAAATTCTTCTCTAATAGGCAAATGTCACAAATTTCTGCTCTATTATGCAAATGTTCACTAATTTCTTCCCCATTAAGCAAATGTTCACAAATTTCTTTTCTATGAAGCAAATGTTTACATTAATTGTTCATTAGTTTCTATTTTATAAATGATTTCTACATATTTATCAAACGTATAAGCAAAAATGCAATCACATAGTTGAGTAGAAAGACAAATTTATGCAATATTTGATTTTTTTTTCAACATTTAACCCTTTTGCATGAATTAATGATTTACACATTTTGATAAACCTGTACTTAGAATAAGACATAATTGAAATCTTAAGAAATCAAAAATGTTGGATTTATGGATTGTTTTTCAATTTGGAGAACTCCTAGTAATTATATTATAATAAAATATGTGGTATTTGTACAGAAACAGATTTATTATGTCTGATATGAACATGAGAGCATTTCTTAAACAGAAAAGTCAATGAATATTGGATGAGATAAATATACAGATTAAATTGGCATTACAAAAAGTAAACTGTACATACTTAATCACAATAAATGTTTAGTATATCATATATATATATATAGTGAACAAAAGTATTGTAAATTGTATCAAGTTATCTATATGAAAAATTACAATGAATATTTGTACATAACAGCAAGGATTTCAACATTCATAAACATTTTGATTATTCAATCATAGTTCATCAAACAGCCAGTTAAATTTAATCATTTTGTAGGAAGAGAAATGAGGCATGGAACTTGTGGTCTTCAAAACTCCCTTTTTACCTCTATATTAAAGCAATGGCTTTTGATTGTATTCAAAAACAAATATTTCAAGAATTATATATATATATATACATTTATAACAAGTAAATATCAGGAGTGTTCACATGCGAAGTGCACACAACTCCCCACTGATACAATGAGCATTCAGGTAGTAGAAGTTCTAAAATTTGATGTCTCTAATCATTACTGACTTGAAATGAATGGAATTCTACTTTTCTTTCAGAGCAAAATGGTTGACCGACCACCAATGGCCTTTCTGCTTTATGGAAGTCAAAGCAACACAGTTTCAAATTTCTTTACCTCTGCTACCGTTAATCCAGTGTACCTATAAAGAAGAAAGCTTTGTATAGAAGCTTTCTTCTATACAGGTAAAACTAGATATCAGGAGTCTTGAAGCCAACTCATTTCTATTCCTACTTATGAAAAGGCAAATCTGTTGGAGTGGAAACCCATTTTCCTTTAAAACCACTCCTGCACATTTGAGGTTGCATTTTCAGCAACCGCAAATGTGCCATGTTTTTCAGCGGGTTTAATTTTCATAATTATTACACTGAATCATTGTGTTTCAATGGCTACATATATAACTTTATGATCTGACCAATAGGAATCAAGAACACCTGTTTCAAAATTTACCTTACTATCAAAATTTAGGAAAATTAAGTCCAACAATGTACCATAAGATGTAGTAGGTTTAGACACAATTTGTGAACAGCAAAATGAATATCTCATGAACTTTAAAAAAGAAGTGTTCCCAGTGTTTAAATCAATATTGAAGTCTCCCATTATGATAATTTTTGGATGTCTTAAATACACATCAGGAAGAAGGTTTGCAAGGAAAGTATCTTTTAGTTGTTGCAATTTGCAGTTTGGTGCTTTGTAAACAAAGACAACCTGAAAAAGACATTTGCTGGGTGATATTATGTCTGCTATAACAAACTCTAAAGATGGAGTTGAGAAAGTGACTGTATTGTGAAGAATACAATTATTTCGATAATATAATACCAATCCATAAGGTGGTCTTGTATTAATGTTTGTTTGCTTTTGGTCTAATCGAACTGGTGGTTCAAAACCAGGTACATGAAAATCATCATTTTCATCTGTTGAAATAAGTCTTGATTCAGCAATACCAATAACATCAGCATCCAAGATGTTAGGGTCTGATTTTATATCATTAAAATGAGCATGCAATGACCTTGAGTTGTTGAACACTACTTTAAAAAAGTTACTTGATAAATTATACAATGGCTTAAAGCACAACTGTAGAGTTGCATCTGTCCTTAGTCTGTGTAATTCTTGTCTAACATACTCTGCTACAGCTATTGCTGCTTGATTGAGATCTAATATCTGTAATCCAGTTAAAGATGTTACTCTGCTTAGCGCAACATAGTGAATATGTGGTATTTTCCCTTTACGTTTTAATTTCAGACTAACAACAACTTCTTGTAATGTGTCTCCTTGCGATTTATGAATTGTTTTTCCGGCTGCTGGACGAAGAGGAAATTGAATTCTTTCAAAGGTCTTATATTTATAAGTAAATGACCTTTTAATGTCAAACATTGGAGTCCATGTTTTTTCAACATCTTTTCCATACAAGTGTGAATATTTTCTTCTATTGTTAGCACCAATTATGGCATCCTCAAACTTAACCCATATGATACTTGGTCTTACAGATTTAGTTTTGCACTTTATCAATTTAAGTTCACAAGTTGAACCATTTGTGAGACCATCAGTGACTTCAATATTAGCTGTAAGATCATATTTCATCCCAATTGCTATGCTAATACCACTTCCTTTGCAAGATTGGCTGTATTAGACTGTTTTTCTGGTAAAGAACTAAGTAATTTTGCTTTTACAGATGCTGGTAAATCCCCACAAACTGTGTCAACTGCTGTAACCTTAACCTTTTATGAGCCTAATTTAGATATGTATTGCAAATTAAAATTATCCACTAAAGCATTTTCAACAAACAAATGAGTTGCATTAGATCTGTATGTTGGATCACTGATTGAAACAGTTGTTGTATTTAAAACTGCAAAATCATTTTCAGTCAGCTGATTTTGTCTCAACCTATTTAGCAATTGAGCAAATTCCAAATCATCTTTTTGTCTCATTATTTCAGTAAGTTCATGAAAAGAAAATAATAATTTCCAGTAATTAGGAGCTAATGATGTTAATCCTTTGCTTAGATCATTGAAAATCCAGCTGTCAAATACAGGTTGGAGTTGGAAAAAGTCGCCAATAGCTATAATACTCACGCCACCAAATGAACAGTTGCTTCCCTTGATTTTTTTCAGCCTTCTCTCCAGTAAAGAGAACATTTTGTTTCCAACCATTGAAATTTCATCAATCAAAATCAGAGACAAATTTCTGTATTTCATTCTGAGTGTATTGAGAACATCACATGACAGTGACTGGTCAAGTCCTTTATTTGGTTGTATCTGGAAAGCATTGTGAATAGTCAGACCATTTATATTGTAAGCTGCCTTTCCAGTAGGAGCACAAAGAAGAATTCTTATATCGTCAGGGTCCTCACCTTCAATAGAAGATAAGTGTCTATGTAAAGCTTGAAATATTGCTCTCACAACAACAGATTTTCCACATCCTGCTCCACCTGTCAAAAATGTATAAAATGGTTCATGTTTTGTTTTAACCCATGTGACAACATGTTTGAAAAATTCCCACTGTTTCTTATTCAAGGATCTTATCAAATCAAAATAATCACTCTCACTTATTCTGTTGGCATGGTTTGTCAATTCTACTGTTCTTGCTTCTATTCCAACTTCACGAGACATATCATACAGTCTATGTTCTGTTGGTCTATCTGGATTGAAATGAACATACTGTTCAGATTCTGTTGGGCCTATTTCAGCATCTTCCATTTCTACTTGCTGAGTGGCAGGTGCTATTTGATCATTCTCATTACAATCATTTTCTGCCTCTTCTATAGCTTTCTCTAGATCTATTACTTTTCCTTCATATTGCTTAGCTTTTTTTTCTAATAGTCTTGAAACAGTCAAGTACATTTTTTCAAATGTTTCATGTCCACATTGCAAATCTGAAAGTTCATTTCTCCATGGATAAAATAACATTAAGCGTTCTCTGTAGAAGTTTTCAGAGTCAGTTTTGTAGTTGTATTTAACATATCTTATAACCTTGGGTGTTTTTCTTTGATATATTCGAATACCATTCTTCAGGGTTATGTTAATTTTGTTATTAATTTCTTCTATAACATCTGCATTTGCCTCTTCATTTTCACTTTCAGATTCATTTTCTTGCTGTTCTGTTTCATGATCTGAGGACTCTGAAGTTTTAGGATACTGCAATTCAAGCTGAGATACATGGTCTGCTAGACACCAGTTCTCCAGTTGTTTTGGTCTACGCGAGTATCTTTTAATATCATTGTCTGATTCTATTTCAGTAGAGTCTGGGCCTAGTTTTTCTAGGGCTGATGATTGCTTAAGGAGGAAAGTGCTTTTGTGTTGTGGAGATGTGTTAATGAAGACAACTTGTCTTGTAGCCTTTGTTAAAGGCATCTGTAGTGTTAAGTATGTTGCTTCTTGTGCGCTTGTTTCAACAGAATTTGAAAAGTAATTCCCAATGTGCCTTACTTGATGCTTCAAGTCTAAATTTCCCTGTCGTGCTTCTTTTGCTGCTTGGTCTAGTAATGCACTCATACCTTTTTGTGACTTGCTTATATATGAAACAATATACACTGCACATGCAAATGCATCTAAAACAAACTGTAAATCATGATTTGCTTGCCAGGCTATCAACACAGTTTTCATGTAACCATTAACACGGACTTCAGATGGCTTTCGTTTGAGAAAAACTTTTGGACCACTCAAGTTGCTTCTTATGGCCTTAATATAATTTTCATCATCCATTTGTAACACATCATCTAAAAACATGTCGTAAGTCATCTGGTCTATATCGTCAGAATTGTGAAGTGTATTAATTTCGTTTTGTATTTCTTTATATATAGCATTGTACTTTTCTATGTCATCATTTTCTTTCAAAGGCTCTAAAATTACTGTTGCTTTCATAGGTGGAAGGGGGAAACCAAAACGACAAATTGGGTGACCTTTTTTCTGCATGTTTTTGAATGTTTATGAACCTGCAAATTGACTAAACTAGTATCATTTTCTGAAAGTGAACAGGAGACATATTTATCAATAAATGCTACAACATCTTCATTTGAATCGCTTTCATATACTGGTGCATTTTCAATCCAGATCAAGATATGAATATGTGGTGAACCTCTCTGTTGAAATTCAACTCTATAAAAAAAATCTGTCAATTTTCCAATAGGATCATGATCACTTTTCAACACCAAGTTAATAAACTGTTGGACACGATAATCAAAATATCTAGAGCATGTCACAGGGTCTTTCTGTACAAGTTTAGATTTCTGATGCCAATCCATTTCTTCCAATTCATTGTCAGTATATTCTTTGCCATCATTTAATTTGCCAAGAATTCTTAACAAATCTTTCCAATTAGTGTCTGCAGATGAAAGAGAGCCAAACCATGTTGGAAGACCCAACTGTCTGATCATTGCAAACAAATCTTTCTTCCTCTTTTCAAGGTATACTGGAGAATTTCTTAAACTTCTAAAGATATAATAACCTTCATCTAATCTTACAAGATCGTTTACAGTGTTAGGGTTCAGGACCTCTTTTACCGTCCATTTTTTTCCTTCTGATTGACACCTTCTTAGAGCAAGATTGACCTTATCACTTATGTTTTTTAACTGAATTTTCTTTAGCTTGAAAAATATATTTGGTACAGACTGTGCTACTCTCCTATCCATGGATCTTAGTTCCCATTTGACAATATCAGTAAAGTGAACAGAGACAGACCTGTCTTTGTTATCTGACTTTCTTTGACCACAAAATATAGTTGGAAAAGATAAGTACTCTGCATCAGGATCACTATAGAGACTAATTGGTCGTTAACCTTCACCAGGAGCAAAAGTTAAACCTGTATCACATAGTGGATTGTCGTCTGGAATGTGATCTAACAGTGTATCTGTGTTTCCAACATGCGTTTCATTTTCATCTACTTCACTGAAATGATCGGAGTCATCATCTGAATCATTCTGATCTTGGTTATCCTCTTGTTCTGTACTATTTTTTTCATTTTCATTTTCATGTGTTTCTTCTTCATTTATTTTTGCAATTTCTGTAATCCAATCCTCATTTATTTCTATTCCAGAAGACTTGTACAAGTCACTTGTTCTCATCAAATAATATAATGCACAAATGACAGCAAATGGTCTCACATTTTCACTAAAATCACACTTTTTGAATTCCAGCTTCTTCTTCAGTTTAACTGATATTATACCTGATTTCTCTAATGTATGTGGAAGTGAATTTATTGTAGGTTGAACTACAACAGGCACATTTACAACATTGCCTTTAACTGATAACTGTCCACCTCTTGGTAACTGTCGAATCTGCATAAAAGGAATTCTTAATGATAACAGTCTTTCTTCTAAAGGATACAAAATTAGTTCTTTTGGTCTTTGGGGAAATCCCATTTTATTGGCTATTGAAAATCGAGGAATTCTTTGTTTTTTAATTGCATTGAGATAAGTATGACATATCCATTCTATGTCTTGTACAGATTTAAAATTAGTAAAGCAATGAGACATGTTAGCAGGAGTGTTCATTTTGACAGTTTTAGAATTAACTACAGAATCACAAAACCAAGTTAGTTGACATGAAGTACATATATATGTAGGACCATGATTAATTTTTGTTTTAAAATTTCTTATGCAAGCATCAAGGGTTATACCTTGAACTCTTTTCTTTTTTAGGTCTTTTTCATGATCTGTGAAATCAATGTTTTTTCTTTTAGTACTTTTAACTGTTGTATCATAACATCTGTCTATATCTAGTTTGTTCTGTCTAGAACTCTGTTTCTTCAAACGCTCATTTTCTAAATTTTCTGGATGTGACCTATATTCTTGTTTTCTGTGGTAGTCCCGTTCCAACTCATGTTTTCTGTAGTCTTCATCTTGTCTGGCAATTTTTTTCTTTTCTGTTTCATTTCTTTTGAAAACATCATTCTTTCTTACTTCTCTTTTAGCAGCAAGTTCTCTTTTATTGAAATCTTCATTCTTTCTAGCCTCTCTTTTAGCAGCAAGTTCTCTTTGTCTCTCTATCTGTCTTATATTGGAATTTTCTCTCCGAGACTTGTTTCTTTCTGCTTCAGTCTTTCTATAATTTGCATCCTTTCTTACTTCTCTTTTAGCAGCAAGTTCTCTTTTATTGAAATCTTCATTTTTTCTAGCCTCTCTTTTAGCAGCAAGTTCTCTTTGTCTCTCTATCTGTCTTATATTGGAATTTTCTCTCTGAAACTTTTTTCTATCTGCTTCAGGCTTTCTATAATTTGTATCCTTTCTTACTTCTCTTTTAGCAGCAAGTTTTCTTTGTCTCTCTATCTGTCTTATATTGGAATTTTCTCTCTGAGACTTTTTTCTATCTGCTTCAGTCTTTCTATAATTTGTATCCTTTCTTACTTCTCTTTTAGCAGCAAGTTCTCTTTGTCTTTCTATCTGTCTTAAATCAGAATTATCTCTTTGAGACTTCTTAATGTCTGCTTCAGCCTTTCTGTAATTTCCATCCTTTCTAACTTTTCTTTTAGCAGCAAGTTCTCTTTGTCTCTCAAGCTGTCTTGTATCAGAATTATCTCTCTGAGACTTCTTTCGATCTGCTTCAGTCTTTCTATAATTTTTATCTTTTCTTCAATATCTTTTCGCATTTAATTCTTTTTCCTTGAATTTTTTATTTTTTCTTCTATTTTGCATGTAGTTTTTCATATATACAAATTTCGGTACCTTTATATACTGGTATGATTTTTTTGTTTGTTTTGTGTTCCTTAGTTTCTGATCATCGAAATAATTTTTAATCTGCTTGGTCACATCTTTGTCAGTATCTTTACTACTGATACTTACAGGTAAAATTTCAAATTGAGAGTTTAAATCAATTTGTAAACTTGTGTAAAAAGCATACAAGAAACCAAGGAGGTCATGTAAGTCAGCAAATCCAATCAAAATACTTTTGCCAGAGGAATCTAATGGATTATTCAGTGTACATTCTGAATGAGAATGAGTGTCAAAAAATAGTATATATAATTATAATAATAAACTGCCGAACATATGGCTCCAATCATTATAAGAAATTTGTTTGACTGCTTAATACAATTTTGAATTGCTTCTTGTAATGAGAGAAATCCAGTCAACTCTTGGTACTGTAAAGCTATACCAAACAGAATATTTTGTTTGTTAATTATAAAAATCCCTTCAGGAATTTCATCAAAATTCAAAAGCATATTTTTAAATAATCCTTGTGTTGTTAATTCTTGAACATGCTTCCTGTAAATTTCATCTCCTTTATTTAAAATGTAATCTAGGTTCAGTGTATTTGAATCAAAATTTAAAGAAGAAAGTGATGAGAAAACTAAACAATTACATGTACATTGGTTTCCCCTGCTTTGAGCAGCAAATTGTGTGGCATACTGGTCAAAAGTTCCAAATTTAACAAAGTTTGCATTAAAAGAATTGACATATTTTGATAGCTCTTCTTCTGAATTATTTTTATATTGTTCATTTTGGTTTTGCAACAGATCAGATTGGATATTACTTTGAGAATCTGTTTTTGCATAACTATTGTTTGATTCATTTGACAGAAAATCTGTTTGTATATGACATGTTTCTTTTGCACAGTTATTGTTACTGTTTTCATTCAATTCTTTTGCACAGTTATTGTTACTGTTTTGATTCCATTCTTTTGCACAGTTATTATTACTGTTTTGATTCAACTCAGATAGTTCAAGTTTATGTAATTCAGATATTTCAAGTTCATTCAATTCAGATATTTCAAGTATATTCAGTTCAGATATTTCAAGTTTATTCAATTCAGATTTTTCAAGTAGTTTCAAGTTACTGTTGTTTATATTTGTGTGGAGGTCAGTATCTCCCATGTTATTTGAGTTACTGTTGTTTATATTTGTGTGGAGGTCAGTATCCCCCATGTTATTTGAGTTACTGTTGTTTATATTTGTGTGGAGGTCAGTATCCCCCATGTTATTTGAGATACTGTTGTTGATGGTGTCAGTATCACCCATGTCAAGGTCAATTCTAGTACTGTTTATGGGGCCAGTATCCCCAGTCAAGTCCGTCAGTGTCTTTTTCTGGGGGTTTTTCACACCACGTTTAGCCTCTGCTGCCCTCCAGTTTTTTCTTCTTGGCATCTTTAAAAATCTATAAATACATATGCAAATAATATATTATCACGAGGACAAAATGTTACAAATGCATAATGCGATAAAAGAAAGGCTAGATGAACAATTGCATAATGAGAGCTAATATGATTAGTAACTTTAAATACATCATGAATATAATATGTGTTTTCTGCCACAGAGTTGTCACTTGTTTAGACATACTTATAGATATACCTAAAGATGTATCTAGAAAACTGATGCCTCGTTCACACATACGTTCAATTCGAATCGAATTCGCTAATCGCATTCACATATTCTTCTTTTTTAATTCGAATTATCCAATTCACATTACCTTTTTGTTAATACGAATTAAAAGATAACGTCCTTAGCACAGTAAAGCGAATTTGACGAACATTGCAATTTGAATGAGAAATGACATTAGGACGCAAAATGTTTCGAATGCCATAAAAACTAATTCGAATTACGTGTGAACTCAGCATGATATGCTTCATGTTTTGGAATAAAATAATATATCAAAGTGCAATTATAGTTGCTAAATATGTTGCCTTTGGCTAAGGAAGGCAAAGTTATGTTATGTCCTTTTTAATAATGATTAATATTATGTTGTGGGTTTGTTTTTTTTTAATGTACAAAAAAAGGTACTTAGCTTCACGAAATTGGTACTGCTGGCGCATTTCAAATGAACTTTATCTTATACTTAATAAAAAATATAAAATAACAAGAATGTGTCCAAAGTACACGGATGCCCCACTCGCACTATCATTTTTCATGTTTAATGGACCGTGAAAATGGGTAAAAAATATAATTAGGCATTAAAATTAGAAAGATCATATCATAGGGAACATTTGTACTAAGTTTCAAGTTGATTGGACTTCAACTTCATCAAAAACTACCTTGACCAAAAACTTTAACCTGAAACTCGCACTTTCATTTTCTATGTTCAGTGGACCGTGAAATAGGGGTCAAAAGTTTAATTTGTCTTTAAAATTAGAAAGATCATATCATAAGGAACATATGTACTAAGATTCAAATTGATTGGACTTCAGCTTCATCAAAAACTACCTTGACCAAAAACTTTAACCTGAAGCGGGACAGATGGACGGACGAACGAACGGACGGACGGATGGACGAACGGACGCACAGACCAGAAAACAACGGACAGACGGACAAATGGACGGACGCACAGACCAGAAAACAACGGACAGACGGACAAATGGACGGACGCACAGACCAGAAAACATAATGCCCCTCTACTATCGTAGGTGGGGCATAAAAAGATGGGGTCACCGTTTATTTACGCTCACAATCTGCTTTCGAAAGAAGCATACATTTTTGTAAAGTTACTCTTTTTCTGTTGAACTAATAGGAGAAAAAAAGGTAATATCGAAATAAAAAGTTGAAAAATCTGCAATTTCAACAACATATGTAGACTACATGATGGTAGTCTCACATATAAAAAATCAAGTCAAAATCTTAAGGCGTGTAGAAAAATTGTCTGTATAACTGATATTTTCAACAATTTTCAAAGTCTTTAACCCTTAATTTTCGTCAAAACTTGGCGGAGTGGAACTAAACTTTAACTTGATCTGTTACTCATCAGAGTTAAGTGACATACCAAAAATCAGCCCAATATCTAAAGGCGTTTAGAAAAAAAGTCCGTATAACTGTGATTTTCAACAATTTATAAATTCCAAAGCCTGTAATTTTCGGCAAAAATTAGTAGAGCTTAACAAAACTAAAACTTGATTTGTTACACGTGATGGTCAAGTCACATAATAAAAATCAGCCCAATATCTGAAGGCGATAGAAAAAAGTTTGTAAGACTAATTTTCAACAATTTTCAACGTCTTTAACCCTTAATTTAGGCAAAATTCAGCGGAGTGGAACTTAACTTAAACTTGAGCTGTAATGTAACTGATCATGGTTAACTATCATACCAAAAATCAGCTCAATATCTACAGTCGTTTAGAAAAAAAGTCTGTATAACTGTGATTTTCAAAAATTTATTGAAGTCAAAAGCCTGTAATTTTGACAAACATTAGCGGAGTGAAACAAAACTTAAAACTTGATCTGAAACTCATCATGATTAACACACATACGAAAAATCAGCCCAATATCTTAAGGCATTTAAAAAATAAAGTCTGTATAACTGTGATTTTAAACAACTTTTCAAAGTCCAAAGGTCTTAATTTACTGAAAAAAAATAGCTCAGTAGAACGAACTTAAACTTGATCTGTAACTCATCAAGGTTAAATCATATAGCAAATATCAGCCCAATATCTAAAGGTGTTACGAAAAAAAGAATGTACATGTATAAAAGGTTTGTTGCGGAATGATGGAATGATGGACAAGGGTAAAAATATATGACCCCGACAACTTTGTTGCTGAGCCATAAAAATTGCTACTTCATACAAAGTCACTGGACCATGACCATGACCATGACCAAAGGGGCAGGGCCTCATATATTAGTCACCAAACTGATATGAACTGATAGCAATTCATTTTGTACATAATTTCATTGATCTATCACTAATTATAGATCCTATTTTTACAGTCAGATACTATTAGAAATCATAAAAATAATAGCGAGAATGTCTTTCAATTTTTAATTTGTAGAATTACAAATCAAGTATATCAGTTCACAAGTTACAACAGAACACAAATGCTTCAAATATTTTTAATTAATTTAAATGCAATTATAATGATTATTTATCAAACATTTAAATATATCCATTGAAAACTAATGTTTTAACTTCATCCTTCTCTTTTAAAAGAATGTTTTCCCCACAACTTCTTCTTCTTCTTCTATTCATATTTAATTCCAATTATGGAACACCTTCTCATTGGAATTATTTCCAGATGACGAGTTATAAAACAATATTGACATTGTTGGGAACATGCAAAAAAAATGCTAAATTTACAAGTGTTTGCAAATTAGATACTTTTAATTGTATGCTACCTTATTTTCAACTGCACAACACAGTGAAATAAATATTAACAGCAAAGTATTTAAATGACTAAGCTATTTCAATCAGGTTAAGATTATTTGCTGTCCTTTATATGTAATGTATGCTTCCTTTTCATGACTTTCATGACCGTCATTTTTATTTTATACTTTCATTTTACATTCCAAATTAAGAATGCTAGCTAATCAGAATATTCCTTTAATTATATTAATCCTATTCATCTATATGATTATATATTTTAAAAATACTAAGCAGTTTGTGAGTCCCCATTATATTTTTAAACTTATGCAAACTCTTCCATAAACTATACTGTACCTCAGACTGTTCACATAAGGCAAGGAAAAATTCTAACTTTTCATTGAAGAGTTTCTTTAGGCTATATCTTATTACCACAAAAAAACTTTTAAACAACAAAGTACAACAAACTAAAACTCATGACACTGAAAATATAGTCTTCATTCTTGTAAAGTAAATGGTATGGTTCAAATGTTTCTAAAATATTAATTCAATACCAATACTTTATATTAGATTTATCCCAGGAAATAAGATCAGGGGACACAATTAAATTAAAAAAATATTTTCCTAAACTTCTAAGAAAATATACAATCAAGGATTTGTATTATGTTAGACTAACTGTTCAAATCCTTGATAAAATGAAGAACTATATTTTTTTTAATGACCAAAAACATCTTTTAATAGTTAATTGATATTTTGAACAATATTTATTAAGTTTTAGATCTTGTGTTGTTGATTAGATTTAATTTAGCTCTAAAATTTCTGTTATTCTATTAAAGTTCGAAATAATAATATGAGGCAGGCATTACCTGTGAAGGAGGATGCAGTCTGTATAAATTATTGTTGGAATTCAAACATCATATAAATTTCTGAATCTGTTGAAAATAAAACCAAAATACTAAAACATTTCTGTTGTTCAACCTATTGTTAGGGATTATAGTTGTGACATCATTTTCCATGTGAACAAGGAAACTCGATCATCAGGAATTGATGTGTTTTTTTTTTTTTTTCATGTTATAGAATTATCAAATTATTGTTTTTGCCATTTCATTAGTAGATTTGGATTTTTTATTGAATTTCTCTATTGCAATTTTAGCAGAGAAGATTACCAAAAAATACCTAAAAATTGTTAAAATTTACTATTAAGGCCTGAATAACTCCTTAAGGAGTCAATTGAAAATTTTGGCCATAGCCACTTATTTGTTGATTGTAGTTTGCTAAACATTATTTGCAGTCTAGTTTATTCATCATAAAATTTCAGGGCAGATAGTTTTTAACTTTATAACACTTTTACCCTGTCAGATTTGCTCTAAATGCTTTGATTTTAGAGATATGACCTAAAAACTACATTTTACCCTATGAGCTATTTTAGCCATGTCGGCCATCTTGGTTTACGAGAAGGGTCAAAGGACACAATTTTTAAACTAGATAACATAACGATGATTGTGATCAATCAATAGTTTTAGAGGAGATGGTTTTTGTAAAAGATTACAAATATTTAGGAAAAATTGATAAAAATTGACTATAAAGGGCAATTACGCCTTAAGGGGTCAACTGACCATTTTAATCATGTTGACTTATTTATTTACTTTGCTGAACATTATTTCTGCTTACAGTTTATCTCCATCTTTATTAATATTCAAGATAATAACCAAAAACTGCAAAATTTCCTTGAAATGACCAATTCGGCGCCAGCAACCCAACAACAATTGTTGTCCAATTCATCTGAAAATTTCAGGGCAGATAAATCTTCACCTGATAAACAACTTAACCCCATGTCAGATTTGCTCTAAATGCTTCGGTTTCAGAGTTGTAAGCCAAAAACTGCATTTTACCCCTAATTTCTATTTTTAGCCATGGCGGCCATCTTGGTTGGTTGGCCGGGTCATCTGACACATTTTTTTTAACTAGAAACCCTAATATTGATTGTGGACAAGTTTGGTTAAATTTGTCTTCCTAGTTTCAGAGGAGAAGATTTTTGTAAACGATAAAAAAAATTTATGAAAATTGTTAAAAAATGACTCTAAAGGGCAATAACTCCTTAAGGGGTCAACTGACAATTTTGTTCATGTGGACTTATTTGCAGATCTTACTTTGCTGAACATTATTGCTGTTTACAGTTTATCTCTAGCTATAATAATATTCAAGATAATAACCATATAACACCAAAATTTCCTTAAAATTGCCAGTTCAGGGGCAGCAACCCAACAACCGGTTGTCCGATTCGTCTCAAAATGTCAGGTCAGATAGATCTTGACATAATAAACAATTTAACCCCGTCAGATTTGCTCTAAATGCTTCGCTTTCACAGTTATTAGCCAAAAACTGCATTTTACCCCTATGTTCTATTTTTAGCCACGGCGGCCATCTTGGTTGGTTGGCCGGGTCATGTGACACATTTTTTTAACTAGATACCCTAATGATGATTGTGGACAAGTTTGGTTAAATTTGTCTTCCTAGTTTCAGAGGAGAAGATTTTTGTAAACGATAACAAAAATTTATGAAAATTGTTAAAAAATGACTCTAAAGGGCAATAACTCCTTAAGGGGTCAACTGACAATTTTGTTCATGTGGACTTATTTGTAGATCTTACTTTGCTGAACATTATTGCTGTTTACAGTTTATCTCTATCTATAATAATATTCAAGATAATAACCATATAACACAAAAATTTCCTTAAAATTGCCAATTCAGGGGCAGCAACCCAACAACCGGTTGTCCGATTCGTCTGAAAATTTCAGGGCAGATAGATCTTCACTTAATTAACAATTTAACCACTGTCAGATTTACTCTAAATGCTTCGGTTCTAGAGTTATAAGCCAAAAACTGCATTTGACCCCTATGTTCTATTTTTAGCCATGGCGGCCATCTTGGTTGGTTGGCTGGGTCACCGAACACATTTTTTAAACTAGATACCCCAATGATGATTGTGACCAAGTTTGGTTAAATTTAGCCCAGTAGTTTCAGAGGAGAAGATTTTTGTAAAAGTTAACGACGACGGACGACGGACGACGGACGACGGACGACGCCGGACGACGACGGACGCCGGACGCCAAGTGATGAGAAAAGCTCACTTGGCCCTTTGGGCCAGGTGAGCTAAAATATATAGAACATTTATATTTATAATAAAAGACTAAAATAGAATGTATTTCCCCTTTATAAAGTCGGAGCTCAAGATAAGTAATGTCAGTTAGATACAAATATATTCATTATGTTCAATTTTATCTCGGTAACAGCTGTATTTGGCAAAACTTTTAGGAATTTTTGGTCCTCAACATGCTCAATACTCTTCAACTTCGTCCTTTATTTAACCTTTTAACTTTTTTTATTCGAGCGTCACTGATGAGTCTTAAGTAGACGAAACGCACGGCTGGCGTAAATATAATAAATTTTTATTCCTAGTATCTACGATGAGTTTATTTATTTCCAAATTTTAAACGAAACAGATAAACGTGTGAACAGTAAAAGTATTTCGACAAAGCAAAAAGCCTCCGTCAGTGTCGGTATCTTTTAAGATTGCTGGTTAATTGTTTACTTCGTACTCTAGATAGAAAAAACATATTTTTATAAAAGAAACGAAAACTGTTGTGCATAGCAAGGTTATTATAACATTGTATATTATTTTTTTTTAATTCATGGGTTTTAATATTTATTTAAATTCGTTTGATCTTCAAATCTCACAAGAGTTTGACAGATTGGAAAAAAATACATTGGAGATTAGCCAGACTGAGTCTTTTTTATTCTCCAAATTTTTCGCTGGTGAATTTCAAATTAGCAACATTTTCATAAGTGAATTCTAAGGTAAATGCATAGTACACGGAAAAATTTCAATTAAACGTTCTATGCTTCAAACAACAGTTCATATGTCGAATGTATATTAACTGTAAGAAAAATATAATTGGAATGCCTAGATCAATATAATACTTCAATGGTAAAACATTCGACAGCGAATCTTTAAGAAACAATTGGTTCTTTGTTAGTAGCATCCTACAATTAAGGAAATCGATTAAGGAAACTAAGTTCTAGAATTTCGTATCGATAACGGTAAATCGATTGCTATTTTCATGCAGCGAATAAATTCAACTTTATTGAAAAAAAATCGGGGTCGTTCCAGTAGGAAAGAGAGATTATCTTGCATTCAATTATGACTTAAAACATCCGGCTTGGAAAATGACCTACTCATACTTGATTTAGATTATACCGTTGGTTTTCCCGTTTGAATGGTTTTACACTTGTAATTTTTGGGCCCTTTATAGCTTGCTGTTCGGTGTGAGCTAAGGCTCCGTGTTGAAGGCCGTACCTTGACCTATAATGGTTTACTTTTATAAATTGTTACTTGGATGGAGAGTTGTCTTATTGGCACTCATACCACATCTTCCTACATCTATTAATAATTGTTTGTTTTTTTAAAGTAGAAAGATGTGGAGAGAGATTCTTGTAACAGCCGTTTTTCTACAAGCGTTTTCTGTATGTAAGTACATTAATATTTATATGTCCCCACAACGATTTAGTATTTAGTAAAATATAAATGTACAATCTGAGAATCATGCTTTATGTTATTTAAACAGCAACCCAAAAGACAAGGAAACGCCGGAGAAAGCATTGAACCTACATCTACGTTTTTATTATCGCTCCTTCATTTTATTTGTTGTTCCCATGTCTGCATCTAATTAATCTTTAATATGCCCGCTCATCCACCAACTTTCTATTCCCGATCCCCATATACTTAGTATTCCCGCTCCACCATCTTCCTTTATATTTCTGCTCATCCATATACTTTCTATTCCCGCTCATCTAAATACTTTCTATTCCAGATCAACCATATACTTTGTATTCCCGCTCCACCATCTTTTTTTATATTTCTGCTCCTATACATCTACTTTGTATTCCCGCTCCTTCATCTACTATGTATTCCCGTTCCACTTTATTTTATGCATTTCTGCTCCTACATCTACTGTTTTATTGCGGCTTCTATATCTACTTTGTATTACCGCTCCTTCGTTTATCTTGTACTCCTGCTCTTACATCTTCTTTGTATTTCCGCTCATCCATATACTTTCTATTCCCGATCAATCATATGTATACTTTGTATTCCTGCTCCATCATCTTCTTTATATTCCCGCTCCTACATCTACTTTGTATTCCCGCTCCTTCATCTACTATATATTCCCGCTCCACTATCTTTTATGCATTTCTGCTCCTACATCTACTGTTTCATTGCGGCTTCTATATCTACTTTGTATTCCCGCTCCTTCATTTACCTTGTATTCCTACTCCGATATCTACTTTGTATTTCCGCTCAACCATCTACATTTTTTATTTATGCTACTTAAGATTATGGCTGAACGTTTCGACTAACTTAGTAAGGCACCGGCCTTTCATCACTTTTATATATATATATATAAATACATTGTCTGATTCTCATTTTTTTCAAGAATTAGGGAACAAGATTATGAGTTTCAAAACATAGTCTCGTTCCTGATCCCCCTTTCCTCCGACAAAAGATGAATGGTCGTGAATGATCGTTGCCTTATTATTGTCGAGGTAAATTCGTGGTTTAAAGGAACCCTAATTAAATATGACACTAATATGTTCTAATGTTGCATTTCCCATTTATTAGATTGAATACAATTACTTAATGGTAAAATTTATTTTCAGATGCAATAACACTGAAGGTAAAGAATGGAAAAGTTGCATATTTCAGATGTAGTGATGGACAAGTGGTCAGTGTCACGGAGGCAACCTATGAAAAGGGCTCTTGTGGTGATTCCACTGCAGTTTTGGTTGTGCAAGGACTTGCAAACGGAAAAACAAGTTATGATCTACCAGTTTCAAAATCAACTTTTGTGAGCACATGTGCAGCTAACGTTGATGAAAAACTGAAAGTCAAGTATGACTGTGTTAGTCGTAAGTGTATTCTTTAAGAAATGTCTATGGGTCCGAGAAATGCACGTGTCATATCAAATAATTCTCAATTCCACATTTTTCTAAAAATAACAACTACCGATATGATTTGGTTTAGATTTATGTTAAAAGCTAGTGTTTGGAGAATGTCATGCTCTGTTCAGGGTAATCAAATCGATCAATATTATTTTAGACCCCTTGTAAATAGAAATGACCAGACTTGTGACATAATTTGTTTTTGACCTAACAAACGAGCGTACTATAATGAATTTGTAATTAGCAATGGCAGATGATGATTCCAATAGATTGTCCCATTAATAAGCAAAATACCCTCAAGTTAATAGGACTAATGTATGTTACAATCATGTGTGTATGTGAAATAGTAAAGATATTTAAGAAAAGTATTCTAGGAATAGTTGTAATGGTTTTTTTTTCTGTCTTTGAAGAAATAACATTAAAATTGTGGTAAACACTGAATAACTCGATTATTCAAAAGTGTGCACCACATGTTTGAGGTTATTTCGAATAGACCGGAAAAAAAATAGTATGTAGTATTTCCTTGTAATTTGATTCACATAACAAAATTATGTCTTTGAGCTGATAGACGAAAAAACTTTCAGTCAATCACAAGACGTGTTCCATTAGTCCATATGGTCCGAGAACACAATTATTTCGTAGTGCATTTCTTTTAGAACATAAATGAAAATAAAAAAAATCCCACCTGCGCTTTCTCAAAGAAACTTTTACAGTGTGTTGTACTACTTTTGGGACAAATTATATCAAAATTATAGAAAACTTCATCGGCTCTAACTCAAAATATGGACAATTTTATGTTTAGGGCGTCTTGAAATCTTTTGACAGCTTCCGAAGTGCTAATTTTCAATCTTTTTCAGCTGGACCAAATCACTACTTTCCTTTAAAATTTTGGACCCAAATTTTTTTACAGTGTAATTTCACCCCCATACTTGCAATTCAAGGCAATAAACATGGAGAAATAAATTTGGAAGGGGTATAAAAATTAATGGCAAGTAACCCACTGTCAACACTAGGGACTATATTCGTAAACAACGAAAAACAAGGGACGACAATTGTGGTCTCGGACCTAATATAACAATGGGATGTTAGAGCTAATGGATGTAGATCAAGACATTGGTTAACTTGCTTGATTTGTTTGTATATTACAAATAAAGGCAACAGTAGTATACCGCTGTTCAAAATTCATAAATCGATAGAGAAAAAACAAATCCGGGTTACAAACTAAAACTGAGGGAAACTTATCATATATAAGAGAACTACGACACAACAGAGACACAAAACTGTAATTGAGATAACATCCAATCAAATTTAAATATAATATAAAAGCAAGCCAACCAAAGTTGTACTCTACAAACATTAGGAAATTAGCTCTAACATTAATTACTTTTTTTATCTTTGTTTTTGTTCACAGAGTACATACATTTTGTACATGTAGGCTCATATCCCTGATAAGTTTATCAATCAAATTAAAGGATAAGCCGTGATACTTGTACATATATCTATTAATAAGAATAATTTATTAAACTTATCCAATTTGAGTTTGTCGTCTGTAATTATCAAAATAATGATCGAGTCCCTTATTCGAATCTGTTGACTCTTTTGGTCCGAAGGAATTTGCAAATAGACTTTAAAAGATGTAATGTCCTTCTCATATCTTCAATAGTATAATTTGTCAATGTCGTAAATGACCCATAGAAATATATTTGCATGAGTTCTTTTCCCGACAATGATTATGCATAATATAATTGGCAGAGAGAGCAAATTTATGTGTAGTGTGTGTACTGCTTAAGTTTTTCAAATCTTTTAATGACATATATCTTTTGATTAAAACTATTTTTTTTTTATGAACACCAATTCCTTCCCATGATGTTCATATGAAAAATCCATTGATTACAATTATCTCGAAAGGATGCAAACATAACCCAATCTTATACATAGTTCGTTAAAGTGTTATTTTTCAATCATTTTCCATTTCATTTCAGCTACTGAAACTGCAACAACACCAAATGCAGATGCGGCAGAGCTATTATGTGATGCCGGGCAATACATAACAATAACAAAGGCCCTTTATGGCGATACCGCGAATAATTGTTATGACGTAAATGCATTTTCTATTGTCCAGTCTAGCTGTAACAATAAAGTAACTTGTTTGATAAATGTAGACTCGGCTACGTTTCCAGGTTCCACTTGTAACCCGACTGGCAGTGAGAGTTTATAAGTTGCTTACAGCTGTACACAAGGTAATACATAGTCGTGTGTAGCTCTACAAGTAGAACAGAAATAGATGAGCGAGAAAATACTTTTCCTGATCCGTTTTGGCTCAGAACGCTCAAGGGACTTAATTCTTTAAAAATAAGCTGGACGCTTATAATCACATGCTATAAGTAAAACAAATCAAGCTTCTCAATGTTCAAAATAAGTGTTTGTCAAATTGCTATATATCAAACGAAATTATTCCTGTTAATTATGTGTTTTAAATTTCTTGAAGTTTATATATATTTGTCAACGGATCAAGGAAAATATTTTTACAAAATTTTCATGAAAATTGAACGAGCCACATCTATTTTAGTTAAAGTGTTGGGTAACATAATAACTCCAATGTTTTTGTTTTATATAAAAAGTAGCTATATACGATCCGATATAGATTTTTTCGCGTGACAAAAGTAATACATTTTTTGGAATTTTTTACCCGTCAGAATGCCTTAGATTCTGAAAATTTGAATTAAGGATATTCGCTACTCATGTTTTAGACTTTTTGTCAGATATTTGGAACTCTATAGTTTTTATTCAGGTAGTGCCTATACAAATTTGTCGGAAGGAATTTTATTATATGTTTGTGAGAAACTTGGTCCAATTTATACACCAATAAATCATTTTAAAAAATCCTTTTAATTCTTTAAAATAGAGGATAAGAAATGTATTTTCCACCTTTGTAACCTTTATCACACGTGAATTGTATGTTTGTCACTTTAAATTGGCCTGGTGCATCAATATATTTTCTTATTACCGCAAAAACATGTTATTATCGCCGCCATCTTGTTTACATTTGTTACTAAAACTTTTAGTAAAAGAAGTTCGGTCAACGTTGTCTATCGAAAAATAAACAACGTCAAGAACAACTACCGGAAGTCCCGTCGACCAATCATATCAACGTATTCTCTAATGTGCAAATCATATAAGAATTATATGAATATATATCTATGATCATCATTAATTCCGTTTTTTATATCAATTTTAATTTTTTTTTAATTATTATTTTTCTTATGGTGTCCTTTAGTTTCGAAAATCCTTGTCCATATAAAATGTTGCATGGTCTGTAATTGAAAGGAGTAAGTTCCGTAAAGGTCATATGTGGTCCTGACATAGTATGTCCGTTGTTTCACATTAAAAAGAAAATAATTAAAGTTGACGAAAAAACACGTAAGAAAGTGAAATAAATATTATTTTGTACAGTTTTCTTATAAAACTTTAAGATTTACAACCCAAATAGGCCATAAGAAGAGATTTTGGTTGAAATTTCACTAAATTGACTGGATTTCTATCAAATTTTTGTCTAGGTAATATAGAGTGCTAACTTCGACACACTTTTTATTAAAGCCAGATATGTAAAATTATATATCCGTGAAGCATTATGTTAACAGACGTTTGTTTCGTCGACGCATGCAGTCCGTGTTCCTAGTCCAAAAAAAATAGCGAAAATTTATATATTTTTATTGAATTTTCATAGGAAATCATCACGAAAGCTACATGTGTGACGTCTAATAAGAATGCTTATACATACATTTATAACAAATAATAATATTGCATACCAAGTACTTGTATGAGCTTTGATACTGTCTGTAGTGTTATCAAATGCGTGTTTTCATATTAATCCTGTATCATTTTCAAGTACAGTCGTATTTGGTTGAGGTTTAGGTTGAGATCTAGAAGTAGAAGTAGAAATAGGGACCACCTAAAGGCCTCATCGAACCTAATCCTTTATATTTGTCACATTGGTATTCATACCACATCTCTTTATCTATTACTTACAGTACAATTAATCATATCTATGCAATGCTTCCCTCTTTGTGTTTTGTGTCTAGAAAATGCTGTCCCTCATTTATAAACACATATTTTATTTACAGTAACAGGACAAGTGTATACACATTGGGGAAGTACAACGTGTGGATCAACCGCTCAATTATTATACTCAGGTAAAGTATTCTATAGAATATATTTATAGATTATCAGTTATCATCTCAACGAGATTGATTTTCTCGCTTGAGCCGGGACAGCGAAAGCGAGAAAGGCAATCGAGTTGAGATGAACAATGATAATCTTTTTATCGTTATTTTACCTAGGACGACGTTGTCAATTTCATGTCAGTTTCGTTAGCAACGCCACGTGCATGCTTTGTTTCTATCGATAATTTTCCATCTCAAGCGAGAAGCATGAGATGAAAATTATCACAAAAAAAGGATCAAAGGAAAAATGCACAAAATAGCGATAAAGTATATTATACATGTTTTTGTCTTCAACTCCATGTGCAATATAAGATGTTAAACTACAAATGTAAAACAAAAAATGGGTTGGTTTAAAGATATTCATAGTAAAAACTAGTTTTAACTTGTCACTTGCACCTGTTCGAAAAAGTATTATTCCACTATATATTATGTTTAATAGCTTATAGATATACCTTACGTGACATCGAAGACACCTCTAAACATCGCGACTATCGATTCACTCTGTCTCATATTTCTGTGCTTGTCACAAACCATGAGCCCGTAGTCCAGTAGTTGTCGCTTGTTTATGTCAGTCATATTTGGTTTTCGGAAATTGTTTTTGTTATGAAGTCGGCCCTTGGTTTTCTTGTTTTAATTGTTTCGGATATTTAATATCGGGGACTTTTATAGCCTACTATACTCTATTGTTTTTTCTCATGCATGGTTGAAGGTCGTACGGATGCCTATAATTTCCAACATCCACTCCTTTTGAACTCTTGTGGATAATTGTCTCATTGACAATTATAGCACATCTCATTATTTTATATTGGATTGAAACACTCATTTCAATTGGCATAGAAGAGATACGAAGATTTGTTTACCCTCGAAAGGCACACCTTCATATCTCCCTATGACAAGGGAAATGAAATCTATAATGTCACAACTAGTATTATGATATCTTGAGCTGCTCAAATATTTACTCAAGAATTAAAAAAAGACCCATGATTTTATTAAATGATATTTGTTTTAGTCAAGATTTTTCTTAATGTTATTTTCATGTCAAACGTTCTATACTCCGTTACACTGAACATTAGACGTCAAATTAAGTTAAAAATCTTCAAATTTTTCATAAGTTTACAGTTTAAAAAAAAGACTACTCCAATCAACCTTTTAAATCATAATTTAGTTTTAAAATTTCATAAACTAAAGAAAACGAATAGATGATAAATATAAGTTTACCAGAATGACATTTTTTTAATTGAAAGGCATTATGGCTGGTGGACCTCAAGGTACAGCAGGATCTGGTAGTGACTACCTTTGTATGCCAACCACACCGTCTTACACAGGTGATGAATCGGGTTCCGCCGAATCAGAAAGGGGGCAACTTTACGGAATTCAGCTTGGGCTGGACACTAGTGATGCGACGTCTCCTTTTGATACTATGAAAACTGGTTATGTTGTTGACTGCGCCGTTTGCCAGATTTGAGCAAATCCCGCGGTTTTCATGCAAGCAGCAACAAACACATGCCCAACGGGTTGGACAGTTGTATATACTGGTTACCTAATGTCTGAAATAGCTGCAGGAGTAACTGCGACTTCAAAGGGATACGCGTGTCTGGACAAAGACGCACCCCTGTCAACGGATAGTAGTTCCGATAATGCATTCGTGTATCCAGTAGAAGGAAAATGTGGAACACTATCATGTCCCAATTATATCGATAATGCCGAACTTACGTGTGTTGTTTGTTCTAAGTAATTTGTATGCACTTTGAGACTGCTAAAGGCTTTTAATTTAAATCTAATGAGCTTTAAACCACCACTCGTATAATTGCTCCAAGATACAAACTGTTTTCATATCTGTTATACTCAATGTATTTTTGATAAACAACAAACTATGGAATGTATACGGTAACAACATTAAGCTTATTTGAATAAAGTACAATTGAATTATAGTTATATTGTTTACTTATTATGTATGTCACAAACTTAATGTTTAAAGTTTATATGGCAATAAATACTTGAATTTGAAAAAAAAATGAATTTGATTTAAATTACGTTTAATGTTTTTTTCTTATTACATTAAGCATGGTGTATATGATTACTTGCCTCGCTTTCGAATTCATAAACATCAATAATTTCAAGAAAATCTATTTTTCAAATAGATCAAGGTTATTGAAAATGTTAGCTGCAGATGCCACGAAAACATAGAAATGATGTAATATTCGTGTAGAGGGGCATTATGTTTTCTGGTGTGTGTGTCAATTCTTTCTGTTCGTCCGTTCGTCCGTGTTTCCGTCCGTCTGTCCCGCTTCAGTTTAAAGTGTTTGGTCAAGGTAGTTTTTGATGAAGTCCAATCAACTTGAATCTTAGTACACATGTTCCCTATGATATGATCTTTCTAATTTTAATGCCAAATTTTTTGAGTTTATCCACGATTTCATGGTCCACTGAAAATAGAAAATGATTTGCGAGTGGGGCATCCGTGTACTTTGGACACATTCTTGTTTTTAATTATATTTGAACGCTATATAATGTTAAATTGTGCTAGATTCATTGTTGACCCCAAAACATATTGTCGACATTCTCTTTCCTGAAAAATTATTATAAAGTATAACTATTGTCACACAGATATAAAGCAGCTTATTTCCACAAAAAAAATTGTACCGATCGAAAGCTTGATTTGACTTCCTTACGTTGCTCTTACTTGACTTTGTATCAGGATGTCCTTCCAATGAGAAACTAATTGTAAAAGTAAACCATTATAGGTCAAAGTATGGTCTTTTACACGGAGCCTTGGCTCACACCGAACAGCAAGTTATAAAGAGCCCCCAAAATGGTAGCTGTAAACCATTCAAGCGGGAAAACCAACGGTCAAACTTATATAAAAACGAGTAACGAGAAACACTTATAAACCACATCAACAACCAAGAGCACTGATAATAATTGCAGTGAGTTTAAACCTTTAAATAGGTACCAACTTTCACCCTTACCTGAAACAATTATAGTGTAACATCACAACATATAAAAGACACACTATAAACTATCAATTGAAATAGCTTAACTCAATCAAAAGACATATTAACACAGGTGAACATACACTTAACTTTAGATTTATATACTAGTATTGTTTATTTCAAGTATTGATGTCCTGATGGCAGGTTTTTGGTAACCCAAGCGATATAGAAATATGGTTACCTGGACTTCATCGTGCACAAATAAGGTGTTGTTATGGCCGATTTATTTTTTGAGAGGGGAACTGTGCATCAGTTCGCACCTACGTCTGGTTGAAATTGGGACGTTGATTCCATGTTTTAAAAGTGATATCCCCTTTGCAGGTTAGATAATCAGGCTAATTATTCAAACCCACTTTTTAGAACTGATTTTTTTTATTAATATTGTTCGCGACTTTCCTGAATTTTCTCGACAATTTAGCAGTTAACATTAATCAATCCATCAGCTCTTTCGTAGTCTTTATAAACAAAATGGGATACATGTAATAAGTGACCAATTAGATTTTGTCTGAATAAGACGCAGGCCTTTAGTTCTTTTTTACATGCAAGACGCAAGGACATTTGTGCTCTAAACATAGCAAACATTTGCGCTTTAAACTATGATACACCTGAATTTGTAATACCGGACATTTGCGCTTTTAACTACGATAAACATGATATAAAAAAGAAGATGTGGTATGATTGCCAATGAGACAACTATCCACAAAAGACCAAAATGATACAGACATTAACAACCATAGGTAACCGTACGGCCTTCAACAATGAGCAAAGCCCACACCGCACAGTCAGCTATAAAAGGCCCCGACAAGACAATGTAAAACAATTCAAATTAGAAAACTAACGGCCTTATTTATGACTTGGGACAGGCACATACATAAATAATGTGGCGGGGTTAAACATGTAAGCGGGATCCCAACCCTCCCCCTAACCTGGGACAGTGGTATAACAGTTCAACATAAGAACGAACTATAAAAATCAGTTGAAAAAGGCTTAACTCATCAGATGGACACAAATACAAGTGGATGTGGCCCGGTAGTTATACATCCCGACACAAAAAGACACAATGAACAGATATGAGAGTACAGCTAGTTCAAAGCCACTAACAACTAATAAAAAAATCATGCATCTAGGACTAAACTATCAATCCGTACACATCCAACATCCAATCGATTTAGTGTAAAAACGTCATAAACAGCCAGAGAAAAACATGACATTGTGCAATGCCAAGTTACAGGTATCGACAGATTGTAGATCCATGAATATGTATATGCATATAACATACTAGTAATATTTAGTTAGCTTTTAATTTACTGATAACAAAATCAATATGTATACCAATAAAAACAATATTCAATGATCCTATTACAGTGTTGAATAGGTAACCTTTTAGAATAAGTTTATTTAAAGGAGCGACAAGTTTACATGGATCATTTCTAAATTTCCGGGCACGGTTAACAACATTTCCGTAAAAATGAAGATGTGCTATCCCGTTTGAAATAAGTTTTCTACAGGTACAACCAAACTTCAAAACCAAATCTTCATATCTATTGAAAAATTTAGTAACGGATTTATTTCTTCTTTTCACCTATGAAAGTTTACCTGTAATCTTAAATTAATTAAGCAAGGTCATGGAAAGATTTTCACATATTCTATTCAAGGGAACAACCACTTAACTTCAAAAGGGGGTGTGTTTTTTTCTTCCTGAAAATATATTCTGATCCCGAATTTAATGAGTAAGAAATTCTGACTCTGACAAAAAACAATAACACCCAACAACATGAAGTTTTAAACATGTTATACAAAATCTGTATTTCGTTTAAATATAATATTTTAGCTGTGTTTCCTTCTTTCCAACCAATATAACTTCCTAACATGATACTATCACATTTTTATCCCTCGCCACAATACATGTGACGTCATTTCCTTAATGAATCGTGCCACTCTATATTACAATTTTGTCATTTTTTCCTTTTCCATCAAGTATCTAAAAGGTTCGAGTTTGCACTCTTAAATATTTTTAAATGATCGATGTTTTTTTCATTCAAGACTATGGTTAACATTTTAATGTTAGGTTAAAATGTGGAAAGAAGCACATTTTCCAAGTGAGATGTTTAGCTCTATTAAACCAGGTTTAGCCCACCATTTCTACATAAGGAAAATGTCTGTACCATGACAGGAATATGACAGTTGTTTTTCATTCGTTTGATATGTTTGAGCTTTTGATTTTGTCATTTGATAAAGGACTTTAAGATTAGATGTCCATGGAGTTCGGTATTTTTTTCTTCTACTTATGGGTTTATATACATTTCTGAAAACTAGTTGATAGCGGAGTGGCTGCTAGGTTGAACCAATAATTACAGAGGAATGGTACAGTTCCTCGAACATCTCCATATTGTGTCACAGTTTGAAGTTGACATTAAATTGAACGAAACAGTATATGGAATAATAAAGGAATTTATTTTGC
Source organism: Mytilus galloprovincialis (assembly GCA_037788925.1). Classification (NCBI taxonomy): domain Eukaryota; kingdom Metazoa; phylum Mollusca; class Bivalvia; order Mytilida; family Mytilidae; genus Mytilus; species Mytilus galloprovincialis. Next base: position 18,797,098 of record CM075331.1, on the reverse strand, counting down.
ACTTAACTATATTAAAAACTTTCATTTAAATTCAATAAAACATTCTATGCTTATGCATGATTAAACCCCATAACATAAATGCCTATAAGCAAGAATTTACACGTTAACTTTGGGTGGAGCTCTTCTAAAATGGATTCTTTGTAGATTTTGATACATTAAAATCATTGAGAGTTTTCGTTGAAAGTTTACGATCCAGATCACTGTTTGATGCACACGATAAATATAAACATTAACATTGAAAATCCATACGAATCACTGTAAAATTAGATCAGTATTTAAGACAAGGTGATGTCGATCTCATTTTATTGATGAACTTGTCGTTCTAACAAGCAGACTTGGCATATATAATGTTCTAATGTGTATATTCTGTTTAAACTATATGCATCCATTTCCGTTAAAGCGTAGTTTACATATTTTTAAAACGTAATATCTTCACAATTATTATTTTTTTACTTTTGTTAGGATTTCTGTCGTAAATTGAAAAACAAATGTTTTAAAGCAATATTTATTTATCTGACTTTTTTAATTATACTATTCATTTACAGAAAATTGAAAACTGATTCTTTTGCATGGTTTACGGTTACAATTTAAAATCTGTATACTAAAATGTAATACAATAATAAGACAATACATGAGCGTACGTAAATAGCTTTACAAAATGTTTGTAAAGCTATTTTTTACCTGGTCTATTAGAATATGTTATGCTGACTATTCGGTAAGGTCTTTGCTCATTGTTGAAGGCCGTACGATGTTTAATGATGTCTCTGTCATTTGGTCTCTTTTGGAGAGTTGTCTGAATGGCAATCATACCACATCTTTTTTTTTTATTTTATACAAAACATATATTTGCATGTGCTATATTAAAGGATTAATGAGGTCGAAGTTTACTAAACGTTTAGGTTTTTAGGTCAACAGCACATTTTGAGTATCTGTTTTTTAAAAGAGGTATGCACTTACTTTGAGTTATAATTTTATGCTGAAAATCAATTTTGATGATTTAGAAAAGGGCATTTTCGTTGTTTATATGTTCCAAACCATATGAGTATACTCAAATACGGTCCGACCGTACGCATACGGTCAGAACATATAAGTATACTCAAACGGTATAGGACGAAACGGACAATGTATGTATTTGGACCATATGGGTTAAATAGACAAACATTAACCATAATCTTTTATTGAGTTTAAAAAAAAATCATTACTACAATAATATGATTAAAATGAAATAGTAAACATTCAATCATTTGAAATTAAATATTTATCTAATTGTCTATAATCGCAAGCCTGTCGTGGCGCTCTCACCCAGGGTGACACTTACTGCCACGAGGAACGTCTGAGGTTTTATATTAACATGTTTTGTTAGTGCATGTTCTTTTGCCAGCAAGAGAAAAGCTAGCTTGTTTAGCGACAGCCGATGCATTGAATATCCTTCTGTTTTCCAATAAGCACTTTCAGTTCTAAATCCAGAAAAGCGCTTCAGACGCATGAACATAACATGTTTTTTTTAACAGCACTGGATCAATACCTTTTCTGTTAGTTTACTCGTTAAGAAGTTTGTCATTTCCTGGCTTTTAATGGATAATCGCTATGCATTAGGGCTTTTCAAGATGCTAACTTCTACACCTAGTCGTTTGGTATCTGGTGCAGAGTTGTCTCATTGACACTCAAACCACGTATCGATATTTTATACAGAGCAGAAATGAAGCATGAACAATGACGTCAGGCATATTCTAAATGCCGTAATATAACTGTTATTATCACATATTTGTTACGAATACGTTGGGTTTTGCATATGCAATAACCTCAAAATTGCCCGGGGCAAAAAAGACAATATTGATATTGTGCCCTGATTCCCAATGACGTCACGTCATTGCGTCCTTAACGACACTTTTGTGATACAAAATTTAAAATTTTACCTGTTATGTTTCATTAAATTGTAATAATTGAACTTTGTGTCTCTATTCTGCAGAACTTAGATATGTGATAAATAGATTATAACATGGCCTTTTCCATATTGGCCCTGGTATCATCCCTCGACCCATATCGGCCCTCGGCTAAAGCCTCGAGGCCGATATGGGAGTCTCGGGATGATACCAGGGCCAATATGGAAAAGGCCATGTTATAATCTATACTTATCATATACTTAGAATAAATAACATGTGATTTTTACTGTATGATAATAGCATAAAATTAACGTAAATTCCATATTTTGTCGAATTGGTGCTTAGCGGGCTGATATGAAAAGTTTATCACATGCTTCGATTGTTATCACATGCCTTTCCGTAACGTTATCGCATGGCATTCCGGTGATACTCGGTATATTCCGGGAAATACACCTAAATGCTACGTTTTCAGTGAAAAACATTACAAAGTAGTGTACAAAACAATAATTTTGATACTGAAAAGTATATTGTGTAACATAATAATAATAAAAAAAAAAAAAAAAAAATATTAAATAAATGCGTTTTTTTTTTAAAGTTTCAAACATAATTTAGAAAGTTAATTTGAAAAAGTTGACTTTTCCAAACAGTTTTCATTATGTATATTGTTGATTTTTTTAATTTTTGTTATTGATTCGTCCATATTGAAATGTTTTTCTTCTCTGTTGAGGCATATTAAAAGATTTCATATCTAATGTACTAAATTTGGGGTCCGACGTCCGTGAACTTTTCACTCTTCATTTCTATTTGGGAACACGTAACAGGATTAATATATGAATTTGTTGTTTTTTTCTCCATTGTTGAAGCATATGATAAAAAGATCATAACATGTAATTTTTCATATCGCATGCATTATCAGACCTCGGTCAACATCAGCCCTCGAGCCATGCGGCTCTTGGGCTGATATTGAACCTTGGGCTGATAATACATGCGATATGAAAAATGCCATGTAATAATCTGATAATATACAATGTATATGAGAATAATGTCTCCATGCAAATAATCAGTATAAATTCATACTAAGAAAGTTAACAATTATTATATATATAATTAGTCTTTAAAAATCTATTAGCAATGAAACTGATTGAAAGTCATTCTGAGTTTCCTTATATCTATATACCTATCTTTATATAACGTCCGGAAAATTTGTATCGATTTCAGATAAAATACATTACTGTATGTAATGTTTAAAAAGTAGTGTTCATTTCAATTGAATGGAATCGATCACATCTACCTACATACAAATGACTTTTTTTGTTGTCGTGTTTACATATACTGTTAATATATAGGAAAACTATTTCTAATACTCTGACTATATTATAACATGTAAGACACACACATAGTACTTTTATTTCGGTACTATATCGTGGTCAAGTATTTCAGTTCTAGCACGAAGTACTCGGACGGCGTGCACAAAGCTGAGTCCACAAACGTTACGTCTTCAAACCACTAAATCCATTTACAACGTCGTCATCCCCCCCCCCCCCCCTAGAAAACAAGCGCATAACAAAAACACTGGACACTTAGTTTATCACATAACATTAAATATTTACGTTCAACACATTTCGTTTTTCTTTCGAACAAAAAAGTGCAGCAAATGCACATTCAGGAAATATGAATAAATATATGCTAAGAGCAGTGAAATGGAAATGATTAGCGATTAGCTATGACGTGGACCCCGTTCTGAAAATAGCGTTAAGGTAACACGATACCGAATGGCATATCTCCCGATTTCCAAATTTTTTGGCATACGTGTACTTTGAATCGATTTACATCGGAATATGTAATAAAAAATGGGGGTCACCATTTTTGTTTTTTTGTAATTTTCATAGGAAAACGTCAATTTTGGCGACAAATTTACTTAGGTATATAGGGGAAATGCCTTTTTTTCGGCTTACCTTTTTAAGATTTTCGAATGGATGGCTATTTTCTTATATACGGAGAAAAACAAAAATCTAACATAATATCCAGGATTGCATAGTGAATTAATACACGTATAGAAACTCATATGTCACCATCCTTTTTTTTTTTAAATAAATGGCTTCAATGTTGATCGATAGGCCTAGAATTTGACCAAAAACGTGTGACGTTATGGTGTACGGAACATAACGTTATTCCTTCTCAGAGAAATGGAGAAAAAAATATGTGTTGGGATCTGTCAACTGTCGTAAAGTTTCCAGCTAGTAATGCAATATAAAATTCTACTGAATCAGATATAATTTTATTTAGTCCTGCACATGGAATTTCACTCATATGAATTAATATCAATATCGTCTGATTTTCACATTAAACGAGCATATACTTGAAACTTGCGTGAACAGGTTCCATGTGAATCTTATGATAATAGTTCATGTATATATCACCGGAATTTTGTACACGTTAAATTCACGTAAATATTTGAAATAAAATTATTTAAATAATATCTTTGTTCTAAAATTTGATTAAAACCTGTAGAACAAGTTTACGTGAAAATTAAATGAAACATTTCACGTGAGATTCATCCGAATAACTGATTTTTAACTCCATCATATTAGACAATGATGGTATCATCACTGCATCCCGTGATGCAGAAATATAGTATTTTAAAAAAAATGATTCATTTAAACAGTTTTTTAATTGCTCGGTTTGATGGTTGTTTAACGTTCAGTGGCAAATAGTTCATGCATGTTCGGGACGATACAATACAATTTTGAAAACAGTTGTTTATAATAGACACATTTGATGCACCAGTCAAAAAAGATTAAACATTCTGTTATTTATGAAAAGTATGAGGAAAAATAATGATCATGATAAAATACACATTCCAAAAAAAAAAAAAAAAAAAAACTCCAAGAAAAATTCAAAACGAAAAAATCCCTAATCAAATGACAAAATCAAAAGCTGAAAAACATCAAACGAATGATAAACAGCTGTCATATTCTTGACTTGGTACATACAATACATGTATTATAGTGTACTCTGCGTGGTGTAAATGTGTTACTTGTTTGCTCAGCAAGTCGGACAAACCTTGCAAACTGTTAACCCGAATAATTCAGTCGTTATATTCCGCTTACTACATTAAGTAAGTAGGAGAGATCGATTACGGGGAGGGACTGAATTATTCGGGTTAGCAAACTGTATGCAAAATTTCACAAATTTCAACATTCTGTCATTTGTGAAAAATTATTTACATCACAAATCTTGAGATCATATATGCATTCTTTATATAAGTAAAACAACTGCGAAATTTAAAAGTTCCAGCTTGAAATTCAACCTGTATCAGATGTAAGCCGGAGTCTGTACTCTGTCTGCATTTGTATTTTATCAAAATGCCTAATCCAGCAATCTGTAATGAAACAAAAAAGAAACTCCAGATATGCGCACCAGGTACATAGTTTTAAAGCTGAAGCAAAACTACTGTAGTCCTAAATAATTAGCCGAATTATTATATACTAAGTGCGGGATTAACGGTCGAACGGACAAATGTAAAACAATATGATGATACGTGCTCTATAAGTAATTTGGTGACTATGCATATTTTTGAATATGATGTTCATATAATGGAATGGTAATTTGGAGGTCTGAAATGTAGTAGCAATGTAAGAAGGCTAGCATTTCCGTCATTTCGTCTTTGGTGGAAAATTGTTTAATTGGAAATTTTACCGCATCTCCTTATATTTCATAATGGTTTGAATTTTCTAGAGAAGAGCAAAGTTTTAAGACTTAAACTAATATTTACCAAGAGACGGAAATGTGACTGTGACAATTATACTACACAAAATTTTCCAACGTTTACTAAAACTACAAATAAGAAGTGTAAAGATACTATTCCAATTAGCATTAGTCACGATTTTCTTGATGTCTTCAAGGTGTTGATGTCTGTTTATTAATGCCCAGCTGTTGCTATCTTATAAATTGCATATCACATATCTCCATTTATCATTCTATCAGCCTGCATTTGTACCAATAACATGTACATGTACACAAAAAAAAATTATTTGTACTTGTGCCTTTACAAATAAAGTCTCATGTTAACCCACTTCCAAAATGAGCAAGCGAAAACGTAGATATTTAGTTTTGCGTAACTGTCTGCGTTTAAACTTTGTCGAATTTAAAAAAATCAATTAGAGGCAATAATTTAAATTTTAACAACTAAAGTTCAAAGTGACGGGTGTAAATTGTAGGATTGATTGCTTTGATTATTGGTTGGTTAACGTCCAGTGGAAAATATTTCATGCATGTTCAGGACGAGAACAAGTTAACAATAAATACAATAGGTAGGTTTTGCAATAGAGGCAGGGCATCCGCGATGATGGTCGGGAAAATTTTAACTGACGCTATACATGTATATATATACTTGTATACTTGTTCTAAAAACTAATTTTAAGAAAGAAACTTTCCGGGCCTTTTCCGACGCCTAGTATGCGAGCAATATGGCCCTCAGAGCCCTAAAAGGTAACTTTGTTAATTTTCTTTCAGTTGTTTTGTCTCCCAACTTGTACATGTACACTATTTCCAACTCAAAACTAAGAAAACACCGAATACCCATGAAAGCGTAAATTACCACGAATAATTTTTAAAATCTAAATGATTTCAAGATCTAGCTTTTTTACAGTCTCTTGCCATTTGAATTATAAAAAGTCAGCCGTTTGCATGTAAATTTCGAGAAAAAAATTATAACGGAATCAGACGCGAGTGGATACTCGGGGCTGGCTTTATTTAGACTGTAACGGAACCTGAATTTTGTTATTTTGTTTCTGCCGAATCAAATGCCCATGTATTTCTCAGCCTTCGTTAACTTTCTAATGCTTCATTCCGATGTTGCTGTCCGTCCTGAGTAGGCGTGGTTTATACGATTACAAATCTGGCACTGTATTTTAAAATATTTCCAAAACTATATTGAATTTACTCTGTACAGACCAATAAATTTCAGAGACTGTTTACACATGGAACACAGGAAAAGTTATTCGGCTAAATAACCACTTTTTTACATTCCATACAAAAAAACCTATTTTCTGTATGATTTTCAACGTCTGCTTGTATTGTGCTTTTCCCCCTATTTATATCCGTATTCTCATCCAAATAAATTTCAATTTTGTCCGAGCGGTGTTTTTGATAACCATTTTAAAACGAATTAATAGTTGTAAAATTCCACGTTTTTTTCACACATCATCCTAAGCTTCTATAAATTAGATTTCTACATTCAAAACAAAATTTCATGGGGATACGGCGTGAATCATGAATAAGTACTTATTGCAAAAATAAACCAAGGTTTACTTTTATAAATTGTTATTTGGATGGAGAGTTGTCTCATTGGCACTCACATCACATCTTCCTATATCTATACCAAGAATAAAAATAAAGTGATAAAACTGTGTCTGTTATGCATAAGAACATATATATAGATAAAGCGTGCAGATGCTTAAATATCAAAGAAACAGAATATTTAAAAAGTAAAGTAATACTTTTTAAAGATTAACAATGAGCAGAATGATTGCCGGAAAACGATAAAACAATCTTTGTCAAATAACCGCTACGTATTGCATCAAAACTCTCGGCACTCTGCATCTAGGGAAAGTTACCGTTAAAAATGGATGGAGAGTTGTCTCATTGGCACTCACACCACATCTTCCTATATCTATACCAAGAATAAAAATAAAGTGATAAAACTGTGTCTGTTATGCATAAGAACATATATAGATAAAACGTGCAGATGCTTAAATATCAAAGAAACAGAATATTTAAAAAGTAAAGTAATACTTTTTAAAGATTAACAATGAGCAGAATGATTGCCGGAAAACGATAAAACAATCTTTGTCAAATAACCGCTACGTATTGCATCAAAACTCTGCATCTAGGGAAAGTTACCGTTAAAAATGCCACACAAAACCCGCTGCATTGGCTTATATGTGTGAACGTTATTCGATAACGTCAGGAACGATAACTCATGGCGTAACGTCATTTCTTTAGATTGTAACATAATAGCTGGACATTAAAAACAAATCAGTTGTTCAGTCTGGACTATCGAATCATTCATATTTTGCAGATTATTTTAAACCTTTGATTATGCACATTTTGAATACCAAGTTATTTTGAAAATAAAAGCATTGCAATTACATATTTTTTCTTGCCGATTCTTCCATTTCGATAATTAGTCCTTTCAAATTACTACTTCTTACACATACATGTAACGAAGATCATAACAGACTTATCTACCATGATCTTTTTTGATTTTTTTTTGCGATGAATTTAGTGTGATGTCCGAGTCCGAATACGAACAGTCAATTTATTATAATACGAAAATGCAGGAAAATATGTTAAATTTGTATAAGTTTTAGGTCAAAAACTTTAATTTATGCTTATTTAATGTTACAAGTTACACCGTATTTTTGCCGTTTTCTATATGTCCGTTTCATGCTTTATAGATTAAATTTTGATTTACCTTACTAGTAAAGTGGATTTTAATGCCATGCATTCATCATTTTATCATAAAACAAATCTTTTTGATATTCTTATTCAATAATATTTTAAACACGGTTGTATAAAACTATTTAAAAAGCACATTTAACAGTTGCCGTCAACTTTGTGCACGCGGTAACGACACACACGATTATCGGACCACAGATGAATTATCACGCTGTGATTGGTTAAACACCGTCACGTTGTGACCCCTTATGAGACCATATGGGGTTAGTAAGGTTCATATGGGGTTCATGACGCGTTAATGGCGACGTCATCCATTAATGTTGTTGTTTATTTTTCAACAAAATGCCGCAGAAAAAGTCCAGCGTCCGATAAATATACTGACCCCATACGGATCCATAGAGGGTGAATAAAATGCATAGGTAACTCGGCCTCCGGCCTCACCCCCTATGGATTTTACTAACCCTCTATGGATCCGTATGGGGTCAGTAGCGAACCATATAACTCATATTATTGTATAGCAATATAATATTTCCCACAGAAAGTAACCAAAAGTTAGAGTGCAATAAATTCTATTATTGTATAGCAATATAATATTTCCCACAGAAAGTAACCAAAAGTTAGCGTGCAATAAATTCCAATATTGCACTAGTGCAATAAATCTTCAAAATTCATGACGTCATCAACGTCAAAATCTCAGTTTAAACCAATTTGTACTTTCAAATATTATATTGCTATACAATAAAAGGGTTATTGCATGAATATTGGGGAATATTGTCCCTCGTAGAACATATATTGCACTCACAAGCTCGTGCAATATAAAATTCTACTCGGGACAATATTCCCCAATATTCATGCAATAACCCTATAATATTACACTAGTGCAATAAATCTTCAAAATTCATGACGTCATCAACGACAAAAACCAATTTTTACTTTTAAATATTATATTGCTATACAATAAAAGGGTTATTGCATGAATATTGGGGAATATTGTCCCTCGTAGAACATATATTCCACTCGCAAGCTCGTGCAATATAAAATTCTACTCGGGACAATATTCCCCAATATTCATGCAATAACCCTATAACATTATTTCAAAATATGCCTGACGTCATTGATCATGCTTCATTTCTGCTCTGTATAAAATATCGATACGTGGTTAGAGTGTCAATGAGACAACTCTGCACCAGATACCAAACGACAAGATGTATAAGTTAGCATCTTGAAAATCCCTAATGCATAGCGATTAGCCATTAAAAGCCAGGAAATGACAAACTTCTTAACGAGTAAACTAACAGAAAAGGTATTGTCCCAGTGCTGTTAAAAAAAAAGCATGTTATGTTCATGCGTCTGAAGCGCTTTTCTGGATTTAGAACTGAAAGTGCTTATTGGAAAACAGAAGGATATTCAATGCATCGGCTGTCGCTAAACAAGCTAGCTTTTCTCTTGCTGGCAAAAGAACATGCACTAACAAAACATGTTAATATAAAACCTCAGACGTTCCTCGTGGCAGTAAGTGTCACCCTGGGTGAGAGTGCCACAACAGAATTGCGATGATAGACAATTAGATGAATATTTAATTTCAAATGATTGAATGTTTACTATTTCATTTTAATCATATTATTGTAGTAATAATATTTTTTTAAACTCAATAAAAGATTATGGTAAATATTTGTCTATTTAACCCATATGGTCCAAATACATACATTGTCCGTTTCGTCCTATACCGTTTGAGTATACTTATATGTTCTGACCGTATGCGTACGGTCGGATCGTATATGAGTATACTCATATGGTTTGGAACATATAAACAACGAAAATGCCCTTTTCTAAATCATCAAAATTGATTTTCAGCATAAAATTATAACTCAAAGTAAGTGCATACCTCTTTTAAAGAACAGATACTCAAAATGTGCTGTTGACCCAAAAACCTAAACGTTTAGTAAACTTCGACCTCATTAATCCTTTAATATAGCACATGCAAATATATGTTTTGTATAAAATAAAAAAAGATGTGGTATGATTGCCATTCAGACAACTCTCCAAAAGAGACCAAATGACAGAGACATCATTAAACATCGTACGGCCTTCAACAATGAGCAAAGACCTTACCGAATAGTCAGCATAACATATTCTCATAGACCAGGTAAAAAATAGCTTTACAAACATTTTGTAAAGCTATTTACGTACGTACATGTATTGTCTTATTATTGTATTACATTTTAGTATACAGATTTAAATTGCAACCGTAAACCATGCAAAAGAATCAGTTTTCAATTTTCTGTAAATGAATAGTATAATTAAAAAATTCAGATAAATAAATATTGCTTTAAAACATTTGTTTTTCAATTTACGGCAGAAATCCTAACAAAAGTAAAAAAATAATAATTGTGAAGATATTACGTTTTAAAAATATGTAAACTACGTTTAACGGAAATGGATGCATATAGTTTAAACAGAATATACACATTAGAACATTATATATGCCAAGTCTGCTTGTTAAATGAGATCGACATCACCTTGTCTTAAATACTGATCTATTTTTACAGTGATTCGTATGGATTTTCAATGTTAATGTTTATATTTATCGTGTGCATCAAACAGTGATCTGGATCGTAAACTTTCAAAGAAAACTCTCAATGATTTTAATGTATCAAAATCTTTAAAGGATCCATTTTAGAAGAGCTCCACCCAAAGTTAACGTGTAAATTCTTGCTTATAGGCATTTATGTTATGGGGTTTAAGCATGCATAAGCATAGAATGTTTTATTGAATTTAAATGAAAGTTTTTAATATAGTTAAGTGCAAAATAAATTCCTTTATTATTCCATAAACTGTTTTGTTCAATTTAATGTCAACTTCAAACTGTGACCGTGAACAATAACAGTAAATATAACGCTTCTTATTATATCGCAATGACAAACATATTTCCAAGTACAAATGTACTTGAATAAAACGACAATTTTTTGAATAATTGGTTTTCAATATTGTTTCATACTTCATTTTAATAGAACTTTTCGGCATTGCAAATTTATCCCCAAAAAAATCACATATAATATATATAATACATATATGTTGATTTCATTTTTGGTCAAGAGATGCACGAACCATTTTTAAGGAGTTTCCATTTGACGGATTTATCCAGTAGCTATACGAGGTTCTTGATGGGGTCACCGGACGTTGTTCCATGTTATAAGCACATGATATAGGGAAAATCCTGTAATTTTCTTATAAATTGTACAAGTTATGAGTTACCTTCCCTTTAAAACCCCGGAACCAACCAACAATATTTCACCTTTGTTAGAATATCATTAATTACAAAACAAAATAACATAATTTTGTTCATTCGAAAGACAGTTATTTCATTATGCATTAACATTTACCTTTTTAGTTTAAAATCTGACCCTATTGTGTTCTGCTATAAATTTACAAATTTAAAAATATACATTCTTACAATAATATTCTAATATAAAGAAAAATTCTGAAATATTGCTTTAGCTTCCAGCCTATTCATCGTTGTAAAATAAAGTGCTACAAGAGCGAAAATACATGTGTTTTGTAGGGTTTGGTTATAAGAATGATCATTTAAATGATGTACTGGATTTGTTTCTCGTTATCATTAAGTATAATGATGTAGCGATAATTCCGCCAGGTATACCTGTCACAAAATGACACAAAAGTAATAAGGTAACTATATCAAAATTTATGATTAGTTCATTTATTTGATTTGTTACCTGTTCACCTTTAATACAGATATATATATATATATATATATATATATATATATATATATATATATATATATATATATATATATATATATATATATATATATACAGATATATATATATCAGTCTAAAGATTTGCACAACGGTACTGATATAAGGTGTTATTAAACGAAAATGTTGTTATAAAATCGTGTTGACAAATATTTCGGCTCAACAAATGGCCTTCTTCTTGTGTCACAAGTTTTAACAATACTGATACATAATGTATAAGGTGTGAAAATAGATCAGGTGATAATACAGGTAAGTTTTGGTCGATTGATTTTAATCCTGAATATCATAATTTAAACAAAACACTATAAATCAATATACGTGACTGTGTATATTAACAATAAAAATAAGTGAAAACAAAACTGTTAGTATTTCTTATTGATGCCGTTTGGGTGAAGTACATTAAGTTCCTTTATCCAAAAGCTTTCCCGAACCTGTCGCTGTGCATCACTCCAGTGAATGTTCTGTTCAATCACTAGAATTTTCATGCGGTTAAAGTCATCAAGTTTGTGATCTGACTGTCTGAAGTGCTGAGAGACTGGAAGAAGTGGCTTCTTAGATATATCACTCCTATGGCCATTGAGGCGTTTGTGGAAAGGCTGCTTTGATTCACCAACATATTGGAGGCCACAAACCGAACATTCTAGTATGTAAATAACATTCATACTTTTGCAGGTAACATTGCAAAATATCTTATAGTTATTTTCGGTTGCCTTACTGTGAAATGTTGACGAATGCTGCATCTGTAAACAGCATTTGCAGCGTTTTTCTCCACACGAACGACATTCTCCAGAAGTACTTCTATTATCAGACACTTCAGCCCGCACTAGTAGGTTCCGTAGACTACTAGGTTGCCTAAAAGCTATCATTGGAGGCTCAGGGAAAATCTTGGACAGTTTGGAATTCTTTTCAACTGATTTCCAATGCTCACGAATGACACCAAAGCTGTTTTTGAGAGATGGGTGATAAGTTAGAACACATGGAGTCCTTTTGCTTTTCTTTTTAACTTTGTATTCCAATAGTTCACTCCTCGGAATTGACTCCGCTTTCTGAAAGCTTTTTTTGATATTTCTGTGTTTGTAGCCCCTTTTCTTCAAGCGAGTTTCAAGTTTACGCAGTTGTCTTTTAGTTGTTTCTGTGTTGGAGCATATTCGCTTGACTCTAAGTGCCTGACTGTATGGAATGCTCTTGGTAAGATGAGCAGGATGGCAACTTTTAGGGGACAAATATTGATGAGTGTCAGTAGGCTTAGAATATAAATCTGTAGATATGATGCCCTCTGTGAGCGAACTTGAAGTATCGAGGAAGGCGATTTTGGATTTAGACTTCTCATGAGTAAATTTGATACTTGGATGTATGTTGTTGGCATGAGTGATAAAAGTGTCTAAATCCTCGTCGCTTTTATTCCATTTCATATCCACATCATCTATAAATCTAAACCAGGAAAGCGGTTTTTCGATGGAAGTTTCAAGGAGTTGTTTCTCTAATTTGCCCATAAATATGTTGGCATATGACGGAGCCATTTTGGTGCCCATGGCAGTTCCATTTACTTGCAAATAATGATCTCCATCAAAAGTGAAGTTGTTTTTCTTAAGTACCAGCGTGAGCATTTTGACCAGGCATTCAGTAGGTGGATATTTCACTGGTCTGGAATTCCAAACTTCTTTGCATGCATCGATGCCATCTGCATGTGGAATATTAGTGTAGAGGGAGGTAACATCCATGGAAACAAGAGTCGTGTCGGAGGGGAGTGGGTTTAAGGCCTGCATTTTTCTAAGATAATCGGTTGTATCTTTGATGTGAGATGGTAAGTCTTCAACATGTTGACGAAGATGGAAGTCAACAAATTCCGATATTTTTTCCGTCGGATGACCGTTCGCTGAAACTATAGGTCTTCCTGGGTTATTGGCCTTATGAATTTTAGGTAATAGATAAAATCTGCCCGGTTTTGGGTTTTCTGGTTTCAAATATTCAAGAGTTTTGTCATCGATGAAACCATCGGCATGCATTTCTACCAAACTATTAGTAATATCTCTGCTAAAAGATGTAGTAGGATCAGAGTCTAGTTTTTGGTAGAACCTTGCATCGCTAAGTTGTCGTTCAGCCTCTTGAATATAGGCAGTTTTATCCATGACAACCACTGCACTGCCCTTGTCTGCAGGTTTAATAACGATATTGTTGTTAGATCGCAAGTTTTTCAGTGCAGTCCGTTCTTCATTGGTAAGATTGTCAAAAGGTTTATTGTTATTTTTAGTGTTTTTAATAATGTCCGACTTAAAGTTATCAATAAAAGATTCCAAGGTAGCATTTTTGCTCGGTCTAGGGATCCAAGAACTCTTTTTAATAAATTTGTAGTTGTTCTCTTCTTCTGAAATTTCTGAGTCCCCATCCGCGCTTATTATGTTATCCTCCTTCGACGCGAAATATTCCTTAATACGTAGACTTCTGGCAAAATTGTCAAGGTCTTCCGACAATTTGGTGTCATTGACAGGAGCAGGTAGAGGACAGAAGTTAAGTCCTCTAGAGAGAAGAGATTTTTCCGAGTCCGTTAATTGGTGTTGAGAAAGATTGACCACGATGTTGGAGGGTGAATCAGTCTTTTGAGGTCTACGTTTAAAGCGTCTAATTCGTTTAGTCTTTCTCTCTGATGGTAAGGAAGGGTGTGTGTATTCTATGCCATCCCTGCGGAATTTTCGTTTTTGTCTTTCACTTAAGTTGTTGGATTGTATAGTAGTTATATCCTTGAGACGAGTGTTGATAGCATCACAATTGTCAGATGTTAGATCTCTTTTGCAGCTATTCAAAATGGTGTTAAACTCGCCAGTGAGAGTTTTGAGATGTCCTTCGCAGTGTTGTTTGAGGAGGACCACTAACCGCTTTGAACAATGGAAGAGGGTTTGGTCCCATCTGCGAAGTAGTGTTTTGGATAAAGAGCCAGGTGCTTGTGGCTTGATCTTGATTTGTAGTCCGTTAGGAATACGTTCATTAAACTCGTAGTTAATCAAATTAGATAAATGGTGTTCAGTTCTAATTTGTTTTTGTTTAATAGCTCTAAGTTCTTTAAAATAATCATTGATGTTCATGATATAAGAGCTAAAAACTTAAATTTGCTGGGTATATATATATATATATATACAACTCGTCTAAACATCAACCCAACAATGTTAGATCTGTAAATTTGCTTTCGCAAATTTTTTGTTTTTCCCTCGCCGGGATTCGAACCCATGCTACTGAGATATCGTAACACCAAATCGCCTGCACTGTAGCCGTCCTGCTAGACCACACGACCACCTGGGTTTCATAAAATTGAAGCTTTCGGTGGCCGGGTGTTATCTTTCCACGTCAGTTTTAATCTAGTGTCGTACTACAGTACATGATATATAAGGCATGGAGATGTTATTTTTACAGATCAGCTAAATTATCTATTGTAAAGGACCCTACAAATTAATGTAAGATACAGTCACAGAAAATAATTATATTTATAAGTACGTCTGAGCCAGAGACAACTATACAACAGATTTATCCATCGGATCACCAGCAGTGATGGTGATACATGGCTGTGTACATTATGTATATACAACTCGTCTAAACATCAACCCACCAATGTTAGATCTGTAAATTTGCTTTCGCAAATTGTTTTTGTTTTTGCGCCTTATAGTAAAATACATACAAGTTTGAGCTGTTGTCTGTTTGACTCTATCTTTATTTTAAACTTTATTCACTTTACTTGTTGATAATAAAAACATTTACAGATAGACACAACTCTGGAGGTGTGCCTCTCTTAAGGTGTAGTACATAGATTAACAGAAGTAACAGCTAATGATTTTTTGTAATCTTTGTAAAGGAACATTGTTTAGCAAAACAAATCGTGCATATTGCAGATTAACAAAGCAAATTAACACGTATTTTAAATAACTAATATTTCAATACTGAATTTTAGTGTGCAATATATGCATAATAAAACGAACATGAATTAATGACAGTTGATTGGAACTGAAATGCACATGAAACATGTAGTTAATTTGCCGGCATTTGATGTTATACTAAGACGAAAAAAGTCTGTAATTCTTTATCTCATTTAAGCCAATAGCTGTTACTGTATCTTAGCCAGATCATAAAGCAACCAACCATTATCTATATGAGATAAGTTATTATTTCAAGGTGGCGTGTATATTGACTGAAACTAGTAGCTTCGCACCGCAAAAAAGGATAACAGTACTATAATCAAATACCGTACACCGACCTTGCAACGGCTGTATAGCCAGTCAATGCCGTTAAAAACTTCCACCACCAATACCGTACACCGACCTTGCAACGGCTGTATAGCCAGTCAATGCCGTTAAAAACTTCCACCACCAATACCGTACACCGACCTTGCAACGGCTGTATAGCCAGTCAATGCCGTTAAAAACTTCCACCACCAATACCGTACACCGACCTTGCAACGGCTGTATAGCCAGTCAATGCCGTTAAAAACTTCCACTACCAATACCGTACACCGACCTTGCAACGGCTGTATAGCCAGTCAATGCCGTTAAACACTTCCACCACCAATACCGTACACCGACCTTGCAACGGCTGTATAGCCAGTCAATGCCGTTAAACACTTCCACCACCAATACCGTACACCAACCTTGCAACGGCTGTATAGCCAGTCAATGCCGTTAAAAACTTCCACCACCAATACCGTACACCGACCTTGCAACGGCTGTATAGCCAGTCAATGCCGTTAAACACTTCCACCACCAATACCGTACACCGACCTTGCAACGGCTGTATAGCCAGTCAATGCCGTTAAACACTTCCACCACCAATACCGTACACCGACCTTGCAACGGCTGTATAGCCAGTCAATGCCGTTAAAAACTTCCACCACCAATACCGTACACCAACCTTGCAACGGCTGTATAACCAGTCAATGCCGCTAAAAACTTCCACCACCAATACCGTACACCGACCTTGCAACGGCTGTATAGCCAGTCAATGCCGTTAAAAACTTCCACCACCAATACCGTACACCGACCTTGCAACGTCTGTATAGCCAGTCAATGCTGTTAAAAACTTCCACCACCAATACCGTACACCGACCTTGCAACGGCTGTATAGCCAGTCAATGCCGTTAAACACTTCCACCACCAATACCGTACACCGACCTTGCAACGGCTGTATAGCCAGTCAATGCTAAAAACTTCCACCACCAATACCGTACACCAACCTTGCAACGGCTGTATAACCAGTCAATGCCGTTAAAAACTTCCACCACCAATACCGTACACCGACCTTGCAACGGCTGTATAGCCAGTCAATGCCGTTAAACACTTCCACCACCAATACCGTACACCAACCCTGCAACGGCTGTATAGCCAGTCAATGCCGTTAAACACTTCCACCACCAATACCGTACACCGACCTTGCAACGGCTGTATAGCCAGCCAATGCCGTTAAAAACTTCCACCACCAATACCGTACACCGACCTTGCAACGGCTGTATAGTCAGTTAATGCCGTTAAACACTTCCACCACCAATACCGTACACCGACCTTGCAACGGATGTATAGCCAGTCAATGCCGTTAAAAACTTCCACCACCAATACCGTACACCAACCTTGCAACGGCTGTATAGCCAGTCAATGCCGTTAAACACTTCCACCACCAATACCGTACACCGACCTTGCAACGGCTGTATAGCCAGCCAATGCCGTTAAACACTTCCACCACCAATACCGTACCCCGACCTTGCAACGGCTGTATAGCCAGTCAATGCCGTTAAACACTTCCACCACCAATACCGTACACCGACCTTGCAACGGCTGTATAGCCAGCAAATGCCGTTAAAAACTTCCACCACCAATACCGTACAGACGCAACAATAAAGAGGATGAATGGGACGAATAAATACGCAGACACGTCCCCTAGAAATGAGGACGTTGATTAAAGTCTTGCGTTTGAAAAATGCCGTGCTCTTTCGTTTATTTATGCAAATATTTGCTTTTTTATACAAAATTAGTTGTGCATATTTTTATGTCTTTAACCTGTTTTGAACAAACCTGGACTGCAATTGTAATTCAGTCAAATGTCAATCATCGTGCTTAGCAATAAACAAATTATTTGCATTTTAAAAACATAATAATTATGATTGGGAAAATATGGTTAATTTAAAAAATATAATGATAATACGTTACATTTTGTATCATACACGACCAAGTACCTCATAAAATAAATGTCTTTTTGGTGTGTAACTGTTTGTTTTCATGTTAACATTTTTATTCTATTTTTTAGATTTGAAGAATTAAAAAAAAAAATTTTGAATATTTTAAAAGCTCAACTTGTATAGCATGGTACGATTATGGTAATGTTTTGTATACGTCAATACTTAAGAGATAACTGTATTGTATTTGAAGCTTTAAGGACGTCCATCGGTAGTTTAACTGTCGCAAATTTAGTTTACCTGGCGACGCGGAGCGGAGACAGGTAAACGGGTATTTGCGACAGTAAAACTACCGATGGACGTCCGCAAAGCTTCAAATACAATACAGTTATCTCTATTCTAATGCAATACAAGTTCATAATTAAATTTCAATCATTATTTTAGTGTAAAATCTTCATTAAAGAAAATTCCGCGAAAATATGTTATCTTCTTTGGTCCCTACACTAGGTGACGTCATAGGTATGCTTCCGGCGTCAAACATAAACACCGGGCGTTTGCTGGCTTTTGTGCCGCTTCAGAATGTAATAAAATTTGATAAAAAGAAGATTTTTAGCTACAACAAGTGAGTTTTTTGGCTTATTATTGTAGAAATTACATGTCAATACATTCAGCAATTCAAAATGTCGGCTTCCTTAGTTACAGACAAGGAGATAGAGAATTTTACGCTAACTGTTATCCAATCAGAACCATTGATACAAAATAATTGCATTAGAATTATATATGTACACTATAGATACAACGTACGACTGAAGATGTTTTTGCAATATTTCTGCCACTCACACTAGGTCATAAAAGATTTATGTTGAAATTTTATGTCTTATAAAAGATGAAATGTCCAAATTTGACAAAACGGTCACAACGCCCAAAATAAACCATATAGTTACAACAATGGATGTCTGATGTTAAAATGTAACGTATTAGCCAGGAATTTGACGCTTCTTGTGTCACATAGATTATGATGCATCATATACCACTATGGAAAAATAAATGATGGATGCTGATTAAAATGATAAATATGTATGCCAAGTCCTTTGTTGCCAAATGTATCAATTAAATATTTTAATATGTAATAATTTCTTGTTGAAGAAAAAACAAGAAGATTTATGTAAGAATGTACTTGTTAGGTTATTTTTTTATTTCTTTTTAACTCCTTTAAACGCTTAAGCTTATATTTACTTATATGACCGTTTGAATTTTTGTATATATGGATTACAAAAGATTAATTTATACAATCTTTGTTTTAAGAGATGTTCCAATTTGGAAATTATTGCGAGGTTTTTTATTAATGCGAATAATGTAACTGGGCGATTATCATAATATTAAGAACTCATATTCTGATATCCGACACATATATCTGCATGAAGCTTTTCCCGAAAACTCCATGATTTATCTTGCATTTTTGTTCAGTCTTAAAAAATCGCGATGATAAATACACGCAATAATGTTTGAATTTACAGTATTCTAAGTAATTTAACTAGCAAATAAATTTGAATAAAAGAAACTTTTAAAAGGAGAAAAATGCTTTGACCATTTGAGTCCAACTTTACGTGTGCATGAATTTCAAATTTAGACGTGGTACTTAGTTTGCTCCTTGAGATTAAAAATTAAAATTTACGATATGTTTTGTTAAAATCTCCTAAGACAGCTCTTAGGATAGTCTTAAGTACAACACGTAGGACTAACACTCACGACTTTATGTGACACTGATCACAGAGTGCTATTTGAAGTATAGTTCTGTAGGCTGATTCCAGTATGTCGTGCATGGGTCACACCAAGATTCTAAACATTGCTTGAAAATTGGCATGTTGAAAGGTGTTACATACACAATTCAGGATACGCATGATCCTAATTAAGTTGAGATTAAAAAGAACCATATGCCTTAAAATTTTGATTTGTTGGTTATGTGACACCTATAAAATATAAATGGTTTGGAAATTTGAATGCGGCAGATACATCTCAATGATTTGCCATATAAACACTCTTCAAACACAAGGCATCCGATGTACCCTCCCTTTCCGGACGGACCGTTTCACACACACCAAACGGACACACTTTCGCATCGATTTAACATCAAGATGCAGGTTATCTGTTGACGATTTGAGGTCGCTTTCTCTTTGAATACACTGTAAATATACCTGACGCCTGACGCGTCCGGACGCGTTCAAAATTTGTACACCGAATGTTCAATATTTTAACGTCATATGTTCATGCTTAGAGACGTGTTCAAAGTTTTAACGTTTGTGTTTAAAATATTAACATGTGTGTTCAGACACATTGAACACCGATGTTCAAATTCTGATCTAAAAAAGAAGATAGTTGTTTGTCCGATTTTCTTTCATTCTAATTGGCAAATATGAATGTATACGCATGATGATGATCTTGTGAATTTTTGACTAATATTTTAGTAATTATGAAATATTAAACTTCCAAGCTGGCATATATGTATAGTTTATGAACTTATTTTATTATTATTACTAGTTTTACTTATAAGTGACATAGTTATGCATAATATCAATGAGGCCTGTTATGATAATATCGTAATAAAAATATGTCGATGTTTATTTTATTTCATGATCCGTTCAGTTTATTAACGTTACATGTTCAATCCGTGTTCAAATCGTTCAAAATTTTGAACACCTTGCGTTAAAAAAATATACCAGGGTAACAAATACCGGAAACAGATATCGGCTGGTGATTTAGGCGGTTAAACGAAGAATGGAGACACATAAGGAAGAGAACTGGAGAAGGGACTTCTATCCCACATGAACACGAAAGAAGTGAGTAACACGTTAGGATAATCTCCATAGGTAGCTCGATGGCTTCTTTGTTATTTTCTCATGTCATATAATATATATTTGTCAAATATTCATAACTGTTATATCCAAAATTTCATTATTCAACATAAAAGACGAATTAAAGAACAGGATTTAGATTAAACGTAAATAACTGTCAGCTTTGTTCTGATGATTTCCTATAAACTGATGAATAACCAGTCTGTGATCGTCTGTCTGTTATACAGAATAAATCATGATTTTTGACATCCACGTATATTAGCTGAACACTAAGTGTTAAGAACTCTAACATCAAGTGTTCAAAAATAAAACACAAAGACATTAAAAACTGAACACTACACATTCAATTGACGAACACTAAGTGTTAAGAACTCTAACATCAAGTGTTCAAAAATGAAACACGAAGGCATTAAAAACTGAACACCACACATTCAATTGATGAACACTAGTGTAAACATTTTGAACACCATTTTTGACTTAGAAAATGCATTCGGTTATTTTTTATTTGCAGGAATCGTTAGCTTGAAATGTTTCAGGCTTGAATGTTTGAACTAGGAACCGGTAGCTAATAATCCCACGATGGTCATTTCTGCATGCTATAAAGTGTTGGAAAAAAGAAAGATGTCAAAAAGGTATGACAACATATATATATATTAATAGCTTATGTGGGTGTATCATTTCTATATATGTATACCTTAGGTCAAGACTTTTGTAATTTATAATGTCAAAACTTGCATTTCACTGCCATTGAATACCAATTTGTACTCTAGTATGTACCGAAATTAAAGCATAACAACCATTGCATAATTTGATGCTTTATGAAAAACTCTCTTCTATTAATATTTATTTTTATTTTGCAGGATACATAGACTCATAGACATTACTTGTTGTGGCGGATTTTTAACAACACATAAAATGCCACCCAGTTGATAGATTTAAGTGAAGATGCACTGAAAAGTGGAGCGTACATTGCATGTGATCGTACAAGAACTGTTGGATTTTGCAAACTTTAAACTTTCATTGTGACAAATATCTATATCATAAACTATCTACTTATCACATTGACATGCTTTTTCGGTTAGGATACACATGATGTAGCAACTATCTGTCATGTAGGGGTAAATCATTATTTGTGATATATTTAAGTCAGTTTAAAAACATTATGTACGTGATTTCATTGACTGTTACTTGTGATATCATACGGTATTCTTGTGTACTTTTCCTACATATATGCTCATTTGATTATATAAAGAATTTAATACTTGTTAAAATATGTTTTATTGTTATATTTTGCCTGATTCAATATAGTTTTTATAACAGTTAAATTAAGTTTAGTACTTATAGAAAATTATGTACGCTTGAAAATAGAACATGTTCCACATTTGAACACCATCACTTTGTACACCTATGTCAACTGTTCTGAATGTTAACGGCTGGTGTTCTGAATCTTAACATTTTGGTTTTTAAACATGTTCTGTGTGTTCAAAAAGTGTTACATGGCTGTTGAACGCGTCGACGTATTAAGATTTTGAACATTCGGACACGTTAAATCTTTGAACACTAATGTTAAGGTCTCTAACATCAAGTGTTCAAAAATGAAACACAAAGGCATTAAAAACTGAACACCACACATTCAATTGATGAACACTAGTGTAAACATTTGGAACACCATTACACGTTCAAAAAGTGTTACAAAAAAGCGTTCAAGCAGTGTTCTATTTATTAACACTTATATTTACAGTGTATGAACTGATATCATTCCTAATCAATAATAATACTTTAAAATTGCACAGATGTCTCTCTTTGGCCATATTCTGTAAATCCAAATTTCACTACAGCCTGTATAGTTTATCTATAAAGCAATCTTTATAACAAGTTTAACATATTTAACTAAAGCAATCTCGTTTTGCGTGAATGTTAATTGCCTTTGTTCAATAGAAACAATAAGGAGATTGAAAAAGGATGTCCAAAAAACATCAATTATTATTATAATTTCAGTGCCAACTTTAGTACAAAATGATATAACATTTGCCTACGAAATACACATGAATCACAATAGATATAAGAACATGTGACATGAGTGCCAACGAGACAAATCTTTACCTAAGTCACAATTTGTAAAGGTAAAGCAACCTTTAACCGGCCCCAAAATGACTAGTGTGTATATTTACGAAGATGTGGTATGAGTGCCAATGAGACAAATCTCCATCCAAGTCAACACTATACAAAAAAAGAGAAACACTAATGAACCACAACAACAAACGAAAATCACTGAACGATTTGATAGGCGCCAACCTTCATCCTAACCTTAAACAATAGTGTAACATCACAACATAGAAAGACACACTATAAAATATCAATTGAAATGGCTTAACTCAAACAAAAGATACATTAGCAAAAACAAGTAAACATACGTAATCACTGAGCTAAAAAAAAGGATTTATGACACAATGTAAATGTTATATTAAAATTTTGTCTTTGGCAATTCACAATTTTACTATCAAAATTTTAATATAACATAAATACAAAATTAATTTTAAAAAATAGGGTGAGATGTGAAATAATATCAGATTACCTTGGACAAAACGCCGCAAAATAAAATAACGTTATATTCCATGATACAGATTGATACAGAGATGCTGATAGTACAAGAAAACAGAGTCTGTAACTCTTTCGAAAATCTGGTACAGATTGAGTTTCCTTACATTTTGTACATCCAAAATACCATTTTCAACAAAAATCAACCATAAAGATACATGAATAATATGACAATATCTTAGTTAATCGTCCCGAATCTACAAAAGCTGTGTATAATTTGAAAAGAAATTATAAAAGGACGCCTATGAACGTCTATTTCTCCAGTTAACAGAAAAATCCATTAAGATATGACATAACACAACCAATAACGCGGTTCCAGACTTAGGACAGGCAAAATACTATTATTGTGTGCGTGTGTTTTACTTCTTTATAAGGAAGACGTTTTTGGTTTAATTAACTGAATATGATTTTTTCCTTTGTAAAACTAGTCATTTCAAGCATTACTGTGAAGTTTTGTCATAGTTAGTTCAAAAGTTTGAGAAAATTTTAGTATAATATAAGACAACATCTACAGAGATTCGAGCAAAATTTCTTCGAAAAATCCAAATTTCAACAAGTCCTGATGTAAAACTTGAATGTATGCCATGTTCCAAAGAGGGACATAAACAGCTTCTCTTTTAGTGAATAATTTGTTGTTACTGCTTCAAAAATAATGTATTTACTTATAACTTTATATTTAATAAAATATTACTTAGAAAAAAGTTTCCTATTATATCAGAATATAAGAAATGAGGAGAAAAGTAAGAAAAAGCTCCCCAAAACGCTTAGTATCATGGCTTGTTCTGTCTTCTAATATTCATGGAAAAGTTCCAATTCAAGACAATTTTCTCATAAAATGCGTTTTTGAGACTCAATTAACTCAGAGTATTTTATTTTATTTTTTTGTTTTATTTCACTTAAATAGCATGAAATTTCAACAAATGAGAGTATTGACAAGTTCAGCGGTGCATGTAATACTACCATTGGTTTCCCTATGACGAAGTCTTTGTTGAATTTACACTTTTTTAAAAATTGTGCAGAATTTATCTTTGGTTCAAATGAAGATAACTTGACATGAGTAAAGATTTAGCCTGTCCAGAACTATAAACAAAATTTTATCTAACATTTCATTGCATACAGGAAAATAACCATCAGTGGAAATTAATTTACCAATCAAATTTTCCCCTTTTTTACCTCTGTACAAGCTGAAGTAATCGTGTAACCTCAAGTTCTCAAAATATTCTACAGAGAAAAAAAATGAAAAAAATGGTGATTTGAAACACCTAAAATATGTGTTTATGACCCAGAAATATTTCACTGTCAAATTCAACAAAATATTTTTTCTACCCTTTTTTAGTGTGACGTACTATGATTTGGTGGTATTACACCTTTAAGGTAGCACAATACAAAGATTTTATAACTCCAATTCCCAAGTTTTAAAATGCTGTAACTTTCTTAATAATGCTTGAAAATTTATAAAAGTGGTAGTTTTGGATAGCTAACTGATTACTCTTTCAAATTAATGCAATGTTAGTATTATGCAACAATTATGTAACCAATTATAATATTAACTGTGTCTAAAATATTTTTCACCAAATTTCCACTTTCAAATGAAATTAGCTTCTTCATATGTATCCCTAGAGGGTCGATTTTATTATATGTTGTTCTTATGGCCATTATCTACAAAAGGGTGTCTCAAATTTCAGATAGAATGTATAGAACAAATTTTACACCTAATTAAACATTATCTTCTTTTATGTGGTTAGGATGTTTACACTAATTAGAGATTTATGAGAGAATGGAATACCATAGGGACATTTTGAGACACCCTTTTGAAGCCCATGATATGTTGATTAAGATTTCGTTAAAATTTACTGTATAGTTAAAAAGATGATAGAGCTAAATTCATTCAAGTGAACTAACCCACATTTTGCCACTAATTACATAATAATTGATTACATAATGATTGCATAATAAAAATATTGCATTCATTTAAAAGATTTATCTTTTATCTATCTATATATACCTCTTTTGTTATTTTCTATGCATTCATAAGAAAGTTACAGCATTTCAAAGGTTAGTGATTGGAAGTAAAAAAATCTTTGTGTTGTGCTACCTTAAGTTGATCGAACATTGTTCATTAAATCCTTTTTTTTTACTATGTTAAAGTA
This sequence comes from Mytilus galloprovincialis, assembly GCA_037788925.1. NCBI lineage: Eukaryota > Metazoa > Mollusca > Bivalvia > Mytilida > Mytilidae > Mytilus > Mytilus galloprovincialis. The sequence continues at coordinate 18,771,229 of CM075331.1, read as the reverse complement.
AGCGATGTACATGAGCATGCTCTCTGTTTTTGAAGATGTTTCAGTGCAGTTCCAATAAAAGGTACAAATTTTACACGTCAACCAATGCGCATTTCGAAATTAACATCTCCAGGCATTAGAATGAATACATAGTGTAAATCCCCCCCCTCCCCCCCCTCGAAAATAAATATGTATGGTTAATTCAGGAGAATGTAGCACAAATAAATCATTTCATTTCAATCTGTAGTATATAATTATAGTGCTCAATGTGTGTTTGCTGGTAAATAGTTGGTTAAAATGTAGCACGACTGTATGAGAAGGAACCATTATTAAGCTTTGTAGGGTTAACAATTATAGCTAGTTTGGAATAACAAGCTGAAAAGTTGCTCAAAAAGGGAAACAAAAATCAAATTTAGATGACGAAAAACACGGAAACAAATGAAAATCCGGAAAATATGTATTACCAAATCTTTGAACAATTCGTGCTACAACCGAAACCTGAGATCTGTAACTAACCAGCTACTAAAGTTCAAAGTGGCATATATATCTAGGCCTCGCAAACTTCAACAATCATATTCCTTTTAAATCTTAAGCCGATAATATAAGTTTAAATTCAAAAAAATTGAAGAACTTCGGAAATCATGTCAGGGACCAGAACAAAACAGAAGAATCTCTGTGTAAAGATAGCATTTTTGTCGCACGATTTAAGCCATCTTTCAAGAGAACAAAAGAATTTAAAGTATTCATTTTTATTTAATTATTTTTTTTTAAGCTCGTCGAATCATCATACGTGTCGCCTTCAATGAGGTGAATCCTTTCCAATGCGTCCAGTTGACACCAATTTTATTGGTACCCTTGAGGTACTTCCCGTTTAAATTTGACGCATAACATCCACTATACCACCATCCTCCTTTAAACATATCAGAACAGTTATAGGGATAAACATCATTATCTCTATCCCTTGTCGAAAATCTGTATCCATTATGAGCGCCTAATGAATTCCCTGAAAAAGATAAAATCAAAGTTAACATATTAATACATAAATATAAAAATAAGTAGATATGGTATGATTGCCAATCAGACAAATGCGTTTTTATAAGCCTTAAATCTTGATCTTGAATTATTAATATTATTATAATTATTATTTTTGATTTCAATATGTAAACATTAGAACAGAAAAAATTGCGTGAATGTGTATACCGAAGATTTAAAAGAGGCACTAGCTACGAGATATAAATAAAATAGACAATGATTTCGTTTGGTTCAATCATTAACAAAAGTGGAATAATGAAATAATAAGTCGTTTTTAGAAGCCAATGTATTACAATTTTGTCAAAATAAGCAAAGAAACATCGCTGATGAATTACTGCTGATGAACTATTCTTTTGCAAGTGAATAATTCGTCCTCAACTTATCCGTATTCATCTGACATTCAATTTAACTCATTAGCTAGAGATTGATTACGCATGCATAAGTCGTGTTCAGCCAGTAACAAGAAAACAATGTCATCCTTGAAAGTGAAACAGGGGTGAACCATTTGATTGACTGATTCGATCCATTAAAAATCATCCTTACACAGGTAAACACTTTAACTAACTCATTTTTTCAAACAACAACATGAAATCAAAGTCTTAGAGAACTATCAAAATATAATTCCACGACGTCGCAATCTATTGAAATTTATGTTTATATCGGGTTTGTATTCGAGGTCATCCGAGAGTTAATTAAATGGCGTCAAGACTAAAATACACACGAACTACTGATATGTACTAACGAGTTCATGTCCTCAGATTTGTTGTAATTTGGATATACGTTTTAGTTTGTTATAAATAAAATATTAAAATTTGCTAGTGCCCTTTAACAAACGAAGAAGGGTCTTCAAGGCCATTCTCATTCTGTTACTTGGTCTTTTTTAATTAATACGCGTTAGACTTGACACAATTGAGAAATCAGTGTTTTTTCTTTGGTGGTGGTGGTGTATGGTTTTAATTATTCTGATTTTTTCCCCGTATCATCTAACCATCAATTTATGATAGTTTTATTAAAGTTCGGAATCGAAATAGTTTTAGGGGAAAAAATATCCCCACTTAACCACTTCTGAGTTAACTGGTTATTTCGTTATCTTACCAGTTTTGAAACTGCTTCTGTTGGGTTAACGTATCTCACTTTCTATGCTACGTACACGCACACTTCATTTACTGTGTAGTGCCACTGAGGCAATTTAAAATTTAGAATTCTGAAAACTTCTCCAGTAGGGTTGTAAGATAAACACGACTGAATCGACACATCTCAGAAGTGCAATTTGTTGTGGAAAAAAAACCGACACATCACAACTTTCATCATCACGACTCAAGATCATTCATGTAACTTTGTCTAAACTTTCGAGAAATAGTTTTTTTGCAGTCTTAAATCTGTAAATTTGCAGATTGGTTTTCCTATTTCCTTTCATTTCATTTGGCCTTAGTGTGGAGTTGAAAGGAGGAAACCTAACAAATAACTTAAAGTTTTGTGTTATTAATACAGATTTAATTTGTATTTTATAAAATTTTCATTGTTATACATGTAGTTATTCAAATTGAGAATGGAAATGGGGAATGTGTCAAAGAGACAACAACCCGACCAAAGAGCAGATAACAGCCGACGACCACCAATGGGTATTCAATGCAGCGAGAAAATCCCGCACTGAAGACGTGCTTCAGCTGGCCCCTAAACAAAAATGTATCATACTAGGTCAGTGATAATGGACGTAATACTAAATTCCCAAATATATAAGGGAAACTTAAATTAAAAAGCATACAAGACTAACAAAGACCAGAGACTCCTGACTTTGGACAAGGGCAAACATGCGGTGGGGTTAAACAGACAGGTTTTTTAAGATCTCAACCCTCCCCTATGCCTCTAGCCATTAATCTATTTGAATTAGCACGAATTACATTACCTGCATTTCCCGTGTAATCAGCTACCTCCAGCTTGTACCCTGACATCTCGTTCTTAACAACAAATGTATTGTAGATGGCATATCGATGGTTATTATCAAAGTCCCACATATCTATCCTCAATTTGTAATATCCTTGTTCTGTCAGTTTGTTCAAATATTCATTCCCTAAAATTTTTAATTGCACAATTTACCGTCACATTTGCCATTATAAAAAAAAATCATATGTGTCAGTTAAACGTTGTTTTTTTTTAAATGCACGTATTTCATCAACTATTAATAACAACATTGCGAAAAGTAAAATCACAAAAATAACTCCGAGGATTATTTAAAAGGAAAATCCCTAATCAAATTGCAAAATCAAAAGCTCAAGCACATCAAACGGATAGATAATAACTGTCATATTCATGACTTGGTACAGTACTTTTCTAATGTAGAAAATGGCGGATTAAATTTTTGAATAAACCACAAACACATCTTCAATACGCTATCATAAAAAAAAGATACTGTTAGAAATGTAAGAAGCTTTGAATATAATAACACGTTGAAGCACTAATATTTTTACCTCTATCAGACTAAATGCATAATTTGCGCAATGTTTTGTTCATTTTTGATTTTCAATTTTTTTTCAGTCGTTGTTTCTGATTTGGCTTGCTAAACTTTTTTTTAAATCTTAGCGCCACTGATGAGTCACATGTTGATAAAACGTCAATCGGTGTTCTAAAATATGAGACTAGAATCTTTGATATGGTTTAACTAAGATTTGTTTTAACTGTATCACAATTTATGTCATATTTTTTCTCTGTCAAATAGACTGTCATTAGTTTATTTAACTCTTACCCAACCAGAAATCTTCTTTTAAATTCCCAAAACCATTTTTATACGACTCCCAGTCTCTGTAAAAGCCAACAAAACCATTTGTTCTCCGTTGGAATAACTGTGAAAGAAAATGCTTTTTAAACATCATTTCAGAGATAAAAGTTGACCTCGTTTTATGTACTTTTATTCTCAGGAGATTAATCCGATACTTTTTATATCTCTTGTGTGTGTTACAATAAATTATTTTATACTATTATATCTCAACATAGCATTAAATTATCATACTCGTAGTGTGTTTGTGTTGATGATTTTATTTGTTAAATATATAGTACTCCTTTACCGAATAAACGTATTTAATTATCGAAAAAAATAAGCGTTGTCGTTTATCATACCGGTATAATGAAATTAGATAATTTTTCTGAGATAACTTTATTTTCATTTTGTTTTGTATAGTATATTATTACATTGATCGAAATCTAAAGGGAGAACTTGATTCTAAAACCACAAAAAAAATCTTGTTTTTTATTGGATGTCTTAAGATTTGTTGTGTTTTCTTTTGAATCTGTAGGTGTTTTACGATATGATCTTATGCAGTCTTTCATTGATTGGGTTGCTGCCTTCTTGACTTTTATAATTTATTTAAATTCATAACATGAACTTATTTGTGTATTTTCAATTTTTGAATGACATTTCTAGAACGCACAACTTGCAGTATATAGATATAGGAAGATGCATGGTATGAGACAACTCTCCATTCAAGTCACAATTTTTTTTTAAGTAAAACATTATAGGTCAAAGTACGGTTTTCAACACAGAGCCTTTGCTCACATTGCACAGCAAACTATAAAGGGCCCAAAAAATTACAAGCGTAAAAACATTCAAACGAGAAAACCAACGGTCTAATCTATGTAAAAAAAAACGAGACACGAGAAACACTTTAGAACCACTTCAACAAACGACAACTACTGAACATCAGATTCCTAACTTAGGACAGTCAGGTGCAAACAATTGCAGCGGGTTTAAACGTTTTAAGGTGGTATGGGTGTCTTCCTCCATCTTGGATTGTAAAATACAGAGAACCAAAGGTCCAGATTTTCTATCAAGTTAGCAAAATGTGATGCAGGAATGCAGATATTTAATGGGAATTTTCAATTAAAAGAACCAATTTATAAGAATATAACTTATAAATATTAATGTTTTTGCAAATGTTGATTATTTTTGGTTGTTTTAAAAAATAATTGAATTGGCATTTTAAGGGGAGGTAACTCTAAAACAGTGCATTTTCTGACGGATTCTACATGAAATTTTCCTATTTTGTATTTTAGCCGGAAAAAACGTACGGTGACCCTATCTTTTCTTTTGATATTCTCAAAGCATTGTCTGAAAGCTATCTTTACCTTAATTATTTAACAATTCTATCATTTTGTTTAGTTTCTAATCACAAAATGGTGTTTTTTCCTGTATAATCCATACAAAATGTGTCATTTTGTCACATCCTGTAGCTTGAGAAAATGCGCGGTGACCTATCATTTTTATTATATTTTTCAACATATATCAATAGATACTACGTTTTGGCAAAGTATGAACAAATTCTATCATTTTTATTTTAGACTCCCATACCACCTTAATGGTACAATACCTTCACCCTTATTTTAAACAATAGTATAACATCACAACATAGAAAGACACACCATAAAATATCAACTCAAACAAATGACATATTAATACAAGTAAATATACACTAATATCATACGTACCGTCCAACCACCTCCGAAACTCTTCATATCACAAAAGACATTGAAACCGGAAGATCCATCCGGGTATATTTTATAGACTCCACTTTTCTTTTCTGATTTTCTCAATTCACCACAATCAGAAGGCCGGGCGCCTATACCTATATAGTATATTAAAATAAAGAATGATGACGATATTACGCTCAAATATGTCCTATTTTATGTGTTTTATAATTTCGAAACGACAGTTTCAATCCTCTTTAGCAAAGTTGAACCTACATGCAGTTGGTTATACTTTCTTTTGGTCATATAAATATAGTTATGCGTCCCTGATCAATCTAAAAATTTAATTTAGGTCCTGATGATGGAAAATTCAGAAAGCACTTTAGACGCAATGTAAAATGTGTTTAGTTCATTTTCAAATGATCAGTAATTTTGCTTTTAACAGCTTGTCAAAACTGTTCATTTTATAAAGTAAAGTATTTTTAAAAGTCAGAGGACATTTCTTGATCCGTAAACTTCAGTTAATCTTCTTTTTAATGCCTTTATAGTTCAAGCTACAAAATAATTGATGTTTTATAAAATTTGACAGAACAAACAAACCCCCAAAAAACACGTGTGCAAGATTTGTTTTATTTGTAGTACTTAACCTTTGGTAGGAGACACTAAGCACTGATTCGTAGTTTCTGTGATAAGATTAGTCACTTTGTCGGCTAGGTCACTGACACATTTCTCTACAATAAATATTTAAAGACATCATATTGTAATTTGATTTAAAACAGATATGTTAGAAATAAAATCGAATAGTTCGCACAATATCGATGTAAAGTTGCAACAATATGTTCTAGGTGCAGAAGTGTTTTATCTAAATTGTCACGGAAGCAAATATTTTAAACGTGGTCTTTTAAAAGCGTGTAAGTATTTAATATATCTATGTGGAAAAAACTTAAACTGTATTTGATTTTTTTTTCTTGATCAGTATGTCCATCCCATCAAAGATTATATAGTGAATTTTCCTACCTTTATTTATTTCCTTGCCATAGCTTTGCACAAAAGCGAGAACAAAGACCGTTAACAATAAGTCCATATGCATTGTATTCCGATATTGATTGCAAAATTTAACAAATTCATGTGAATATCACTACTATTATTTTGACTACATATGCTACCATGTAATTATATTATAGACTTTTACAAATGTTGGTGCGTGATATATGTAATACGAGAGGCATTGTTTTCCATGATCATTATATCGACTTAAATCTGTCTTTCCCAAAACAGGTTTGGCATTCTTAAAAATTCTTACATGTTCTACATGTCATTGACTCTACATAGGACTAGTTTAATTTTATATATGTACCAATGAAAAAAGAGGACTTTGGAAATGAAAATTCTAACTTAAGATCTGAAAACAAAATAACCTTCCACCAAACAAGTTGTTTTATATAAATTGGGCTTGTACTATATTTTCCTTCGGGTTAATATGATCCGTTAATCCTCTTTCGACTCTATCCTAAATTGAGGTAAATTGTATGGCCTTACAAACACTGTTTTGATCCCTAACATCACTGAAGAAACATTAATTGTCAAAATACGGATATGGTGTACTAATTTTTGCAACTTTTGTTTGCGGTATACCATTCCTAAAGTGTATTGTTCTCTGTTTGATATCAAATTAATATTAAAATCCATCTTGTCACATCTTGTGATCCGTCTGTTTGGAAATCACACATTGCAGTCAGCAGGGTTTACAATCTTATTAAAATAAGTTCTCATCACTTGCTCCTCGATTTTTCATAAGTCGCCGTGTGAGCATATAAAAAATCGAAGAGCAAGTAATGAGAACTAGCTTATTTTAATAAGATTGTAGGGTTTAAGAACATCAGTTGTTCGATCCGTTAGTCAAATGCGTTTTGTTAAAATATACTTTATCACATTTTTGTTCATTTTGAAAATGTTGTTTGTGCTGTAGTTAAACTAGAAAGACCCAGCGCTCTCTTTATGTATATGTGAGGAAACTGGCATATCTTGAATCCTACAATCACATAGACAATTCCTTTGCAACTATCTAGGAAATATAAGAACGAAATTCTTTCAATTTCTATTAGGCTCCACAGCAGCAAAAACGGTCAATACATCTTAAACCATAATGTCCTTATATGAAATCAAAATAATAATAAATACAAAAATTCCACACAATCATCTGGGCTGCTAAGCAAATTTCGACCACCCATTGGTTTGCATAGTTGTTTTGTTCTCAACTAGGAAAAGGGATTCGTTCCAGAATCTGTTGTAGGCGAGTGATATATTTTTAATGCACCTACCTAGCATACAGCTAAATTATATATTACTGGAAAGCTGAGAATGTGTACTTTCTAAATATCCCGGTCGTCAAAAGAAATTATGGTGCATTTTTTTTTAAATCGGGGTTAAAGGTCATGTGTGCAATTTCAATTCACGGATACCCCCAGTAGAAACATCGAATCAAAACAAATGCAAAAACGAAACAATACTATAAGAATTCTGTATTACTGTTGGAAAAATATATTTCTGTTATAGTATTAATTTATTTTGGTTGATTTTAACGGTAACGTATGTTACGTAACGTTTTCTCTCGGAGTCTTTGAAAATCAACCATTAAGTCACACAAATGTATCAGTAGTCGCCCTTGCATAATTTAAATCTTATAAGACCTCCATATCAACTTATTGCACGTATTTACAAACATATATCTGCAAATTTGATATAAATAATCCGAAACAAAATATTTGAAGCAAGGGGAAAATATAACATATGACGTATTTTTAATTTCATACAAAAGTCCCATGATGAACTATAAAACATTAAAATGGAGGAAACGTATGGTCTCCTGTTAGTTTGAAAGCATGTCAACCGCGTCCACATCAGACAACCATATGACAGATTATTTTTTATTATTGTAGTGCAAAATGTTGAGTCTTGATCATACCGCAATTTGGTTTACATCACTATATCAGATACAATGTATGATAAAAGTACTAACTAACGTTTACATCAATATATCAGATACAATGTATGATAAGAGTACTAACTAACGTTTACATCAATATATCAGATACAATGTATGATAAGAGTACTAACTAACGTTTACATCACTAAATCAGATACAATGTATGATAAAAGTACTAACTAACGTTTACATCAATATATCAGATACAATGTATGATAAGAGTACTAACTAACGTTTACATCAATATATCAGATACAATGTATGATAAGAGTACTAACTAACGTTTACATCACTAAATCAGATACAATGTATGATAAAAGTACTAACTAACGTTTACATCACTATATCAGATACAATGTATGATAAGAGTACTAACTAACGTTTACATCAATATATCAGATACAATGTATGATAAAAGTACTAACTAACGTTTACATCAATATATCAGATACAATGTATGATAAGAGTACTAACTAACGTTTACATCAATATATCAGATACAATGTATGATAAAAGTACTAACTAACGTTTACATCAATATATCAGATACAATGTATGATAAGAGTACTAACTAACGTTTACATCACTAAATCAGATACAATGTATGATAAAAGTACTAACTAACGTTTACATCACTATATCAGATACAATGTATGATAAGAGTACTAACTAACGTTTACATCAATATATCAGATACAATGTATGATAAGAGTACTAACTAACGTTTACATCACTAAATCAGATACAATGTATGATAAAAGTACTAACTAACGTTTACATCAATATATCAGATACAATGTATGATAAGAGTACTAACTAACGTTTACATCAATATATCAGATACAATGTATGATAAGAGTACTAACTAACGTTTACATCACTAAATCAGATACAATGTATGATAAAAGTACTAACTAACGTTTACATCAATATATCAGATACAATGTATGATAAAAGTACTAACTAACGTTTACATCACTAAATCAGATACAATGTATGATAAGAGTACTAACTAACGTTTACATCACTATATCAGATACAATGTATGATAAGAGTACTAACTAACGTTTACATCACTAAATCAGATACAATGTATGATAAAAGTACTAACTAACGTTTACATCACTAAATCAGATACAATGTATGATAAGAGTACTAACTAACGTTTACATCAATATATCAGATACAATGTATGATAAGAGTACTAACTAACGTTTACATCAATATATCAGATACAATGTATGATAAGAGTACTAACTAACGTTTACATCACTAAATCAGATACAATGTATGATAAAAGTACTAACTAACGTTTACATCAATATATCAGATACAATGTATGATAAGAGTACTAACTAACGTTTACATCAATATATCAGATACAATGTATGATAAAAGTACTAACTAACGTTTACATCAATATATCAGATACAATGTATGATAAGAGTACTAACTAACGTTTACATCAATATATCAGATACAATGTATGATAAGAGTACTAACTAACGTTTACATCACTATATCAGATACAATGTATGATAAGAGTACTAACTAACGTTTACATCAATATATCAGATACAATGTATGATAAGAGTACTAACTAACGTTTACATCACTAAATCAGATACAATGTATGATAAAAGTACTAACTAACGTTTACATCAATATATCAGATACAATGTATGATAAGAGTACTAACTAACGTTTACATCAATATATCAGATACAATGTATGATAAAAGTACTAACTAACGTTTACATCAATATATCAGATACAATGTATGATAAGAGTACTAACTAACGTTTACATCAATATATCAGATACAATGTATGATAAAAGTACTAACTAACGTTTACATCACTAAATCAGATACAATGTATGATAAGAGTACTAACTAACATTACTAAAATTAGTAAAGTGCTACTAGTATAATTTATATCAACAAATAGACAATTTTGATATAAAACATCAAAAGGAAAATATGATCACTCATTGCAGTTCAAACTGTGTTTGATTTTACTTTGGTCGGCCGCCGTGTATCTTGAGATATATCAAACAACACTTTACAAAGTACTTTGTATTTTTTGTTACGCTGGTGATGACGTTCAGCTACTTTGGCACTAATATACTTACTTTTTTTATATAATTTGTTTCACCGCTTCAAACGAAGGACAAGGTTATCCTAATATTGAACCTTTTATTGGTCTTTCTTATGTTAATATTCCGTTATCATAATTATAATTAAATGATCGAAACGTCGGACCAATGGGATGTCAAACCATTTAGGTGTCGGAATATTGCGATATCGGAATTATCATAGTGTCATTTTCACTTGTTATCTCATCATTCTTATTGGTCAACATATTCTTACAAATGTCATGGAGTCATTTTAGACCTCATTTTATATTTTGGTGAAAATTTAGTTTTCAGCAAAAAGGCATAAGTTTAAGATATTTTATTTATCTAAAGTCCATTTCGAAGCTACAGTATTAATTAAAAGTATTTTTGTTTTATATTCGTTCATTATTCGTGAAGGAAATCATTTTTATATTCTCGATATATCTAAGATAAGAATTTCAAATTTAACGGATATTTATTTTGGCATTTTGTCACTTTAGATTTTCTCTTTGTTAGGCATTATTTTTATCAATTTAAGATGTTTAGCGACAAGCTAAGTAGACACAATTAGACAATCATGTTTTTTTATTAATTCTATTGTCCGGTAAATACACACAAGTTGTTGTGTAAACAACATATGTCTAGGTAACCTGGTCAATAAGGGGTTCCATGTCCTGTCCAGTAAAGACCTTTCCACGCCCCTTTTTACCCCAAAATATCAGGGTAACTAAGATAGCTTGATTGTTTAACGAATCTGATGCGACGAACCTGAAACAGTAACGCAAAATCGAACAAGTGAATTTCGGTTCCAAAAGTGGCATTATCGAATGCGCTTTAGAAGATATAAGTTCTACAACCAAATTCACTGTGTTTGTTTTAACTGTTTTCAGGTGAGTCAAGTATTTTTATTTATTATTTTATTTAATTGCATCATGAAACTTCGTCAAGTTTCATTTCCATCTTATTTAGTAAAGTTGGAGTTAATTATCTACAAGTTCTGCAAGGAAAGAAATTAAGACCAACTTGTGGTTTCTCGATCAGTGTTAATAGATGTATATAATTATGTTCAAAAAAAGGTTGGTTTATTCTTCACAAACTTTCTGTACTCAAGGGTATTTTTAAACGCGTTATAGAATTAAGTTTTACGCTCGCATGTTGGAAATGATAATTTTAACTTATCGCTTGTTCATACTTAATACGAATTAAGGTCAGTTCCGCAAGGATAAGATATTGATTATTTTAATAAACGCGTTATGCGTAATTTTCACATGTGTAGTTTAATTTAATAAGAAATTATTCATCGTAAACTATTCTTGTCGTTTAGTCCTATATTATTACGAGTCATGAATTTTTGATACAAAGCAAGCATGTATATTTTAATAGCGTGTTTCCCCAATTCATAATAAATTGTTTCATATTTATATTATTTGAATATTCACATTTAGTTTTGTAATGCTAAGTTTGTCTCGATTTCGAATATTTCTCAACCAATGCTCATTGTCGGAATTGATTATTTTTGGGTTGATAGGTTAATAGTTTTGGTTTTTAAAAGCGCCATTTATGCTCTTCCATGTTTATATTTCGAAAGATACCAGATCTCAATATCAATATGTTCTTACATGCCCCTTGTCAAAATATTATATATTCAATATTTTATGATGTTCAGCATGTGCTTTATGCTCTGTTAGGTTCAAATAGTCGGTCTCGCATTATGCTCATATATTTAAGATTAAGTCTGCTCATGCATTTACATAAAGTTTGTATACTATAGATATTATTTGATCATTTATATTGGAAAATTATATGAATTACTAGTTATAAATAAAGTTGAATTATTTGATTCGCTGTTTTACGTCATGCCCGCTAATAAATTGAAACTTTTTTTTAGTCCAGATTTTTAGTATTCGTATTGTTATCTTAGAAAGTCTTACGGATTAAAATACTACAATAGGTAACAATTTGACAATGTAGTAGTGTCAACCCTGTGATTATGACCCGTGTATATAGCATATTAATCCTGAATACACCGTTTGGTGGTGCGCCTGTCAGATGCAGAACGTACAGATAAGGTAATAGGTAACAGGTGATTATACTATTGGTATCGGTATCGGACTCGACCCGGAACTTCCTAATTATTGGCAATATTAATTACGTGGAAAACAAAAGGGCCTGGAGTGGTGTAATTTTTAATCTACACTTTTGTACTATATTAGTAGTATATAAAGTTGAATTCTTTGATTCGTCGTTTTTACGTGATGACGGCTGACAAATTGGACCTCGTAATTTTAGTATTATAGATATGTTTCTATTATTTGTATTATATACTATTATATTGTTGTTAATTATATAGATTATCGAATGCGCTTTAGAAGATATAAGTTCTATAACCAAATTCACTGTGTTTGTTTTAACTGTTTTCAGGCCCTTACCCATACTCATAAGTCCGTAAGGTGTGATGTTGGTTAAGTCCATTCATAACAGACAAACGACAGCCCATACAACCCAGCATCCGACAAACCCGATAACAGTCAGAAACCCAAGTCTGATACAAAGACCACTTACTTGGCATGGGCATATATCAGTACAACAGAGGTTTTGCTCAAAGCGGACACAATTAAGATCTACTACAGATTGATTTTAAAATTGAGAATAGACAAGAGGAATGTGTCAAAGAGACAACAACCCGATCAAAAAGCAGACAACGGCCGAAGACCACCAATGTGTCATCAATGCAGTGAGAAACTCCCACACCCGGAGGCCTTCTTCAGCCGGCCCCTAAACAAAAATGTATACTAGTTTGAAGTGATAATGGACGTCATACTTAACTCCGAAATATACACAAGAAATTAAAATAAACAATCATACAAGACTAACAAAGGCCAGAGCCTCCTGACTTGGGACAGGCGCAAAAATGCAGCGGAGTTAAACATGTTTTTTGATATCTCAACCCCCCCCCCCCCCCCCTAATACCTATACCTTTGCGTGAACAGATCAAATCTTGTAGAAAGTCGGATGACATCATACCAGTAAATATAATTGGCATCGGAACGATGTTGCCTTTTAACCAATCAAAGTCATACGGAGAACTTTTATTGTGTCTGTAGTTAGGACGACATTGTCTTGGATAAGGTTTGACCCCCCAGAAGAAGAAATAATACCATGTAGAGCGTATGCCCCATCTTCAATTTTTCTAATCTTATGATCAGCCAAACTTGTTAATAGTTATTAAAGGTGTGTCCATATATACGGTGCATTTGTAATGATAAACCTAAATGAAAAGGAGTAAAAAAAAAATGCATTTTTATAGATAATGTATATTCTGCTAAAGCCATACATCTAAGAACTTTGTAAATAGGTATGTCGTACTCAGTATTAAATGCCGCGTATACGCCATCATCCAAAAGACAATACAGAAATGTTTTTAAAGCAGGTGGCATAATTTCAATTGAATGATCCAGTGAAATGTCTTTAGATAATGGATATTCTTCTGATTGGTTTACAACTTTACCTATCTGCTTCCGTAAAATACTAGTAACTGCATAAAGTTTTTGCAAACAATTTCGCAGTCACTGCTCTGATCTTTTTAGATTTGACAGACTGTATATAACAGTCATTTTAAACGGTTAATTTTCTGTCTTTAAGGCATCTTACAACTTTATAGAACTACTGTATACAAAATTGAACGTACCTTGGGCTTGTTGAGACTGCGTACATGTAACTATAAATTGACCAAAATATATTTTTAGTGTTTACTGATCAGAAGCTGATATGTTGTGTAGTTTTCTCGGTGGCAATACTCGGGCAGAAATTAAATCCGGTTTAATTATAATTAAGTAAAGTTGTTAACAAGAATACTTTCTTGTGTATAGTCAAGTCATCTTTAAACGTCGAAACGTTGGGAAAGCTGTTTCATTTTCAGAATTAAATAGCTCTTTACCTTCTGATTTCAAATTTTGTAGTTAATATTTAGTGATGCAAGCTCGATAGTATAAAGCTTTACTAGTAAAATTTTCATGAGTTATTTTGTAAATCAGATAATTTTAGGAGATATGTGTAGCAACACTCAATACAGCTTGAGTTTGCTCCTTAGAGGGTACCGTATGAAGTTGTGCAACTTGCTTATAGGAATTATATTTTTGCAAAATATACAAAATGACAATTCAGAATGAGTTGTAGATCTACTGCCTCGTTGATATATGAGAAGAGACTGGTTCAGTAAAATTGGCAATTGTAGTATATTTAAGTCTTTGTACAGACAAAACAGAAGATTATAAGTTGTGCTTACTTGTGAAATATTTATAGCAACTCTTATGATATTTTGTACTTTCAAATGGGATGTTTTCATTTTTTTTTTTCTCATACTTCTGTAAGCTTCGTCTTTCCTTTTTTCCACTGCGGCAATACAACTGTATCTACATTTAAGTATTGAACTATATAGTTTCTATGTAGTAAATACCTGACAGACTATGCATCTGTGCCAATCAATGGATAGTTTTTGCATTTTAGCATAGGAAGGATTTCATTTTAACTGGACTGTGAAAATTCGACACGACTCGGAAGATTTTCTACAATTTTCCGATACGACTCCTTATTTAGAAAGGGGTGAATTCGACAGAACTCAAAAATTATGTTTTAGTTTGATTTGATCTTAATTTCGGACGATTTTAAATCTATTTAGGCTACACTGAAGTTAAAGATAGAAAACCGTATAAATATGATTTATCGTACTCTACTAGCACTATTAAGGGAAAACGGTACTATTACATTTTCCCAGCATTAGGTTGGCCTTTTGTGTACCCAAGACAGGAGAAGGAAGTCAACTTAGGAGGGCTGTGATTGGATGTATGGGTACAATATATTTTTTTTTATTTATCTATGAATAACTGCAGTGTGTAAATTTACAATATAAATTTTAAAACCTATTGAAATATTTTCTAGAGAATTATTCGAAAAGGCTTCCAAAATTTCATAAATTTGGTGGAAAATGACGGTGGGCATGGATAACATAAACAAGCTTTTTTTGGTCATGATACTATTTGGCTTCAATTTTTAAAATAGATTAATAAAGTACTAACATCACACATAACTGTTTTATCCAGGTTTTTAGTCAAAAACCGATAACGACGTAGATAAGGAATTTCGGAAACTATATAATATAGTAATCTTACCCAACATATAAAATAACAGAAATTCGTGATTTTAAGAAATGTTGAGATAAAGTCTTGGTCTTGAATGAAAAAACAATAACTGACGAGTAATTTGGTGTGTTCTAAAACGGTTAGAGTCAAAAACATTTCATAAAAATTAAATTGTAGATCCGAAAAGGTCAGGATTATGAAAATTGTCGAATAAAATGTCAAATATTTAGAAGGAACGCAAATGTATGCGGACGTACAGTTGTAAATATTGTTTATCAATATTTTAAGAATCTAATTCATTTAAGGTTCATCATAACAAACTTTTGAAAAAATAAAAAAAAAATATTTAAAAATATTTCTGCTCAACAATTTATGACTTATTACATATCAATGTGTTCGTCATGGTCATTACTATCATATTGTCACATTGATTTAAATATAAAATGTCAAACAAAAGTAATATAATACCAAATGTAAGTCCTTTTGTAGAAAAAATGCCCTGTATATCTTCTGTCTTCTAAAACTATGAAAAATAAACAAAAACATTCTTTGTAACTATATCTATGTGCTACCAAGGTTATTTAATGCATTAATTGCTTGATTTCAATTAAATTCTAATGTTAGTGTTTGGTTTTTATTTGAAAAAATATATGAAATCTTCCATCTTGGAACTACTTTTGGGAAAAGTATGGAAAGCATGTTTTCAAAAATCATTTAATGGTAAAATGTTATATAATATAAATGAAGTTAGAAAGTTAACTTGGTCGGTGCTTAAATTGAACGGTATTTTACAAAAGCAATGAACTACATCATTGGATAAAGGAAATATCTTGTTTTTTTGGGTAAAATCAGAAAATATAATTTTTAATGCTTATTACCTCCCTTTTTACATATTAAATTTAAGTATGTATACCAACAGTTAGCAAAACATTATGAACTATGTGCATTTGTTCCATGCAAAAGGCCATACATTGAACATAGTTTGTTTGAATCAATAGTTTTTTGTTTCTTGATTATATTGTTCTCTCTGGCAATCATACCACCAATGTCATATACATTTTATATTTGAAATATTGCTTGTTTCTTTGTTTGGATTATTTTTTTGATTATCTAGATCAAGCTCAGACATTGATATTTTTGTAGTATTGTTGCAGAATTAAATTATTTGTGAGAAAAACATCTTCATGAAGCTATTGGTGCACATTAAATTATCATATTGTACTTACATCTATAAATCAATCAATTTCAAAGAGGAATTTGTAAAATCCTCTAACAAATGATCAATCTCATAAGGTTCATCACAGTCTTCATATAGAACTTCATATACAGCATCTTTGTCTCCATCTTTATTCTGGATTACAGAAATTACCCTGCCTTTATACCACTTTCTGTTGCTGTTTTCCTCCACCCATTCATGCAATATTTCTCTCCCTACAAATTTTGGTCCAGAACATTTGCGTTTTGATCTGAAAATAAAAGAAAAATTAATTATTTTTAATCTTCACTAACAATTTTAATAACAATTTTTATCATATAAGTACATGGGATGATGGCATTTTTTGTTAATATAATAAATCAACATTTATATGTGTTAACACTGATAAGGGACAACTTTAATTTGTGTATACGTAGGCCATAACTATCCTTTTAATCACCTGAGGTATATGAAAATTGTCCTTAAATTTATTGAAACTTTATTGTATAGTTATAAGTAAGATATTTTCATCCAAAACACTTGTTTTTCTACTTGATGCTAATCCTTTTTTTCTGAAAAGTAACCTACTAAATTACACATAGCACCAGGTTTGTAGTAAAAATAGCAACATGATGGGTGCCACATGTGGAATAGGATCTGCTTACCCTGCAAGACGATCAGAGTTCAAAACCAGTTTTTGGTGGGGTTGGTTTTGCTTGTCTTTAGTTTTCTATGTTGTGTTTTGTGAGAAGTTGTCTTTATAACTTATTTTTTTTTGCCATGCTGCTGTCTGTTTATTTTGAAATTATGATTTGAAAACTCTTTCGCATTATTCCAATGTCTTTTGCAACCATACAAAATGTACTGTTACTTTTGATTTTTAGTAAACATTTAAATAATGTTATATTTTATAATAATTATACCTTTTAACAATTTTACTGGTAGTTGTTACCACTGGTTCATCTATCTCTGTGTCACTGTCAACGGTCAAGGATTTTCTCTGTCTTGTCTTCACTTTACCAGATGTCTGTTGACTTGAAGCGCTCCCTAAATATGGTACCTCAGTGTACTGAAATAATAAAGGAAAATGTAAAAACTAATTACTGATTGGTTGTTGATTTTTTATTTCTAATGTTCTAATAGTCGATCATAATATTTTAACATACTTTAATTTGTACAGTACACAATAGGAAATTTTACATTGCCTATATTTTAATTGTGTTGTGCAAAATATCTGAACAAAATGTATGGTACCATCATAATTTTAATATATTAAGTGGACAAAGCCACAATTATTTCAAGCCAAATAATTCAGTTTTATTCACATTATACAATAAAAAAAATTGCATAGTTGTTCTAGTATTAATTACTCCTTGCTTTATACTATTTTCTGCATTGTGTATAAACTCTGAATGCCTATATTGCATGCATCAATAAAGAGATAATAAAAATCAGCCTTATTTTAACACTATTGTTGTTCCCCTGTCTACATATACATCAGTTCCAAATACATTACAGTATTTGACTAAATGGATTTCAACAGTTAAATAGTCAATGCTTTGGTAATGCTATATTTTCTTACCATTTTTTTTTACTAAAAATTTGTATATATACTTTTACTTAAAATTAATATATGGATATAGGAACATGTGGTATGAGTGCCAATGAGACAACTCTCCATATATATATTTATAAACAAACTAAGTACAAAACTCTCTAAGGTAAACTTCACCTTAAAAAGATTTAGCTATTATATATGTTACATTTGATTATATCAATATTCACATATATAAGTACAATATAGGATTTTTTGGGGGGACATGACTGTACATGTGGAAAATTATTCCTACACGTTAAAAAGAAAGCAAAATAACCGTGTCAAACACTTCCTTACCCATATGCCAGGTTCTCTTATTCCAGGATATTTATTGTAGCGTGGTGAAACTAACTCTGGAAGTAAAGCATTATGGTAGAATGCTGTTAATTTAGGTATCATCTTGGTTTGCCAAAGTACTGTGTCCTTATATATTCTTTCTATATGTATATCATACGGATTTAATGTTCGCACCACAAAATCTATCCATGGTAAATTGCATACATTCAACAAACCCTGGCATTGAAAGTAATAGTTATGGTTTGTTTTCAGTTTTAAGTTGTTTGATATATTTTCTAGGCAAAAGTTTTTTACTGACATTGAAGCTTGTGTCAAATTAATATTCTTGTCATGAACTAGATTTTTAATTTCAATTAGTCCTTTAGCATTGTTTTCAGTGACTACACCGTCTGGACTTCCTCCTAAAAATTTATGATGTTTGTCAATGACAAGTCCTGATTGTTCAACCTTGGTGTGTATATTTTGTTTCTGTTTAATATTGATATACTCAGTAATGGTAACTTTTTCCTCTTTTAATCCAATTCTTGTAGTTTTGTTGCCTTTGAATGTACTGTACAGGAGTTGTTTAATCAATGGTGCTATTTTAATTTTTGAATTTCTTTTTACAACTGAGCCAAAATTTGATGCTGTAATGCGTTTTTTTCTTTCATCTTTCCAAATTTCAGAACATAGTTGAGACGTAGTGTTTTTTTCAATTTTGATGATTTCAGTTTCAGGAATATCTATGTTTTTATTCAAATAGTTAACTTTTAATTTTCCTAATTCTTCAGACGCAATATCTGTTTCGACCTGCAAAGATTCTTTTCCATAATGTTGTTTTGCTTTCTTGGTATTTGATTCTTTTATTGATGACATCTTTCTTTTCCATCGGTTTTGTTTAATAGTGCACTTGTCTTTGGTGGTATTGTTATTGTTAATGCATTGTTTGCGCTGTTCATATAGTTTTTCAAAATATGCACCAGGTGTTGATTCGGTAGCTTGCTCCCACACATTTGGAGACCAAGTTGGCCCTTTGTTAAATCTTAAAGCAGTGGCATAGCATCTTGTATGCCATGATCCTCTATTGCAGTGGTTAAGTATCTTTCCGCCATCAAATTTTGTTCTCATATGCATCCAACACTCCGCCAAATTAGTTGTAAAGTTACCTAATAAAGACCTAGCCTTACGTGCAACATTGTTCAGGAGGAGAGCAAGATCCTGTCTCATTCCAGATTGTAAATCAGAATTGGAAAGCATGTAGGAGCCTCTTGACTGCTCTTGAGCCTGTAAGGATGTACCTTGAGTCCACATTTCCGATTGTTGGAGAAAAATGTCATCATCACCATTATCATCATCATTATCATCATCAACTGCATCTGTTTGTGCTCCATTACTGTGGTTTTTATCTAAAGTCTGTTTTACCTTGCAAAAATCTTCATTGCATCTAGTGTGATCACCATAGATGTGTGATGTTGTATTTCTAATATCGTGTTCTAAATTTTTGATGGCTAGTGTTTTATTTTTTTCAGAGGACCTTCTTCTTATGGAACACCGGACAGCACTAACAATTCTTATTCTTGTCCTTTTGCACAACTTGCCTTTACCTTTATAACTTGGATTTTCATTTACTAAATTTTCTAAATTACCCCTAAGACACTTTGTAATATGATTAGCACACTCCATCTTTTGAACAAATTTTCCCCAAACAGGTACACGTTCCATAATTTGTGCATGAATGGATGAGTCGCCATCTGCAATAAAATGCATATAACGGACTCCAAAATCGTTAGCCTTCAAAAAGCCTTCCACAATTATGTCAGACTCCATAGATTGACTTGATTCAGTCCAGTTTTTGAAGCATTCATGGTCTTTAGGTGTTATTCCTAGGGAGTTACATCTATTGCAAATGTAGCAGTATTTATTTCGGATACCTATGTGCAAGATTTTTTTAGTTTCTGCACCAATTACAACGGCAACGCCTCCAAGAGCATTATATGAGTGCTTGTGCGACCTTTTGCTCCATCCACCATCACAAATAACTGTTATGGATGGAATATCTAGAAGGAAATGTTTATTTATAAAAGTCATGATAGTATGATACTAAACCCCTAACAGGAGGGATTGTGCCTGATATTCATATGATGAAAACATAATCTTTCAATCAGTTTAATTGAGGTCTGGAGCTGGCATGTCAGTTAACTGCTAGTAGTATGTTGTTATTTATGTATAATTGTTGTTTTATTTGTTTATTTTTTTTACATCTTCTAATATCGGACTCGGACTTCTTTTGAACTGAATTTTAATGTGCGTATTGTTATAATAGAGGTACATATATTGGGGGAGGGTTGCGATCCCATAAACATGTTTAACCTCGCCGCAATTTTGGCGTGTCACAAGTCAGGAGCATCTGGCCTTTGTTAATCTTGTTTGATCTTTATTTCAGTTTCTTGTGTATAATTCTGAGTTTAGTATGCTTGTTTTTCCACATTTTTCGGCCCGTAATTTCTTCATGAATTGGACAATTACGCCCAAACTCAATCCCAACATTCCCTTTGTGATATAGAATTTCTTGGTCAAATTGTAATACTGTAATTGTCCAGGAATATGCAAGAAATATATGCCACTGGGTGTTCAATAAGTTACAGAAATATATGCCACTGGATGTTCAATAAGTTATAATTAGTTTTCTGTGGTTGATTTAATCTGTTTGATGGTTCCCAACTGTTTTAATACTTATTTACCATTTTTGTATAAAGTATGTATCTGACAAAAGGGTGGTTGCTTGTGTCATCAAATCATATATGTGTATTATCAGCTCTTGATAAAACAGGATGAATGACCATGAGTGTTATTTTATACATTTGAAATCGGATTAATCCAATATAAAATCAGAATGGACGTTACAAATGTGAATCTTGTGCAATATGTTGATACTACACTGAGTCCTATGGTCTCTGCACCCTGAATAACCAATGTAACAAGTTTTTAGGGGCCATATTAATTGCGGAGCCTTATTCCAGTTAAATAAAATCACAATCTTTGTGCTAAACAACTGGCCAATCACCAAAGTTTCTTAAATTTCTGCTTGTAAAAATCATCTGTACAGGCCAACATAATAATAAATGTTGCTAAATATTTAATGAAATTGACATTCAGTTCTGTAGATTCTAAATTTATCGTGAAGACTTTTAAATCATTAAAAAATATTATGTAGAGCCCAATACATTGCAATAACAAATACTTGTCAATGTTCATTTGGGCCCCTATAATACAGGTGCTAATGGGCCTTTTGCTTTTGGTGATTTTTTACATTCTGGAAGGTTAGTTCTCTGTATGAAGATATATTTTCTTTATAAAAATTTATTATTCATTATATCGTCATTGTCCACCAACCTTATTAAGTGGCAGAAAGTGGAAGTTTCATAACTAGGGACCCTTTAACTGCCTTAGAGGGGGCCAACTCTGGTCATGCTTCATTGATTCCCTAAATAATCAACTATTTTTTTCAGCAAAAGTGGGTGTCCCCTCCCCCTTTAGAAAAAATATAAATCTTTCTTTTACAACATAAATTTTATAGTTGCTATTGAACATTATTCAAACAATAATAAATCGATCAATCATGTAAGGGATACTGTTATGAAATACAGGACTGTTCCGCTCTATAATTATTATATTGGGGTTGTAAACCTATGAAAATCAATGGACATTTAATGTCTAAAATTAAGAAGTGCAACTACACCCATTAAATAATTATCCTACATTTTGTATATTTTACAAATGTAACTATTACACTTTTTGGTTTATTTTTTTTAAATTTTATTTTATAATGATTGTCATTTTTCAATAATTATAGTAATTTTGGGGCCCTTTATAGCTTGTTGTTCGGTGTGAGCCAAGGCTCCGTGTTGAAGGCCGTACATTGACCTATAATGGTTTACTTTTTTTAAATTGTTATTTGGATGGAGAGTTGTCTCATTGGCACTCACACCACATATTCCTATATCTGTGAATAACTGTATTAAAATTATGCACACCTTCGTGATATCTATTCTTTTCTATTGCTATCTTTTTTTCCAAGTCTATGGCTGATGCCATTTCTTCTTCTACCATCACTTTCCACCACTGATTTATTTCTTTTTCGATAACACTGAATGTATTCTGTGCCATAGTTGGGGAATCCATGCTTGCCAATTGTTCATTTAGATGAGCTAAACCGTTCCCGCTTACTATTGAACCCCACACAGCTCTGACATTGATGTCATAGTGACGTGTTCCACCGTTTAACAATTTTGGGCTAGTCTCAAAATGAAATTTTTTTCCACATCCTGTACATTTGGCAGCGAGAATTACAGCTAGTCCAAAATGAGCTACCTGAGATTCCAAAATTATTGGCACTGCACCTGAAATAGCCTTTTCTCTTGCTTTATCACAAAGAATAGCATGACATGTTATCTCGGAAACATGTTTTTGCAAACACTGTAAGTTGATTATTCTGTATCCTGTTGCAGCTATATTGTTAATTTCAACACTTCTGAGTACTCCATCGACAGACCTGTACACCTGGAATTTCTTCTTTATAGTTGGCTTTAATAGTTTCATAATCATTCTGTTGTTAGCAATTGCTCTACGCTTCTTTATAATTCTAACTCCAGCCCCCTCTTTCAAAGTACACTTGAACACATGTTTTACATTGCCTGAACCTACTCGTATTCTTTGTCGTTTTGCTCTGTGTTTACCAGGAGCTAAACCAAATATTCGGGACTCTTTCTTTATTCTTGCCATTGTGTAAACCACAATAAATAAATTGAAAATAACTATCTACAATGTAACCTATTGTAATGGCAACCAGATGCTCTCCATAGAAAGTGGAACTTAAAATATATATAAAAGAACACACACTTTTTTTTAAATTATATTTTTATTAATCTTTCATGTAAAATAGATAACTGTATATGCTGTAATATAAAAGAAAAAATTCATTTATAACAATAAATATTGTATGACCTCGTCATACATGATCAATAGATCAACGGACATAACATGGGCTTCATGGGAGATCGAATGAATGGTTTTGTAATCAGTCCATGCATTTCAACAAAAAACATAGTATCTTACCACAATTCAATCTGTTTTTCAAATATTAATAACTGTTTTACTAAATTTCATTAGGTTTCACTTTGTGAAGATCTGTGATCAGCCTGTCAACAACTTCCGGTAAAATCAGGATATCACTACGCCTAAATATTCCCTACAAAAATACGGATAATTTATAGAATTTATGATCGTTTCCAACCAACAAACATATCACTGTGAATTTTTGTATGATTAATTAAATAATATTTTGTTCATCATAAAAAATCCATCATTATAATTGTGCGTAGGAATATTGAACTTTAAAAAGAAAGTAGAGACGAAGACAAATCAAAACAAACTGCTACACATGTTTATAATTTAGGTTTTACATGGTAATTGAAATTGTGATTGTGCATTGAATACGGCTAACATGTTCCGTTTGTTGAAAAAAAATCAATGTTACCTAAAAATAATCCTACTTATGAAAGGTTAATAATATTGATAAAGTAACTTTTGCACTACGCTGAAAAAAATGGCCACCTCCATGATTTCTCACATGTTGGTACGCAAATTGACATTTTAATTCATTTATCCCAATCTAAGGACATTTTCAAGTCTTGTATCCCATAGATGTAAACCCAAGGTATTGTAAATTTATTTAATATATATTTGAAACCCTCGTATATAGGCGTCCCATTTTTTTCCCAGAGCTGTGTATGAAAAAATATAGCGTTGATTTCTTTTTTTGATAACTTTTAATCAATAACGTCTTATGCTTTTGCCATTGGATTATTATTCAAAATGGGATGAATATTTATAGGATACAACTAGAAATCAATGTTTGGATATGATATAATATAATTTTGAGGGCATTGAAAAGTTGGCCATTTTTTTATTCTTCAACAATTCTGTTTGTTATGATGAACCTTAATTATTATGCCTAAAAGAAGAGATACGACTAATTTTATTTGCTTGAAAAACATGCCGTAATTCTATAATTCTGTAATTTCTGAAATAAACGTCTGACTCAATTTTACAAAAACTGCACCGTACGATTTTGTGACGACCGGGCAAATATCAAAGTTAAATCATTATTCTTTCATTTAAAAAGAAATTAGCCGTATGTTAGGTGGGTGCATTAAACACCTCTAACTAGACGTCTTTTTTCACATATTACACTCGCCTATTGGAGACGAATTGAACAAAATGTACGCAGATCTTGCTTTAAAATGTGTGGTACTAGTATAAAGATTTCATTTCAACAATGCTAAATGTACATGTTGAAGGTCACTGTCTAAACAATTTGAAGATGCAAACTTGATCAAAACACGCCTAACGGAAATTGTTTGAACTTGCATAAACTATGTTTCAGATTCAGATTCAGATGAGAAATAATACAAGAAAATTAAGAATGGAAATGGGGCATATGTCAAACAGACAACAACTCAAAGTCACTAATGGGTCTTCATCACAGAAATGCAACTCAAAACCTATATAAATGAACTAAAGTTAAAATAAGAGATTAACAAAGGCCAGAGGCTCCTGACTTGAAAAAGGCGCAAAAATGCGGCGGGGTTAAACATGTATAGTGATATCGCAACCCTCTTCCCCTAATACCATTAGCCAATGTGAAATAAACAAACACACGGGAGTCCGATGCCAGAAAAAATGACAAAAGAAAAAAAAACAATATGGCAATGGTGCACAAATTAACAAAGGACTACTAGCAGTTACTTACATACCAGCTCCAGACCTTATATAAACTAATCAAGTATTATGTCTTTAAAACATAAAAATCAAGCATAATCTCTCCAGTTATTGGTTGAGTATCATAGTACCATCATACAATATGTGAGAATTATACTACTCGTATCATGCCAACAACTGGTTTGAGAATAAATGTGTTTCTTAACTATGCAAAGACCCTATGAGTGAATCAATATCAATACCTAAATACGCTATATTTAATGACCCGACAACAGTATCGTAACTTCTGAATTAGTTTGTTTAAAGGTTCGGTTACTTTTGAGGTGCAGGTGAATGCCGAAATTGTTTTGCTATGTATAAAATATTACCATAAAAGATTGGATGTGAAATACCTAGGATGTCACAAAAATACTGAACTCAGAAAAAAATTCAAAACGAAAAGTCCCTAATCAAACGGCAAAATCAAATGATAAAACACATCAAACGGATGGAAAACAACTGATATACATGTATTCCTGACTTGGTACAAAATATTACCATAAAAGATGGGATGTGAAATACCTAAGATACCTTGTACCGATGATACAATTTAGTAAATATTTTGACTAGTTTGTGGTATCGGCAACGCTGGTGTAATTTTTTCAGTTTCAGTTTCAGTTATATAGAGATTAAATAAACAAATTTATTAATATGTCTTAAATCTAAAACTAGCCTTTCTTTTCCTGAACTATTAACCGAAACAGTAAGTGGATTTACCACAAATGTGCATTTAACTTCTGTTATACAATTTTTTGATAAAAGTTCCTGAATAGAATTTTCAACAAACTCTGAATGCTGTAAGGCTGATCTATTATTTTTGAGAAAAACACAAGGTGGATCACTAAAAAATGGAATTCTATAACCAAAATCAATAACGTTCATAATAAAATCATTAGCATGAAGTACATTTTTCCAATATGATGAATGTTTTTTCAAATTGCCTTTAACATTTACAAGATTTTTGCCAGATTTTTTCTCATAATTGTTACCAAATTCAAATAAATACTCAACTTCGTCAGTTTCTGTGCTGTTACTGTGTCTTTCCTGTGTGTTGATCCTGCTGGAACTTTGGTGCACTAAAAGTGGCTGTAGGGGTACTTCTTTGGGGACAGTTCCGTGCGAAATGCCCGGGTTGATTGCAGTAGAAGCACTTGTATGTTTCTTTGACTCCGTCTGTACCACCGACTTGGCTAAGGCCACGAAAAAAGCTTCTGGAATTAAATTTTCCTCGACTGGAACCACTGTTTGCAGCATCGGGTTTATTGTACGGCTTATAGTTTCTTTTTCTAGCAGCCCTAGAAATAGCAGAGCGTAAATCACTAGCATCTTCTTTATTTTCTGCCAACGGACTATCCAAATATTCCTTTACTGTGTCCCAACCGTGTTTATCCGCTATCTTAAGGATCTTATTCCGCTTTCGAAGTACTAGTACTTCTTTCTCCTCGGAAATGATACTACTAACTTCTGTAACGTTGCCCAACTTTATACAGCTTTCAATGGCGGAAAGTTTATCCAAGCGTTCGGAATTAAACGAATGTTGAATCTTTATTCCTTCGCTCTTGAATGTGAATTCTGTTTGTTCGACACCGGTTGCCTTTGTACTTTTGCCAAACCGAGCTTCAAAATGGTTAATCATCGACTCTTTCTGTTCCTCTAATGCGTTGTTTAAAGCTGAAGTGAAAAGCGAAATGGCCCCATCGGTAGTCAACTCTGTATCATGATGATCTTCACCAGTAGCGTTATGGTCTTGTTCAGAACCCGTGTCGGACATACTATGCAGAACGTGTTGTTACTTTGAAGTTACTGTGAGAACCTCGATACAAATTATCCAAGTATCGGACTTATATACCCCACCCGTATTCCCGCCTATGAAATGCTCGTGCAGTACTCACTAAAGACTTATATATAGATACTATCCAACCAGTTCTTCAAACTTGTTTTACAACTTGTTCTACAAACCACAGTTACTAAAGATAGAAATAGATAAGGGAAAACCCCAAATATAACGGAATAGAAATAAATTGTATTTGTAGAGTACTACATTGTATACACAGGTCCTTTGAACACCAACTTTACTTCGGTAAATCCGGTTAAGCGCTTAATAAATAGAAAAATGACCCCAGAAACTGGTAGACAAAACTGTTCTACTGACAAAACTTAATTAAACATTTAACCCTGATTTCAGGAAAGACTAAATAAAATAGCTACTCATTCAGGAATTGATAATAAACAAAAAAAGTATAGAATGAACACCAAAATTTAATAAATGACAGAAAATATATTACAACATTTACATATCTAAATATTATTTAAACAAGTTAGAGGTTAATCTTGTATCACCCACTTGACCAAAATAAGCTTAATACTGGTTTTAAGGAAACATATAATTTGAACTTTTTCTATTGAGCGTTTTCTAAACTTAGGACCTGTAGTGCTCTTGGTCCGTATGGACAACAAACATCACGCCCGCCATGCAAATATTTAAATGATATTTTGTCGAAAAGCAATGGCGGCCATCTTGGTAGGTTCGCGGGGATATTTGATAGAACAATCGCTTCATATGTCACATTTCATGTACGTGCTCATGTTTTTTTAACATCAACATTAAACATTATTTATAATAACATTTCACGATACTTTTGTTATGTATGTTTATGTATGTTTGATATTTTGGCTCTCAATAATGACAACTTCAGTATGTATACTTAAGAAATTTATCCTGTTGAACTTACTTTAAATAAGATAAAACTCTCGATCTTGATATCTATATCATTAACGGAAAGCTTTACACTAAAATTTATAATAAAAGAGATGATTTTTCATTTCCTATCGTTAATTATCCATTTTTAGATGGTGACGTTCCCTTGTCACCATCTTACGGTGTGTATATATCTCAACCTGTACGATTCGCTCGTGTATGTAACAATGTTTTAGATTTTAACGAGAGAAATTTATGTATTACTGAAAAAATATTACACCAGGGTTTTCGGTATCACAAACTAGTCAAAACATTTACTAAATTTTATCATCGGTATACATTTTATGTAAAGACATCATTCGTAAATATAGCTAAACATGCAGACTTATTATACGTTCAGGTATTTCAAATCCAATTTTTTATGGAAATATTCTTTATAAAGCACGAAAATTTCAGTATTCACCTCAGAAGCTAACAAAACCTTTGAAAAGACTTATTAAGAAGGGACATAGGTACGATACTGTTGTTAGGTCATTAAAGATTGCATATTTTGGCGTTAATATTGATTTTCTTATAGGGTCTTTGCATTGAAACTAAACACATTATTTTTTTTTGAAACAGTTGTTGGCATGACACGGGTTATGTTCTGATGTTATGATGGTATGATTCTAAATCCCTAACGGGAAGGATTGTGCCTGATATTCATATGATGAAGACATAATCTTTCAATCAGTTTAATTGAAGTCTGGAGCTGGCATGTCAGTGAACTGCTAGTAGTCTGTTGTTATTTATGTTTTATTTTCTTTGGTTACATCTTGTGACATCAGACTGGGACTTCTCCTGAACTGAATTTTAATGTGCGTATTGTTATGCGTTTACTTTTCTACATTGGCTAGAGGTATAAGGGGAGGGTTGAGATCTTATAAACATGTTTAACCCCGCCGTATTTTTGCGCCTGTCCCAAGTCAGGAGATTCTGGCCTTTGTTAGTCTTGTATTATTTTTCATTTTAGTTTCTTGTGTACAATTTGGAGTTTAGTATGGCGTTCATTATCACTAAACTAGTATATATATATTTGTTTAGGGGTTAGTTGAAGGACGGCTCCGGATGCGGGAATTTCTCGCTGCATTGAAGACCATTTGGTGACCTTCTGTTGTTGTCTATTCTATGGTCGGATTATTGTCTCTTTGAAACATTCCCCATTTCCATTTTCAATTCTATTGATTCACGGATCTGGTCATTACGATACAAAGATCAAATTAATAGAACGAAATATCCTACAGATTCTGTAATATTTTCATTTATCAAACATACAATTAAAACTTATCGGAAAATATTACCCCGAACAAAATACCATGCTTTTAATTGTACTACAGGGATAAAAAAAAAAAAGATGAATTTATTTTTCCATAATAAAAACAAATGTGTGATCTTTAACCGTGTTTTTTGGACTTTAGCAGGAGTCCGATTGTGGACTTTAGCGGACAGTTTAAAGGACGTTTTAAAGAAGCGGACTTTAACGGTACCACAAAGCCGCATTGACTTGAAATTTAAGACACTAGGTACTATGTCGTTATCTTCATTTAACCGCCTCACAGCTTCCCATCACCGTTATCACTTTTACTCAAAAACACACCCTTCAATCTTCACTTCAAAAGAACAGTTGATAGTATGTCATGTATTTTTGTACAATACTATAAAGAAACAATCTGTTTCCATAAAGGAGTAGGCCCAGTATGACCCCTTTTTGGCCCCAAAGAATAGCAGTTTTAGAAATTGTTAAAATGTAAACTTTTAGTTATTTATTGGAAAGTAGAAGGCTTCTGCTACATAACTATTGGATGTTTTGACAATACAATGCACAAACATCGAGTACAAGCATGCTAAGTTACTAAAATTTTCACAATTTTAGCATTTTAGTTAAAAAAAAATTACGGTTTCCGTTTTAATTGAAAGTGGCCGCATTTGTGTTCATTCTTAATATTTAAATGTAATTTGTTCTTGATGATAATACATACCATATATAAAGGTTGAGGATGAACACGGATGCGGCCACTTTCTTTTTTGACAAAAAAAATCTGAAAAGTGAAATTTTTGGGCATATTTGATAGATTTGTCATATTTAAGCTTGAATCGGGGCAATTTTAATGACTAAATCAGTTAAAATCTTTCACATAAACTAATTGAATCAACTGCAATAGACACTTTAAAAGTGTTTGGAAAATGTGACAAATATTTCGTCAGATGAACCTGAAATTTGAGGCCGGACCTACTCCTTTGTAATAAAAAAGAAAAGACTGAAAAACTATTTTATTTGAAAAACCCATTGGTACAAAAACTAGGGATGCCCAAAAGAGGGTATCACACAATCGTATGTCGTGCTCACTCAAGCAACACAAAACTGTTCCCTTTTTGAGCACTTGATAACACCTCCTCCCTCGGCCCCTTTTGGTGGGTTTGTGTTGTTCAGTCTTCTGTTTTCTATGTTGTTTTGTGTAATGTTTTTCGTCTTTTGGTCTTGTTATGGTGTTGTCATTTTATTTTCGACTGAAAAGTTTTACGTTTAAACCCGATGCATTTGTATGCAGATGTTCTAATTCAGGAGCCTTTTGTTCAGTGATTGTCGTTTGTTGGTGTAGTTAACAGGTGATACCCGTTTCTCATTTTATATATAATAGACCTTTGGGGCCTTTTATATATCAATCTTTATATTAACGGATATAGTTTTAACCTATTGATGACCCTCTATTTTTGAGTGAATATCTTAAATCATCCTTCGTATTACCAAATTCTGTATCGATCTGATGAGTTAAGCACTTTTCATCTTATTTTCATATTTTTCTCTTATGTAGTACTGTTACACCATTGTCCATGGAATGGGGAGGCTGGCGCCTTCAAAATCGTTTAAATTCACCACATTTTGTATTTGTCTGTCCCAAATACGGAGCCTGTAATTGATAGTCGTTTGTTGCTGTATATGATATTTGTTTTATGGTTCATTATTTTGTAATTAAATCAGGCCGTTAGAAACTTTCGTTTGAATTGTTTCAAAAATGTCATATCGGGGAGTTTCATCACCGCCAATGCGGTATTGGTTTAACATTTTGTTGAAGGTGTACGTTTACCTAAACTTTTTAATATCTGTCTCATTTGGTTTCATGTGGAGAGTTGTCTCTGTCTCATTGGCAATCATACCACATTTTTTTTGTATGCAAGTGAATTTTTGATTATTTGTCAATACCACGATCCGTGGCATTCGGCAACAAACTTACAGGGCTTAGTTTAACATTCATGTATGCATAGGTCAGTAATGTCGATAACATTATAATTATAAGAAATTCGACTCGTATAAAATTCCTGAGGGGAAAAAGTAAAATCACAAAAATACTGAACTCCGAGGAAGATTCAAAACGGAAAGTCCCTAATCAAATGGCAAAATCAAAAGATCAAACACATCAAACGAATGGATAACAACTGTCATATTTCTGACTTGGTTTAGGTGTAATACCACCAAATCATGGTACGTCACATTCGGTTGTATACGAAAGTACGTCGAAAAAAATATTCCCTTGATTTTGACAGTTGTAGGTAATTTTCATTTTTATTTTTTTTTGCAGTAAAAACATTTCTGTGTCATTAACATATGAAAATAATGGTGTTTGAAATACCCAAGACATATTCTTGGGTATTTCAAAACACCATTATTTTTTATTTGGGAATTCTATAGAAAATTTTGTAATCTTGAGGTTACATGGTGACTGAACCTTGTACACATATAAAATAAGGGGAGACATTTGATTGGTTTACTTCCAATAATGGTTATTTTCTTATATGCAATGAAATGTTATGTGAATGTTTTTCTATAGTTCTGGACAGGATCAAACTTTACTCATGCCAAGCATTTCTTTATTTGAAACAAAGATGAATTCTGCATATTTTTTGAAAAATGCAAATTTAACAAAGACTAAAAGGGAGAAATCAATGGTGGTATTACACCTACAAGCCCTTTCCAATGTAGGATTGAACCTTGTTTTATAGCTAGCTAAACCTCTCACTTGTCTGACAGTCGCATCATCAAAAGAGGACGAAAACAAGCAGCAAGATAAATGAAAACCATTCAAAAAATAAAAGCCGTAGAAGTCGAAAAATATCTATATCAAAAGTGTTGGACAGTACGTGCTCCAAACAAATAGGGTTTGTAGTTAGATGCTCAATGAAAATATACTGCATCGTCCATATTAAAAGGTCGAAAGAACATGAAGAACTTTGTAAACATGTTTATATAGTGAAAGAACAAGATAACCCTTGTGTGTAGCTATCATTCTTTAAGAGAATAAAGTAAGCAATTATTTTAGTAAAAAAACTTAAATTAAGGTTCATTTGTATTAGTTTTTATTGATTATTTTTTTCTATGCCCTCCGAATCATCATACGTGTTGCCTTCAATGAATAGCTATATCCCTTCCAATGACTCCAATTGACACCAACACCATAAGCACTGGTACCCTTTAGGTACTTCCCGTTAAGATTTGCGCTATGACACCTACTATACCACCATCCTCCCTTATACAGCTCAGCACAGTTACCACCATAAGCATCATTATCTCTATCCCTTGTAGTAAATTTATATCCATTTTGACCGCCGAATGAATCACCTACATAAAATAAAATGTTTATGCTTTAAGCTTGTATGTAACACTACAGGGTGATAACTCTATAAAAGTCAGCTGAATGTTTTAATTATGTTC
Organism: Mytilus galloprovincialis; assembly: GCA_037788925.1. Classification (NCBI taxonomy): domain Eukaryota; kingdom Metazoa; phylum Mollusca; class Bivalvia; order Mytilida; family Mytilidae; genus Mytilus; species Mytilus galloprovincialis. The sequence continues at coordinate 18,738,186 of CM075331.1, read as the reverse complement.
TATTGATAAGGAAATGTTAATCTTCTAAACTATTTAAATTAGTAGTTGTCATACTGCAATATATCCCATGAAATTTCTCCGATAAAGTTGGTCAAAGTAAATATTTTGTTAGATTTTATGAAAATTAAACGAGCCAACTTAATTTTAGTCAAGGTGTTTGGTACCATCTTAGCTAGCTAGTTAGTGTCTGAAAAATATTTTTCAAACAAATATATTATGTATTAATACAAACCTGTACCGTATTCCTGCCGAACATTTCTTACTGACAATATAACGTTAAGGTCGTTACAGTTAAAAATTGTAGTGTACACTATAAGTACAATTATTATCACTATTATCCTCTTTTGAACATATACAAGATTACAATATGTGAGCAATAGAAAAGAATTGCTGTTTAAATGTTAATAACGAAGAAAAGAAAAAGAAAAAAAACCTAAGAAGGACAGTGAATGCCATAATGTAGTTAGTTTAATACATTAAAAATGTTAGATAAGAGCAAATTGGGACATTCGAGAAAGTAGTGGTTAAATGTAGGGAATGATTATTTAAATTTGGGTAAGGTAGGGGTATCGTCTATTTTTCATTCCAAAAATGTTGTTCGTATCACGCAATTAGCATCAAATTTTTTTTTGTCGAACGATTCCCCCTCCCCCAATTTTAAAAAGTGAATACTCCCAAACAAAAGTATTGTTTTTCCTTCTCCTTGCTGAATATATTTCTTTCCTTCTAAGTTGAAAATATTCTTTTTAAAAATAACACAAACCCCTCTTCCCCCTCAGACTTAAATGCCCATTCCCTAAGTTTACTGCTTGAAAGCCGTAAAAGTGGCCTTTACATATCTCAGTTGGTATAATAGGTACATGCATTATAGTATACATAATTTATTTATAAAACTGCTAAAGCAATCCCCCTTCAGCAGGTTTGTGCGAAAGGACGATTGTAATTTACACTACACAGATTTCCGGGTCACCATCATGTTTCATCAAATTCATAAAATGGCTTCCAACAGACATGCGCAATTTAAAGCAACATTATGCCAACAAGGAATATTAAGTAATTTATTTGAAACTTGTGTGTACCATACATTTTGACATACATAATACAATTGTCGGTTGAGAAAACTGCAATTTTAAGAATTATTTTCACCATTTAGTATTGTATATAAATTATAAATTATTTTATATTGTTAATTATACTTGTAGTATCTATAACGTTGTAATACAAATATCTATATTATTCTACTACACTCATCATGAAGTTAATTACCTGCGTTTCCTGTGTAACCAGTTATCTCCAGCTTGTATCCTGACTTTTCATTCTTAACAACAAATGTATTGTAGATGGCATATCGGTGTTTATTATCAAAGTCCCACATATCTATCCTCAATTTGTAATATCCTTGTTCTGTCAATTTGTTCAAATATTCATTCCCTAAAATTTAAATTGCACAATTGACCGTCACATTTGCCATTATAAAAAAATCATATGTGTCAGTTAGATTAATTTGAAAAAAGGCATGTTTTTTTTAAAATTATTAATGACAATAGTGCAACAGTGTGAATATACCACGTACACTTCCTAAATACGCATATCTAAAAAACAATTTTTTAAATACAGTTATAGAAGTGTTAGAAATTTAAAATATTCTAACCATTCGAGGCACTAAGGTGTTTACCTCTAAATGTATAAATTGCAACAGTCGGCGAAAGTTAAGCTTATTTTTGGTTTTCAATTTTGTTTCATTGTTGTTACTGATTTGGCTTGCTAACATTTTTTTTTTTTAATTTTAGCTCCACTTATTGGGTCTCATGTTGACAAAACGTGCATTTGGTGTTCTAAAATACGAGCCTGGAACCTTTGAAGCGGTTTAAGATTTGTTTTGATTGTCCGAAAATTTATATGTTATATTTTATTCTGTCAAATAGACTGTCATCAATTTATATTAAGCTTACCCAACCAGAAATCTTCTTTTAAATTCCCAAAGCCATTTTTATACGACTGCCAGTCTCTGTAAAAGCCAACAAAACCATTTGTTCTTCGCTGGAATAACTGTGGAAGAAAATGCCTTTTAGATATCATTTCAACAATGAACGACATTGTCTTCGTTAAATGAATAGAAAGAATGTCTATTACTCAGGGGATGCTTGTTACATCTACTGTGTGTTCAACAGTAAATTATGCTACTACTTTCATGTCTAAAAAAAAGCTAATCAAACTCGTAGTGTGTTTGTGTGATGAAATTATGTTCTACACACAAAACACTCTTTTTACAAATCAAGGGCTTAAAATATAGTTACAGGGAAGATAACGACGTAGCTAACGTTTACGCAACATGACTTTTTTTGCGATATCGACCTTTTTTGAGAACATGCATTTCTAGGCTAATTTTTATCATTAGATTAAAAACGATTGCATTGACCCCCCTTTACAAAATAACATTTGACTAGGTGGAAAAATTTTTTGTATACAAGTCATCGAAAAATATCACCATCGGATCAAAGCTGTATCGTACGCTGTTCGCGGAAAATGGTTGTTGTTTATCATAAGGGCAACAGTAGTATACCGCTGTTCAATAGTCAAAATCAATTAAGCGAAAACAAATCTGGGTTACAAACTAAAACCGAGGGAAACAACGGAACAATAGAAACACTGAACTGTAACAGAAACAAACGCCAACATTGATAGAAACAAACAATAGGAGAAGGAGAAGGCTGTGTTCTCAAAACACCAGATATCTTCCCTTATCCTCGCCAATGAATATCTTAGGCTTAGTTCATAAATTTATGGTCTGTTTCCTTTGAATATGTGGATGTTTGTGACATGATTCTTAGCAGTTTTTATTATTTGGGTTGCTGTCTTCTTTCTCTCTTTCATTGCGATTCTATGGCAATGTTGTCTCATATCAAAATGAATCATGTTATCACCGTACAGTCTTTTTCATTTTTAGCCATGGCGTTGTCAGTTTGTTTTAGATTTATGAGTTTGACTGTCCCTTTGGCATCTTTCGTCCCTCTTTTTGTACTTATACCGGGATTTTTTATTATACATCTCTGGTTTAAATAAGATAAAACTATTATAGTTTATAATTTTTTTGAATTAATTACATAAACATAAACATAATCAATATATTTTCAATTTTAAAACGGCATTTCTTATACGGCACAACTTTCTATATATATATTTATATATATTTACGAACCGTCCAACCACCCCCGAAACTCTTCATATCACAAAAGACATTGAAACCGGAAGTTCCATCTGGGTATATTTTATATACTCCACTTTTATTTTCTGACTTTCTCAATTCACCACAGTCGGAAGGTCGAGCGCCAAAACCTATATAGTATATAAAAATTAAAAATAAAGATGATAGTACTCTCAAATATGTCATATTTTATCTATTTCATAATTAAGAAACAAAGGTTTCAATCCGCTCTAGCAAAGTTGAACTTGAATGCAGTTGGTTATTCTTCTTACTTCCTTATTGGTCATATAATATAGTTACGCTTCCCTGACGAAACAAATCTTTAAGTTCGCCGGTTCCTGATGATTGTAAAAAAAAAAAGCTATTTAGAGGCACGAAATGTATTATGCGTTTAGTTCAAATGACAAATAATTTTGTTTTTTAACAGCTTGCCAAAACTGTTGATTTAAAGTAAAACATTTTTGAAGACGGAGAACATTTTTTTATCCGTAAAGTTCAATTTATCTTTTTTTTTTTAAATACCTATAGTTCAAGCAAGAATATTTTTTTTTATAATGTTTGACAGAACCAACCCAGATAAACACGTGTGCAAGATTCGTTTAAATTGTAGTACATTACCTGTGGAAGAAGACACTAAGCATTGATTCGTAGTTTCTGTGATAAGATTAGCAACTTTATTGGCTACGTCCCTGACACATTTCTCTATAATAAACATATGAAGACATCTTATTTTTAATTTCAACAAAATAGATATGTTAGAAATAAACTCGAAAACTTTAAACAATATCGATGTAAAGCTGCAAAACAATGTTTTCGTTGCAGAAAATTTTCAATAAAATTGTCATAGAAAAAAATAATTTAAACGTGTTTTTTAGAATGTGTAATGGTTTTTTACATCATATACCAATATGGAATAATAATTTGGTACTTTTTTAAATCTTGTTTTCTTTGTAAATATGTTCATTGATTTCAAATCAATTTGATCATAAAATCAAACATTATAGTGCAGTTTCCTACCTTTGTTTATTTCCTTGCCATAGCTTTGTACAAAAGAGAGAAGAAAGGCAATTAACAATAAGTCCATATGCATTATATTCCGATATTGATTGCAAAACTTAACAAATACATGTGACTATCACTACTACTATTTTAACTACATATACTGCCATGTAATTATATTATAGACTTTTACAAATGTTGCTGCGTGATGTATGTAATACGAGAGGCATCGCTTTCCTGATCATTAAATCGACTAAAATCAGTCTTTCCCAAAACAGGTCTGGCATTCTAAACATTCTTATATGTTTTACATGTCATTGACTCTTCATAGAACTAGGTTAATCAAATTAACGGTACTAATTTTCTTGCACCAGATGCGCATTTCAACAATATATGTCTCTTCATTCGATACATGTACCAATGAAAAAAAGAGGAGTTTGGAAATGAAAATTCTGACTAAAAATCCGAAAACAAAATAACCTTCTACAAAATTGGTTGTAATGTATATTCGTATTTTAGCACTTCAAATGTAAGTACAAATAATTACGAAAGGAAAATAAGACATGTAGCACCGTTACATAAAGGTAATAGTAGTATACCGCTGTTCAAAACTCATAAATCTATGGACAAAAAACAAAATCGGGGTAACAAACTAAAACTGAGGGAAACGCATTAAATATTAGAGGAGAACAGCGACACAACATCAAAGTAGACAATTCATCTAAGGTCCACAACACAATTTTCTGCTAATGTAAAAGTCCAATTGTGTAAGTCCACAAAATAAGCTCTGTTAAAGTCCACACAATTATCTATTTAATAAATAAAAAAATGCGCCTTTTATTAATCCGGTAATGTAATAATAAGCATGGTCTTTTGTTATTGAAATTCAATTCTTATCAGTTTGAATTATGTTTGATAAATGATAAGATTAAAGTCGATTTTAACCGCATAAATTAGATCTGTGTGTTGTAATTTTCTGTGAATTAAACAGGCAACCTTTATGAAAGCTTGCGCTCTTTTTGAATTCTTTAGCGACTATTTGTACATCGACTAGGAAGACATGGCGTCCTCTTTATGTATATTTTAGGGACACTGGCTTATCCCGAAACCTATATTTAACCTTTAAAATTTCTTTGAAAATATCTATAAAACATAAGAACGAAATCTTTTCAGTTTCGTGTAGGCTCCACAGCAGCCAAAATGGTCCATAAATTTCGAACATAGATTTTAACCCATACAGTTTGTTGTAAATGTGTATATTGGTTATTTCCAAGTAAAGGAATATTGTTATTATTGTATTAAGAGAGTTTATATAAGTTGGCAGAAATTATTTCTAGTGTTTAGTATATTGAATGAGTAATTAACGTACGATTTACTTTATGTTATTAGCTGTATCGATAACGTCGTATATAGCGCAACCTTGTCATGTATTGTTCAGAACGTAACCGTTTGGTCAATATTTTAAGCGTGAACCCAAGTGTCCATTCGTGAGCTCTTAACTGGAAGAATTAATATGTTTATTTATAAGAGTGTATGATTATAAGCATTTTGAGTCGAGGACTGCTATATTTATGTCATCGTTTGACATTATGTTTTTCTTCCTGCTTAGAATAGTTACTTCCGGTAATTTGAAATAAATACCAGTGCAATGTCACGTTCGTCAGTCTTTGCTGTGTTTACATTTGGCTTCCAGCAAGGCTTAGCCGGGGTTTCTAGAGGTAAGAAGCAGCGCATTTAGCTGTATGCCTCGAAGTTTATATTATATGTAAGAATCGTAGTTAAGAGGTAAGAAGCAATGCATATAGCTGTATGCCTTGCATTTATTTACCGTGTTTGTTATTGTAGAATTTATTATAATCCCGTTTGGTCCGTACGAAAATAAAAGCAGTGTTGTAAATGTGTATACTGGTTATTTCCAAGTAAAGGAATATTGTTATACTGTATTAAGAGAGTTTATATAAGTTGTCAGAAGTTATTTCTAGTGTTTAGTATATTGAATGAGTAATTAACGTACGTTTTACTTTATGTTATTAGCTGTATCAATAACGTCGTATATGGCGCAACTTCGTCATGCAATGTTCAGAACGTAACCGTTGGGTCAATGTTTTAAGCATGAACCCAAAAGTGTTCATTTGTGAGCTCTTAACTAGAAGAATTAATATGTCTAGATATGTTTATTTATAAGAGTGTATGATTATAAGCATTTTGAGTCGAGGACTTCTATATTTATGTCAGCGTTTGACTTTATGTTTTTCTTCCTGCTTAGAATTTTTAATTCCGGTAATTTGAAATAAATACCAGTGCAATGTCACGTTCGTCGGTCTTTTCTGTGTTTGCATTTGGCTGCAGCAAGGCTCAGCCTGTGGGTTCCTAGAGGTAAGAAGAAGCGCATTTAGCTATATGCCTCGAATATTTAATTCCGGTAATTTGAAATAAATACCAGTGCAATGTCACGTTCGTCAGTCTTTGCCGTGTTTACATTTGGCTGCAGCAAGGCTCAGCCCGTGGGTTCCTAGAGGTATGAAGCAGCGCATTTAGCTATTTGCCTCGAAGTTTATAGTATATGATTGTAAGCATTTTGAGTCGAGAACTTCTATATTTATGTCAGCGTTTGACGTTATGTTTTTCTTTCTGCTTAGAATATTTAATTCCGGTAATTTGAAATAAATACCAGTGCAATGTCACGTTCGTCAGTCTTTGCTGTGTTTACATTTGGCTGCAGCAAGGCTCAGCCCGTGGGTTCCTAGAGGTAAGAAGCAGTGCATTTAGCTATATGCCTCGAAGTTTATATTATATGTAAGGGTCGTAGTTTAGAGGTAAGAAGCAGCGCAAAAAGCTGTATGCCTTGCATTTATTTACCGTGTTTGTCATTGTAGAATTTATCGTAATCCCGTTTGGTACGAAAATACAAGTAGAACTATTATTTTAGTAGCTCCGCTCCGTATGTAAATTATATATTATTGTTGGAATATTGTACTTGTATGGAAATATATCGGCTGGACTAGAAGTTTAATAAAAGTATCATTTTAACTGATTGATTATTTATTCACGCTACCAATGATGAGAGAGAACAGACGACAGATTTGACGGCCGTATTTATTTATTATCCCGTGTATTTACTAGTCTTATGAGATATTCGCATTTGCTGGCATAATAACTATATAAAAACATAGCAAGAAGAAGTAATTACGACACAGTTCTTCTTTGAAATCGAAATAATGATAAATGCAAAAATGTCACAAAATTTAAAATCATTTGTGGAGCTAAGCAGATTTCGACTAAGTATTGGTTTTCATGTTTGTCTGATTTTCAACAATGAAAAGGATTTTTTTTTTTTTCGGAATGTGTTAGATACGAATTGAAAAAACTATACGCAGATGTTGGTCTGTAATGTATTTTACCACTGATGAATTCTAGTATTTAAGCTTTTAGTTCCACAATGATAAATGTACATGTTGTAGATCAATGTCTAAACAATTTTAAAAAAGGTGCAAACTTTGTCAAGACACTCTAACAGAAATTGGCTGAACTTGCATAAACTATGTTTCAGATTTAGATGAGAAATAATACAAGAGATTAGAGAATGGAAATTGGGAATGTGTCAAAGAGACAACAACCCGACTAAAGAACAGAAACAGCTCAAGGCCACTAATGAGTCTTCAACACAGCGAGAAAATCCTGCACTCGGAGGTGGACTTTAGCTGGCTACTAAACAAAATGTTTACAAATTAAGAGAAAAAGATTAACGTCACATCAAATTCAAACCCTGTATAAATGAACTAATTAGTTAAAAAAAAATTAAGAGACAAACAAAAGCCAGATACTCATGACTTGGGACAGGCGCAAAAATACAGCGGGGTTAATCAGGTTTAGTGATAGCCCCCTTATACCATTAGCAAATGTGGAATAAACAAACACATACAAATGTGAACAGTTAAATTCAGTTTTAAAAAAGTCCAAATCCGATGTCAGAGTAAGTAACAAATGAAACAAAGGAAAATGAAAATGATACACAAATTAACCAAGAACCACTAACAGTTACATACATGCCAGCATCATACCTTATTTAAACTAATTAAATATAAAAATCAAGCACAATCCCTTCAGTTATTGGTTTAGTATCATACCATAATATTATATGTGAGAATTACATTACCCGTATCATATGAGCTAACCACTGATTTGAGAATAAATGTGTTTTTTTTTTCTTTGCAAAGACCCTATGAGTCATCAATAACCCGGATTTGTTTTGTTTTTTTTTCTCTCTATCGATTTATGAATTTTGAACAGCGGTATATACTTTTGCCTTTTTTATTTATCAATACCAAAATATGATAAACATTACGACTCAACAACAGAAAATGCCGAAATTGTTTTTCTATGTATAAAATATTACCATAAAAGATTGGATGTGAAATATCGAAGATATGCATGTTGATGTATAAATTATTTACGAATAGTATCCTTGTACCGATGATAAATTTAGCAAATATTTTGACTAGATTGTGATATCGAAAACGCTGGTTTAATAACTTTTCATTAATACATAGTTTAAATAATATGTATTTGTGGAGAACTATACACAGGACTTTTGTACACCAATTTTACTTCGGTTAATCGGTAAGTAAGCCAAAAAATGATCCGAGTAACCTGGTAGACGACACGGTTCTACAAACAACACTTAATTAAACATTTTAACACGATTTCATTTCGTCAGGAAAGTCCAAACAAAACGGCTACTCTCACGCGTGTCTTAGCTCTACCAATTGATCTGTTTGGGATCAATGATGGGAAAGATGGTCCACATTATTCTAGTTTTGTTTTAGGTTTAATGGGAATTAATAATAAACAAAATAGTATGTAATGAATATTAAATTTTGAAAAATGACAGAAAATGTATAAGAACATTTACATAATTATCTAAATATTATTTAAACCAGAGAATAATGTGAACTAAAGCTTGTATTACTCACTTGTCCTAAATAATCTCATTGCTGGTTTTAAGGAAACATATAATTCAGACATTTTCTATTGAAGGGTTTTATAAACTTTGAACCTGTAGTGCTCTTGGACCGTATGGACTACAATCTTAATGCCAGCCCTATTGAAGCTTCGTGAAACTATTTGAATAATATTTGCAGAAAAGTCGTTTGTTGCAGCAATGACGTTCATCTTGGTAGGCTCGCAGGGATATTTGATAGAAAATCTATTCATATGTCGAATATCATGGTCGTGCTCATGTAGTTTAAGGTAAACATTAAGAATTATTAATAACATGTCACGAAACGTTTGCTACAATTATGTATCTTTGATTCGCGGTTCTGGTCATTACGATAAAAAGATAAAATTAATGGAACGAAATCTCCTACAGATACTCTAATCTGATTATTTATCAAACGTAGAATTAAAACTAATAAAAAATAATTACCCAGAACAAAACACCATGCTTTTTTTTATTGTACTACCGTAATAAAAAAAAAAGACAAATAGATGTTTTATTAATAAATAAAAAACGGTGTGGACTTTAACGGTGTTTTTGTGGACTTAAGAGGAACTTGTTTTTATGGATTTTAACGGTGAATTTTAACTGTGTTTTATGGGTTTTTACCGGTGTTTTTATGGACTTTAGCGGAGCTTGTTATTGTAGACTTTAGCGGAACTTGTTTTTGTGGATTTTAACAGTGTTTTAGTGGACTTAAGCGAATGTCCGTTTGTGGACTTGAGCGTCAATATGTTCATAACAGAAATGAGTTGTGGAACTAGGCGGTGTTGTGGACTTTAGAATAATTGCGGACTTTAACGATGCCACAAAGTCGCAATAACTTGAAATTTAAGACACAAAGTACTATGTCTTTACATTCATTTAACCACTACAAAGCTTCCTATTATCGGTATCACCCTTAGTCCAAAACACACGCTTTAATCCTCACTTCATTACACCGTAATATAGTATGTCATGTAGCTTTTTCAGTAATTTAAAGAAACAATCTATGTCCGTAAATTTGTCATAAAAGAGAAAAAGCTTTGAAACCTATATTCGTCGAAAAACCCATTGGTGCAAAAACTAGGAATGACCAACAGAGGGTATCGCACAATCACATCTCGTTCGCACTGAAATCAATACCACAGTGTTCCCTTTTAGAGTCCTTGATATCACCCTCCCTCGGCCCTCTTTTTGTGGCTTCGTGTTGTTCATTTTTTGTTTTCTATGTTAATAACATTGTTTTGTGTAATGTTTTCGTCTTTTGGTCTTGTTATAGTGTTGTCATTTTATTTTCGACTTAAAAGTTTTACGTTTAAAAACGAAGTATTTGTATGCACATGTTCTAATTCAGGAACCTGTTGATCAGTGATTGTCGTTTGTTGGTGTTTTTTCAGGTGATACTCTTATTTCTTATTTTATATATATTAGACCGCTGGGGCCCTTTATATATCAATCTTTATAACGGATATAGTTTTAACATATTGAGGACCCTCTTTTTTGAGTGAAAATTTTTTAATAATTCTAGAAAATCATCCTTCGTATTACCAAATTCTATATAAACGTACAGCTTTGTATCGATCTTATGAGTTAAGCCCTTTTCATGTAATTTTTATTTTTTCTTCTTATGTAGTACTGTTACATCATTGTCACAGGCTAGGGGAGGGCTGGAGCGCCTTCAAAATCGTTTAAATTCACCACATTTTGTATGTGTCTGTCCAAATAAAGAGCCTGTAATTTGTAGTCGTTTGTTGCTGTATATCATATTTTTTTTTTCGATTTATTGTTTTGTAAATAAATCAAGGCGTTAGAAACTTTCGTTTGAATTGTTTTAAAAAAAAAAGTCATATCGGGGAGTTTTATCCCCGACAATGCGGTAATGGTTTAACATTTTATTGCAGGCGTACGTTGACCTTAAGTTGTTAATATCTGTCTTATTTGGTCTCATGTGGAGAGTTGTTTCTGTCTCATTGGCAATCATACCACATTTTTTTTGTATGCAAGTGAATTTTTGATTATTTGTCAAAATTACGATTCGGCAACAAACTTACAAGGTTTAGTTTAACATTCATGTATGCATTGGTTCAGTAATGTCGATAACATTATAATTACAAGAAACTCGACTCGTATAAAATCATGAGGGGAAAAAGTAAAATCACAAAAATACTGAACTCTAAGGAAAATTCGAAAGGGAAAGTCCCTTATCAAATGCATATGGCAAAATCAAAAGCTCAAACACTTCAAACGAATGGATAACAACTGTCATATTCCTGACTTGGTACAGGCCTTTTCCCACGTAAGAAATGGTGAATTGAACCTGGTTTTATAGCTAGCTAAACCAGTCACGTGTATGACAGTCGCATCATCAAAAGAGGACGAAAACAAACAGCAAGATAAATGAAAACCATTCAAAAAATAAAAAGCCGTAGAAGTCGAAAAATATCCATAACAAAAATGTTGCACAGTACGTGCTCCAAACAAATAGGGTTCGTAGTAAGATGCTCAATAGAGATATACTGCAGCATTCATATTTAAAGGTCGAAAGAACATGAAGAACTTTGAAAAACATGTTTGTATTGTTAAAGAACACGATAACCCCTGTGTGTAGCTTTTATTCTTTAAGAGAATAAATTAAGCCATTATTTTAGTGAAAAACTGAAATCAAGGTACATTTGTATTAGTTTTTTATTGATTGATTTTTGCTATACCCTCCGAATCAACATACGTGTTGCCTTCAATGAATAGTTATATCCCTTCCAATGACTCCAATTGACACCAATAGAATGAACACTGTGTTTTCCCTTTATGTACTTTCCGTTAATAATCGACGGAATTATGACACTTACTATACCACCATACCCCCTTTTACATCTCAGCACAGTTATGACGGTAAGCATCATTATCTCTATCCCTTGTAGTCAACTTATATCCATTATGAACGCCGAATGAATCACCTGCATAAAATAAAATGTTGATGTCATAGGTTGTATATTACACTACAGGGAGATAACTCTGTAAAAGTCAGCTGAATGTTTTAGTTAAGTTCTATTGATAAGAAGTATTAAGCTTCTAAATTATTTAAATTAGTATTTATCAAACTGCAATACATCAATTAAAACTTTTCATATAAAGTTGGTCAAAGTAATAATTTTAAATTTTATGAAATTTAAACGAGGCAACTTACTTTTCGTCAACGTGTTTGGTACCACCTAGCTAGTTGGTGTCTGAAAAAAAGATTTTCAGACAAATATATTATGTATTTATACAAACCTGGACCGTATTCCTGCTGAATAATTTTAACTGACAATATAACGTTAAGGTCGTTACAGTTAAAAATTGTAGTGTACACTATAATTACAAACCTATACCGTATTCCTGTTGAATATTTTTAACTGATAATATAACGTTAACGAAGTAACAGGACAAATTGTCGCGATCACTATATGTATTACTATCATTATCAATACTATCCCCTTAAAAAGCATTTACAAGATTTCAATATGTGAGCAAAAGAAAATAATTCCTGTTTAAATGTTAAAAACGAAGAAAATAAAAAGAAAGAAATAAGAAGGTTATTGAGGGCTATAATGTAGTTCGTTTAATACATTTTAAAATGTTAGTTAAGAGCAAGTTTGGACAATCGAGAAAGTAGTGTTTTAATGTAGAGAATGATCATTTAAATTTGGGTTGGGTAGGAGCATCGTATATTCCTCATTCCAAATATGTTGTTCGTATCACGCAATTAGCATCAAATTATTTTTTTTGTCGGGCGATCCCCCCCCCCCCCCCCCCCCATCAAAAATATAATTTTTCCTTCTCAGTGCTGAATATATTTCTTTCCTTCAATGTTTAAAATATTCGTTTTTAAACATAACAGAAACCCCCCTTCCCCTCAGACTTAAATGATTATTCCCTAGGTTTACTTCTTTAAGCTGTAATTGTACATATCGCAGTTGATATACTAAGTTCATATACATGCATACAGTATACAGACTTCAACTACATGGCTGCTAAGGCAAACCCCCTTCAGCAGGTTTGTGCTAAAGGACGATTGTGATTTACACTACACAGATTTCCTGGTCACCATCAAGATTTCATCAAATTTATAAAATGGCTTTCAACAGACATGTGTAATTAAAAGCAACATTATGCCAACAAGGAATCTTAACTTGAAGATATTTATTTATATTGTGTGTACCATATATTTTGACAATACATAAGACAATTGTCAGTTGCGAAAACTGTAATTTTAAGAATTTGTATTTTCACCATTGAGTATGGTATATAGATTATAATTTTGTTTGTATTGTTAATTAAATTTTCAGTATCTAAATAGTTGTTATAATTATTATTATAATATTCTATTTAAATTATCATGAAATACATATGAACATTATATGTACCTGCATTGCCTGTGTAATCAGCTACTTCCAGTTTCTATCCTGACATCTCGTTCTTAACAACAAATGTATTGTAGATGGCATATCGATGGTTATTATCAAAACCCCACATATCTATGCGCAATATGTAATGTCCTTGTTCTGTTAGTTTGTTCAAATATTCATTCCCAATGTATAGTAAAAGTTGCGCAATTTATTGTCACATTACAATTACAAATAGTGTTTCAATTTCGGACCCAGAAGGAGATTCCGGGGTTGAAACCCCCTTTTTGGTTGATACATTTTTATATACATGTATTAAAATTAAAATATTAATGACAACATTCACCTACATTTGTACTTCATCAAATGAGCAACCGACCAAGAATATGAAATAGAAAAAAAAATCTCCCTTATACTCATATCTTAGGTAACAAAATAGAACTGTTAAAACAGTAAGAAGTATAGAATAACAAAGCATTTATAAGCAATAAACGTTTAAACCCAAAAGCAATCATGGCATTAGTAATAGTTGATGCACTTAATTGGATTTTTAAGGGTTTCCAATGCCACCTTTGAGTCTTATGTAGACAGAATGCACGTCTGGCATACTATATTATATGCCGGAATTTCTGAAGAAGTTTAAGTTTTTGTTTTTAATTGTATCTAAAAGAATAACTATACATTATTTTTTCTCTGTCATTAATAGACTGACATTAATACATATTGACCTCACCTAACCAGAAATCTCCTTGTAAATCCCCAAAGCCATTTTTATACGAATCCCAGTCTCTGTAAAAGCCAACAAAACCACTTGTTCTTCGCTGGAATAACTGTGGATGAAATGCTTAAAGGATTTACTTAGGTGATCTAAGGTAAAATTCAGTAAATCAAGTATTTAAAATTGATACTTTAAGCTGAAAGAGTATTAATAGTTAAGGATTAAAATAAGCTTTAAATTTTGATAGGTATGGAGCTTCTTTTCGAGATATAAGTTTTATAAAATATGGCGGGAAAAGGCTGACTTAGGCTTTCATTTTGGTCTCAAATCAAAAGAATCTGCTTAAATTTTGTCAAATGACATTTATGAGCTATTAGGTCTTATGTTTAAAGATGAATAGGTGTTATGGGGCAAAATATTTTACCTTGTATCGTATAAAAAAAAACACCAAGGAGTCCGTATATTTGTCTCTTATTCCAAAAACTACATCCTTATGCTATAATTTCAGAAATAAAGGAAAATTTGAAATTTGACTTTGAATTTCGTTTTATGTATCTCTATTACTCAGGGATTACTTTCTATATCGCCATGGCCAGTATGTTCAGTTGTGATACTATTATAATTCCTTAAACTATCATATTATATTTGTAGTGTGTCTCTGTTTAATAATAAGCACTTCTAAGTTTACGAATTAACGTATTTTATGCACAAAAGCGTTGTCGTTTACAATAACAAGCTTTTTAAAAGACTATTATACATTGATAGTATATGAATAAAGAAACTAAAAACGTAGAAACACATAGAGGGTCCGTGTGCTCGCTTTCGAGATATAAGCCATGATTGAAACTTTTGCGGGAAATAATTCTCTCTAGATATTTTCATTTTTCTTTGTAAACTTTATTATTCCATTGGTCGAAATTTGAAAAGGAGGAAGACTGGGTTCTTAAAACAAACAGATTTTAAGATCAAATTTATTCGTTCATTGTGTGTTAATTTGCGTTTTTTTTTTATTTAGTTAAGCCTTTCATTTTTTCTATTTGTGATGTTATACTATTGTTTCAGAAAAAAAGAGAAGGTTTGGTATCATTAAAACTTTTGATACCGCTGCAAATGTTTGCACCTGTCCTAAGTCAGGAATCTTATGCACAGTAGTTGTCGTTTGTTCATGTAATACATACGTGTTTCTCGTTTCTCATTTTTATATAGATTAGACCGTTGGTTTTCCGATTTGAATGGTTTTACATTACTACATTTTAGGGCCCTTTATAGCTTGCTGTTCGGTGTGAGCCAAGGCTCCGTGTTGAAGGCCGTACCTTGACCTATAATGGTTTACTTTTATGAATTGTTATTTGGATGGAAAGTTGTCTCATTGGCACTCATACCACATCTTCCTATATCTAAAAACATCTTGTCCTTATTCCTTGTTATTTAATGTCTCAATCTCTGTTTATATATTCATGTGGTGTTTTCCTTTGAATATGTGGGTGTTTGTCACATGCTCATCAATAATCCTTCATTGATTATAAGGCTAACTAATTGACGTTTCTCACTTTTTCATATTAAAACAGTCGTGTGGCATAGTTGTTTCATATCAGAAAGGACTACGATATCTTTCATTTTTAATTGTATTGGGACCTTTTTTTATTAACAGATATCAAACTATAGTTTATAGTTTAACTGAATTCATCAAATTAACTATTAGTAATCAATATATTTTCTAATACAGCACAACTTTCAGTAAATATCATATATACGAACCGTCCAACCACCTCATTTGAACCTCTTCATATCAAAAAAGACATGGAAACCGGAAGTGCCATCCGGGTATATTTTATAGACTCCACTTTGTTTTCTGACTTTCTCAATTCACCACAGTCGGAAGGTAGGACGCCAAAATCTATACAGTATATTAAGGATGTTTGCTCCTCCATTTTTTGATTTTTTTGCCAGATTTTCGGAATCCTCTTGTTTTATCCATGTATTGTCATAAAAAAAAAATTCCCACTAACCCCTACTTATCTTTTCATAATTTTATTACATTAAGTTTAAAAAGCAATATTTCAAAATTTTATAAAATTCTTGATATTTTTTTCATAGTTTTTGAAACAAAGAAGGTGCCAATGTTAAATATATGAAAAATCTAGAGAGAATTATTTCCCGCAAAAATTTCAATGGCTTATATCTCGAAAGCGAGCAGACGGACCCTCGACATTTTTCTACTTTTTTAGTTTCTTCATTCATATACTATCAATTTATAATAGTCTTTTAAAAAGCTTGTTATTTATAAACAGAGTAGCGAAAATCCTTAAAATTTAAAAAATGATGATAGTACTCTCAGGTATGTCCTATTCTAACTATTTTATAATTAGAAAAACGGAAGTTTCAATTGCCTCTAGCAAAGTTGACATAAGATAGGAATTTGGTTATTCTGCTTACTTCTTTTTTGGTCGTATAATATATTTATGCCTCCCTGACTAATCCAATATTGAGGTCCTGTTGATGGTTAATTCAGAAAGCATTTTAGACGTACAAAATGTAAAATATGTTTAAATTAGTTCATTTTCAAATGATAAGTAATTTTGTTTCTTACAGCATTCCAAAAACTGATAATTAAAAGTAAACTATTTTTATAAGATGGAGAACATTTTTTGATCCGGGACCTTCAATTAATCTTTTATTTAATAATGCCTATAGTTCAAGCAACAAAATAATTTATGTTTTATAGAATTTGATAAAACAAACCCCAAAAAACACGTGTGCAAGATTTGTTTTATTTGTAGTATTTTACCTTTGGTAGGAGACACTAAGCACTGATTCGTAGTTTCTGTGATAAGATTAGTCACTTTGTTGGCTACGTCCCTGACACATTTCTCTACAATAAATTTATGAAGCCATCTTATTTCAATTTCAACAAAATATATATGCTAGAAATAAAGTCGAAACTATATCGATGTAAAGTTGCAAAAACATGTTCTCGTTGCTGAAAATGTTTTATTCTTATTTTCATAGTTAGTAATCTATATGCTAGAAATAAAGTCGAAACTATATCGATGTAAAGTTGCAAAAACATGTTCTCGTTGCAGAAAATGTTTTATTCTTATTTTCATAGTTAGTAATCTTTTTTAAAATGCTCGTTGATGTTTAACAATTATATCATTTGAGGTGACTTATATGTCCTTTTGGCCGGGTATATTAATATTTATCATATAGTATATGTTTATAATCTGTACATATTATATACATGTCACTATAATACATTACTTACTTACTTACTTACTTACTTACTTACTTACTAATATCATTTAAAACCATATCATGCATATGGAATTAATTTGGTACTTGATTCGAAATATAGTTTTCTTGATTAACGTGTTCATTAATTTAATACAAACTTGTTTATCAAATCAAACATAATATTTTCCCACTTTTAATTAATTCCTCGCCATAGTTTTGTACTAAAACGATAAAAAATGCTGTCAAGAACAATTCCTAATGCATCTTATTCCGATATTGATTTTAAAACTAAATTACTATTATTGTTTTGACTACATATACTGCCATAAAATTTATGTATAGACATTTACAAATATCGTTGCGTGTTAAATTTGTATATTACTACTTAAGAGATAACTGTATTGTATTTGAGGCTTTAATGACGTCCATCGGTAGTCTTACTGTCCTGCTGTCGCAAATTTAGTTTACTTGACGACGCGTAGCGGAGACAGGTAAACGGGTATTCGCGACAGTAACACTACCGATGGACGTCCGAAAAGCTTCAAATACAATACAGTTATCTTTATTCTAATGCAAAACAAGTCCATAATTAAATTTCAATCATTATTTCAATGTAAAATCTTCATTAAAGAAAATTCCGCGAAAAAGTGTTATCTTCTTTGGTCCCAACACTAGATGACGTCATAGGTATGCTTCCGGCGTCAAACATAAACACCGGGCGTTTTCTGGCTTCTGTGCCGCTTCAGAATGTAATAAAATTTGATAAAAAGAGGATTTTTAGGTGCAACATGTGAGTTTTATGGCTTATTATTGTAGAAATTACATGTCAATACATTCCGCAATTCAAGATGTCGGCTACCTTAGTTACAGACAAGGCGATAGAGAATTTTACGCTAACTGTCATCCAATCAGAATAAAATTGAGTATGGAAATGGGGAATGTGTCAAAGAGACAACAACCCGACCATAGAGCAGACAACAGCAGAAGGTCACCAACAGGTATTCAATGCAACGAGAAATTCTCGCACCCGGAGGCGTCCTTCAGCTGGCCCGTAAACAAATATATACTAGTTCAGTGATAATGAACACCATACTTAACTCCAAATTGTACACAAGAAACTAAAAGTTAAAATAATACAAGACTTACAAAGGCCAGAGCCTCCTGATTTGGGTCAGGCGCAAAAATGCGGCGGGGTTAAACATGTTTGTGAGATCTCAACCCTCCCCTATACCTCTAGCCAATGCAGAAAAGTAAACGCATAACAATACGCACATTAAAATTCAGTTCAACAGAAGTCCGAGTCTGATGTCAGAAGATGTAACCAAAGAAAATAAACAAAATGACAATAATACATAAATAACATCAGACTACTAGCAGTAAGCTGACATGCCAGCTCCAGACTTCAATTAAACTGATTGTGTCTTCATCATATGAATATCAGGCACAATCCTCCCCGTGATGGGTTTAGTATCATACCATCGTAACATGTATGAGAACATAACCCGTGTCATGCCAACAACTGGTTTATTAGTAATAAGTGTGTTTAGTTCCGATGTAAAAACCCTATAAGTGAATCAATATTAACGCCAAAATATGCAATCTTTAATGACTTGACAACAGTATCGTAACTTTATCCCTTCTAAATAAGTCTATTTAAAGGTTTTGTTTAGCATTAAGCTTTCCGTTAATGATATATATATCAAGATCGAGGAAAGGGCAGTGATCATTGTTAGTATTAGCTTTATTTAATGTAAGTTCAACAGGATAAATTTCTTTAGTATACAGGCTATAGTCGTCATTATTGAGAGCCAAAATATCATCCAAATATCGAAAAGTATTATTAAATTTGTGTATCAGATGTTGTTTCGATGGGTCTTTGCTGATTTTTGTCATAAATTGTAACCCATAGCAATACAAAAACAGGTCCGCAATAAGATGTGCACAGTTAGTCCCCATTGGAATTCCGATAACCTGACGATATACGGAATCTCCAAAGCGAACAAAAATATTATCTAGTAAAATTTCAAGGGCAGATATAGTATCAAAGCATGTCCAATTGACATAGTTTTTTTGTTTATTGCTACTAAAAAATGACCTAAAAGAGTTTGAACATATATATTCACATTCTGACTTTTTAAATGCCCATTTAATTAGGTGTGTGAATTTTTCATAATAAGAATGTGAGGCAATGTGGTATATAGGGTTGAAAAATCAAAACTTTGAACAGATTCAAAATCACCAAAATAAGCATGTAATTTCTCATGTACCCCGGTACTTCCAACGAGTTTTTGACACTCCAAAAGTAATTAATTCCACTATTTTCGAAGGCCTTACTTGAATAATTTATTATCAGGTTTTTGATTGTACCAAGTGTACTGGTAAGAAGAATAGATAATTTAGTAGTGGATAAATGGCTAGAAGACGTAATAAATCTATATTTGTAAGGTGTTTTGTGTAGTTTCGGAAGCCAATACATATTTGGGACTTTCATTGTTTTTGGTTCTGCTTGAAAAACGGTAGCTAAAAGTTTATGTTTGTTACAGATGTCGTTTTCTGAAAATGGAGTCAGTTGGAATGTTGGTGAATTGGTGATTTCTTTTGTAGAACCTCAATGTAAAATTTAAGTCAAACAATAATAATATTATTAGCAGCTTTATCGGCCGGGACAAAAACAAATTCCTTGGCTAGTTCTTTTAGTTTATGTTTGATACGAGAAATAGGTTTATTGTGGTTATTGTTAAGAGTAAAATGTTCTTTAAAATGTTGAATACGTATATCAACTACGTTCATTACTGAATTAAAAAAAGAGTCCAAAGATTTTTTGTCAGCTTTTTCCCGTTTTATCCATTTCAAACAGTAAGTACGGAGTGAGTCGTGGATGATATCACGACACTCATTCCAATTAATAATTGACGGGGGACGATATTTAGGTCCTTTACTGAGGAAAGATTTCAACTCTCGGTCTTGAACGATGTTAAGATCTCCTGTTATAACATGGGAAATGGGTCCATAAATGTATTCGGAATTACTGCAATTACATGAAGTAGGTGTATTTTCACTGATATTAACATCTTTACACAATTGGCTATAATTAAACACAAATTTCCGGGTAAATTTCTTGTAAATATAACAAATAAGAGGGAGTTCAGTATTATCAAAATATCCAGGAATTTTTTCTTTAACAAAACCATTGATACAAACTAATTGCATTAAAATTTTGTTTTTACTACATAGACTGCCATAAAATTTATTTATAGACATTTACAAATATTGTTGCGTGTTATATGTAATAAGAGAGGTTTTTTTCCTGATCATTATATCGATACAATTCTGTAATTCTCAAAACAGGTTGGGCTTTCTAAAAATAGTTATATGGCCTACATGTCATTGACTGTACTTAGAACTAGTTTTATTCTTTACACGAACCAATGAAAAAAAGCAGAATTTTGGAAATGAACATTCTGGCTTGTTAAGTACTACAAAATAACTTCCCCTATGATGAGATGGCAAACAGATATTCTGTACAAAATGAAGGGATAAAATTTGTACAAAAGTGAAAATATTATTAGACATAAAGTTCTACTAGTATTTCTTTAGAACCAATACAAAAGAATAGCCCTGTTACTAGACATGTTCATCTGGAGTATGCTGCAGTTTCTTATTTACAACATATTTGTTAAGTTTGGAGGTAGACTTTGTCAACAAATTCCTATGAGAACAAACTCCTTGCCGACCTCTGTTTATTTGCATATGAATCAGAGTTCCTACAGACACTTGTCAAAAAAGAAAAGATCAAAGAAACCAGCTTATCTAATTTCACATTCAGATACTAGTATATTAATAATGTTCTTTCAATGAACAATCCGAACTTTTTGCATTGGTTTCCATTAATATATCCCCCAGAACTTGAAACCAAATAACAGAAATGGCTTCTTCTGCCTCAATTTTAGATTTATACCTCGAATTTGACATTCACATTCATCTCAGTGCCAGAATCGGAAACAAACGAGACGATTTTAATTTTGAAATAATCAATTTCCCCCACCTTAGTAGCAATATGCCAACATCACCTGAATATGGGATATACATTTCCCAACTTTTTCGGTATTCAAGAGCTTGAAGTTTCTCTTAGACTTTGTAAACAGTCAAAAGTGTCTGAGCGGAAAGTTGATTCTAAAAAAGTTCATCGAAAGGTATCAAGACCTTGTTGATAAATATTCGTATGAAATTCACATATAGTTCACGATGGCATTCAAGTATAGATTCAGGGTACTAACGTTGTTTATTATCTTAATAACGTGTTATATTATTTCTATATTTGTATTTATGAATATTATTGTTACTGTTAAGTCTGTTCTTATGGATATCCATTAAACGTACTTATTTATTGTGTTATTGTTTTAATTATTTGTACTCTTGTCTTTCATTTTTGCTAATTTGCATTTTCCTAATCCTTTTTTTTTTTTTTTTTGTTTCTTTGATACATATGACGTGGCTCTGTACTTATACATTTCGTCATAATATAATTGTGCTATTGTAAATTTATGTATTCTTGTATTTCATTTTGGCTTATGTTCTGTTCGTATGCTATATGTGCTTCTTTGATACATATTTGTTTGTTTGAACTAGAAATTAAAGAAATAACAGCCACGGCTTCCTCCGCCTCATTTTTAGACTTATATCTCGAATTTGACTTACACAGTCATCTCAGTACCAGAATCTATGACAAAGGAGACGATTTTAATTTTGAAATTATAGATTCCCCCATCTTAGTAACAATATACCAACTTCACCTGCATATGGGATATACATTTCCCAAGTTATTCGATATCCAAGAGCTTGCAGCTCCTACTTAGACTTTGTAAAACGTCATCAGTGTCTGAGCAGAAAGTTGATGAACCAGTGGTATGTCAAAAACGTCTCGTACTTTTTCAAAAAAAAAAGTTCTTCGGAAGGTACCAAGACCTTGTTGATAAATATTGCGTACCAACTTCACAAATAATACATGATGGTCTTTATGTATAGATTCTGCGTACTGACGTTGATTATCATTAACAACGTGTTATATTGTTCTTTCATTTGTCTTTGCTCTATTATTAATATTAGTTTTACAGTTGAATTGTTGTTTTGTAACGTGGCTCGGCACTTATACATCCGGTCAATGTGTTTGTATTATCTTTTGTATATGCGACTTTTTGTGTTTCTTTGGTTCTTATAACGTGACTCTTTCTTTTTAAAGATCCTGTCAGTATGTTATTGTTCCATACTATGTCTTTATGTTATATTTTTATATATTATAAATTAGAAAACACGTTGAACCACAAAGTCAAAATTATTTAATCGCGTAGTGGAATTAACCAATGTGGATTCTTATAAATTCTATATAAATTTTGGACTATTTTAAATCTCTGTCTATTCCTGAAATTAATTCTTACTACTTTTGATTTTTTATCCCTGTATGCTAACATTGCCCATGAGAAATTTTAAAATTAATTGTATAAACATTGAACGACAAAATTATGTGACGTATAAATAGTCTGACGTCAAACACGCGAAGCAATGAGTGTGTTTTTAATTTGATAGATGCTTTTGTGTTTTGTTAAATTGTTTCTTTTAAGATTGTTCTGTTAAATAGTTTCTTTTAAAATTGTAACACGATGATGACTCCGGTACCCATATTTAGACTATTTAATTTATGATTTCTGTTTAGTTCACGCATCGTTGTAAATAGAACGAAATTTGACGAGACTGTTGTACAAAGTGAAAGGTTTAGTGCTATAAAATCAGGTTTAATCCACAATTTTCTACATTTAAAAATGCCTGTACCAAGTCAGGAATATAACAGTTCTTGTCCATTCGTTTTTTATGTGTTTTGACATTTGAATTTGCCGTGTGATTAGGGACTTTTCGATTTGATTTTCCCTGTGAGTTCAGTATTTTTGTGATTTTACTTTTTATAAGGATTAAGGTTAGGGAGCTAACATTTGATTTTTAGAGGAGGGGGGGGGGGGGGGGGGGGAGACTAGGATGAAATTTGAAAAAAATAGGCAGGACAGGAGTTTTGAGTAAAAAAAAAGGCAGGATGTGACACTTGCAAAAAAAAAGTCAGGACGACAATTTAGGTAAAAAAAGTCAGGATAAACTAAAAAAAAAAAAGGCAGGACCGATTAGAGTGAAAAATAAAAAGGCAGGACAGAGATCAGAGATTACAGCTAAAAAAAAATGCAGGACAAAATTTTTCATCCTATATGAACTTTGATGCGTCATTCATACAAGTGACAAGTTTAGCTAGCTATAAAACCAGGTTTGAGACATCATTTTCTACCTAAGAGTATGCCTGTACCAAGTCAGGAATATGAAAGTTGTTATCCATTCTGTTGATGTGTTTGAGCTTTTGATTTTGCCATTTGATTAGGGACTTTCCCTTTTGAATTTTCCTCGGAGTTCAGTACTTTTTTTATTTTACTCTTCACGATCAAATACAAAATTAGTCAAGAACCTGATGTTCAGTGTTTGTGCGTTTGTTGATATGGTTCATAAGTGGTTTTTCGTTTGTTTTTTTTTTTAAGTAGATTTATTTAGACCGATGGTTTCCCTAATACCCCAGTCCCACTAGGCCACGATCGCACTACGATCTGTGAAAAAAATGCAAATTTTGATGATCGTAGTACGATCGTGTAGATCGCAGTATGGTCGTATCACGGTCGTGGTGAGGTCTTCAAGATCGTGATGAGCGTGGCCAACTTTGAACATGTTCACAACAATCGTGGTGCGGTCGTGGCCAAATCAGGTCGTAGTAGAAGCGTAGTGAGAGCGCACTAAAATCGTAGTAAGATCGCAAAGGTCGCTGTACCATCGTAGTGAGAGCGTAGCGAAAGCGTGATTCTATTCGGGGAAACTGCGCTACGATCTCATTGCGACGTTATTACGACCTCACTACGATCATCACGTTCTCACCGCGACCAAACTACGCTTCCACTACGACTACACCACGCTGTTCACGACCAAAGTACGATTCTAGCACGCCCTTGCCGTCCTCATCACGCTCGTCTTACGACCTGACTACGTTCATACTACGACCATTATTCTCATTGTCATTTTCCCATAAAATATATTAATTCTTTCCAGGTTTTGTTTGTCTGTGGGACTTCTTGTCCATTTTCTCTAACGGCTCAACCATGCTTCTTGTTTTCATATAGATTAGACCGTTGGTTTTCCCGTTTGAATGGTTTTACACTAGTAATTTTTGGGGCCTTTTATATCTTGCTGTTCGGTGTAAGCCAAGGCTCCGTGTTGAAGGCCGTATCTTGGCCTATAATTGTTACTTTTAGAAATTGTTACTTGGATTGTGAGTTGTCTCATTGGCACTCATACCACATCTTCCTATATTTATTGACACATCTGTTTCATATCTGCTATCGTTCACTAAAATATCGTCATTTCAGCTTTATGGACCAGCAATAGGTTGTAATTTAGGTCGGATTGGTCGGTCCGACATCTCTACTTGATCAAGATTCGTTACTATCAGAGCTCCATCTGCCTCTACATCAACCCTAACATCGCCCACGTGTTCTAGTAGATTTTGGTGGCTTGATTGTATTTTTTTTCGAGAAATCTACGTATTAATTAGAAATAGAACTGAAGGAATGATACTGTATTGATATGGAACACGATGTTGACGTTATTGCCGAGAGCGTAGTAAGATCGCGGTTTGAACGTAGTGTAATCGTGGTAAGAACGTGCTATAATCGCAGTAGAAGCGTGGTAAGATCGTGTTGCAATCGGATAACTCGTAGTATGGTCGAAGTGAGAACGTGATGAGCGTAGAAAGATCTTGATAAGCGTAGTAAGGTCGCAGAATAAGCGCGGTGAGGACGTGTTATTATCGTAGCGAGATCGTTGTAGAAACGTAATGAGAACGTATTAGCATCGTGAAAGCAACGAAAATTTACATTTTCATGCCGCTCATACCGCGAACTCACCACGATCTGAATTTAATTTAGATCGCGGTGAGCGTGGTGCGATCGTGGTCTAGTGGGACTGGGGCTTAACATAGATATGAATAACCATCTTAAAGTTATATATAAAACTCATCTGAAAGGCTTATTTCATCTACTCAATATTCATTCTTGACGATTAAATTAATCACAATACATATTTATTTAAGTAAAATAGCTCAATTATACTTTGAGTAAGCATCAGCAAATAAAAAGAAATAATATTATATACCTATATGGAGTTATTTTCTTTCAGAACCATAGGTCATTCTTTTTCAGAACCAATCCGGACGATACCATGTTTCAAAGAAGTAAGCTCCAAGGCATAACATAATGACCTGTGTTGGGTCATTATTTTCCTTGATAAAAAGCATTCTATATTATTGACTTCAAAATCATATTCGTCTGATAGTTTTTTGTTGCCGATTTGGGAATTATTTTTTTTTAAGTTCAATTAATGATAGGTGTAATAAAAATGTCATTGCCCACATTTCAATTTTAGAAACAAGAAACGTGAAGTTTTGTAAATTTATCGCTCCAATAAGCCTCGGTCACACCTTACCGGATAGCACGAACGGACGCCTAACGGATGAAAATAAAAGTTGTCCGTTGACAAAATTGTTATCCGTTGGGAGTCCGTTGATGTACTGAATAAAACGGACGTGTAACGGAAGCATAACGGACTCACACCGGATATGTAACGTACGAGAAACGGACACGTACCGGACAGAACGGATGTCGAACGTACATCCCACGGACGAGTACCGCATAAAACGGACACATAACGGAAGCGTACCGGATAAAACGGACGAACAAGATATACGGAAAAATCAAAGGCGACAATAACAAGAGGCTCTCAAGAGCCTGAATCGCTCACCTGGTAAACAATGCCTTATTGAACATATTGAACCATGCCAGGCAAACATGTACAGCTAACAATTCTTCAATATTACAAATATATATGACTTACTGTTTATAAATAAAGAAAATGAGACCAAAACACAAACACTTAAAACTTAGCAATGGACTGTGAAAATGAGGTCAAGTTCAAATAAAACCTGCGTAACCGACATATAGATCATAAAATATTTTCATACACCAAATATAGTTGACCTAATGCATAAAGTATTAAAAAAATAGACCAAAACTAAAAAAGTTAACTTTGACCACTGAATTATGAAAATGAGGTCAAGGTTAGATGACACCTGTCAGCTAGACATGTACACCTTACAATCATTCTATACACCAATTTTAGTAGACCTGAAAATTTCAGGGCTGATAGATCTTGACCTAATGAACATTTTTACCCCATGTCAGATTTGCTCTAAATGCTTTCGTTTTTGAGATATAAGCCAAAAACTGCATTTGACCCCTATGTTCTATTTAAAGTAAGGGCGGCCATGTTTTTTGACGGATCAAAAATCGAAGCACACACTTTGTGCAGGATAATCTAAGGAACTATCATGCTAAGTTTCATCCAAATCCATTCAGTAGTTTCAGAGGAGAAGATTTTTTAAAGTTAGCAAATATGATGAACAAATTGTTAAAAATTGTCATTAAAGGACATTTACCCCTTAAGGGATCAATTGACAATTTTGGTCATATTAACCTATTTGTAGATCTTACTTTGCTGATCATTTTTGTTGTTTACAGTTTATCTTCATCTATAATAATATTCAAGATAATGACCAAAAACTGCAAAATTTCCTTAAAATTACCAATTAAGTGGTAGCAACCCAACAATGGTTTGTTTGATTCATCTGAAAATTTCTGGGCTGATAGATCTTGACCTAATGAACATTTTTACCCCATGTCAGATTTGCTCTAAATGCTTCCGTTTTTGAGATATAAGCCAAAAACTGCATTTGACCCCTATGTTCTATTTTAAGTAACGGCGGCCATGTTTTTTGACGGATCAAAAATCGAAGCACACACTTTGTGCAGGATAATCTAAGGAACAATCATTTTAAGTTTCATTCAAATCCATTCAGTAGTTTCAGAGGAGAAGATGTTTGAAAAATTGTTAACGACGACAGACGACGACGACGACGGACGCCAAGTGATGAGAAAAGCTCACATGGCCTTTTAGGCCAGGTGAGCTAATAATACATGTAAATCGCATAAATATTCAAAATGTTTCTGTGTAACTGGTTTTGGTTTGTTCTTCAAAATTCCGCCAAAGGGCAGTGTCTGGCCTGAATAAAAACTGCTTGATTGTGTTGACGTGCCTATACTCAAAGATCGATTAAGAAATCTGACATATCAATATTTGGCATTTCTGACGCGCAATTTTCAATTGGCATTTATCCGTTTCATATCCGTTCATCATCCGTTTTATCCGTTATACGTCCGGTAGAAGTCCGTTTCTCATCCGTTCAACATCCGTTTTATCCGTTAAACGTCCGGTAGAAGTCCGTTGGTGAATTTATCTTCCAGACCTCCAACGGATGTAAAACGGACACGTAACGGATACAAAACGGAAACGAAACGGACGAGTACCGTACAAAACGGACGCCTAACGGACGTTCAACGGACATTTTATCCGTTGGACGTCCGTTCAAAGTTTTGAACATGCTAAAATTTTCCACCGGACAGAACGGACGTCGACGGATAAAACGTACGCTTAACGAACATGCAACGGATATGGACGGACGTCTAACGGATAAGAACGGACATCTAACGGACATGAACGGATTAAAAAAAAGTTTTTCGTTAGGCGTCCGTTCGAGCTATCCGGTAAGGTGTGACCGAGGCGATACAGAGACATTCTCACATATGCGAGATGAATTTTAATGTAAACTTTCATAAAATAAAGCCAAATTTAATATATTCTTGTGTAAGATTTTGCAAATCTTATTGTATTACACTGAATATGTTGATTGATTGTTGGTTGCTTAACGTCCAGTGGGAAATATTTCATGCATGTTCAGGACGATACACTATATAGGAAATCATGATTTGACCTACGTGTATCTTTATTCGTCTTCATGTCAGTTCTTAACTTTTTTTTAAATTGATGTATACCTTTTACTTTATCAAATGATCAACTAATAAAAGAATAACATTCACGTAACTCACAAAAGGGCGGGTGAGGAGGGTAAATAATTATATCCTGATTAACTGTTAAAAATGTATTGCTATTCAAAAGACAATCTTTCTGAATTTTTCATTCGATTCAACTAAAATTGTTGAAAAAATAAAGACTTTTCCGTGATAGAAATGTCATTACAAATTTAACCCATTTGTGTCTTTCTTCATGCGTTAAAGTTATATATTTATTGTATATGGATGATAATTTCAAAGGTTTATATGTGAGCACGAACTATAAAGAGATTTTTATTAAAGTTGATATTGGTAAACCCTTTTGTTTAATAAATTGACTATGCAGGGTCTAGAGACGTATTCATTTTAAGTCTTCAACCTAAGAGGTACATAACTTGGCATAACATTTGATACAAACCACCGGCTAGAAATGTTGGCACCTGCTTAATTCAATTGTATAATAGTTACTATTTATGTAAGAGAAATTGAAACTGTGACCATTCTTTGATCAATGACACGTTAGTAATAAACAAAAATATTTATATGATTACAAACAACTTGAGATGAATTGATTTTTAGTTGGAAAAAAATAATAATTTCAAATTTTTAGGTCAAAATCTTGACAGTTGAAGATATTTAATTTATACGTCAAAAATAAACATCCAAATGTCAATACTAAAATGAACCTAGTTTCTCTAACATATGCCACATGGCCATGAAACTTAGCAAACTATCTCATAATTGCCTAAGCTTAGGTCATGCAAAGAGTTTTATAAAGATTGGTCAAGTCTTTCTGTCCTATTAGGTCCAAGGACATGTGTTATCGTCCTTTGGTTTTCGTTGTCGAATATAGCCCCTAGTGTAAACAGTGTATAACTTGCATGTTTTATTTGATACACGTTCCCAATTTATTAAATGCATGACATATTAAGTAGGGGGTGTATTTACATTTAAAAAAAAATTTGGTGCTGAATCTTTATGTTAAGTAGTGATTTGGTCCAGTTCAAAAAGGTCAAATTTTATCACGTCTGAAGCTGTCAAACTGAATTTTACACCCCCTTAACACAGAATTGTCAATATTTTGAGTTAGAGCTGGTAGAAGTTTCTATAATTTTGATCTTTTTGAGAAAAAGCAGATGCGATTTTTTTAATTTGAATTTATTGTCTAAAAGAAATGCACTACAAAATAACTGTGTTCTCGGGCCCACTCATTGTTTAATTTATTTATAAGTGGTCTCCGTTTCTTGTCTGTTTGCCTGATCTGCTAGTAGAGGTGGCTCAGCCAGTCTTTTATCAACTGCTGCTACAAATGTATATCTAAGCCACTTTTGTATGAAGGATACTTCCATAAGTTCATGCACATTACCTTTAAAAATAAATAAAAAGAGAATAAGTCTTGTTCAATTGAAAAAACGATTTGATTTGCATAGGAACAACATAGCTTGAATCTTTCAGCATGGTTAATAATTAAGGACAACTTTCATTGGATGCCAGACTCCTAATGGATTTTTTTAAATGATAACACCATAATTAATATGTACTTTGTGCATCATTTAGTCTCTGGTGGAGAGATGTCTCATTGGAAATCATATCTCATCTTCTTATTTCTATATGTGTTAATTAATCAGTTTCAAATTAATGTGACTGACTAGAAAACATAATGCCCATCTACTACTGTCATAGACATGTGAACAAAAACAAGAGAAGCTATAAAGAAAGCAGGAATGAATATAAAAATAGAAGATCTGGTATGTTTTCAAATAGACATTTGCGGAAACTAGGTCTATACCTAGAATTACACTTTAGTCTTACGATTACAGGTGACAAAAACAATGGCTCATCTCAAAATACAAAAACAAACCAACAATACAGATACAAAATAGCAAATGCTGTTTTTTTTATTAAAAAAGATGCAAGCAACACGTTAAAATTTCTTGTGTTCGAAGCGTTTTTTTGAATTTACCGTCAGGACCACACAAAACCGAATATTTGAAGACAAGGATTTATAAGGACCGAAGGTATAGATAAACATATGATATATTATATTACTAGCAGGAGCAATAGACTTTCCCTGCTAAACAGGGTACTTTTAATGCAATGGTTAGTATACGAAAACCAGCAAAAATATTGTGCAGAGGACACTTTACAAACTGTTTCATTTGAAATAGTAATGTTGGTGTCGTTTTTGTTATGCACGATTACAACTTTGTATCCGCAACTGTTGCCTTGCCGACTTAAATGTATTGTGATTTTAACAATTTCTTCTCGCCTGCTACACTTGTGCATTTTTTTATCCCTAACAATCAATTGAATAGCTTTGCGTTTAAACTTTGTGTTTAAATGAACAACGTCGCAGTGAGAGATAATGGACTGTTCCGGGGGTTGGAACACCCTTTTCTTTCCGATCAACGCTTTTGAATAGGGACATATGACTGCACCCCCTTTTTTTATCTTGGGTTGGAATTCCCTTTTAAAAATGGCTGGATCGACTCCTGCGTCGTCAGTGCACTCTATAAAACAACTCCATAAAAACAGTACCAGTCTAGGAACAGGAGTTAAAGCTCATGTTTCGAGCATACCAGCTCCACATGTTCATAGGGGATAATTATCGACACCGCGGGAAAAAAAACCGTCCATACTTTATGATTCCCAAGATCTCTATTATAGTAATTGCGTAAAAGAAAAACAGCTTGGAACTCGCTTGTTCTTGTATGTTTGTTAGTGTGGAAAACATAGATAGCAAAGTTTTAACTATTTTAGTACACCTATTCTTACATTTTAACTGAGTTTGTCGAACAGTTTAAAAAATATTTCCGACATAAAGAATTTCGTTTCCACTGTATTTCCTCGTTTTCTTTTAAACAAAATAAAAGAGAGAAAGTTTGTCTTAGAATAAACATGTTACATGCTTCATGGTTGATTGCCTTTTTCCTTTTTTCAGCAATTGTCCCAATCTAGCTACTGCAAAGACAATTGCGATTATTTTGTGTGTATCATATCAAATTTATCTTTAAAATAATGTTAATTCATTCTAACTCTATCGTATTTCGTACAATTACAACATTATCAACCTGGATAACACCGTATACAATAATTAATGTTAACACATTACTGCAAATATATTAGAAAAAAAAACGTGGTTTAACTGCAGAAAAACATCTACTAATACTATCGTATCATTGTTTGGATCGACGGTTTAATTTTACACTTTGAGAAAGCCGAAGATTTGAATGTTACCTGTAAGTGTAATTGTAATCCTAATCGTAGGTGTATGACAGTTTCCGCAAATGTCTAATAAGACAACTCTCCAGAAAAGACAAAATATCATAGAAATTAACAACTATAGCTCATCGTACAGCCTTCAACAATGAGCAAAGCCCATACCACATAGTAAGCTATAGAAGGTCCTATTGAAAAATGTAAAACAATTCAAAAGAGAAAACTGTTGGCTAATTTATGTACAAAAAATGAACAAAAAACAATTATGTAACAAATTAACAAACAACATCAACTGAATTTCAGGCTCCTGACACAGAGAGGACGTAGCCGGGTACTTGTACATGTATATATCTCAACCACAAACAGAATAATTACTGATCTGAATGTACTGGCAGTTACTGACAACTAATAAAAAAAGTCTTTCATATCTCTGAATCCAGTTATCTTTTCTTTTTCTTTCTTAATTCCTTTTATTCTTTTTTTTTATGAAAAGGGGGGGGGGGGCATTGTTTAATGATGGCCATACAGAGTTGGCTTAGGCTCATTCTTAAAATCTGTAAATTGACTTGATAGTTGTATACAATATAAAAAAAGAAGATGTGATGACATGAGCAAACGACAACCACTGGATTACAGGCTCCTGACTTGGGACAGGTACATACATAAATAATGTGGCGGGGTTAAACATGTTTGCGGGATCCCAACCCTCCCCTAACTTGTGACAGTGGTTTAACAGTACAACATATGTCGAACTGATAAATTAAAACAATCTTTACCATTTAGCGATAACAAGCACTTTTTTTTACATTTTAATATTTTATGATGTATTTAAATGAGTAGTTATTGTTGCAAACTCCATTATTAATTTGAATTGAGATCAGTTTTGGGATAAGGGAAAGGGGGATGTGAAAAAAAATTGGGGAGGGGTTCAATTTTTCTCATTTCAGATTTCATCAATAAAAAGAAAATTTCTTCAAACATTTTTTCTGAGAGGATTAATATTCAACAGCATAGTGAATTGCTCAAAGGCAAAAAACAAATTTTAAGTTTATTATACCACATTCATTCTGTGTTCATTGCTGTGTCAACTATTTAATCACAATCCAAATTTAGAGCTGAATCCCGCTTGAATGTTGTGTCCATACTTGCCCCAACCGTTCAGGGTTCAACCTCTGTGGTCGTATAAAGCTGCGCCCTGCGGAGCATCTGGTTAAACATTTATTATATTCATTAACTATCCTGGGTTTTTACCAGACTTGGACAGAAGCTGCTCACAATATAAAGATAGAATCAAGTGGTTTTTTAATTACATTTTCCCCTCATTTTTGTTGAGCCTTTAACAATTAACATCAAAAGTAGGCGAAGCACTGTGTTCCGCCGAACTCTTACATATATTATACAATACTATATATATATACATAAATAAGACAGCAAACCTATAAACAAATTATTTTTTTAATACTATATATACATAAATTAGACAGCAACTTATCAGCAAATTATTTTTTGAAAAAAGATCAGTGATTGACTTTCAAACCTACCACTATTTTGTTATCAGTCTTAGAAAACATTTCAAATGTCTGTATTTGGTCTGTCGTACATGTAACTGCAATTTTTGTAAGCGCTTAGACAATTCCAGTGCACCGTTACGATTCAAATATGATGTAATGGTATAGAAAAACCTTGCATCTGAGTAACTATTGACAAAAACATCCTACATTTGAGAAAAATGACTGTAAATATTTTACCTATATCTGCCGTCGCCATATTGGGATAGTCGTAATTCCAGTTACGGTTATCCCTTTAATACCAGTGAGACACGTAAAACAAGAAGATAACTTTCACATTTAAATTAAGTGATTATGGGCTTTCCATTAAGAACCAAAACTTTTATGATTTGGTTCCATTAACATATTCTCCACAAGTAGAAATAAAAGAAATACAGGACACGGCTTCCTCCGCCTCATTTTTAGACTTATACCTCAAATTTGGCATACGCTGTCGTACTTTATTTAGCCTTTTTAACTTTTTTGGATTCGAGCGTCACTGATGAGTCTTTTGTAGACGAAACGCGCGTCTGGCGTATATACAAAATTTAGTCCTGGTATCTATGATGAGTTTATTCAGTACCAGAATCTATGACAAACGATTTTAATTTTGAAATTATCAATTTCTCCCACCTAAGTAGCAATATACCAACTTCACCTGCATTCGGAATATCATTTCCCAAATCATTCGGTATTCAAAAGCTTGGAACTTTTTCTAAAAAAATGGTTCATGGGTGAACATGTATATCTGTAGCGTTTTGATAAATTTAAACTTCGGTATCAACTTCACAAACAATACATGATGGTCTTGAAATATTGATTGTAGGAACTGACGTTGTTTTTTTTTTTTACCTTAATAATGTGTTATAAGCTCAGTTATTTGTGTTTGTAATTTATTACCCTTTATGGTTTAGTGCATTTTGGTTATATCCTTTTATCGTGGCTCAAGACTTGTGCAGTCCCTCAATTTGCTGTTTTGCTTTGGTAATATTTTGTATTTTTGTCCTTCATTTTTGATTACATGTACATGTATGTACTTTGCATATATGCCATTTTGATTTTCTTCATTGACAACCTTTTTTTTTTAAAATATTACTAGTATAGTTCAATATTGACTGCTGTAGCCCTATTTTTTGACATTTGTATCTATTAGGTCTGTCTGTTTGTTCACGCATTGTTATTAAATTAAATATAATGGCATTTTATGCGACTGTTGTAAAAGAAAGAGGTTTAGTTAGCTATAAAACCAGGTTTAATTAACCTTTTCTACATAAGGAAATGCCTGTAGCAAGCCAGGAATATGACAAATGTTTTCCATTCGTTTGAGGTGTTAGTGATTTCGATTTTGGCATTCGATACTGGATTTTCCGCTTTAAACTTTCCTTTGGGTTCGATATCTATAAAAACATATTTACGCAGTTTTAGCTGCTGGGCTACATTTTTTGTTACATTATCCAATATGTTGGATTTTGTTGCATACTCAATGCTATCAACATAACGGAACTAATAAACAACTTCCACAAAATTCTACATCATTGCAGAAAACTGTGCCTACCTATACTGGTGTTGACATTGATAAACGCGACAGCACATTGCCGATATTAAAATCTCTACAACCGATTTGGGGAGGCTAATCATGGTAAATAAAACTGAATCTGGGGGATTCGCATAAACCCTTAAAGGAGCGAGACATGGTAGGGGTTTATTCATCACCCACCATGCATATTCAGTCAGCTAACATTTCGCAATCAGGATATGACACAATCGGTATTTTTTTATTTCTGGATTCAAATAAGTGTATGACGATTGATTTGTTAGCAAATATTTTAATGTACGTGGCACCAGCTAAACAATTTCACCATTATCCTTTACTTCATTATTGTTAATACGTTATTGTTAATACGTTATTGTTAATACCATTTTAAATCGTTTATCAATTCATTTCGTTTCTGGACAGAGCTATGCAATTAGATGTAAGTTTGAATACAACGGGATGGAGTTATGCAAAATATAAAAAGTCATCTAGATTGGTATGGTTGAAGACCGGCGCGGTTAAACAAAGACACACTGTATTAATGCGAGTATACAATGATACTAAATGATCATGCTCTAATGCTTGTTTTAATTATTTGATAAAGTCATTATAGATACCAGGACATTCAGCGTTACATTTTTGTACGACAGACGCGCGCTTTGTCCTCAAAGAAATATATATAAATTCTACCTAAAAGAACAAACAAGTTCAACTGTCGCGTATGTCGCTTGTACTTTCTATCTAATGATCATATAAGCAATAAAACAATAGAATTCAATGTGTTCATTTTTATTGATTTGTTTTTATTAAGCTCGCCGTATCATCATGCGTGTTGTTTTCAATGAGTAGTTGTATCCTTTCCAGGTAGCCCAAATAACACCAGTTCCACGAGAACTGTTTTTACCCATGAGGTACATTCCATTCAAATTTGAGTAATGACAACCAATATACCACCATGCTCCGTAGTACACCTCAGCACAGTTTCTATTGTAAGCATCATTATCTCTGTCCCTTGTAGTAAATCTATAGCCATTATGTTTGCTGAATGAATCCCCTGTATAACATAATGTAAATATTCATATATCATGACTGTCTATAACTATATAGATATAGGAAGATGTGGTGTGAGTGCCAATGAGACAACTCCCCATCCAAATAACAATTTATAAAAGTAAACCATTATAGGTCAATGTACGGCCTTCAACACGGAGCCTTGGCTCACACCGAACACCAAGCTATAAAGAGCCCAACAATTACTAGTGTAAAACCATTCAAACGGGAAAACCAACGGTCTTATCTATATAAAAAAAAAAACGAGAAACACGTATAAATTACATAAACAAACGAAAACTACTGTACATCATATTCCTGACTTAGGACAGGTGTAAACATTTGCAGCGGGATTAAACGTTTTAAAGGTACCAAACCTTCTCCCTTTTTCTGAAACAATAGTATAACATCACAACATAGAAAGCACACGATAAAATATCAATTGGAAGGCTTAACTCAATCAAAAAACGTAAATTAACTATGTATTTAAGTACTATATTGCCAGTTCGTTTCTAAACAAAATAGAAGATAACTGTGTATTTGTAAAATGTAAAATCTCCATAAACAAATTTGATTTATGGCTTTCGAACAGCGGTACACTACGATTGCCTTTATTTATATTGATTTGTAAGTATACAATGATGTCATACGCAAAATGACTACAACAGGAAAAGCAACGGTAAAATTTATATAAAAAACGAAGAACAAGAAACACTTATGAGCCATACCAACAAACGAAAAGCAAGGAGCGATATGCTAATATAGGTTTAAATAATTAAAAGAGATTAACGTGTTTAAACATCTGCCTACTCGTTCTTTTATGTTGAGAAGATACACCGACGTCATCTTAGCATTGCCATGATCAATTATAAATGGCTTTATGTGCATTGATTGTTATGCGATTAATTTAGGCATAATCTACCTATTCAATTTATATTGAAACTTGTTCTATAATGCAAGAATCAACCTTCACTGATAAAATTCGACATGTTATAAATCATTTCAAAATCCAGCAGTAGATATACTATATTATTGTAGCTAGTCTAAGATATTGAGATGAAGGTTTTTGCCCTAAGAAGAAAGGAAGACAAATAGTGATAAAACATAAGACAAAAATCTTATGAAAGACGGTAAAAAAGCTAATGCGATTACAAAGCTGAACTTCAGTCTTGGAATTAAAATAAAATAATAATTTCTGATCGCAAATGTAGTAGTGTTTTGATTAAAGGAACATATGAGAACAACGATTGTAAAACAAATCCAGAAAAGAAGGACTTTTATTCTAGACTAGATTGCTTTCACGTGCTTATATAAGCGATAAAATTATGTATTTATTAATATGATGAATGTTTTTAAAATTTTTGTAGAGTTCAGGACTTTTCAGGATTGAACACTGAACAAAACTCATTAAAACTACTGTTACAGGTCAATTAGCGCAAACAAAATAATAATAATTATCGCAAAGTAATAAAATTCAAATTCGCGCAAAAGCACGTCGCCAAAATAGTGTTTTAGAAGTATTAAGCAAGTTAAGTTTTGGTAATTTGTTGTTAATATATATCGCGTGACTTTCTACATCGGGGATGCTATCAATATGACGACATTTCGAGAGTCATAATTAATATCTAAATCGATTTTGGCCTCTTAGCAAGGAGAATAAAACGTACATATTTATGAAAATGTTATGCATGCACATATAGGCAATTTTCGATCAAAATCGTGAAATACACTCATAGACAAAAGGATAGCCAAACTAGATTCACATAAATCGAAAACAGACTACAAACATTATCGAGAAAAGAAAGATAAAAAACAAAAAAAAGACGATAAACTGCATAAGAAACACCATGCTGGCAAAAATTATTCATACTACCAAAATTGACATCTAACATCCATTTCTAATGTAGGACAGTTTTAAATAACTTTGATCGATTAAAATTACTTTCCTAAATAGTTTTTAAACTTTAGTGTATCACTTTCTCATACAGGTACAAGTATAGACTTTCATTTTGGTCACTTTTGAAAATTTCAATAGCTGTTTATAATTTTTGTCACTGTATTTTCAACAATTGTATAAGACTATATGAAGAGTATGATTGCTGAATATTAGTTTTCTTATTTAGTTTTATCTTATATATCTGTGTTTTGTTATTTAGTTTTATCTTATATATCTGTGTTTTGTTATTAAGTTTTATCTTATATGTATATGTGTTTTGTTATTTAGTTTTATCTTATATATATTTATACATATGTGTTTTGTTCTTTAGTTTTATCCTATATATCTGTGTTTTGTTATTTAGTTCTATCTAATATATCTGTGTTTTGTTATTTAGTTTTATCTTATATATATATATATGTGTTTTGTTATTTAGTTTTATCTTATATATATTTATATATATATGTGTTTTGTTCTTTAGTTTTATCTAATATATATGTGTTTTGTTATTAAGTTTTATTATTTGTTTTGTTATTTAGTTTTATCGTATATATATATATATATATATATATATGTTTTGTTATTTAGTTTTATCTTATATATATATATATATGTGTTTTGTTATTTAGTTTTATCTTATATATATATGTGTGTTTTGTTATTTAGTTTTATCTTATAGATTCAAGATTCAAGATTTTATTGTAAAGCAACCCTCAGACACATAAATGTGTAACATGAGGTACATATATACAATGGTAAACATGATTTATAATACAAAGGTAACATTAAAAAAAACAAAATAAAAAACAATATAATTAAAAAAAAAAAAAACAACAATAAAAAAAAATTTAAAAAAAATAAGACAAATTAATATACATATCACAATAGGTTATTCAGCTTTTTGATAAAAGATGTCACCTGTCTATATAAATTGACATTACAGTAAGATAACATTACAGATAATTTCTGTTTACTTGGATGCTTCGTATAATAACTAGGGATATGTTGTTCTCTAAAAGTAACCAGTTGAGGAGACTTGCATATAAAAAGATAGTGAAATTCGTCTCCTACACTTTCTTTACATATGTGACATTTTCTGTCCTCCGCCGGAATATTGTGCCAACGCCCAGTTTCAATATTAGACGTTCTTAATTTTGTCATCCAGATTCTTGCATTTTCCGGTATTTTTATTAAATAATTTTCAAATCCAAAACAGTTTTTATAACTAGAATAAAATACACCTCGGGAAGATAATTGGACATCTTGATGCCATTTTTGTATATATTGGTCTTTGTAAAACCTGTTTTATCAGATGTTTGTAGTCAGCACTATCTTGATTGACAAACACATATCCTAGTCCTGTATCATTAAATATTGATTCTATAAAGTTCAGCCATTTGAATGATTGACCGCTATTTTGCATTAAACTTAATAATAATCTGTACATATTACTACTTAATTTGTCACCATGCATTATCCTTCTCCAAAATGATGTCATTCTTATTTTGACTTTTATTTCTAATGGAAATCTGCCTAATTCTCCATATACCATATAGTTAGGCGTTGAAGATCTTACTCTTAGAATACGTTTACAAAAATTTAAGTGAATTTGTTCTAAAATTTTCAGGTTTTCGTATCCCCAAATCTCACACCCATATAAAAGAATAGGCTCTACCATGGCATCAAACATTTTAAGCTGTAAATCCAATGGGATGGCTTGATTTCTAATACTTTTGTACAAGCTGTATAATGCTTTTTGTGCTTGATTAACCAATTTTTTCTTCGCCTCATTGAAAGTACCATTACATTTAAATATGAGCCCAAGATATGAGTAGGTATCGACTAATTCTATATTTTTGCCTTGTAATTTAAATTCAAATTTCCTTCGCACTTTGCCTTTACTAAATACCATACTTTTTGTTTTTGTAACATTAACTTCAAGTTTCCATAATTCACAGTAGTTCTGAAAAATATTTAGTGCATTTTGCATACTTTCTGCTGAATCCGCCAGAATGACGGTATCATCAGCGTACAGTATGGCAAACAGTTTCATAATTGAATTTAACTCATTTTGACATTTTTCTTTAACTATCTCAAGGGGACATCCACCTAAATCAATAAAGAATTTTTCTAAGTCATTTAAAAAAATAGAAAAGAGAAAGGGAGATAGATTTTCCCCCTGTCTTACACCAGTTAGATAGGGAAAATATTCTGACTGTTGGTTGTTGTATTTTACACATGATTTAATATTGTTATACATATTAAAAATAACAGTAAATATTTTCTCTTTTATACCACTGTTCTGTAGTTTTTTCCACAGACCACTTCTCCATACAGTGTCGAATGCCTTTCGAAAATCAACAAACGTACAAAATAGTTTTTTTCCAAAAGATTGATAGAGTGATATTAAGGCATGCAATACGAATAAATTATCGGTTGTAGAGTGACCTTTTCGAAATCCAGCTATATATGTGTTTTGTTATTTAGTTTAATTATTGTTTTGTTATTTAGTTTAATTATTGTTTTGTTATTTAGTTTTATCTTATATATATGTGTTTTGTTATTTAGTTTAATTATTTAGTTTTATCTTATATATATATGTGTGTTTTGTTATATAGTTTTATCTTATATATATGTGTTTTGTTATTTAGTTTAATCTTATATATACGTGTTTTGTTATTTAGTTTTATCTTATATATATACTTGTTTTGTTAATTAGTTTTATCTTATATATATTTGTTTTGTTATTTATATTCATCTTAGATACATTTGTTTTGTTATTTAGTTTTATCTTATATATCTGTGTTTTGTTATTTAGTTTTCTCTTATATATCTGTGTTTTGTTAGTTAGTTGTATCTTATATATATGTGCCCTCCAAGGGTGACTGAGGAATAGAAATATGGTCACTTGGTCTTCTCCCGACCGGCAGTAAAACGCTTGCGAAATGGGGCGTCTTTTTGGCTGTGCGGTATGTATTAAGTTCGCAGTCACGTCCGGTCAGAATGGGGACGTTAGATCCGATGTCTCGTGTAAACAGAGTGCCACGCTCTTTAGACGTTAAGAACCCTTACAACAACTCTTTGAGGGCCCGTAGGTGGCCTGTTGTAAGGCAAAATTTCTGTCCCTATCCAATATACCCTCATTTTCCAGCGGCAGTCGAAATTTCCCCGACCCTCATCCCTTATGGCCTCTATTATGGCAAGAATTCCTATTGTATTTATTGTGAACTTGTTCTCGTCCTGAATATGCATGAAATATTTGCCACTGGACGTTAAGCAACCAACAATCAATCAATCATTGTATATATGTGTTTTGTTATTTAGTTTTATCTTATATATATTTATATTTGTTTTCTTTTAATGTATTAACCTTTCGCTTGTTTTATTATTCCGTTTCAAATATCATTTTATTACCTGCATTTCCAGTATAACCAGCTACCTTCAGTTTGTATCCTAACTTCTCGTTCTCAACAGCAAATTTCTCATAGATGGCGTATTTGTGATTATTTTCAAAATCCTCCATATCAATCCGCAGTATGTAATATCCCTGTTCAGTAATTTTGTTCAAATACTCGTTTCCTGTAATAAAATACATACAACTCTTACACTTCTTTTATATAATTGACAGTTAATTTGTTTATGAATATAGTTTATATTTTACACTATGTGTAAATGAGTGCTAACATTTAATGAATCCGAGTGATCTTGGGAATAAGGATACAATGGAAATAATAGATTAACTTCATACCTCTTATCCAGGATATGAACACAGACGAAGGACTTCTAATTAAAATCTATGAAAAAACGTGTTACTTGTTTAACTGTTACTTTTCAGCAGTTAAATTTTTAATGTTCCATTGTATGATGCTGACATATTTCAGTAAGCACATTATGCTCATCCATGTTTACACAATATGGACATCATTAACAGAGATATGCTGCCTATACAAAACCTGTTGAACAAAAATATGTGGTGGAACGACTGATATTCACTCATGGGTTGACTGATACGATGTGTCGGTATTCAACTCACTAGCGACATATTTACGAGGTTATGGATAAGCATAGATACCAGCATAATCCAATTATCTGTTATTTTAACGTGTTTGTCCTATTCCTGATTGTTACATTTTGACTGAGTGTGAATTTGATAGGTTGGTGGTTTATATATAAAAAGGAAGATGTGGTATGATTACCAATTAGACAACTCTCAGGAAGAAACCAAATGACACAAAAATTAAAAGCTATAGGTCACATGGAAATGAGTGCTAACATAGAACAAATTCCGTACCGCATAGTTAGTTATTGAAGGCCCCGAAATCACAAATGAAAAACAATTCAAACGAGAAAACTAACGGCCTAACTGATGAACAAAAATATACAAAAAAACACAAATATGAACACTAACGACAACCACTGAATAACAGGCTGTGGACATGGGACAGTCAAATATATACAGAATATGGCGGGGTTAAACTAGTTAGTTGGATCCAAATCCTCCCCTAACCTCGGACAATTGTGCAACAGTACATCATAGGAACAAACTATACACATTTATTGAAAAGGCTTCTCTTATCAGATAGAGAGAGTCGTTTGTTCTATCGGCACAACCGGTCGACGTCCTTTTGCAGTTGCTTTTACTCCATCAGTGTTTGTTTGTTACCTTGATCTTTTTACTTCCTAAATGATTATCGTGATTGGATTATCACAAAATCGCTATCACCTTAATTTAACATTGATTAAAATGCATATATAATCATATAATTGTTAATTCCATACTCAAAATAAAACCATACCTAACCAGAAGTCACTCTTTAGATTTCCAAAGCCATTCTTATAAGATTCCCATTCTCTATAAAAGCCGACATAATTGTTTGTTCTTCGTTGAAATACCTGTGAAAGTACAGTGTAAACACTTTTTATTTCTCATTCTAATGCAATATGACATGTATAGTTCAAGATTAAATGTCTTGTCTGGATTTGGCTATATTTTAAGTTGCTTTTTGGTTTCATCGATCAGAACTTCATCTTTTAAATTAGATTTCGATTTTTAAATAATTCGGCCTAGACCATTAGTGAAGAGACATCAATTGTCGAAATGCACATCTATTGCAGTACAGTTGGAACTGATAATTTAATGTTACAAAAATTTTAATTTGTTGATTTATGCTTTTAATATCACTTGTTTCTTATAAATAGAAAACCGATTTCATTTCAGAGAGGAATAAAACTTTGCTCAATATAAGAATAAGAAGATAAGGTCGCCTTACAGACCCATTTTTCCCTGTTACTACAGTATTTATCAACAGGATGGTGTGGTTGAATCTATAAGTAAACTGAAATTAATGGACAGGATAATCTTAACGTAACATCGTGCCTTCAGATATAAATTATAATAAATTTTGGTACCCACCACAATAAATTCACAGACCCCCAGTGCTAAAAGCATACAATATATTATGTGTATTACTATATATACTAATTCTAATTAGCTAATTCTTATAATATAATTCCTTAACCGACAAAACATGTCAATAAACATACGAACCGTCCAACCGCCTTCATCAGTCTCCATGTCACAAAAGACGTGAAAACCAGAAGTTCCATCTGGGTAAATTTTATATACTCCACTTTTGTATTCTGATTTCTTCAAATCACCACAATCAGAAGGTCGTTCATGATCACCTATTCCTAAATAACATAATAGAGATAAAAAATAATAATTGAATTGCTCTTAAAGCTGTACTAGATACCAATCGCATATGAATCATTTGATCAGTGGTTAGTGTTTCGACACTGGCTTGATTTACAACAATATATGCTAATTTTGGGCCCTTTATTGCTTTTTGTTCGGTGTGA
Source organism: Mytilus galloprovincialis (assembly GCA_037788925.1). Classification (NCBI taxonomy): domain Eukaryota; kingdom Metazoa; phylum Mollusca; class Bivalvia; order Mytilida; family Mytilidae; genus Mytilus; species Mytilus galloprovincialis. The sequence continues at coordinate 18,694,483 of CM075331.1, read as the reverse complement.
GCCAATGCTCCATGTTGAAGGCCGTACATTGACCTATAATGGTTTACTTTTGTAAATTGTTATTTGGATGGAGAGTTGTCTCATTGGCACGCGCACCACATCTTCCTATAACTATTAACCAGCCAGATTATGTTATTACCTTCCCACGACAGGAAGTTCTAATTAAGTGGTAGTCGCTTTTGCCTGTTTATCATAAACAGAATTATCGTTTATTGTTTAGAACAGAAATCGAGTCGTTAGTTTTTGATTCATTTTTTTTTATATTTATCATTAAAAGGGTTACTATAAGCTCACTATAAGGTATTCATATTGCTCATTGTTGAAGACCTTATGATGACCTATCATCGCGAACTACTACGTCATTTCAGGTAGATATTTCGTAGTTTCATATCAAAACACATTATTTGAATAAAAACATGAATTGTTCGTAATGTGCTGGCATTAGGAGAAATACGTCGTCACAACATATTGAGCAAAATATAATGTATTTTTTATGATAAACATTGTATAAAGTATCGTACAGTTGCAATAGAAATTGTTTTTAGTTGTAGAACATAATGGGATTTCAGCGGCTTTCATTCAAGTGAGAGGTTCCGCTAGCTATAAAACCATGTTCAATTCATCATTGTCTTCATATGGAAATGTCTGTATCTAATAAGGAACTTGACGGTTGTTTTCCATTGGTTTGATGTGTTTTGGCTTTTAATTTTGCCATTTGTATAGGGACTTTCTATTTTGAATTTTCCTTGGAGTTTGATATTTTTGACATAATACTTTTTACCTTCGGTAGGGGACACAATGCATTGACTCGTAGTTTCAGTAATTAGATTAGCCACTTTGTCGACTACGTCCCTGACACATTTCTCTACAATGAAAATTTGAAGACGTCTTATATATAATTTCAGTCCTTAGAACTAAAAAAGTCCTATGAAACAATTACAAATTCTATACTAGATAAAACCGGAATACTTAAAAACAATACCGATGTTAAATTGCAATTAAATGATCTCGCATGCATAATTTTAAATATCATAAGCATCCCTTTTCAAGTAAATAAGAAATCTTTTTTTGAGAATTACATACTACAATCTAAATAATTTAAACGATATCGACGCGAGGTTGCATTTATATATTCCCTCTGCCGAAACTTAGTTCACCTTGTCAAATTTCAACAAGATTGATTGCGAAACTGATTTTTTAACAGCATACGCCTTGCTGTCACTAAAGAATATCAACTGAGTTGTTTCGCATGCTTATATTATAAAAGCAAATTATTTTAGTCATATTCATAACTCTTTTAAGATAAATTGTTACAAAAAATGTAACAGTATGTCTTAATACATACATTTTCACTGAAACTGAATTTTGGACACTCAATGCTCTTCAACTTTGTACTTGTTTGGCTTTACAACTATTTTGATCTGTGCGTCACTGATATGTCTTATGTAGACGAAACGCACGTCTGGCGTACTAAATTATAATCCTGGTACCTTTGATAACTAATATATGTATGATATCAAAAAGACTTTAGGAATTCGATACAGTCTTAATGAGTTTTTAGTTGACTTTTATGGTTTGCTTTCAATGTTCTGTTCTTCCCTTTTGGATTTTATCGGTACATCATTTTACCCATTTGCTTTCCAAACAAATTGTTCTCCAACGTACTAATATTCTAAAATATATTTTGATTATTTATAATTTAATTGTCCTCAATTCTGGGTTACAAGTCCTTATTGTAAAGGAAAACGCTTTATAGAAGATCTTTTGAAACACACTTGTTTATTCTTTTACAAACATACTTTTGGCGTTGAATCCAATGAGATTGAATATGCAGATTTGTTTGAACAACAGATATTAATTGATTTCATATTCATTTGTTCACCAAATCAAACATTTAAACGAACATCGTCGTTCTGAAATTGCATGACCTATTTGCCTGTAGACGTAAAGTAAACAACAATCTATTATTACATATGCAATTCTTACCTTTGTTTATCTTATTGCCATCGCTTTCCCCAGAAACAAAGAGCAAAGCGGTTAGCATTATTTTCATGTGCATTGTTTTGCAATATTCACTTCACAGAAAAACCTGTACTGAATGTTTTTCCTTAGTATTTTGACTACATATGTCAACATATCAAATACATTTTACAAAATTTATTTGCGTGTTACATGTAATAAGAGTGATATTAACTGTGAGACTTGATCAATATTTCAACTATATTTTGAAATGCCAAAAATCATGCTCATCATTTAAAGTTATCATATGAACCAAATTTAAATGAGTGAAGATATAGTTTCATTTTATACAATTACCTACCAAATTATGCATTAATTTCAGTTTATTTTAAAGGTCTTATCTACATGTCAACATTTTTTCCGTATCCAATTGTGAAGCTATAGTAGCTTAAATCCACCATAAGGGTAATTTAGGAATAGCAATATGGTCACTTTGTCTTCCCTCAAAACGGCAGTAAAACCATTGCGTTAGTGTCAGTTTGTCTGGTACGAATGGAAAGGTACGCAAACACGTTCAGTGAAAATGGGGATGTTAGATCCGATGTTTTTTGTATAAGGATTATCATATGCATGTCCTCAGCACGTTAAGAACTCTAGTTAGAACTTTTTAAAGAGTATGAAGTTGGCCTTGTTGCAAGGTACAATGTCTGTCCCTGTTCATATTGTCATTTTCCAGTGGTAGTCAAAATTTCCCAAACTTTCATCCCGGACAGCATCTATTACAGGACTTAACTAATAAATGAACTGTTAACTTTATTTTGTCCTAAACATTCATGAAAGTTTTGCAACTACACGTGAAGCAAACACTAATCAATCAATCAATATAGAAGTACAGTATCACGATGTTAACATTTCCTAAGCAAATATAACTAAAAAAGACAGACTGAGAACTGTCACAAAACTCATGACATACTGAAACAATTTCTATTAAATACATACATTGGAACCACATACAACCTTCATATATCCAAGACAGTTGTGCATATTTGGACTAGAAAAAAACAATTCTACATGAAACCTTGATATATGATAACTTATAGTATATGTGAATAACGTGTTAATAACGTGTTACGCAACATGTAAAATACATGTATGCATAGAGCATAAGACTTACCAATTTTGTGGGTTCGAGGTAGCCTACTCGCCTTGAGTGTGGGAGCTCGAGTGTTCGTCAGCCAATGGGTCAAATTAAAAACTTGACAACTGGTAAATGATGCTTCTATGATAAACGCAAGCATAATTGAATAAGTGCAAAGACTGGTCGTTTAAGAGTCAGATAAATGTGTTCGGGTAAAGAGCTCAAGATATGTTTTGTGGACTGTTATCTTGTTAACTAGCACATATCAAAATTAGTTCAGTGCAGGATCTAGCTAAAAAAATAATAACTGTCATAAAAATGATCTTGTACTGATATGAACTGTTTTCACGAAAAACATTGCTCTGATAACTTTTGAAAAATAAATAGCAGTGCGTAGCAGATATAGAAATAAATTTACCCCAAAACGACATAACAATTTGTAATGCATAAGCTTTCCAAACTGTTCCTCGACGTACTTTTTCAAGCTAACTTCTATTACGAAACCACGTATCACGCGCTTTGAATTGGCTTTTAAGATGGTACCCAACACTTTCACTAAAATTTATTTGGCTCGTTTAATTTTCATAAAATTTTGTCAAAGTATTAACTTTGACCCTTTAAAGAAAATATAAAAATTACAAAAATTTTAAACCAACCGTTTTGTTAGAAGAATTACACTGGTTATATAGCAGTTTGACAAACACCAATTTTGATCATTGAGAAGCTTAATATTCCTTTTACAACACAATCTAATTAAAACGTTTAGCTGACTTTACAGAGTTATCTCCCTGTAGTGTTAGGTACCACCTTAATACAATATTCTACGTTGAAGTCACAATCACAGAACTAGATTATCTAATAGAGGAATTTTAGTCCCCGGTGGTACCCTCCGGACTACTAATACTGATAAGATTTCACATGTCTTAATATGTTTAGCATCTGATAATTTAGCATATTTACCTGACGATATCGGGATATAGGTATTTAGTCGGATCTTAACACGTACTGGTAATTTGTTTACAAACCGGTATTGATAAAAATAAACAAACAAATGTCGAAATTTTCAGGACTTGATTAAATCTGTATTTGGGTAAAATGATGCAAGCATACGAAAATATTGCTTCTTACACTTTGATAAGCAAATAATCTTTAACTACTTCATTAAAACATTGTGTAAAAACGTTAATTATGATCTATGAAAGTCAAGTGGCTCGATCCTTTTTCTGAGGGAGTTTTAAAAAATTTCAAAGAAATATTTTTTTACAGTGGGTTAGCATTCATTTGTCTTCACTATATATTAACAACTTTTGGTTATATTTATAATTTAGAATCTTCATTGAAGGTGGAGCACGAATGCACAGTAAATTAATTATATTGATGTGCCATTTGTATGCAAGAGTGACATTCCTTTGTATTATGTGCCGATTCGAAAAAAAGTTATGCAAGTATTGTCTCCCTTTTACAGGTTCATTATTTTATAATTAAGTATAGGTTTCTAATATAATTTTGAATAATTACAAAATGTATCAATTCAATATATTTCATTTTTTTTATTGGTGTATCAAAAACATTGATGTACGAATATAATTTCATAAATTTGAAACGTTTAAAATGATAACATACCAATATAAAGAACCGTTCATCATTTTTATAAAAAGATTCGGACTTCTCTTGACATTTTAATGTGCGTATTGTTATGCGTTTACTTTTCTGCATTGGCTAGAGGTATAGGGGGAGGGTTGAGATCTCACAAACATGTTTAACCCCGCCGCATTTTTGCGCCTGTCCCAAGTTAGGAGCCTCTGGCCTTTGTGAGTCTTGTATTATTTTAACTTTTAGTTTCTTGTGTACAATTTGGAGTTTAGTATGGTGTTCATTATCACTGAACCAGTATATATTTGTTTAGGGGCCAGCTGAAGGACGCCTCCGGGTGCGAGAATTGCTCGTTTCTCTGTTGGTGACCTTCTGCTGTTGTCTGCCCTATGGTTGGGTTGTTGTCTCTTTGGCACATTCCCCATTTCCATTCTCAATTTTATAAATGAGAGTCGAATTATTTATCTTCCCTTCATGATAGATTGATTGGGAAATTAACCGGGGTAACTAATATTAATCACAGAAAGGGACTAGCAATTGTAGCTTATTTAACGTTTAAACAATTTTCCACTATAAACGAATGTTACTTTATACAAATATAAGGAGTTTGTATTAAGCTAAATCTACACATTTTATTAGATATTATGATGTTTTATTACAATAGATCAATATGCTAGATAACTGTCCTATTATCAATGTTGAAACTCATTATTATAAACGTATTTTTAATTCAGTGAGACGACAGGGTTACAATAAATAAACAGATAAATGGGAGAACATATAGGCCAGAGAAACAAACGAATAATAGCCGTCAAAAAGTATCAGGTTAAACAATATTTATCTACGCCAGACGCGCGCTACGTCCACACAAAACTATGTTCAGATGTAAAAAGTTTGAAAGCCATAACAATTACAAAGTTGAAGATCGCCAAGGACCAAAAGTTCCAAAAAGTTGTGAGGCCAGGGTTACCCGCCTGGGACAAAAACATCATTATATTTAAGAATAATACATTATTTTGCAACAGTAAATTTTATAAAATGACTATATAATAGATATACATGATTAAACTGAAGTGGTGACTAGCTTTAGAATAAAAACAAATACATATCAAAATCACAGCCCGGTTAGTAAACCAAATATGTATTTTCCAGGAGAATATTTTAGTGAGGGTTCTAAGTAATCTCTTTAAATACTTATTCATTTAGCATAATCTAAGATTTCCTTGTAACTCTGTAGCCATTTGTAACTGTAAATGTGCGCTATATTTGCAAATGGAATGTACAAAAAGCGCCAACCATTCAAGATATTTGAACCCTATATAGAAACTTTCTGATGCACTCTCTGTAGATTGTTGCATAATTGTTATGACAAAAACTATGCAATGAAATGTGGTGATTGAATACACAGTTTCGTTGAATTTCAGCGATGTAAGATAACGGAATCTGACATTAAAACAATATTGCGTTGCCATCAAAGTTATCGCTCATAGCCTGAAAATTTAAACTATGCGTGCATACAAAGCACCAAAAGATGATAAAACAGAAATAATTAGACTGTAATGAGTATAGCATCACAATACAAAGTATGAAAAAGGAAACAACATACGAGTTATAGATGTATTTCAAATTCCATTGATTATTCGCATATATTCGTCCGCACATTTGTATCGTATAAATATTTTCATGATTACCTGCAGAGGTATAAAAGTCATGAACATTTTTTTTCTTTCTTTTTTTCTTTTTTTTTTTCTTTCTTTTTTGTTTAAGATAGAGGTTTTCTTTAATGAATTATGTTTAAATATTTCACATTATACCACATAAGTTATTTTAAGTATTTGAAGCATATGCAGCGTTTGTCAAAATGATATCGACATTCAATAGAGACATTATTTAATCTAAAAACAATATGTAACTGCATAATGTGTGCTTGATTGTAGATATTTTTTCTTGTTGTGCAGAATATCTTAAATATATATTGACCGACAGTGTCCACATATTGTTTTTAACCTTGCAATCCAACCATGACACGTGAGGCGTTTAGTTGTGTGCGTTCAATTGACACAATTGATTATTTATAGAAATGGATATAACTTAAATGCGGAGCAGGAATGACTTGGGTTTCAAAATTGGGTATATAAGACATGTTTTATGATGGTCTTAGAACATATCATAGTCGTAAGAAATGTTTTCAAAGTGTCCCAACTCAGATTAAATTCCTTTTCATATAAAATTTCATGTTTCTTATAATGAAGAAAAAAATATTAGTAAATAATAAGAATAGTTATAATTATTATGTACATACTTATTAGGTATTTCTATTATATTGGGAAAAGACCTATTGTATTTGTTATGATTATTTTTTTCTTCTTCCGCCAAATTTGTTACGTGCCCTGTTTTGTTGTTTCGCAAGATGTCGCTTAGCTTTTTTTTGCATTTGATTTCGAACAGCAATTGCGTTTTTTAGATTGACCCTGTTTAGTGGAAGACTATTTAAGAATTATCTCCGAAAATACCGTTTGCTTTGTGGTACCATCACCGATACCAATAAAAGAAAGCGACAATTATTTTTTTACCAAATTGCTTGCTATATCCTGCAGATGTTTTCCAACTTTGACGAAAGCGATACAAATACTTTATATGAGAGTTATTTTCTCTAATGCATTGAAATAAGTGATATGCATTTGTAACTGGTAAACTTTAAGTTAAAGAGACCTAGGGTCTGTTGATTTGAGGTACTTGTTCCAATGAATAAAAAAGTAGGTCAAGGCAAATTTCTGAATTTTGACTTTTCCTTGTTCCAATATCTCCTCTGTCACTTTTAACGATATATATAAAAAAAATACTGTTTGAAATTGTGATTCAGATAGGATGAAAAATGTAATATATCGCTATGCTGTATCTGTATACTATACAGATAACGCTTTAAAGCTCCGCCCACTGCTGAACTGAGTGTTGTATGAACCTGCGTGATCTCAGAATGTGTATTAATGCAATCGCATTCCAATGACGTATTGTTTGACCTCGTGCGAGCTAACGATTACTTTTAAACGTTATGTTTGTTTTCAAACATGTCATTAGAGCAATAAGAATTAAACCAGTTTTCAGATAACAGACAAACATGAACAGCAGAATTTTCTACGACGACAATCATCGATTTCAAAACTTGAGGAGCTTTGAATGTGTACATGTGGCTGAGACATGTGTAACAAAATCAACCATGTCAAATTGGACAATGTTTTGTTATTTGTTTTTACTGTTGAAATCAGTTGTTATGTTAAAATAGATAATTATTCACTTTAGGGATGTATTATTGTTGACCATTCTAGATTCATTTTTTTTTTCGAACCGGTCTTCAGCTGAATGTGTGATTTTGATATTACTACGTAGGCCTCAAGGGATTTTTTTAAAATCGAAAATAAATGCCTAAAAATTGAGTGTTTGTGTCTTTCAAAGCACAAACAATACTAGAATACAGATTTAATTGCAGGATAAAGACAATAACTGTTTAGTGTCTTTAAATATCAGCTGCATTTCTACTCGACTCGAAACATGAGTAATAGCTCACTAAAACTCGCATTACACCTGTGTCATAGCCTCGTACAAATACAGCTAATATTTAAAGACACTAAACAGTTATTGTCTATGTTCTAAATTAAATATTATAGGTGCTGTATTGGTGTATTTTATTCATTTACTTGTTAGTTTCGCTATCATTTGTATTTGTGCCATTTTGTTCCTTTTAGACGAATAACTGTTGACGTGACTCGGTATTTGTGCATCTTGCTATAGTTTTTGAGCTTTTTTTCTTGCTTTTGTCGTTCCTTGTTGTGGGTCGAACACAAGCAGTTTATTGTTGTTTTTATCTTGCTTACCCTTGTGTTTATATTGAACTTGTTCTGCATTTTATCGGATAATAGATGAATGAATGATGAAGACATAATCTTTCAATTAGTTTAATCGAGGTCTGGAGCTGGCATGTCAGTAACTGCTAGTAGTCTGTTGTTATTTATGTATTATTGTTATTTTGTTTATTTTCTTTTGTTTCATATTCTGACATCGGACTCGAACTTCTCTTAAACTGAGTTATACTGTGCGTATTAGTGCATTTTTTTTCAACATTGACTAAAGGTATAGGAGAGGGTTGAGATCTCAAAAACATGTTTTAACCCGCCACAATCTTGCGTCTGTCATGAGCCTCTGGCTTTTGTTAGTCTTGTGTAATTTTTAATTTTAGTTTCTTGTGTTTTACATTTAGATTAATTTTATATTAACAATCAAATCTTTTCTTATTTGGTTCCATTATATCATCCTCCATAACTAGAAATAGTTATCAAAGGTACCAGGATTATAATTTAGTACGCCAGACGCGCGTTTCGTCTTAAAAAGACTCATCAGTGACGCTCATATCAAAATATTTATAAAGCCCAACAAGTATACAAAGTTGAAGAGAATTGAGGATCCAAAATTCCAAAAAGTTGTGCCAAATACGGCTAAGGTAATTTATGCCTAGGATAAGAAAATCCTTAGTTTTTCGAAAAATTCAAAGTTTTGTAAACAGGAAATTTTTAAAAATTACCACGTTATTGATATTCATGTCAACACTCCAGTGTTGGCTACTGGGCTCGTGATACCCTCGGGGACGAAACGTTCACCAGCAGTTTCAATGGCCCAGTGGTATTAATAGTATATCAAAGGTACCAGGATTATAATTTTGTACGCCAGACGCGCGTTTCGTTTACAATAGACTCATCAGTGACGCTCATATCGAAATATTTATAAACACCACACACGGCTTCATCTGCCTCTTTTTTTAGACTGATACCTCAAATTTGATTTATACGGTCATCTCAGTACCAGCATCTAAGACAAACGAGACGATTTTGAATTTGAAAATATCAATTTTCCCCACCTTGATAGCAATATACCAACTCCATGCATGTGGGATATTGTTTCCAAAATCATTCAGTATTCAAAAGCTTGTAGCTCCTACCGACTTCATGAAACGGCACACCAGTCTCTGAGCAGAATGATGAAGAACCGGCCTGATGGTTATTTCAAAGATCGTGGCCTTTTCTAAAAAAAAAAACAGTCTTATCAGAACCGTGTCAACTTCACAAACAATACATAACGGTCATAACGAATAGATTCTAAGAACTGACGTTGTTTATCATAATTACGTATTATGGTGCTTTGTTATTTGTGTTTGTACATAATTATTAGCCTTTTCGGTTTAGTGCATTTTTTGGTTATATCCTTTTTACGTAGCTCGGTTCGTATGCATTCCACCAATGTCTTGTTTCGCTTTGGTCATTTTTTGTATTCTTAAGATTGTCTTTCATATTTGCTTCAATGTATGTGCTTTGTTTATATATCATTTATGTTTTAATACAATGTTGACTGATGTATCCCTATTGTTGATATTTGTATTTATCATGTCTGTTTGTTTTGTTCACACATTGTTGTCAAAATAGTGGATTTTTTTGCGCGACTGTCATACAAGTAAAAAGGTTTGCTAGCTGTAGAACCAGGTTTCATCTACATTTTCTACACAAGGAAATGTCTGTACCAAGTTAGGAATATGACAGCTGGGTCAATATCTTTAATTGTTTTACATAGGCGGTAATGGTAACGTATGTATGATAGCTCGTTTCGAAGCTGTGACATTTTCACATATGTGGTTAAATTTTCGGGGTACGAAGTGAGATTACTTTTTCCGTAAATTAGCATACCCCGAACATCCTTTCGTGATGCGGCTCCATGTGGTAAAATATACCCTTTTGAACACAATAAGTTCTTTGAAAATTTAATACTTTAAACACATTTAATAGCTCCATAGTTTTTACACATTTATTCTATGTTCTTCTAGTTTCCTAATCACCACAAATGGTTTAACTCAGTCATTTTTAAAAAATAGAAACATGTCCAATATCACTACACAGAAATGTCTTTTTTTACACGTGACTTTGAGTTCCTCATTTCGAGATGTATTAGGGATGTTGTCCCAGCTGTATTTCATTCGTTTGATGTGTTTGAGCTTTTGATTTTGCCATTCGATAAGGCATTTTACGTTTTGAATTTCCTTGGAGTTCGATATTAAAAAAAAACGTTTACACAGTTTTTGATGCTGGGTCCCCTTTTTGTATCCAATATGTCTATTTTTCTTGCACACTCAATGCTATCAATATAACGGAATAATAAACAACTGTCATACAAGTGGGAGCGCCTGTTAGTTATAAGACTGAGTCTACCACACCTTCCTTGCTCATTGTCTTCGGAAAATTCCTGTTAAAAGTCGTCAATGAGACATTTATTTCCATGCACTCAGTTGTTTTATAGTCTGACGTTTGATTTTTTGCAGGTTTAAAGGATTTGTTTGTAGATGTTTTTAGAATAATAATACTCTTGATCAAATTTTCATCAAGAATTATACATCTGATATTAAATAAAAAGAAATTAAATTACATAATCACGAACAAGTTCCAAAGGTAACAGAACCTTACCCATCGACTTAACCAAAATAATATCGAATCATCTGGGAGATATATGTACTCATATTGAGACTCTACAGGAATGATTCTTCATAGAAATAGAGAGTTCACAATCGGAAAGCAAGAAATCAGGCGTTTGTCGTAACTTTGTTCTTATACTCAGTGGATATAAGTCAAGACAAGATATGAGACAGATATTATCTTTGAATACTTAATGTTAAGCTCGTAGATACCAGGATTAAATTTTGTATTTACGATAGATACGTTCAACATATATACCAAAATTTAGTGTTAGGGCATCATTTACCTATACTTGTACCGTGTAACCGGTCGGGGACGTTTGAATATTTTTATCCACGGTTTGTACCACTTTCCTGGGATCTGAAGAGCAATGAAAAATTTCTAAAGTCAAACAATTCACGCTATACTACTAAATATAAAACAAATACTTCATGAATTGAATTTCAAAACCTATCAACCTAACCCGAACCTGGTAAATTAAAACTGCTTAAAACCCTCGCAGTTTGATATATGTTAAAACCAAATGTTTGAAACTATTTATTGATAGATTGGTTGTTTGTTTTTAAGCGCCACTTTTGGGTTATTTCGTGGCGTTTGGATTTTATTTGTGAAAAAAACCGAATTGCCCGGAGACAACCGTTAAATTGTTAAATTACGCCTTTGACATATAATTTATAATTATTTATACCATAATACACCTATCAGCATTTATTTAGCACTTTAGACATAGTATTGCAAATGGTTGTAAGTATGATCCCAACCGAAAAATTGGATATGATTCAATGTTACATCAATCTAACTCTAAAAATATTTAAAAGCCATCTAACGTGCAGCATGCCATCATCAATAATAGACAAAGGTCCATCATTAACATCCCTTCGTAAATTTTACGGACGCCATCACGAGTTGGTTGACCGTTATGGAATAACCGTTTCACAGATGATATCGGATATTTTCCTTATGTCGTAACTACAATACCCTTTCCCTTTTAACGAATGTGACTTACCGAATTAGACTATTTACCGGATTTGTAATAACATCAGCCAATCGACGGGTGCCACATGCGGAGCAGGATCTGCTCACCCTTCCGGAGCACCTGAGATGGCCCCAAGTTTTTGGTGGGGTTTGTGTTGCTAAGTCTTTAGTTTTTTAAGTTGTGTCTTCTGTACTATTATTTGTCTGTTTGTCTTTTTATTTTTAGCCATGGCGGTGTCAGTTTATTTTCCATCTTTGAGTTCGACTCTACCTCTGGTATCTTTCGTCCCTCTTTTAATGGGAAGACTAACGTGTCTTCTGGCCATTAATACTTTGAAAACTGGAAAAATACCAACATATCCAAGATGTATGACGTACGACTGCAACTGGCTTGGTTTCTGACATAAGACAGTCACATTTAAATAATTTGTCATTAAAAAGGGTTCAGTAAACAATTCACCAAAGTATCATTAAATTACTCAAAGCATTTTTGTGTAATTGCCTGAGTAATTTAATGATACTTTGGTGAATTGTTTACATCTGTTGAAATAAGTCTTCTTTTGAATTTTATTACTTTTTCACTTTACGTTCCGAGTAATGGAGAAAGATTTTTCCAGTTTTTGACTATCATTGTTACTAAAACAGCCTATCTTTTTCTTATATATGAATTTCTCATATGACAATCGGGAGTTATGTGGAGTTATGGAACTTTATTCGTTGAAAAAGTGACGAACGTATCATGCGTTCATGGCGCAGCATTTTATTGAGGAAAGAAGAAATAAAGGCAAAATATTAAAAACGTGGTTCTTATAAATGCTTTCCAAAAGGCATTACATCTTAAAAAAAGAACCCAACGGGTCAATATATATGAATATAGCATAAGCATATTTTGTTTGTGTACTATATAATGAGATGTTTTGGTCTGGGATGTAAAAACTTACAAATAATTTATTAGCTTTAAAGGGTATGCAGTTGTATTTAGTTACATATCACATGCAGAACCGTTCCGCAGTGAGGGAAATCAGACACGCCATTGTTACACTTGGTTAATACATTCAACAATTATGCATACCGTTATCTTGGTAATATTTGTTAGTTGAATAATCCAGAGTTCTCTAAATATACTACCGAAATATACTCCAAATAAATTGAAAATAAACAGCAGTAGTTGTCCTTTTCTAGATTAACACATTTCAATTTTTAAATGGAAAACTCCATGCTAAAATTTAAGACAAAAGAGACAGTTTTTCCCTATTGCTAATTTTTCTTTTTTACACAGCGATGCTCCTTTAGCTCCATCATACGTTATGTATATATCCCAACTCGTTCGTTATGCACGTGTGGATAGTGATGAATCACTGGTAAATTATTAAATCAGAGATTTCGTTACGATAAATTACTTAAAACTTTTACTAAATTCTTTCATGGATACAAATAACTGAATAGTAAATTTGGCTGTACATTTTTACATATCCTAAATTTTACGGTAATATTGTACTATGGGATTCGTGTAAATTCATTGAACCTTTAAACAAACTTATTAGTAAAGGTTATCTTATCAATGTTAATATTAGATCTTTGAATATGGTTTAGGCATAAATTTCGATTTTGTCATCAACTCTTTTCAAACAGGATGTATAAATACACATCCGCATTCATTTTCTATATAGTGATTAACTTCTCTTACTTCATGTATCCTACTGTATGTCGATACTTTTCTTTTTGGCATTGCACATGTCATGTCATGTCATGTCATGTCCATGTATGTATGCTGTCTATAACGTTTAAATAATAAATCCCTTGGACGTTTTTTACTGAAGCCTCGAGGCCGATATGGGAGTCTCGGGTTGATACCAGAGCCAATATGAAAAAGGACATATTATAATCTATACTTATACTGTATACCGTACAACAAAATTTGTATTTAGTTGTGTTTGTGTTAATATGTCTTTTGATTGAGTTAAGACATTTCAATTGATATTTTATAGTGTATCTCTCTATGTTTTGATGCTACACTATTGTACCATGTGAGGGTAAAGGTTGGTACCTATTAAAACGTTTAAATTTGCTGCGTTTGTTTTCATCTGTACTAAATCAGAAACTTTCAATGTTCAGCAGTTGTAGTTTGTTGATGTGGTTCATAGTTGTTTCTCGTTTCTCGTTTTTTATATAGATTAGACCGTTGATTTTCCCGTTTGAATGGTTTAACACTAGTCATATTGGGGGCTTTATAGCTTGCTTGCATTTAAGAAGTATTCATGAAAATGATAAAATAAAATATTTTTTTTTATTTTTGTTCATTATAATTTGCTAGACTCGCCGTATCATCATACGTGTTCTTTTCAATGAGTAGTGATATCCTTTCCAGTCAAACCAATTGACACCATCAGCGTCGCTACTATGATATCCAATGAGATACTTTCCGTTAAGATTGGAGCGATGACATTTTTTATACCACCACCCTCCTTTAAACATCTCGGCACAGTTGACGCTATGCTCATCATTATCATTGTCCCATGTAGAGAATCTATTTCCATTGTGTTCGCTTAATGAATCTCCTGAATGACATACATATCTAACATAAATATGTAGCTTATTCTAGCTAGATGGTGTCCGACTTATTTTT